>OY735142.1:22984756-24186391 GCA_963457615.1 Nicrophorus investigator | reverse complement strand
ATAGGAGGATAAAATAACAGTTTTTGAATAATTGAAATTTAAATAATTGTAAATCGATTGTTGCAAACTTCAGATGTAGAAAATCAAAATGAAATTCTTATAAAATATATAAGAATTTCATTTTTATAATAGGTGTTAAAATAATTATGTTAACAAAATATAAATAATTTTGCTGATTTAATTCTTTTTTAACATATTTACAATTTTAATATTTGCAAATGTACAAACTTTAAGTGAAATTTTTATGAAGCTAATTTTGCGTAATTTTCTTTCGTTTCTGATGGAATTCTTTTGATGATGTGTGATGATTTTCTTTTTGGAAGTGGTTACCGTTGTGAGTGAAAATGTTTATTTTGGAGAGATTCGCTTAGGAATGATTGTTGTTACCACATGTGAGTGTGTAATCTGAAGGAAGAAGGTACGAAGGATGGTTGATGATGTCGGGGAAAGAAGTGGTGAAGATTGTACGAGGATGAGAGCGAGAGAGATGGACGGCAACGAAGAACGTTGTTAATTCCTGTTCTGTTATTATTGCAAGACAACAAACAAGTGAGGCAATGATGCGGCTGCAGGATGAGTGCGTGGAATGCGTTATGGCGAGGTGTGGGGTTTGGTTCCCAGAAGCACGGACAGTTAGAATGACATGTTCACGGTCGTCGACCCACTCTTTCGCTCTCTTTCTCTCTCTCTCTACCTCCCTCTCCCAGAGGATTCCAATCCTGCCGCTGACCATATTTCCAGGACAGCGAGCAAAAGGCACTCCTGCTGCCTTTTGCCATACCATAATATCATCTCTCTCTCTCACCACCTCAACACCCTATAACCCTTCCTCTCTCCATATTCTACACTCGAAATAGATTAGATATGATCGAATCATTCGCTTTTTCGTGGTGTTCAGCATATGCTGAGAATATTACTGCTTAATTAATGGGGCATAAATCGAGACCATACATTTTGTTGCCATTTCCTCACGCACATTTTCCCAAGATTCTCCAATTCAAAGTTTCAATTTTCATCGTTTTACTTAGAATGCTTCAAGCACATATTTAATTTAATACTACTCTATTCGCAGAAGTTTTATACGCTTTCATATGTCAAACATATGTACAGTTTTATTCTTTCAAAATTTCCCTTTTTCATTTAGAATTGAAGTTACAATTATATATTTTTAAGAATTTTCACTAAAATATTTCAATATTCTTTCATTTGTAATCTGTTCAAAATATTTCATTAAAATTGTTTATATAAATAATTAGCAAAATTTAAATAATAATTAATATTAAGTTTATTTGCAAAATTCTGATTTCATATCAAAAAATCAGTGGCTAAAAAAATATGTTGTAGTAAACTAAATTGAATCGAGAAAAGCAGGAAACGTAATACGCAATCTGCATATCAGCGTTCCATTCGAATTTAATTAATATCATATAAATACAATGATTTATGGCCCAAACGAAAACTAAATTGAATTAATATGAAAATCTATTCCTTCTATATTTTTTTTTCTATTTCTGAGTCCTTGATACGTGAATATTTAAGTCCCATTTAGTTTTGTGTCTTATTATATGTATATATTTTTTTTCTTAATCGTTTTGTAACTTTTGTATTTGTCTTTGCGAATCGATATCACCCGACGTTTCGCGGAATCGCATCTCGAATTTGATTTATACCCCGGACCTCTGGAATAGCCAGTTTCTTAATTAAATACCAGATGAAAAAAAGCGAACGAAATAATATAAAAACGTAACGTTCTTGTATTATTAATTGCTGCCATTACTTTAATTGGAGGCGGAATTTTTTTTTCGAAACGCAAATCAAACGTTTTATTATTTATTTAACTATTCGGTTTCTTTAACAGTTTGGAACAAGAATAAAAAAAAGGTGTAATTTTTGGAAAATTTGCTATAAATGAACTAAGTTTAAGTAATTCTTAGATCATTGTGAAAGCGACATGTTTTGTGTTTTCATTCCTAAGATAGTGCAATTAGCTTAATCTGTTGTGTAATTAATTACGAACGAAAAACGCATTATTGCTTTGGATCGAGGAGGAAGAAAGCGAAGAGATATACGTTACGTAACAGCAACAGCGGCGAAAAAGAAAACGGTGTGATAAGAAATAAGAGCATCCTGTGATTCGAAATGCATGCATGAATCCATCCATACATACGCTTTTTTTTTTTTAATTTATAGTCTACACATAAATGTAAATAGATTCTTTGACTTTAGGACATAGTTTAATTATTTATCGGTTCCAGCTAATTAAGATAATCTTATTTCCGGAGTCTACAGATTAATTACGTAACCTTATTCCATTAGAGTCCAATCGCGATTGCAATACACCAAATGGGGCAACGATTCTAGCTGTAAAAGTGCATTCAGCTTTTAACGAATTGCTTGAAATCTAGAAACGGAATTACGATCTTTCAGTTTGCAAATCACAGCTAAAACTATACAGTTTTACACGGTTCTACTGCTATAACCAATACCAAAAATGAAGTACACATATCCCCCGATTTATTGGACTTTTATTTTACTTTGAAATTAATCACTGAATTATGCATATTTTAGTTTGTTTTTGATTTACACGGTTTTAAGTATAAAAATCCACGATTTCGATTTGTTTCTTGAAAACTCTGAATAACATAAAAATTATAGTAAATGTAAGATAGATAGTAAAATTTTTATTTGATGATCATAAAAATAATAGTGGTGTAGTTGACTTGTAGCTAAGTGTATGTAATACAAGTTGTATTGTGGTGAGAGTCCTGTGCTGGAGGGACCAGCACATGCCCTTAAATATGGCGGATGAGTGTTCTTCGGATGCCGAGGAGAGCATTCAAAACGAGCCAGGAGAGAAAAGAAAAAGAGCAAGAAAAAAGAAGACCGAAATACGAATTCCGATAGCAGGATGCAAACGAATAAATACCCGCCAAAATGCTGCCAATTCAGGCGCTGCCTCTAATGTGGGTGAGGAGAATAGCGGAACTGACAGCAACAGCGAACTTTTGCAAGAGTTGCAAGAATATAGAGAAAAGATTATCAGTCTGGAAAAACTCCTCAAGGAAAAGGAAACATTGCTGCAAGGACAAGGAAAACTACTATTAGAACAACAAGAGCAACAGCTCAAACAACAAAAACAGCAGCAGCAGCAATCACAACTGCAGCAACGGCAACCAAAACAGCAGCAGCAGCAACCACAACAGCAGCAGCATCAACAACAACAACAAAAACAACAACAAAATAGAAAAAGCAACCAACAAACTGATATTGAGACAATCAACGTTGCTATTAGTAACCCCTATTCTGTTTTAGACAGTCTGCCTGATGAATTACAAGGATCCCAGCCTAAAGATACTCCATCTCGTATAACTAAGGAAAAAGTTCTAAGGCCGCCGCCCTTCTTCATACCAGATGTAGATGACATAAACAAACTGATAAATGACTTTAATACGGTGGGAAAGGAATCATATACACTAAAATTGGTGGGACAAAAACAGGTCAAGGTGCAGCCCAGTAATAATGAATCCTATAAAAAAATGAGTGACCTTATAAAAGAAAAAGCAATACCTTGTCACTCATATCAATTGAAGGCCGAAAGATCCTTCAGGGTCGTATTAAAGGGTATGCATCATTCAAGCAATAAGGATGTTATTAAGGAGGAGATTGAATACTTGGGACACACAGTTATAAACATCAGCAACATGAGAAGTAGTAGAGACAAAAATTGGCAATTGCCAATGTTCTTTGTTGAACTCAAACAAGCTGAGAATAATAAAGACATTTACGAAGTTAGATACCTTCTTAACCAAAGAATCTCCTTTGAGGCACCTATTAAAAGAAAGGAAATACCTCAATGTATCCGATGTCAATGTTATGGTCACACGAAGAACTATTGTTCTAAACAGCCACGTTGTGTGAAGTGTGGTCAAAAACATCTAACTGCTGCATGTACAAAATCACGAGAGATTCCAGCAAAATGTGCGTTATGTGAAGGAGATCACCCGGCAAATTTTAAGGGGTGCAAGGTTTATAAAGAGATAAAAGAGAGGACATTTCCTACAACGAGACCGAAACAACAACAAGAAATATCGCAACCTACAGCAATCACACAAACGAGTACAGTGACTCCAGGGACGACATATTCCCAGACAACCCAAAAACACCCAGATACAACACCTGCACATGATGTACAGCCAACAACACCAAACGATACAGAAAAGCTATATACCATGATGTTACAGCTTATGGGGAGGATGGACACTATGTTCGTACTCATCACCGAACTGGTTAAGAAGTTAAAATGATGCACCAGCAACTAAAACTAAAAATAGCAGCCTGGAATGCCAACGGTTTGTCACAGCACGTTCAAGAGGTGGTTTTGTTCATTAAGAGCCATGATTTGGATTTAATGTTGATCTCTGAGACTCACTTCACACATAAAAGCTTTATCGCCATTCCCAACTACACCATATATGTGACAAACCATCCCGATGGCACTGCACACGCAGGAACGGCCCTAATTATCAAAAGTGGAATAAAACACCATGTTTTACCGGAATATCAGATGGAGAACCTGCAGGCAACAAGTGTCCTTGTGGAGGATTGGAGAGGTCCGATCACGATATCTAGCGTGTACTGTCCGCCAAGACACAACAATAGGATGGAGCAATTTGTCGATTTTTTTGACACATTGGGTTTTCGATTTATTGCTGTCGGGGACTTTAATGCGAAGCACACGGTGTGGGGTTCCAGACTAATCACAACAAAGGGTCGGGAACTACTGAAGTCTCTACAGTTGCGAGGGTTGAACTACCTATCCAGCGGGAAACCGACCTATTGGCCAACAGACAGGAACAAACAGCCAGATGTGCTAGATATAGGTATTGTGAAGGGCATATCAACTAACTACCTCACAATAGACACCTGTTTGGATCTCTCCTCAGACCATTCGCCAGTCATCATTTCACTGTCCTCAAGAATACTAAGTCGGTCAAGAACACTAAGACTAAGTTCCAATAAAACTAACTGGGAACAATTCAGAGGACATATTGAGGCAGTGCTGTCGACGGATGTTAGGCTGAAGACGGAGGATGATTTGGAAAACGCGGTCATAAATCTTACCCAATCTATCCAAACAGCTGCATGGAGTGCTACACCATCACAATCATTCAGCAAACCCGGGCGCAATTATCCAATCAATATACGCAATCTGATGAAAGAAAAGCGAAAACTGAGGAAGACTTGGCAAACCACCCGACATCCTGATGATAAAACTCGCCTAAATAGAGCTACTAGGCAACTCAAAAACCTGCTAAAATATCTAAGTGATGAGGCAATGCATGAGTATCTCGGTGGACTATCTCCGTCCGGATCTGCTGAATACTCATTGTGGAAAGCAACGAACCGATCAAAAAAACCTGAACAAAGAGAATCGCCTCTTCGTCAACCGGATGGCAGCTGGGCAAGAAGCGATAAGGAAAAAGCGGAGTTGTTTGCCAGCCATTTAACAAGTGTCTTTCAACCCTACCCATCAGATCTCAATGACGACGAGGAAGATGAAATCAAAAAGATCCTCCAGTCACCTTACCAAATGTCACCACCTATTGCGCCGTTTAAAACAACGCAGATCGAGCGATATATTAATCGACTGAAATTAAAAAAATCCCCTGGTTATGACTTGATCACGGCGGAGGTATTGAGGCAGCTCCCACCTATTGGAATTAAAATGATTACACTGATATTTAACGCGATACTCAGACTCGGAGTGTTTCCAGCCCAGTGGAAGGTGTCTCAAATTATACTGGTCGCCAAGCCTGGGAAACCAATGGATGTTCCATCTTCTTATAGACCGATCAGTCTCCTACCTGTAATATCTAAGCTGTTTGAAAGTCTCCTACTCAAAAAGCTGAGACCCTGGTTGATGGATAATCGAGTCATACCCGACCACCAGTTTGGTTTTCGTGAACACCATGGCACTGTGGAACAGGTGCATCGGGTCGTTGATGTGATTGACAGGAGTCTTGAGGAGAAGAGGTACTGTTCCGCTGCTTTCCTCGACATCTCGCAGGCGTTTGACAGAGTGTGGCATGAGGGATTGCTCTACAAGCTGAAGAAATGTCTTCCTCATGAGTATTACATATTCTTTAGTTCGTATATAAGTGAAAGATATTTTCAGGTCAAATGTGGAGAAGAAGTAACTTCTTTAAGTCCAATCCGCTCTGGGGTTCCGCAGGGAAGTGTTTCTGGACCATTGCTGTATCTGTTATATACGGCGGATCTTCCGGGTTCGCGTGACGTAGCAGTGGCCACTTTTGCCGATGACACTGTCGTTTTGGCATCTCATCAAGACCCGGTGGTAGCCTCGCGAATGCTTCAGGGAAGCCTAGATAGCATCTCTCATTGGCTAAAGAAGTGGAGAATCAGGGCAAATGAATCAAAGTCTGCTCATGTGACATTCACGATGCGACGACAAACCTGTCCACCAGTCATGATAAATAATAGTATACTGCCACAATCAAACGATGCAAAATATCTTGGAATGCATCTGGATCGACGACTCACCTGGAGGAAACATATAATAACAAAAAGGAAGCAGTTGGCAATAACAGTGAAGAAATTACACTGGCTATTGGGAAGACAATCATCCACCTCAGTCGACAATAAATTGTTGATATATAAAACCATCATTAAACCAATCTGGACTTATGGTATTCAGCTCTGGGGTTCTGCATGTAATAGTAGCATTGACATACTACAGAGATTCCAGTCGAAAACACTAAGAGCTATAACCAATGCACCTTGGTTCACCACTAATAACTATATTCATAATTTCACCAACACAGCTTTCATTAAAGATGAGATAATCAAATATAGTATTAAGTACCAACATCGACTGGAGGACCACCCCAACCAACTTGCTGCTGAGCTGATGAACTTCGAGTCACGTCGACGAAGATTGAAGCGATTTAAACCACAAGATCTCCCTAATCGTTTCAATAACGGTGATGTCTAAATTACCTATGTTTTAACTACGTCACAATATTTGTGGAGTTTGATCGTTGGATTGATCTCCAATGTATATAGATTTTCATTGTTGTTTTTTTCTTTTCTTGTACTTTAAGGGATAAAACTAGAGCTTATTATCTTTTTTATTATTATTGTAGATAGATGGCTTTATAAAATAAATTTAAAAAAAAAAAAAAAAAAAAAATTTGATGATCATTTTGAAGCAGAATTTAGGTATTTGGAAAGTAATGTCTTTAGATTTTAGCAAATTTCTTGAAAATTATGAATATCACATTAACATAAATCAATATTAAAACTGTAAATAATAAAATTAATTTATTTATCCCATTTTGAAAATTTTTATTTGCTATATTTATATTTAAAATATTCAGAAATATTTTTTTATAAAATTACAAATTGCACTATGGACTTTGAATACGTAAATAAAAGTAAATAGTATAAGTTATATAAAAACAAATAATTTATTTTAATTAATGTGGTATTCATGTTTATAGCGTAATTTTCCCATAAAGTTGAAGCATTATTAACGTTGATTTCTCGAAATGTATAAAACAGTAGTTAATATTAGTAATAATTTACTTTTTTTTTACCCTAAATTACAGTAAATTTCTCGAAAGCTGTACAATTCTAATATTTATGTAACCTTAAAGTTGTTTATTTTTTATCATATTTTAATGAGAACTGTGTAGTTAAATTTGAAATAATTTTATATAAAAATTAGCAAATTTAAGTTTTGAATATTCTAATTGAAGTAATTAATATAAGAAATCAAAATTAATACTTAGAAGTGTAAGTGGTTTTATTTTGAAAATCTTTCGTTGAGAATTATATAGAAGTAGACCTATAGAAATGCATGAAGATATTAACAAGTGATTTTGAATGTGGAACAAGGGATTCGATGGTCGCCGTGAACCAGCCTCTCTGGGTGATCCATAAATATCTGGCATGTGGATCTCTCACCAGCGACGATGATTATTCGGTTATTGGTCTTTGTGTCCTTTTCGCCTTTTGTAAGAAGACGATGTTGCTGTTGATGATGATGAATGGGGAGCGGATCCAAGAGCAATTGGGAGTTTTGTTTATCGAAGGAGAGCGCGCGCGTGTGTGGTATCGATGATGGCATGGTATGCATGTTGTTTCTTCTTCTCGGTAGGAAGAATGAGGAGGCCCCGGCGAACGAAGAGTGGACGGAGTATGTCGTGGATGGGGATGGATTGCGGATATTGGCAGTTTCTCTGTCTCTTCTCTCTGCGTGTGTGTGTGTATGTGCATGTATGCAGTGTGCGAGTATGTATGCGTCTTCGTTCGCCAAAGAGTTGTGTGGCATTGGAGATAACGGGGTTTTCCGATTTCGCTGTTAAAGAGCTCACGAGAGATGGCCGATTCGGTAACCAAATAAGAGTTATCTTGTAAAGAAATAATGCAACTAGTTTGAGTAGCAGCAGGAGCTCGTGCGGGGCCTCTGAAGAACACACACACACACACATACATACACGTACACACAAAGAAAGAGTGTGCATGCATGTATGTGTACGTGAAGGAAAGAGAGATGCAGAGAGAAGAAGGGTCAAGTTGGGTGAGGAATGTAGCCAGTCCTACCTTGACCAGACGGTCGTGATCTCACACCGCTTAGGAATGCGATCTCCTCTCCTCTCACCTGCAGGAAAACTCCTCTCCGCTCTCACAAAACCACCACCTCTCAGATTTTCCCGCCCCTGAAAAACGACCCATTTCCATCCAAAGTTCATTTCCCTACATATATCTCCTCCTTCTGCTGCTCCTGTTATTCTTCTTGCTCCGGTATGGTGTGGTACTTCTGTCCTTCCTTTCTTTCTTCTCCGTTTTTTTTTTATTGTGATTTCGGATCGCATTCCACGGCGTAACTCGAAAGTTGTTAGTCCGTCCGCATCCGTTACGAATACTCTGTTTTAATCGACGCCGCCGCCGTTGCTGCTGCCGCCGCCGATTTTATTTTACTTCTTTTGCGCCCGCTTTCGTTTTACCAAAAGCAGCAACAGCAGCCCGAACTTCAACGGAATCCACGACTTTCAAATACTTCCACGACACGCGCTTCACAACCTAAAATCTCCTGATTGCAGCCTTACTCATCATATTACTACGAATTATTCTAAATTCGATACAAAATTAAAATAAAAACAATTAAACAAATACCAAGTTCAATATTACGCAATTTGATGAAAAAGCAGAAATATTTTTCAATGAGTCATTTCCAAATTTGTCCAACAATATTATGCAATTTGATGAAAAACCTTATCATATTTTCATGACTAATAACCACAAAATACATAAATATTTTTCGTTCAATATTTTGCATATAAAATAATTACGTAATTTACAGCTAAAATTGAAATTAAAACTTTAAAATGAAACAACAAAAAAAAAAATAGACATAAATGTAATAATAAACTGCATTGTTTTCGAGCAATGTTTAAAATAGTGTGCATTTCTGGGAATAACTGTGTAAAATTTCACGCAAAACGAAAACATAAAAAAGTCCATATCCTAATGCACTGCAGCGTTTCTAACGACTTAATTGTTCCAAGAAAGCGATTTGCGAATTCCGCTGAGCGATAATTCGAAATCCGAAAATAAGTTTTTGGTTCGACGAACGAATGGCTTTTAACGAGAATATCGATTACTCGCGAACGCTATTTTAGATACACTAGTCTATATAGTAGTCTAATAGTTAACATTTATATGTCTTTCTTTAAAGGAAAATAAATGTTTGTTATTTATTGCGCTATTTGTTTGCACTATCGACATAGCACGAATAAATATAAATTATATTCCTGTTTTTTTTTACATTAATTTCAGTTAATTTGTTTATTTTTAATTGCAAAAATGTTTTTTCATTGCTGTGCTTAAGTGGTTACTATATAAGCTTTCAAGTAATTATTTCAAAAGTTGTAAAATACACTTAAATGTTAAAGTATGATCGGCGAATATATCCGCCCTATCCATTATACGAATCTTAGTTATGAGCGAATATTGTTATTAATACTTAAATATAAAAGATAATAATAGCGTTTAACTATTGATTAATTAATTGCGTTTCGAGAAAAGTGCGAAATATAATAACGAACTCTAATTAAATTAATTAAATTATTACTACTGAGAAATTGTTTTTGCTTGTGAAAATACATAGAAAAAAGTAAGTGCAGCGGCGCCTGGCTAACAACAAGCTTGTTAATAGCGTCTGCGTGGAAAAACAAAACAAAACAACAAGTATTTCGCATTTAAAGTTTTGTTTTTTGTTTTCGTTGTTTGTTTGTTTATGTTGTTGTTGTTTTGTTGTGCAATAAATGGCGACTGCTGCGGCGACTTCCTGGTAGCAACGCTAAAATTAGTGTTTCCCTTTTCGAAGTTCGTCGAATTGGAGGACGGATGGACGGACGGACGATGCATCATGATCTATTCATGATCTAATGGTCTGTTTATGCGTGTCGGTGTGCCTCGGAATGAGGAAGGAGGCAGCTTCCCGTGGATGTGGATGTGGCGGCCGGTTAACCGAGCACATCCTCATCGTTTTGTGGACGGATTTTCACTCCTTTTGTATTCCTCCTCTCATCATCCTCTCTTCAGTTATACAATTTTGGGTTCAGACAATTCCTTCGTTTCTCCGACAATTAATTTCGTATAAATCTCCACTAGTTCCAGCCAGCTCCTCCTAATTCCTTGCCCGAATGAACTCCCAACTAATTGTCGGTTAGTTGTCGGTGTGCGGCAAGATTTTGCGCCCGACCATAAATCAATTTATTTAGGTGACAGCCGACAATACAGGTCCCCCATAAGAGCCCGAAAGACCAATTGAAATTAATAGGCCCGAATTAGGAAGTCTTAGCTCTCTGTCCACTCTCCTATTTCATTACATCCAATTCGATCAACTATTAGCATTTAATTTTATCCTCGCTTCACTATTTGCATTCGGTGGGAACAATTCTCTAACGAAACACATAACATTATTTAACAATTTATTAAATATAAACCTAGTCTAAATCTAGTCGTAGAAAATTAAAAATTACAAAAATGCCTTAAAAAAATCAATATTTAATTATCATAAAAGAAACGTTATGACAGCATGGGGTTATGGGATTTTCCATTTGACAGTAGTATAGTGTGAACAATCAATTTTGTTATATAACATTTAAGGTTTTCATGAAACTTGTCATTAAATTTTATACATGTGAAAATTTGTATTCTGATTGATGTTTTTTTTTTGTTGTTGTTGCAGGAATTTGGCGATCGGCATCGGTATCCAGAATTTCCCAGAAGGTTTAGCAGTTAGTTTACCACTGCAAGCAGCCGGATTCTCGACGTTACGCAGCTTCTGGTGAGTCCATTAATAAAATTACAAAACTGAGAGAAACGATGATGAACTTAGATCATTCATAAACGATAGATGGATGACGTATGGCGACGTGATGATATCAATATAGAATTGTTTACTATTTGGATGGAACTTTGGCCATTCCGATACTTGCACACTCTTTCCTCTTTTCAACACACAACACGAAACTCGCGATAAGAAACCCCCCTTCTATCCTCCCATCAAGGGAAGTGACCTCAGCTGAAATCAGGTCGACGACATTTCGTTTAACAACAATTATCCTTATTATTATTTCCTTTCGAGTAATAACAGCATATCTATCTGTCCATAAATTATTATGAATGAAGCATAATTTTTTTACTTTTTTCGTTGATTTCCCTAAGCACAAACACACAAAATATGTATGAGCAAAGGCGAAATCTGCCTCGATTACATACACAGAAAGAGATTACGCTCGAGCATTACAAAATTAGTGTAATCTCCAAGTAGTAAATCTTCCTCAGCGCGTACATCATTGGTAATCTTTGGATTATACCTAATCTTCAAGGATCTCTGGAAGATAAGTTTATTATTGGGAAATTTGGGTTAATTTGTTTTCCTGCGGGGTTTCCGAAATCGAATGGAATTTCAGTAATAAAGTGCTTAGATTACAAATTGATACAAAATTAGAAATTGAAATTTTCAATTACATTAATTGAAAATGATTTTTTTTAGAGAATCAGAAAAGTGTATTTCTTCATTTTTTATTATTTATAACAAAATATTAATTAAATATTTGTAAAAATTAATTAGAACAAGCAGAAATTACCAATAGCAATCAGATTTAGTAAATAAAAGTAATTATTTGTTTGGCAAATTTAATTGAATTGTTATAATTGACGAAATGAAGATAAAATTTAGTATGAAGTTTTTTCGTAAATCGAAATAATCAAAATTATTTGATTTCTAGTTTGTCGTTAAATATTTGGAATTTATTGTCTTACTTATTTATTAAATATTTTGAAATGACTGATTATATAAATATCAGATTTAGTATAAAATAAGTGATAATAAAATAGAAAATGCAAATAATATTATTTTTTTTGGAAATTCAACGGATTTGTCGTTAATAAATTACTGTGAACATTCCATTCGCATGTCGTGCACCATTAATATTACTATTCCCACTTTTATTGTTAATATTATCGACGAGCGAAAAAGCTTTAATAATAATAATAGTAGTAGTAAGAATAAGAATAAAGTGTATGCATGTTCCGTCGAAGCCTATTTGGGTCACGGATATTTCAATATGTGATACCTACTTATTTAACAACGTACTAATGCAGCCGTAAATAATATCGTTTGAACAATGGCCATTAGTTAAATTGTAATTTACAATTGCGAACGGGCCACATCTCTCTTTCTCTCGTATCTATTTCCACATGTTTTCGTCTCTCTATTTCGTTCCAGTTTCTCCACTCGTTCCTTTCCTACTCCATCTCAGCTTCTCCTCCGGTGTGTGTTTTTTTGGATGATGGATTGCGAGCGTTCTTAATTCTAGTTAGTGTGGAATTATGTTAAGTGAACAATTATGAGTTATTAATCACAACAGGAGATTGGAGTCCAGCTGAGAGGGTTCTCTCCGCTTTGCTTGCGGTTCGAGGAAGGAAAAAAGGCGACAACAACAACAACAACAACCACAGATTCGCGACCCTGCAAGGCCGTTCCCAAGACTCGTTACCACACAACTTCTTCATGCATCTCTGTCTCTCTTTCTTTCTCGCATTTTCCGGTGGAAAATTGCGGAATCGCTTCTTGCATTGACACGGATAAAGGGAACGGCCGAGTCTCGGAACAATTAATACCTGCGCGCGGATTCGATTCTTATCCTATCTCAAAACATACAAATCCATACGTTCTTACGTGCACTTAAACATACAGATAGAAATGTTAATCCAATAAATTACTTTGTTTATTGCGCCAACCTGAATACCTCAAACAGACACGTCGAGCAATATCTGCTTCTTTCCTCTCTAGTTTTTCACTTTTTCATTTCCCTCTCGTTTATTTACTTTTTTTTTCGCAAATTGCAAACATTTATCCTTTTCAATTCAACCTTCGCATAATAATCGTGAATCTCTCGGGTTTATTTTTTCCTTTTAATTACGTTCATGCAGTTCCCGCTGCGATCTTTTAATCATTCTTCCAGGATACCTTTCATACTAATTGTTTCTAAGAAACTTTTCGTTCAAATAAAAGTATGCAAATCACATGAAAATCATTAAATTATTGATTTTTCAATTCACAGATTATCCAGCAATTTATTAATCTCTTCATATTTTAGTGATTTTCATGGAAACTGTAATATATATATGAAATTTGAATATTTGAGGAATATAAGGAATATTCTGTTATTGCTGTGGATTAGGATTAATTCGCTATACAATAATGAATACTTCAGATTTTAGTGATTTTCTCGGAAACTATAATAGATATAATGGATTTAAAAAATGCATATGAAAGTTGAATATTTGGGGATTACAAAGCGTTATTACTTGATATAAAACATAATGGTTTTTTGTATTAATTGTTGATGCAAATGTTAGATGAATTGTGAATGGAATAATCAAGGTAGAGATGTGTAGTAATTGATTTGGAAGGCGTCTCGGGTATTGCGACAAATTAATTGCACACGTAAGCATATTTTTTGTTTTGTTCGTTCCCATCTTCGATGCAATTTCCACTGGATTCGCAATCCCGTGAACAATCGAAACGTTTGCATAACGCCGTCGAGGAAGTTGCACAATGGTCATTAGTCGTCGGGGTTATAAGGCATAAAGTGCATTATTTAACCGTGACTATTGTTAAACTAACGAAACGAAATACAACAAAAAAATCTGCTTGGATGTTTGCCGATGAGATCAAGAGATTGAGCGATTTGTTGTTGTTGTTGTTGTTTTTGTTGTTGTTTGCTGCAAAGTTTCGGAACTTTCTTATTCAAATTAACAAACGTAATGGGATTTATTAAGCGATTAGCTTAACGAACTCTCGAAACGGAACTATCCTAAATATACTTAACGCAGAGACGGAGAGAACAAAAAGAAATTGGAGATGGATTTTAGTGAATGGGAAAAATGTGCAGAAGATGTGTAAATATGTCGGTTGGGCAAGAGATGGGCGAGGATGGAGAAAGATGTAAGGAAGGGAAAGGATGAAGGATCTACGTGCAACGTGTCTTCGGTTGCGACCTGGCCGCATTCCGTCACTTTGTTTAAATATTTTTCTTTCGTCCGAGACAATATTTATACACGCCGTTGAAGGAGGTGGCCGGAGGAGGCTCTCGGAATAGACTTTTCGTCTCCTCACCGAAGCGGTGCAGAGGCTTCTTCCTCTTTGCGTTTATTGCTTTGTTGATCTTCCATTTTTTTTTTGTCTTCTTTTCCTTTCGGTGTAGCAGGAACAAAACGATTCGGTTTCGAAACGAGATTTTCGCTAAAATTTATTTATAAACTGTGACACAACTGCGAGAAAATTCTCGCCGGTCTTCACAATTCCGTCTCTCTTTCTCTTGTGTGTTTGTAGTCTGGTAGATGCGTGGGCGTCCATCCTTAATAAATTTCTTAAGAACTCTCTGGCAGCTTGTCCCGATTGTCCACGCACGTTTACGTCAGCTCCTTGGAATCGATTTCAACCTTTCTCTCTCTTTCTAAGTTACACACACACACATTATTACTGTTCTTTTTTTTTTATTTGTGAGCAACAGCTAATCCAGAAGATATCCTATTTGACACATGATTTACTTAAGTTTTACTAATGCTCACCACTTTCGAGTAATCCTCTCCAAATATGGACAAGATTTGTTACAAATTCACTTACGAGTCTATATCTTCACAACCATAACATCTTTTCATTTCAACAATTAGCTTCTTCTCTAACAATACCAATTATTTGCAACTAATCCAATTCAGCAAAATATACAAACTTAAGATTATAGCAATAAAAAATAGGTTATTTAGATATTGGAAAAATATTTTTTTTTATGTAATTCTATGCCATTTCATGTAATTCGCAGAGATTAACGTGTAACTCGATCCTGAGATTATAGCGTATAAAGTAAGACTTCTTGAATAACATAAAATCATCAGCAGTGAATAGAAAAAGAATTTATAAAATACAAAATACACTCAAATTACAGCTATTTTTATTCTTGTTTGTTTTAGGTATGGACAACTGAGTGGAATGGTGGAGCCCATCTTCGGTGTTTTGGGCGCCGTCGCCGTGGGTCTTGCAACGCCTGCACTTCCTTACGCCCTTTCGTTCGCCGCAGGAGCGATGATCTATGTCGTCGTGGACGACATCATCCCGGAAGCCAACACCAAGTAAGTAACCGGAACCCACCGAGAATTCGCTCTCAGGGCATTCCATAATCTCGTTCTTAACGTCGATTACTACAAAGCGACGACCACAACCTCTGAAACTCTCAGAACATATAAAGTGGTTTTATACTATTATAGCTTTGCGGCATGTACGTAGAATCTTTATTATTATTATTATTGTTGTTGTTGTTGCTCTTGCACCGCTTCAATTTTTCAAATGCCATCCGGCTTCTCCTTCCCTCCCGTTTCCTCACGGATCAAAGCGTGGGCGGATTTCTCATGTGCAAGAAACGGACAGATATATAAAGATAAAGAGAGAGAAACCGAAGGATTAGCAACAATAAATATTAGATATGCGGAATGGGAACAAACGGCTACATAACAAGTATAGGCGAGGAGAGAGGCTGGATGGATGCGAGTTGGAACGGGACGGAGATGAGAATTCGCACGATGCAAATGATGTAATTCCGAACAAGAGAGCCGACATGTAAAATGCAATAACGGAGTCCCCGCATCAATTCTTCCTCTCCACTTGACTCGCAACCAAAAAAGAAAAACAAGATGAAAAATTCGCTCGCTGTCTGCTCGCAATTAATTCTTGTACTTAACCAGACTTTAACATATTGGCTACAAACATACAAATCTTCCTTTTATTATTAACCTCGACTTAAATATTAAACTACAATACAGTTCTCACACAAATTATTTGGAACAAATTTATTTAATTTTGCCCAATTTTGAACTGTTGTAGTTGGATTATTTACAGCAGTTTTACGACTTGAAAATATAGTCAAACAATAAATATAAAAAAATAACTACTTCTTGTAGTTTCTCAAGTTAACAAGAAAAAAGTAATTTGAATACGAATATCAAAAAGTGAAAGATTTGTAGAAACAATGGGCGTATTTGCAAATTTGTGCCATTCGGTTGTTGACCTCCAAAATTGAATATTTTTTACACCTACATCATTTTATCCAATTTCTTATGAATACATTCTGACTCGATTACAGTTAAATAGTATAATTATCCCATTAATTTTTATCCGCTAATTGAATCATTCCTACTTTATCTTTTCTTCTTTTTGTGGAAAAAATATTAGATTGTTGAAGTAGCAAAATGAAAGCTGTATATTAAATTAACTTAAAAAATATAAATTTGAAAACTTAAATATTAGGCATATTTTTAGGTTGTTGAACTGTCGAAAAGAAAATTCATCACACCTACATCAATTTTCTGTTTGCATTACAATTAAATCGTATAATAATTTTCAATTGTTAATTCTTCTTTGTTTTATTTTTTCTTTTGTTGTTTAGGAATAAAACAAAAGCAAAGTGACAAAATTAATTTGTTTTTTTTGTTCGGCTGTATATTGTATTTTCTTTGTTTCTTGTTTGGAGACAAAAGTGAATTAATTGAATCGCGTATTATTACACTTACACAGTTTTCAGCTTAATCCGTTTTTTTTTTTTTTCGTTTCTGAGTAAGTGGATTTAAAACACGGACGTAATTAATTAAAATAAATGAAGGTATTGTCATCACGGTGAGATTGAAAACAATGCGCAATTGTTTTATTTGTCGGTTCAATTATTTCATGGTTGTTTGATTTTCTTTGGAATTTTAAAATGTATGCATAAAATGACGAATAGCTTACGAAATTAAGTAAAAATAAATTAAATTGATTTTTTTTTTCGGTAGTTTTAAGAGAAGCAAGGAAGTGCACTTTAGCCTTTTTTAATTTATTAAATTAGAGAATTGATGATTATTATCAAATATTTTTCAATCAAAATAAGGTTTCAGTTTTTAACCATTTTCTATTAAATTTCAAATTATCTAATAAACTGTGAATTTTCAATTTGCTACAATTAGACAAGATTTGCTGAATAATGTGTAGAAGTAAATTGAAGACTGTTATTTGAAACTGGAGAAGAATTCTAATGAAATGTGATTTTTTTATTTGCTATTGGTCAAGATGTGCTGAACATTGTGTAGAAGTGAAGTGAAGATTTGTTATTTGGAACAGAAGCAGTCGGATTAAGAATAATGAAAAACTGTGAGGAAGTTATGAATTGGTAAACGAGTCCAATGGGACTGAATGAAGTCCATCTGACAATTGGACAGATACTATCGCCGTCGGTTTGAATGAGAAATATTGAAAGACTGAATGGTAAGCGTGTGTGTGTGTTTTTTCTTCTATTTTGGAAGTGAGATGGAATGAGAACAAATTAAGGCAAGAAGGAAAGAAGAAACCGAAGTGCTGGGAACTGGAGTTTGGATTTTGGGGCAAAGAGAAGTGCAGCGGTTGTACCAAAAGAACCGAAGAGAGAGAAAGAGAAGAAAAGAACGGATAAAATAAAAATAAATTGTTGGAGAAATGAGGGACACGAACGCATCGGAATGTGCGTTCTCCATACGCAACGCACGCACTCGCACACACATGCCAACCAGGAGATTGGTTATATACATGTGTGTGTGTGTGTGTGTCCATTGCGTAACGCTCGAAAATGTACGCACAGCAAGTGATGGCTTATTTCTCATTCCGGCCAATATAAAAGTAATAATAATGTTTGATATTTACTGCTCGTCTCAAGATGGGAGCATCTCATCTCTCAAGTTCTGCTGCTCGTCCGTTCGTCCCATATGGGCAAAGGAACGGACGACGGCACGTTTTCCACTTTAAATATACAATCATTTAAATTAATAGAATACTTTACAGCATTCCTCTGTACCATTTATTAATTACGAAATCTACTCTCGATCTCTTTGCCAGCGCAGCAGCGCCTCGCCGCATTCCGATGCGCCATAAGGCGGTGGTGGGTTTTCGGCATCGACGAAGAGTTTCGATTTTTGAACCAATTTTAGATTTTTACTAAAATTTTCAATACAAAAATATTACTCAAAAAGTGTAAAATATAGATTCTTGCTTTGAAAACTTTTGATTTATTTAATAAAAAATGTTATATTTTGAGGAAAATGATGTAAATGTAATTCGTATCCGCATGTACTTGAATTTGCACGTCAAAGGCACGTTTTTTTTGTTTGTTTAAAATGTTTTAATTCCTAATCATTCGATAACGAACATTGTCCGAAAGTTACAAAACCGAGCGAGATGGTGCAATTTCAATGAAACACACTTTCGGTAATCAAATTCCGGAGATTAAGCTAATCTTTCATAGTTCAAGGATTAACCTACATTCCAGAAAACAGCGTCGACGTTTACCGGCGTCTCATAAGGAACGAAACGCGAACTAAATTGTAAAACAAGACGAAAAATGCAGATCGAAATCCTATCGACTCGCATTCCTCAACATGTTAATTGTATTTTGCCTTGCTCGTAAAGACTTGACCCAAAACTACCTTTCCACCAAATTTTCTTTTTAGTGAAAGATGTTGCTTATTCTACATATAGACGTGGATGAGTGTTTTGTCCCTCTGCCAACAGATCATCATCATCATCATCAATGGTTTTGCAGGAATTTAAATATTTATTGGCGCAGCCGAATGGCAAGATGCCAAACTATTATTGGGGGAAAATTATTGAGGAAGTTTAAAATGCGGTCGAAAAAATAACGACATTACACGATACACGACCGAATCATATTAATAATAATGGCCGATACTTTACTTTGCACACATTTACTGCACGCTCCTGATTTATGCATATTTTGGCTGCCGAAACTGCTCTTCCTGCTTCCAAACTACTGCACTTATTATCTGCAATGCAGTCAAAACAATACAGCCCATAAAACTAGTAATAATAAACACAATGTCTAACAATGTGCATCAGCATCAAAGACTCATAATAAAGCAATGATAAACACCACTAAATATTATTGACTTTGTTAGCAATAAAAATTTTAATAGACAACAAATACTGAAATAATGTAAAATATCAAAAATTTATTAAGTTCGAAAATTTCTAATTTGTACTTATAAAATACTACTTAAATTATTTTAAGCAATATGAAAATAGCTACTAAAATCTAAATATTACATAAAACTATACTAAAAATTATTATTACAAAAAAAAAATAAGAGTTGAATTATTATGAAGTGATTATGTTTTGAATCTCAGCACTTGCGTGTCATTGGAAATTTAATATTTACCTTGAAAAATAAAATATGACTAACTTTGTGATTTCATTTCAATAAACGGGAAAAAAATGACAAGAATTTCATTATAGTCTATTATATAACATATTTTTTTCAATTAAGCTTTTAATCAGAAAAGTTGTCATATTTAGTTGTAACAATTTCTTCATTTTTCATTAAAATTTAATACAATTTATTGAATATTACGAAGAAATAATAACTAATCTCATATTTTTATAAGATTTAATCTACAAAATTTTTAAATAAAACATAAATTTGATAAATTCTAATTATAAATCTAATATAACTTTTGAATAATTTTCTAAGAAAAAGTAATAATTTAAAAAATCTAAAAGGTTATAGTTTTGTGTGACCAATTTTTCAACACACAATAAAGATTACCTGCAGGTGAAACTTACGTTTTAATTTTCGTCCGTTGTCGTTTTCTTTTCTTTTTAGAGAAGTTTTACGTTTATTTTTGAAATCGTGTGGAACGGATGTAATTCATTTTCGTATGAATATGTAATTACGAATTCGAGCATATGCATACATTATAAATATTATAATCAGGCTTATTAAAAGGCATCTAATTTAAAATGCAAAAGGCTACGATTACAAGGGAAGGAGGAAAAGCGAAGCCTACCTCCGCACATCATTATTACATATTATTATTATTGTTGCTGCTGTTCTCTTTCTCTTACTGTTGTTTGTTTGGTGATGGTATAAAGAGCGGGTCATTATTGTATCATCGTCGCGACACGAGCATTCCTTAAATAATGTCATTACGGTCTCTTTAACGGAAGAAGACCACCGAAACAGAAGAAAACGATGAAACAAAAGAGACGAGAGAAAACGAATGAAAAACGACGACGACGCCTCCCTAATTGTAAATATCATGGTGGGATATTACGTAACCCGAAAACGGCGCAATCATATTAATTTACTCGAATTTACAGGCTAATTACGTGCAGGAAGGCATCCATTCATTGTTTAGAACCACGCACTGTGTCCTATCCCTATCCGACAAAAAAAAAATGTTGAAAGAAACGAATCTTCAATGTTCTTTTTCTGCCTTTATTCGGTCGGGTTTCTTGGGGAGTATTAGATAATTCGACTGCATTAAAATAAATTAAGCCGCTGCGTTTATATTAAGTGTTAATGGTTTCTTTGAAATCGTTTGGCTCAGGTGAGGAGAGAAGTTCTTATTGTTCGAGTTGAAACATACACAAATGTACATAGTTACATCAACATTCATCAGGATTTTACATCATAAAATGATTTAAAGTTATACTAAAATTCAATTTCTCACATAGTTTTTGTTGATGACATTTATGAATGAAAGTGTGAATTTTGACTGAAATTTGATGAATTTATTAATTATTTTTTTAAAATGTTACAAGAAAATAAACTGAAAAAATTAATGAGACAAAAGACGAAAAAAAACAAAAGTATTATCTGAAACCAGGTAGATTGATTGTCGTGTTTACGTAACAAGAAGCAATAACAATATTAATGTTATTTTTAAGCCGAGTTAAATGAATCAATATTTGCTAATGAAATTACAAAAGAAAGAAAATGTACTTTTTTACAATAGGAATCTGCGAGAAGTAAGTGGACTTTCGTGGAAGTCTTCAATGATCCAATGATAAAACTTATTAATAAATTGCCTGATTCATTGAGCAAGAAGCTGCGTGAGTCATCCGCATGGAATTTCTTTCATTTGTATTTCTTTGCATGCATCGCCAATACTTATTTGTTTATTTGTTTATTCATCTCGGACTTTAATCCTGCAAACACTGCAGCATTAGCATCAGCAGATACAGAAATTGCGGAGATTATTAGTTTTCACGAGAATTTCGATATATTTTTTATATATAATGCTGAATCGGAATTGGAGAAACTGGAGAGGAAATAATCACATTTTTTTTTTGTTATTACGTTTCTTGCAATTTCCTGTATTTATATTTACACCATTTCTTCTCTAATTATGAACTAATATTTTTGATCTAACGACTTCTCACAGTAAAAGTATCTCAAATTAAGTCACTTTTCCGATCACTTATTGATATTTAAAATAAATAAAGTTTAATTGAGATTAGTTTATCGGAAACTTTGTGTAATTTTTGTGTAAACTAATTTTGACAGTTGTATTAAATTGGTAATTTTTATTTTTGCAGCGGAAACGGAAAGTTGGCAACCTGGGGCGCGATCTTTGGTTTCCTCGTCATGATGACGCTCGACGTGGGACTAGGATAGTGACTTCCTACTGCCAACCTAACTTAAACTTAACAGAAAAAAACTTAATTTTTCCTTTCGCAATTCCAAAATCCTACTTAATTTAGTGATTCAAATGGTACTTAGTTTAATGATGTATACTTCACCACGTTCCTTTCCGTTTTCTTTTTCTTCTTTTAATTTCCTCTCGACCCATAAATATTAGTTCAATTTCACAACAACAATTTCGCACAGCGATGACAGCACAACAAACAAAATTATTTAGCACTCGTTTCCATAGCTACCGTAAGTATCGAAACTGTGATATTGCGTAAGATGATGTCACGGGCTCAGAGGATTGGCCAGTTCAGGAGTTTCTCTTGTTTCGGTGCGTTTTATTTCAATTGTTTTATATTAAAAAGAAAAGAAAAACTTGAAACTGAATGAACTGTGATAGTGTTGTATTTTTGTTGGTTCGTTTGTATTTTTTGCGTGAGTGTGTTTTAAATGTAATGACCGCAGCTTATTTTCTTTTGTGTAAATAATAGTAGATAATAATCATCTGTGAATGGTTCGTTCTGGGATGCGGACGAATCGAACTGTATAGTCAATAATATCAGGTAGGGTCCCAAAGTGTTCTGATAATATTTTTTATTCAATGCGTAATTCCAACTGAATTCTCTCAAAGAAACCTGTAATAAATTCCTTGATTGAAGTAAAAATGTTGCGCGTAATCCAGATAATTTAGTCAGTAAAGTACCATTTGTAAATATTTATATATACTATATAACTCAAAACAACAACAAACAACAAGAAGAAACAAATATAATACTTGGAAACACGCATACAACTGCCATTAATAAATTGATAAATCGATGAATTTCGAGTGCATTCTCTCACATTTTCCCACACAAGAGTATTATGATAGTAATACGATTCAAGTGCATCGAAATCTATATAGTAAGTATTCTTTATAAATAATTTAATGTAAGTAAATTAAGTGCATTTCTTAGATAAACATTCTTAATTTATTAGATTAAAAACTACTAATAGTAAAATTAAATAAACTGATTATTATAACATTTATTTCTATTAAAAACATATTTCCAATCTAATTTCCTAAAGTCTCTTTAATAAATTAATTAATTACAAAATACGCAATTTATAAGCAATTTCGAATATTACAAAATTTTATCAAAATTGTAATTAATTTCAATCTTTAGAGAATTCCCCTTTTACATTTGATTATTGTTAGTTATTATTTATTAAACTTTAATTAGTTTTATGAATAAAAATGTATTATCCTCAAAATTTTATGCTGCGAATTTAATTAAGTGAAAATAAGATACAAGATTGGTCCGAGTACAATTCCTTGCGGAACCCCAGATCCAATTGTAAATAGATTCTTGCAACTTTACTTTTGGGTCCAGTATTGAATATAAAGTTAAATAAATGTTTATAAATTTATTACTTATAAAATAATTAAAAAATAAATAAATAAATTGATTATTTTCTTACAATCTATTACTATAAATCTATTCATATTATAGTAAATATTGTATAGATTTAAATTTTCTTGTAGATTGTCCATAAAATGTTGATTTCTAGAACAGTTCGATCGGATAAATTGAATGTGAATAATATGCAAATAACGTTGTGGGGAGCTGCGAGATGTGGAACAAAGTGCTCGGGGAATGACGAGAATTGCGTTACATAATCGCCCTTCATAGTTTCTCTATCGCTTCGAAATTTTCCGTTATTGTTGCATTAAGTACAAAAAAAAATGTATGGAACGATGGAAATGCCCATTGAAAGGATACGAAATATATGAATCAAATGAACTGATTTAAATGGAAAAAAAAGTGTATGAACATTGTGAGTGAGTGCATAGATGTTGAGTGTACTCTGATAGAGTGTGTTTGCGATGACCTTGATGTTTATGTGTGTGTGTGTGGGGCTTGGGCAATTTCCTCAATGAATTAAGTCCCATTCAGTATTAAACACTCGCTGCATGTACGTATGGAATGGAATGGTATGAAATGGTTATATTTACGTACGTACGTGTACGTACGTATATGAAAAGTACAATCGCGGATTTGAAAATGAGGCTCTTACGATCCGATTGGTGGGACGGGCATGAATGAACTTGCGGAAGTCGTGTTTCCTCGTCGAACGGAACCGGAACTCTCTCTGATAATAAATAATGGTAGAACGAACGAACAAACAACTAAACAACAAAAAAGAAAAGAAAAAAAAATGTACGCACAAATAAATGAATGAACGGAGAATGTGCAACAGAAACCAAACTATGAAATTCATATTTTCTAAAAGTATAGTGTTTTTTTTTTTAGTTCATATTCAATTTATAAATATTCAAAAATACATCTGTAAATTGAGAAATGCACTTTTTTTTAAGTTTGTAAAGTAATACATTTATTTACATTTTCTTCTATAAACTTCAATTTGATCACAAATAATTTTTAAGATATTGATTAAATTGTTCAAATAATCTATAAACTTGTCAATTTATAAACAAGATTTCAAGAAATTCCATTAACATAAATTTAAAAAATTAATGGATTTTAACGAAAATGTCTCAAATTTTTATATCATTTTTACAAATAAATTTGTAAATAACAATCGTGCATGAAATTTGTAAATACATTTTTTTTTTGTAAAGTAACAAATTTGTATACATTTTTCTTTTATAAAATCTTAATTTCAATTTGAACACTTTATATTTTATACATCATAAATGATAATTAAGAAATTGTTGAAATAATCTATAAATTTTTTAATTTATAATGAAGTTTTCAAAAAATTCTTATAAAATAAATTTTAAAATTAATGGATTTTAACGAAAATGTCTCGAATTTTTATATCATTTTTACAAATAAATTTGTTAATAACAATCGTGCAGAAATTTTTATGAAATTTGTAAATACATTTCATTCAATACATTTTTTTTTGTAAAGTAATAAATTTGTATACATTTAAGTGTACACATTTTCTTCTATAAAATCATAATTTCAATTTGAACACTTTATATTTAATCTATCAAAAATAATCTTTAAAAAAAATTGTTGAAATAACGATTAATAAATTGTTCAAATAATCTAAAAATTTGTTCATTAAGATTTCAAGAAATTCTTATAAAATTAATAAGATTTTTCTCGAAAATTTATCGAAAACTATGAAATTAATATTGTCTAAACGTATAGTTTGATGAAATTTGTAAATATTTTCTTCCATAAAATTTTAATTTTATTTTGATCACATTATATTTAATATATTTAAATTTGTTGAAATAATCTATAATTTTATATATTTATAATCAAAATTTCAAGAAATTCCTATAACGTAAATTTTAAAATTTAATGGATTTTCTCGAAAATTTCTCAAATTTTTATACAATTTTTTTTATAAAATTTATAAATAATAATCGTTAAGAAATTTGATGAAATTTGTAAATACATTTCATAAAATACACTTTTTTTTGTAAAATAATAAATTTGTATACATTTTTATTCATAAAATGATAATTTCAATTTGAACATTTTATATTTAACATAGCATAAATAATCTTTATGAAACTTGTTGAAATAACGATTAATCTATAATATTATAAATTTATATTCAAGATAAATTTGAAAATTAATAGATTTTTCTCAAAAATTTCTAGAATTTTTCTTTTTGTAAAATAATAAATTTGTATACATTTAAGTATAAGCATTTCTTCCATAAAATCTTAGTATCAATTTCAACACTTTATATTTTATACATCATAAATGATCATTAAGAAATTTGATGAAATATTGATAAATAAATGGTTGAAATAATAAAATAGTGAAATTGGTTAATTAATAATTAAGATTTTTATATAATTGTTATTATCAATTAATTTTTAAACGATTTTAACAAAAATTTCTCGAAAACGCAATGCAGGGTAATATTTATGAGTAATATTGATTTGTTGTGTGCGGAGGCGTTCGTCGGTTTTGTGATTACTTTATTTGCATTTTGCCACAATAAATAACAGAGTTTATTTATGCGTTATGTCTGCATTTGAAATGAAGTTTATTTAGAAAAAAAATATTGCATTAAAAATAGAATTATTGTTTTGTTGTTTTATTATTGTTATTGCGGTTGTTGTTGTTGTTGTTAAACCTGAATCAAGGACGGTGGTAGAGGCGGCAGACGGAGATGGCGTGCACGTCTCATCTGTGGGTCAGAAGGAATCCGCTGCACTTCTATTTTTATATATAAATAAATGTTTATACAGTTTATACGTTTATATAAATGTCGTGCATTATTCGTATAAAAATGCAATTTCAAAAGGATCGCATTCCTATAGGCTTTTATGGAAACTGGTAATTTGTTAGAAAAAAAGTAGAAAATTTTAATTGTTGAAAGTTTGCAATTTACAACTAATTCGACATTAAATTATGTAATCTATACTATCTAATACAATAATTTTAAATTATTCATAAATTATTAATCAATAATTATAAAAAAAATAATAAAAAAAAAAACTATTCACAATAAAAATTCTAATATAATCTTAGTCTGAATAATAAAAAAAATACGAAAATAATGACCGATTCTTGTAAAAATATCTTTAGTCTTGATTTTATGCCTAAAGGCAAATTAATTTTGAAAAGAAAATCAAAACTAAAGTTAAAAAATTATAAACTTTTTGATAATTATGAAACTTTTTGATAATTATAAGAGTTTATACGATTACGTACCAATAAAAACATAATAATTATTAAATAGAATTACTTTTTTATATTTTTTTCATTGTAAAAATTAATATGTTATACAACAAATTTTCATCTGCTCAATCCATTTATATATAATCTACTATTTCAACATGAAATAAACTACATAATAAATAATTTGTACTTCATCTGCTTATGATTTAAATAATACATAATTCTAAAGAAATTCCGTGTTTCGTTTAATTAGAAAACTGTATTCTTTCTGCGTTTCCTTCAACACGTTTTTTGTTTATCGCCGAATTCCTTCATACAATTTCACCTTCAACATCTGAATCTCATTTCGCTTTCGTTTAAATTAACATACCTCCTCCATATATGTCTGTGAAATTGAAATGATTTAGAAACTTTTTGAAAAGAAATTCCTTAACAATTTTATTTACAATTTTTATCAATTTAAACACAACTCTTAATATTTTTTTATTAGTTTTTGTATAATAAATTTATAAATAGAATTTAATTTATTTGAATTTATGGCTACGATTATGCAATTATTATTATATATAAAACGTTTATCCTTTATGTTTCTTTTTTTATCACATATTAAAGAAAATTTAATTATTAAACTAATTTTGTGTGAAAAGTAATGAAATTTTCAGTAATTATGAATTAATATATTTTTTTTAAATCAAATTTTTGAACATTCACCAAATTTTCTCGAATTTCGAATTAGGACAGATTCTTTATACAATTATAAAACTGAAATATTCCAAATAATTTACTGATTTTTTTGGACTTTATTTTCTTTATAATTATTTTAATTTTCACACAAAAAAATATGAATGGAAAATGTGGAAATATCTTTATTTTTTATGTAATATGAAAAGTTTGATCATTTTCATGAAAATTGAATAGTAAATTAAAAATATATAAATAGTGGATAAATTACAAAATCGATCTTTGGGTGGATAAAGCGGATGCAAAGAGATGGAGAGGAAAATCCGAGGTAAACGAAGCGTGGAATTTACATTTTAATGTCCGATTGTTGTTTCGGTTTTCGAGTGCGTTCGGACTTTTTGTTTGTTGACTTTCTAAGTGGGCAACGCATAAACACACCTAAAATAGTTTTAAAAGAAATAAATAAATAAATAAATAAAAATGTAAATAGTTCCAACTGTTACACTTTCGTCGCATCTTTCATCTCTTTTCTTCTGGATGTGCGAGAAAGAGAGGAGGAGATTTGAAAAAGAGTGGAGGATGTAAGTAGAAGCCATTGAACGTTCCAATTAGATGCTTCAACAAACATTGCACGTTGCGTTGCGTTACATCAAAGCCCGTGTTCTTCTTGTCCCGTCGTCGTTCGCTGCAAACACACACACACGGATGTTGCCCGACAATTGTTCAAATTGCAATTGCATAAATCCTGCCATACAAAACGAAACTCGCTATTATTTATTTATGTTGTTTTTTTTTTGTATTCCTGCATTCTTTCTAAATTCGCTTCATGGAAACGTCAGTTTACCGTACAGTTTGTATTATTTCATCCTAATATTGCACAAATCGCATTAGAAAATATCCTCTTCCTATCCTATTTTTACAAAAAAGTTAAGATTTCCGTTGCAATTTCAATACGCAAGTTAACATCTCTTGTAAAAGAAGTGTTTTGCACGCAAAGATCCGTTCGCTATTGTGAAACGAGGATGTCACCGGTCGTCTCTCGATTACCGCAATTACGCAATTAATGCCTTTTAATTGTAGGAAATACGATATTAAATCATAAGTAGATGGATGCGATACGTGTACACATCTCGCTAACGGAAAAACGCGTATTATTTAATTTTTCATAATTGTTTCATCCATTTAATCCACTACTTTTTTTCTTGTTCCATAAAGAGAAAAAAACCCAAAAGATTATTATGCACTTCCCCGAACAGATGCAATTTCAGATGCGGATAATTCGGGTTTTCCATACTTAAACTTAAAAATAAAATTAATTACTTCTACAAATTGTGACTAATTCTTGTATATTTTTAGTCTTAATTTTTATTTATAAAAATATAAAACTTCAATTTTATAAATAAAAATCCCAAATTTCCTTAAATCCCAAATAATTTACTATAAAATATGATTGAATCTCATGATAACATCTTTTAACCTCGAATAACGAATAAATCACTGCTACAAATCGTTACAAATTCTTGAGAACATATTTTTTAATTTCAAAGCAATTTCGTCGTAAATTACTTCAAAAAATTATGTCTGATTCTTGTGAAAATGTTTTTAGTATTAATTTTCTTTATAAAAGCATGAAACTACAATTTTCCAAACAATTCTAAAATTATATAATAAATTACAAATTACAAAATAGTCTCTAATTCTTATGAAAATATATTTAATTTAAATTTTCATAAGTATAAAAGTTGTACTACAAATTATGACTAAATCTTGTGTAAATATTTTTAGATTTGATTTTTTATCATAAAAATAAATTATTACTTTAAAATTGTAACTGATTTTTGTGAAAATAACAATACGCAAATTCTCTCGATTAACGAATAAATTATTACAATAAACTGTGATTGATTTTTGAAAAAAATTGGATATTTTAACAAAACTTTAGTCTGAATTTTAATTTATAAAAACTTAAACTTAAATACCTAAAAATTTACTATAAATTATGATTTAATCTTATTCATAAATTACCTCGAATAACGAATACATCACTACTACAAATTTTTACAAATTCTTGTGAAAATAATTTTTCTTTTAAAAAAAAATGCAATTATTTAAACAATTCTTAAAATGTTTCAAGTAAATTACTTCATAAAATTATGCCTGATTCTTGTACAAATGTCTTTAGTATTAATTTTATTTATAAAAACATGAAACTGCAATTTTTCAAAGAATTCTCAAATTACCTGTAAAAAGAATAAAATACAAATTACAAAATTAGATTTTCAAAAGTATAAAACTGCACAATTTCAAGAATGAATTCTTTTTAAAATATTTTTAATCTTGATTTTCACTATCACAGTATAAAATTATAATTTTTCAAACATTTCCCAAATTGCCTCAATGAACAAATTTGTGCTACAAATTGTGACTAATCTTGTGAAAAATTCTTTTGTCGTGATTGTTTATAAAAAAGCATAAAACTACTGCAAATACAAATAGTGACTAATTCTTGTGAAAATACCCTTAGTCTTGATTTTTCTATAAAATCATAAAATGCACTTTTTGAAAATGTTCTCAAGTAATTTACAAATTATTACTATTTGACTAATTCTTGTTATAATTACATAAAACTACTATTTCAATATAATTCTTACATTTCCGTCCGACTAGCGAATATAAAAAATGTACTTGATTCGTTTGAGGAAATATCTTCTAGTTCGATTCGAAACCATTAAAACCGATTTAAACGTAATGGCTAAGTGCACTTAACTCGCTCCCAATTGTTTCGATGTCGTTTGTTTTTTCTTTGTTACATCCCGTGTTGCAATTCCTTCCTTTCAATCCAAGAAAACGATGAAACGTTTCCTTATTGAGGGGGAAAATCGCGTCACGTAATTTCGACTCGTTATTTTTTTAAATTTTATTTAATTATCGCCATGGCGACACCAGCATCTCCAAAACCGCCGATCTAATCACTTGACGTCGTTATCAGTATCCGATTTCCTTCCTTCTTTCATTTTTATATAAACTTCGTTCTCACATTCGCTCTGTTCAAATGCAATAAAAAATAATATTTTCTAATAGTTAAAATTAAGTTCGAGATGAAAGTAATAAAAATTAGCAATAAGTCCAACGTAAACTTTTGGTTCAAAAATTGAGCTGAACCAAAAATTACACTAATCTTAAAATTAAGCGATGAAATTTTTTGAAAACTTGCCGAGTTTCAGTGCAAAAAAATCGGCGAAAACACCCGATTTACAGCTGTTCTAAAACGTTTAAACTAGTCGAAATTGTCTCTTCGCCTCGATGACTAATGCACCTGCAATTGCACCTGCAAATATCCGAAATAAGTACGTTTCGCATAATCGAAAAAGAAAAAGTAATAATAGTTGGGGTGATTTTTATAAAAAAAAATCACCTTCTAAAGTTACGACACGTGCCACATCTGCGACACGGCACAGTTTAAAATAAACGAAAATGTTGCTCCCCTTTAATTTCTCGATGACTAATCTGCATCTGCGATTCTCAAACGATAAAACAAACTTTATTTTGACACGAAAATGAGATATTATTGCAATTATTATAAAAATCGTAATTATTTAATTAAAAATTATTTTAAATCATTGAAAATTGTATTTTCATAATATAATATATTGAAATTTGCATTTTTTTAATGGTATTTCGTATAAAAAATGGACAGTTTTTGTGCAGTTAAAATAGAAATATTCTGTTGTTGCTATTTCTATTGGAGAGACAGGTGAAGTTTTATAGTTAGCCGATAAATCTGAAAGCTATTTTGGAATGGCACACGTTTGGAGAGAAAAAAAGGGGCGACGAGGAAACACGTTTGGATCCTGGAAATCCCGTAAAGTCTGCAGGAAAAGCGTCGGCTTGTATACCAAGAGCTCAAACGTTTACATGTCTGTCTCTTCTGCGTCTGTACGATTTGTACGCGTATGAATTTATGTGTGTATGTACATATATTTATACAAATCGCATATGTGTGCAATATAAAAAGCGAATGTGACTGACATTCGTAAAAGCGATGAAGAAACGCATTACGTATACACGCGCAGAGCAGGAAGAATGAATGAGAAACAGACGGAATGGTAAAGGAGAAGTCGTCGGCGCAAACAGAGGTAGAAGCGAAGCTACAATGTTGCTGAGAACTGGACTGAAATGCAGATTTCATTCATTAAATGGCGCAGTTTGAGGAATTTTTATGAATATTGCACGCGTCTCCGCGTATAAACCCAACTTCTTTATTATTTCGAGGTCGAAGACGATGGAAACGAAGAGGAAAGCTCTGTTTCTTCTTCGGATCTCGCGATCAGTCTGCTAGCTGTTGTTTTAGACGGACGTCGGAGAAGAGTTCATTTCCTAGCTGAAACCGCAACTAATTACACGACTCCTCGAGCGGTTCTCTTCGGCAATGCGCGCATTCCTGAAATGCCGATTGTTCTTGTATATATTCAATATAAATGTGTGACCATTAGATATTCCGCATCGCCCGTCGCAGAAACGGACCTCGAACTACGTGCTGTCAATCACATTTTATTACTCTTATTACTGCATAAACGTAGTCCGTGTAAAATATAGGGCGGATTTATCCGCCGATAGATTTTACGAAATTTAATTTATTTTAATCAATTAGACACTCATTTAAAAGAAAGTATTAATTTTGAATGTTGTTTTTAATATTTCTTTTATACTTTGGTAAAATCGAGAAATGTATCCAAAAATAAGTTCATCTTATATATTTTTTACTCGGTTTATTTTACGAGTCGCTACGGAGGAATGTGAAACAATGCTGTTTTTTGGGTGGAAACGTTGAAAGCATCAGTTTCACCATTTGTAAAGCTGTTAGAGTCTCGTATATCAATGTACAGGATAATTGGCTGATTAAACGTTCCCCCGAATGTGGAGCAATTCCCGATGAATTCCTGCTGCGACCAGGAAAGAAAAAGGTGGTTCTCTTTCATCCTCATCTGACCCATCGCAGAGCAGACACGTTCCGTCCTCGTCCCCCGTGACATAATTCCGAAACGGGCGGGATTTATAAATAAAATTGTGTTGTGCCAGAAATAGGCGACGCTAATTTCGGAACACAATCGTAAAGAAGGCGGCGCGGGGCGGCGGCCGGATGCCAAGAGGAAAGGAACACACACACACAAAACGAGAAGCGCGATCATCTCTTTCTCTCTTTTGGTCGCCGGTTTATTTCTTGCCGTGATATTTAGGCGCGCCCGGCGCCGCGACGCTCCCCCGCGGACGACGACGCCGCCGACGCCCGCCGGGCAGCCCAGACTTCCGCCTCTAGGTATTTTTAAAAACGGAATCCGCGTTCTAAAAACAAGACCGCCCGACGTCTCTGCAATTGTTGTGTGTTCCAACGCCCACATCGCCCGCCGCCCGCTCCTTCCATCATCTCCACAACAGATATATAACTTGTATACATATATATATACACACACAGCACGGTCCTGTCATTCCGGTAATTTGCGAACGCGTAACTTCAGGAAACATCCTGAAAGAACTAATTGTTCACAGATGACACAGGTAGAATCAACCATCAACTACCAGTGACATTTTTTTTTATCAATTGCATTTAAAATTGATTATCCTATTTCATAGAAGATACTGCTTCATTTACATTTTAGAAAGAAAACCTGGTATTTTCAAACTTCACAGTTTGATGTTGAAAAATTAAGATGAAATTCTCAGCAACTAAAAACCAATTGCTTCGATTTCAGCTCATGGAAATATACTTAGAAATTGGAGAATTCCTGAACAGTGGATTTTTCAAGTTCATTTTCGTAAATGTATATTTTTTACTAAGGATTAATGCATGCATTCTCGAGATCGGTTCTCGCGTGCTGCCAGATGTTGCAGAGTTTAAAGTGTATTTGTGAAGGAAAGATACGAAACTAAGTGGAATGTCCGAAATAAAGTGGACTGCAAATGCAAAGCAACGGTCGAAGATAATCCGCAAAGTGAAATTCGTGGCTTTGTACGTGCCGGCACCCGTTTGCTACACTCGCATTCACACTCACTCATTACAAACAGAGAAATAGCGAAGCATTTTGATATGCAAATCGGGATCGCATTGTTTCTTCAAAGTTTCGGAGGTGTCGGGATTACAAAATGCCTTTCAATTAGATTCCGGGAAACGGAATCTAATTGTTCTCCAAATAACGCTATTCCGAACGGAACGCTTTCTCGTTGAAAATCCTGCTATTAATTAGGTTATTTGAAGGAAGGAATTAATTGTGTTCGGGTGTTATCTGGAGTGAAATGTTTTGCCAGATAAAAGTGAAGAACCCTACGCATTTCCTGAACACGATAAGACCGAGTGAAGGAAGGGTGGAGGAGTGTGATGGTAGTGGCTCCATCGATATGCAAATTGAGGAAGTAGAGATACCAGAGGCTACCGTCATTACGGACACACTCTCACGGATGAGCAGTTTCGGGAGGTGTCGCGAGAACGATTATGGCTACAAGCACTTTTAATTACCCGAGCGGAATTCCATTGAACGTGGACATGGGAAAAAAATGGTATAAAAAAGGGAACGAAATTGGTGAGAAAAGGACCGATGAGGATATAGAGAATAACTAAGTACTTTTCTATGTAAATAAACGGATGCGGAAGACATAAGTCAAGATAACGAATGGTTGGTGCGTTGTTGGTGGTGCTTTATGCCCATGCAACGACCACATCCAACCTCGTATCAGTTCCGAAAACTTGGGAAAAAAAGAAAACCGAAAGATATCATTTCCTAGAATTCATTATTCGATTACGAGTTTTTCGAATCATCAAATTCGTACCGAAAAAGCAATCTTGAACGGAATGCATCGAACACACAACACATTCAGACTTTTTATTGTACCCAATGCATAATGTCTTTGTGTTTCTGTTCGGATGCTAGCGCGGTCGGTGTGTTTAAAAGCGTGTGCATATTTCCAAGATTTGTTGTATGCGAGTTCGATGGCTTAAGCTTCTCATGCTATGCGATCTGCGGTGCTGAGACTAGCACAGGAGAGGCTAGAGACGACTTAAACACACGCGCACGCTTGCATAGAAAAACAGCGAGACCGAGACTTGCGAATTCTATCACGTCCGGAGAAAACCGAGACGGCGAAGGGAATCAAGGAAATTAATACACAATCGTTATTATTATTACGCACGAAGGAACGACCGACATCAAATGCGCTGACAAAAATCCATCCACAGATTGGCAATGTTATCATGTCATCTGTATTCACTCACAACTCTGTTCATTTGATTGATTTCAGCTGATTTTGGAAAACCTAGTTTGTTAGAACTTTATTTTATATAAAATAAATAGAAATTTGATTAATGTCAAAATTCAAGTACATGTAAGAACCACATTAGTTGTCCATAGAAATAAATTAATAATTATTTATTTTATCTATAATCAATAACTCAGCATTTAATTTAAATTTGTAAGTGAAAGCCCGATGATTTAGACGAAAATAAACTAAATAGTATTTTTCTTGGTCTTTCCCAAAAGTGTTGATGCGGATATTTATCTTCTGTTTTGGTTAATTGCGGGTTAAAAACAAATTAAACGATAAGTGGCGTTATGTAGAGTTTTTTTTTCTGAATTTGTATAAAAAAATAAAGGAGAACGAAAAGGATGAAGTGGAGAAACGGATGCGGAGAGTAAATAAACTCTCGTAAGCATTTAGTTTAATTATTGTTCTTAAGAAGCCCGTTTTTTTTCCTTCTCGGTCCACCGATAATCCGTGCAACCTAAAGATTGTTATTTTTTTTTGACGGTATCATCATCATCATCATCGTATTCATCTAATGACAGGTTCGTCGCTTTTGACAGGTGTCATATTATTTGGGTGTTTCGTAGTTAGCTTCTGTCGCCGTCATTTCACCTATTACATTGACAGGTCATTTCGGACGATGGGAGAGCTTCATCATCGGGTCGCCATTTAAACGACAGATGTCGGTGGGGTCGGCAACCTTTGCGGAATTTTGGCGACAGGTGCTTCGGGTAGCGATTTTACGATAGGGGTAACATCCTCTTCGGTCATTGACGTTTTATTCACCTGCATTATTATACGCCTAATACGAAAGCGAAACTGTGCAGACAATAATCATGATTAACAAACAATCAACAATAACAAATAGATTAAAAATTAAAAATTATATTAGAATTGCAATTGCATTTCAAATTATTACTTTTCTTAAGTTTTGTAGGTTACAAGATTTTGAAAATCTCCAATACTAAATGAACATATTTACAGTTCAATCTACTTTACTTTTAATCTATTAAATATATGCTGTATATAAGAAAACACTATCTATTATATACAATTATGAAAATATTTTTGTGTCTTAATTATAAATTTTTATTGTTTAATTCAGTTTGTTAATTGGTTGTGGTTAAGAGATCTTGTGTGGATACAATAGATGATGATGATGTTGATGATGAGGAGGAATCGAAAGTGCAGAGCGTCGGTTGCCAACAAACTGAGACGAGATAAGATAGAAGAATGGAATCGTCGTCTTACGTCGTCCTTGTCGTCAGCATCGTCATCCTCCTCGAAATTCCTTCCTTCCCTGTGCCACGAAGACCTCCTCCTCCTCCTCCTCCTCTTCTTCCTCGCCGTTTTATTTTCGCAATGAAAATTATATAGCGGAGCGACATTCCATCGAAGTATCTCTCTGTTCGGTTCTTGGGCTGTTGGGTTCTCTCGTCGCCGGAGCGGAGGGCATTGTTATAGAAGAGAACTGTTGCTAGTTTTTCCATTGAAATAAATGGTAAAAATGTGCTCTCTCGGAGAGAGAGTCCTTTTTGCTCGTTCCCTCTCCAGGAGGGAGTGCAGCCAGCAATGCATTCCTCCTCAATGGACTTGCCTTACTGCTCGTCGTCGGCTCTCCAACTTCACCAGTTGGCCAGCGACGTTAGGCCCGATAACTGTTCTCTTCACTGCATTCTCTCTTTCTCTCTGTTATACAACACAAGAGATTACCAACGAAACTGCAAACAGTCGACAAGTGCAAGTACTGGAATCATGCCCCGAACAACCAAAATATCAAATTGACGATTGAGACGAAGAGGAGGACGAAGAAGAGCAGGATTTCATTTTACTGTGAGTGAGCTCAAGAACTAGTAGAATCCAGTGCACTTATCTTCTTCTGTCAACTTCGATGAACTTGCTGTGAAACTCGTACGAACCGGACCGAATCTCGCACGACCATCAAAGTGAGTATTTACACTCGTCCTTCATTACATCACCACACCGCAACCCCCCCGCACACATTAGCGACGTTTTTTTCTGTTGTGTAACCATAATTATTTGTTAACTCGTATCTGCAAATTTTCCAATGCGTTTCTCTCGCATCCAGAAAATCAAGCGGCACCGTCGTTGCAGAAGGCTCCGTTATGTAAGACCTCGCGGCGCGCTCCAAAGAAGACATTTAAAATTTAAAAGGACCTCTCCGTCCTTGTCGCGCTCACGCGTCCATCCGTGACCTCATCTCTATCTCTCCTTCTCGTACTTGCACACGCACGTACACTCCTACATACATGCATACATCTCTTCCGTTCCGTTCCGTTCCCATGTACCATACCATTAATAAATAAATGGGTCCGAAGAACGAATGGAATGGGGTTTCAGTCCTTCTCTCCTTCAGTTTCGTACAAATATTTATCCTTTTTCCTTGATTTCCCTGCGAGTTTGTGTCGCCTCGTAGGCGTATTATTGCTTTACTGCCTGGCTTCCTTCCAATCAGCCCACAATCTGATGTAAACACACCGCCCCATTGGCCGCAACCAGATTTTACACATTCATAATAAATACATAACCAGATGCACGAAAATCTCATTATCAAATCGCACCCCGACGACATCTGATAATCGTATCTTTCTTCTTACTTGGCGGCGGCCGAAACCTCTCCAAAGACAGTTATCTGACAGATGATGGATCGCGTATGACATGATGATTATTGAATTTGTCGGGGCCATTAGTTCATTAATTTTCCCATTCCCATTCTCGATTCGAAATTCTCCACGCGACGAACCGTTTTATCGGCTTTCCTTTTCATATTAATTGAAAATCGCATACTTCCCGATGACAGATCACGTCAAATCTGACAGCTGTCTTGATGGACTGCGCAACGTGATTGCAGCAGGATCGATTGTCCTGGTAATTCATCGATGCTCTCGCAAAAAGAATTGGAATTTACGTTGACATATTATGAAACGTCATGTACGTCGTGTCCAAATTATCAAAAATAATTAATTGGCATCGCAATTAATCAAATCTACTTTGAAAATTGTTTTTGATTTAAACGTCGCATATTCAATAGCATAGTACGTCATTTCTGACAGCTGTAATCAAATAATGATATAATAACCATTTTCATCATTTTTCATCTTGATATACTAAAACCAATAAAACTATTATATAGCAAAATTCTTCAAATAACTTACGTAGTGTTGCAAAGATATTTAAATTGATAGACAACATAATTAAGTAAGTTTTATACATATTACATAACTGTCATCTATCATTGATTTTTTTTGTTAATTTTGTCATTTGTAAATAATTTGAAATAAATGTAAATTATGTTATGTTCTATAAACGTTAAGCTTTCACAATTACGTGGAAATTATAATTATTTGCCAGATGAAACGGAGCGGTTGAACATGAAACAAGAAATTGTAAATGCTCTGAACATTGTGCACCAAAAAAAAAATTAACATAAAATTTTTTTAAAAAATATATAAATAATATAATGAAAGTTTATGGACTTTGAACTGCAGATAATGTGCTTTTGTGTGAGCGCACATTACGAAATCGTTCGAAAGAAGAACAAGAAAAAAGATTATGTTTCGCTTTCCAATTTTTATGTTCATAATTTTTTTTTGTTATTATTGTTTGCTGAGTTAAAATTATATCATTTACCATTATTATTCAAATTGTCGAAAGATAAAAACGATGATGACGACGAGAAAAGAGAGTGATTTTTTGGTAGTTGTGAACGTTTTGCACTGGAATTGATTTGATATTTTTTTATTGGAGATGCGGTGATGTAAGGATTTCCGTCCGGTTTGTGGTGGCGGCGATGAAGAAGAGAACTGTTAGGTTTTTGAAAATGGTTTTAGTGTGTGTGGATTGATGTTAATATCTCTCGGATGGAAGAGGAAGACGTAGAAGGTATAGCGGCTTGGATGGATGGATATGGTCGGTATGGGTATCATCAGCCAGACATTGGGGCACACGGATGGTCGACCAAGCGGACACGGTAACGACCCGTCGTACCACTTGGTACGTACGTCCGTAGTGGTCTTCTAGTATAGTGCGCAGACCTGATCCATCCTTCCTACCTACCTATCTACCCGTACGAAAGAAAACACCACCTTCTGCTCTCGTTTACCGAAATAATTACACAACGCCAATCACTAAATACCGCAATGAATCATTCAATTGCACACCAATAATTGTTACCTTTCGACGTCTCCGCTACCAAAACCCCACCTACCTACTTCTAACTTCGCTCAATTGGATACACACTCACATCCTTCGCTTCTTTCCGCAAAGAATTTACTAAAACTATTACTAATTTACGTAAAAATAAAATCATAATCATCAAACCATCATCATTAGGTCACCTACCCAAAAAAGGAAATCAAGCGAATTCGCGGAACGTAATTAGACCAATCAAATTACAATTAATTAGACTTTGAGCCAATCATAAATTTAATTAATCACTTCAATTAATCGATTTATTTACGAACGATTTTAGATTTTTTTTTCTCAATTAAGACCACTTAATTATGCAATTTCTGATTTTCTCTCAACCGCAAAACACGACACGCTTTATCTAGATAAGATATTAATTAGCAAATAAACTGTTTTTCAGTTTCTTCATATTATTATTACATTTCCTCGAAATATATTATAGATACTGAAACATGGAAATTAAAGCTGAATATTCAGGTATACATACAATGTATGGTGTAATATTTAGTAACAAAAAAAAAATGTTTCGAAACAGCATTATCTTGACATTTTAATGAATTACTGGAATAGTATTAAAGGTAGAATAAATATTGAACATGATTATAAAAGCTAAATATATAAGTAATAAAACTAGATTTTATACTTTTAGCTATAATTCGCTTTAGAATATAAAATATTAAAAAAATAATACTCTGAAAAGCAATCTTATCACATTTTAGTGATTTTCTCGAAATCTTCACAAAATGAAAATTGAACGTTCGGAAAAACAGTGTCTTCACATTTTAATTATTTTCTCGTAAACTATAATAGATATAATGGATCTAAAAGATGCATATGAAAGTTAAATATTTGGGAAATATAGTGTGCATTGTTTAATTGCTATGTTTTATGCCGTTTAGCTATAATTCGCTTTGCAAAATGAAGAAATGAAAAATTAACGCACATTCACATTTCAGTTATTTTCTCGGAAACAATAATAGATATAATAGATTTAAAAGATGCATTTCAAAGTCAATTAATTGGGGAATTTAAAGCGAATTTACATATTACTAAGATTTTATCCTTTTAGCTATAATTCGTTTTAAAAATGAAGGAATGAAAAATTAACGATCAGAAAAGCAGAGTGTTATTTTAGTGATTTTCTAGTAAACTATAATATATATAATGAATCTAAAAAATGCATCTCTAAATCCAATAAAACATGCAAGGTTTAACAGTTGCTGCTATAGATTAGTTATTTTTGATGTATTTTTTGAAGTAACGTGAAAAAGTAGTGTATCGACATTTTAGTTTTTTTTTTCAAAACCCATCAGAGGTGGAATTAATGTTAAATAGGGAAATTCAAGATAAATATATGGAGACTCAAAAACCTTCATCTATTTTAAATAAAATATGTATTAATCTTGCAACAACAAAAATATTCGAAAGATAATGTCGAACCGATGTTCGTTTACATTTGACGAATTGTGATTATATGAATGATTGTGTTATATTATCTGTGTTTCGTGTCTGTGCTTAGTGTGCGTTTCTTTGTGGCTTGATTTATTTGAAATTTATTTAAATTCCCGCAAGGAAGTAGACAACATTAAATGCAATTAACCCAGAAATGGACGGGCATTCCGCGCTGCATTCATTAATTAAAAACATATTTTTATCATTTTGCAGATTAGCTCGTCGAGCCTCCATCCACTTACTATTCATTTATTTTTATTTTTTACATAAAATTTCATTCAGTCAACTTTGTAATTTAAATAAATATAAATATATTTCATTTACTTACAACAAAAAAAAATATTAATGAAAATTACTACAAAATTTTGTAAATAATCGAATAATAATAATTTCGGAATTTAATAGTTGATCGAAGATGTCGAACAACAAGATGGCGTTCGTCATCGCAAATGGTCGCTTAGCAACAACAACAACTAAAAAAAATAATTGAAACTGACGTAATTTAATGGAAACCTAACCGTTTCGTGTCGTCGTAATGATGATAATTTCTCGCGATATAATCGTATAAATATATATTTATTTAAATTCGGAATGCAAATGTCCGAATGAGCAGTTCCGAAACGGCAGTAAAGTAAAAATAAAACGCCCCAATAAACTAAAGAAGCTAATGGTGATGATGGAATTGGAAGAATGCAATGATTGCCGGTCTTAGTACCAGGAAGTTGGAAATGCGATTGATCCGATCGTTAATAAAATAAGGGAATACCTGAATAAGTGCAATTAATCGCAATAAAAGGCTGCGCGGATAAATCGGCGATTCGCAGGAATGCGACAACCAACGTTGCCAACCTTGCAATTCGAAATTCAAGATGGCCGCATTCCATCCATCCATCCATGGGCACCCTTATTATTCTTACCATTAAAAGCGTCATGATGATGATGATCATCATCATCTTCTTCGTCGTTGCCGCAGGTTCAGCCATCGTGCCGTGCAACAATTACGGAGTTTTCATTAATTAACTGCGGCTAACCTCGCAATCTAAATTAGTTAATTGCTTATAATTTAAACGGGAGGAGCGCGAGAAACGAACGGAGTGCAGGAAACGCGCCGGAGACACTCGCAGTCAGTCCTCAATTACGCGACAGAATGATGACAGTCTGCTAATTTAGACATGCTGCAATTATCACGGATATAGATGGAGTACGAAGAATTATTTTACAATTTCAAAATCAAAATCTTTTCTACAAACTTTTCATCAAAAAAAAATTATATATTCAAATTGAAGCGAAAACTATCAACTATTAATATAAGAATATTATCATGTTCGCTTCATAAGAAATTCTGCACGAAAATAACAAAACTTTTAAAATATTTTCTTCAGTACATTAATTTTTAATTAAAACTTTTACAGCTGCAATTATTAAATTTATGGTTAAGTTGAATTATTCATGTAATAATTTATGTATTAGTTTATAAGTTACAAAAAGTTGGTAAAGCGAAATTCAATGTTTCTGAGAAGCACTAATAAATTCCTTCAGTTGAATTATTTATATTGTTTGTAATAAACCACGAACATTATTTTTCGTTATATTTGAAAGTTAGAACTAAATTTGTAGTTTGTAACTGGAAATTCGCTATTTCTGAAACGCCCAACGGAATAAGTTATGTCTGAAGTAATAAACTACTGTTCCATCGACTATATAATTGCCATGCTCGGATTCGTGTTATACTTCGAAACTCAAAGGTGAACGCATTTAACATTTCGCTACATACATAAATTTCTGCGCATTTCTCACTTCTCCTATTTTTACGAATCGCTCTCTTCGCATATATTTATAATGTATTTTCGCTTCTTTTCTTATTTTTTTATTCGCTCCCTCAACTTGAAAATTTATTCGCTCTCTTATTCGTATAAATAACCGCGGAAGACGAGAGGACTTAATTTAAATTTCGTTTCTGCAACAACAACCAAAAAAAAAAAACGAAACAGAGAAATGTATTTGTGTATATAAATATTGTCTGGTTTCGGTTCCGTCCAAATAATTAGCAGTCTGGCGGCCAGAGGCTTTGGGGTGTGAAATAGAGAGTGCGTTAGTTGAGGCTAATAAGTGAGATGGGAGGATTTGGGGAATCGGGAACGAGAGTGAAGATAGTTAAAGTGCGTTAGAGGGAGACGGGACGCACCTTTCAAACGGTTAATTTAGTTCGTTTGGCGAAATGTCAACATGCTCTGTCGCTGACTCCGCGTCTGGGCATCTCTGGGTCACTTTGTCTATTTTAGAATCAACAGAACAGAACATTTGGAAATGTCATAATCCACACGCTTTACCACCGTCTTAAACCCAGACTTCTTCGGTGAACACACAACACTTTCCTAACAACCTTAAATATTGCATTTCCATAACAACTGTCAAACTGTTTACAACAATCGAAATTAAGATGGAAGAAAAAAACCTACAACATATTAAAGATAAATATTAATTTTTAACAAAATCAAGAAATTACCAATTTCTTCCTATAAATCTAAATCGTTTCTCATAATTATTAAATATTTATATCAAAATCACATTCTATAAATGATTACTAAACGTTTTCTATTATGAAAATCAATAAATTAGTTAGTTTCTCTCTCTAAAACTATAAAAGTAATAAATATTTTTATGAAAATAAAAAAATTCCTATTACTGTTAAAAAAATTTCAATACTACATTTTTTTTTAACAAAATCAAAAAAATAATTACTAATGAAATATGAGTGTTTCAAATGATTGTTTGGAGTTTGGCTTTGATTAAACTGAAAAATCTGTAAAGTATTTTATAAGTAAAATATAATTATAATTAATAAGTGTTTAAATATTCTTAGATTTTAAGTCTTAGAAAATAATTAAAAATATGTGTAAGTTTCAGAAATAATAATTTTTTCTTGGATGAAATTGTTTTAAATAAAGAAATTTTTGATATTTCTTTGCTTATTCAAATTAATTAAGTTAAGAAATTTGTTTGGATTTTTCTAATTTCGTTTTAAATTTTAAATTCGTAACGATTATATTTAAACAGGAAATTGATGTGTTTAAAATTAAAAACTTTAATATTTCATTAATTATTACGTTAGCTAATAAAACTAGTTAAATAATGAAAATTGATTGGATTTTTCTAATTAAAAGAATTGTTTCGTTTGAAGTTGCTTGGTTTTGGAATGAGTCGTCTGGTCGATCGCAACATGCGAAATTCGGCCATTTTGTAAACGTTTCGGACTCCCACCACGTTCATCCTCTCTTGCCGGATTTCGTAACCGTGCGATTTCACCGATTCTTTCTTCGACGAAAACGAAGAAAGTTACCTAAAGATCTCCACCGAGTTTCCGGATATTCCGGAAAAGTCGAACGCCCACACTTCCATCCGTTTTCTACACATATACAAAAAAAAAAAAATATGCGCGCAGGATCAACGACAATCCGTCTCTCTCGCTCTCAAATGGACGTGGACGTGCGGCACCAGAGCCTCGCCAATTCGGTTGCTATGTGGTTGCTGTGGATGATATAGCATACAACTTCCAATGTCCTGACGGTCTCCGGATGATTACCAAGTTTGTAAGTATACAATAACAAATATCCGACCTTAACGAAGAAAATGAGAGGGAATCACATAAACCAAACAATCGAGATTACAAAACAAACGCTCTTCGATCCTTTGGGTAAATATGAAACAATCAAATAAATAAACAAAAGTCATCACCTAAGCAAAAACAACAACAACAACAACATAAGAAAAAAAAACATAAGTCATAAGGGCCAAGTCCGAAAGCACACCTTATTGTTGTTACGTCATTTCGTTCCCGTTTTTCCCCCGGTGAAACGCGCACTGTTTCGTCGTTTGGACTTTAAACTTTTCGCGCGCCGTCGTAATTGAAAATGTAAAATGCCTTTTAACACGTTATTTTTTATTTAATTCTTTTTTATCAGCGTCTACGCGCGGAAAATTTCGAAAAACTAATTCCCCTGTACGTTTCCATCGTGTCCAAAAAAAATAAAAAAATATTTCTCGTTTCACAACGTTTTTAAGGTCTAGGACCTTGCCTACTCTCTCCTATCTCTCTCTGCTCAATCATCTTTCTCTTACATTCTCTCTCTCTCTCTCTCTCGGCGAGCGGTGTTATGGATAGAATTGGTTTATTCAATTAGATGTGGGAGCCAATATGAGAATGTCTAGCCTAGAGGGGGCTCAATTTAGGAGACTCGCTTTTCGCTTGTTTCGATCACACGTCATCATCTTCGTCATCGCAACCCATACCACGGCCAACTCGATTCTATTTCACACAAATATTTATCTCTCTCTCTCTCTCTTTCTCTCCATTTGCATTTTCTCACATGCATATATTCATGGTTCTACGAGCGTAATAAATTCGAACACGTCCATTTCCCGGAAAAACGAAAATTTTCATGCATTCTCCCTCTAAATCATCAACGAAATTCCTCAATTCTGTTTCTTCAAATATATATATATATATTTCCTTAATGAATTCATCGTCCGGACATTTCCTAAAAATCGAAAATTTAAACAAAATGGTCGCACCGCGTCGGATGTTATCAACGGTTGGCGTTTTCGGATACGAAGGTTCCTCTTTTTACCGGGAATCGACGTGGACGTGCCTCGCTTTTCCAAATCTTCTTCAGGTCACCTTTCCGAAAATACGAAAAAATCCACGTTTCGTACGAATTTATTACGTTTTGAACCCAAAACAACAGCAGCAACAAAAATGGACGAATCCAGCGAACGTCCTTTGAATATGAAATCGATTCCACTAAATGCAGCGGCGGCGTCTCGATTACGTTACGTTACGTTCGCTTTGCAAAATCCGTGATGTAAATATCATGCTTTTAATTGGCATCATTACACGTTCGACATTCGTATTTTTTTCATAATCCTGCAAACCGCACGGAATTTTAAGTTTTTAAAACTTAAATAGCAATGATTCAGTTATTATGAGTGAAAAATAACATAATTCTTAGGAAAACATAAAATCTGTTCATACTATAAAAAAAAAACAAAAGTTTAAGTTAATTCGTTCGCTGCTACGTACATATTTTCATTTGTTTCTTGTGCCGCAACAATAAAGTCTCTTAACGTACGTACATCCGCTTAACGCACGACGCTTGGATGTGCCCCTCGCGTTGGATTAGGTGCGGTATTTGTTTTTACTTAACACGCGACGAAACGTGCAATTGTTTTCGCCTCGTTTGTTTTTGTTTGTTTGTTTCTCTATCATTTTGTAAACACGCTTGCATAAGACGCAGAAGAGATACCGAAGCGCTCAACGTCTCAACGTTATAACAAATCAATTACGCGCAAAAATATAGTTTCAGCTATATTTAGATCTCTAAATATAGTTACTTTGTTTGTGCGAACTACGTACGCACAAATGTATTTTCCTTAAGCAGATAAAACTTTACTACTTAAAAATCATCGCTTCAGTTGAACACATTGAGTAGAAATACTAAAAAAAATGCAGACATTTTCAGATTATTTCTTCGTCAATTTATTTACAGCTTCAAAGTTCAGAATCTTGTCGTTCAGAAAGTTTCCGTTTATTGGCGCAATTTACTTAGTTTAAGAGCATTATTATGTTACTTAAGCACTTAAGACGTTTTCATTCGTTGGCATGTAATCCGGATAATTTACAGTCTTAGCAAGACTTTCACACGACGCATAGCGAAGCACATTTAATTATCATCGCATAACGTGATTAAGTTCCCTTCACACTTCGTAGATGAGCATCGCTACAGTCGGTCAAATGCACATAAATAAAAGCTCATAATTTAAGTGTGTTAATAACACAATACGTGACATTTGTCAAGTAACACCAAATTTGTATTGTCTCCATAGCATGTTGCGCAAATAATTGCGTTTACCGCAGAATTTGTGCAAGTATGAATAATTTACAGTCAAAGTCATTACGTTATATTTGTCAAGTAACGCAAATGTTTCCATGGCAACTTGTTTAACAAGTAGTCACGTTTCACTTAGAATTAGTTAAGTACTTGGCAAGTAATGCGTCGATTTGAAAAGGTGCTTAACAAAAGTTTGAGTTGCGGAAATAATCGTTTAAGAGAAGAATTGAGTAGGCGTCGTCAGGCAGATGGTGTTCGTTGTTTTTTTGAATGGAGTCGAGGGTTCCGGAAATTTATGAATGGGAGTCGCGATTCTTCATTCATAAATCGAGTCCGAAGCTCATTGATAAGAGAGCCGAGGAAGATAGATGTAATATACACAAGACGACGACGGAATGGGATGTACGGCCATGGCCGACCCTGATAAGATTCCGACGAAAGACGAAAAATACACGCGAACGCACGCAGACATCAAATATTAAATAAATTTAAAAAATAATAATAATAATAAAAAGTTACAAAAAAAAACATCAACCGAGTCCCCGACCCTAAGCATGAATTTTTCCGCTTATCACGGACTTTTATCTGGGCACCATTAAAAACCGGATGCGTATCAAAACACATTTATTTAGAAATTCACACAGAAAACGGATTGTTGGGAAAGAATAATATACTGGATGAACGAGAAAGAGAGAGAGAATTAAATATCGCACTTTGACAGTTGATACGTAATGAATTAACGGTACTGTTAAGTTGTGTACGCAACTGTTGCTAAGCTATTTGCATACGATACAATGCGAGTTGCCGATCTGCACGCGAATTTGCGGAAACGCCATCTGTTGTCGTTTCCGTCCAATTACGGGAATTCATCTGACGTTCATCGTACAGCGAATATTGCGATATTCTTCGCATATCAATATTAAATTATATCATCATCATTAATAACGAATTTATGCCCTCATTAATATTTCAGCCTCTTCACTTAACGCCTCCATAAATAACGCCCTTCCTGCTTGGACGTCAAAGTCAAAGTGCGAGGATTTGCGCAAACCGTACACAAATACACACACGCATTTTTTTCGCAACGGATCGTTAAAATTAATTCGAAGGATAAATCGCGGCCGTAAGTAAATTTACGCACTTTACGACCAATAAAACCGGACACTTTGTAAATATTAAAGCGCTGATAAAACGCGTTACGTCGCGTCTCCTTGCGCAACCGAACCGATTTTTTTCTCACTCACTCACTCTCATATTTTTTTATCATCATTTCGGTTTCAAATTTTCGTTCACTGAAGAAAAAGGACGAAGTTAAATATTAGAAATTTTTACAACAAATAAACAAAATATAAGCAACGTTTCAAATTACGTTCGGTTTACGTAATCGCGCAATTCCCCCCAACTCCGATTTTTTTTTCCTCTCTCCAAATACTCTTTTTTTTTTGTCGTAAATCGAATTAATTCGAAACGCTTAATTCGGTAGAAAAATGGTTGCGGCACGCACGCCAATATCGTAAGACTACTTAAGTATACTTGAGTTTTTGAACGATTTGATTATAGTAATTCGAAGATAATTTCGGTTTCCAATTACAACAAAAAAAAAATAGATGTAAAGAAATAGAGGAGTGAGAGAGATTCGAGAAAATTTCCTTTTCAAAGATCGCAAAATCTATTTACGTTTTGCCGCTGGAAAAGACGCAAAAGTCTTAACAATAAACCTACTGCGCAATATATATTTTTTATTTCGAGTCGTAACTCAAGCAACATTGAATAGACCACGTAGTTCAGTTTTAAACTTCTTCTAAAGTTTACCTTCAAATTTAACACGATTATTTTTTTGTTCTTTCAGTTTTTCGCTCTTCTCGGCAGCATCTTCGTTCATTAAAGGTAAGTTTTTTTTTATATTATATTAATAGCGATTTGCGCAAATCCGACAACAAAACTGTCTCGGCAAAAGCACACAATAATAATGCATTAAGTGTGACGCTCTTTATCTATTGTGCACCTACACACATCCTTACTCGCTAGACATATATGCACTTATATGCAGGTCAATCATTTTCCAATCGATTATAAAACACAATGGGAAAACGATTTGCTCGAACTGAGCCGCAATTTCGAGCCATTCAAACATGAACTACAGCAATGAGAGAGAAAAAAGGAATTCAAGCAACACGAGGAAAAAATCTTATCCCAGTTATTCTATAAGATAATCGATCATGAAAACTGTTTATTTAATTATTGTATTAAATTAATACTTTGCAAATTAATTAATTCAACGAAAGTTGATAATTCTGACAGATTTATCTGTCAAATCATGCATAAAATCATAAATATTGACATTTCAAATTATGTACTGTCAATGTAACCAAGAAAAAATATGATTCTACTGATGACTCTTTTTTATATGTTTATAAATCGGCTAATCGAGTTGGATACACCACTTGCAAAACAGCTGCAAAATGACAAATGTCAAAATGGGAATGATTTTCTGGGAATCGAGGACTACTAAATCCTTTGTGCGAGGATTTGCTCAGGTTTCTGGAGGATGGACAGCAATTAATATATTATTACGTGGTACGTGTCCGGGCACAAGTAATAACTCTGAACGCTGTTTGCATAACTGTACGGACCGCTGCGAGTATTGCTCGTATAATTATAAATTCGTCTCCGGAGCGAAGAGCAAATACGGAATTAACACGTTGGTCATCATCTTTGGTGCCACATTAGAAAACCTCTCCGGATAATTACGAAACGAAAAGGCAAACAGCATAAAGTAAATCCTGGAAGTCTCCTGCTATAATTGACTCCCCCGTACCAATCCGTCCTACGTTCAGCTAATACATTCATTTCTGCTTTTCCTTTCTTCTATTCATTATTTTCCGTATTTGGATCTTCCCAATAAACGCGCTTAAATAGGGTTGCAATTGCCCAGACCCACGTATCTCTTTCCAAAAAAGGACCAACAACTCAATTCTCCGCAACCCCCGTACATTAGGAATTGAAGATGGGCATTCGATTTATTACCTCCATCTCTGTTTTGGCTTGCAATTATCTCACTTCGCTTGGATTCGATGTTAATGAACGGATTCCTTATTGGATGAAGTCGTGATCGGCGATGTGAAAGGCACCGAAAATAATCCCGATCGTTCAGGATGCATTATTTATATCATACACTTCGAAGCTGATGGAGAAAAAGCAAAAAAAAAAACTCTATTACCGAACCTATCGATTTCAGAATATAAAGAGTAAAGCAGGAAAACGCATTAGTAGTTGCCATGCCTACAGTCCATTGCTACTCCACAGCAATAACCATAAATCATTACGTGCTTCGAACAACTCGAGGAAAATCAAGGCATCAAATACTTAATGCCAATTGGGTTCCAATTACATATTACATACTTTCAAAACCAATCGATATAAAATTAATTAGATTAGCTTATTAATTTATAAACGTCAAGTTGACATTTTATTAAAAACTGTCATGTTTTTAACCTATCTTCATGATACTTGTCGAAACGTCAGCTATCATTAAAAATTTACTTTGACAGATTATAACACTAAGAATTATGAAGAATTGTTGTGAATATGTGAAAAATAAATTTAGTAATCAAAACCGTAATTGCGAAATTGAGATGTTACATAATTACGAAACGAGTGTAACTGCGAGAGTGCACAGGTTAATTAACTTTTTAGAAACGCCTCGTGCCACTTACGGCTTACACTTGTCCCGATGCAAGGCGAACGCTGCTATCACGATTATTATTATTCGCCATTAGCTATGATATTATTCCGTTTCGCCGTTTCGAGAATGCAAATTCCAATAATTAAAATCGCTGTTAATTTAAAGAGCTGCACAACAACAGCAGGCCCCTTCCCCAATTACGAGTTAATTACCTAATTAATATAAGTATGTATATTACGGGCAAAGTTATTCATTATTTTTCTGTAAATATATATTTTTGTTAGGTTAGGTTGCGTTCGCGCATAATTTCACGCTCGATAAAGGACATCTGAATAATGCTGGTGCCCCGAATTAATGATGAAAAAAAAAAATTAAACCAAAAATTAAGATTTAATTGAATCCGTCGCTGACGGTGTGCGAATTATATTTTGTTTCTCGACGTTAATTGGAGAAGATGGCGTCGCGGACGGCGTTTTCGACAAGATGGCGGCTGGCTGTCAGACGCGGGACAAAATGGAGATCGCATACGTTTCGTTTATGTTTTCGCCTCTCCGTTTATTATTAAACGAAACGTTTTGTTTCTTCATTCATTTATTTTATTTTTTCTCTCCGTTGTTCGCTTAATCTTATTAATTTTAATCCGGCATATGCGGCGATTTATCATGCTTGCAATACATACATATTATGTATACGAATTATGATGGTGCTCATGTTTATTTTTAACCGGCGGATTTCTTAGAAAAGAAATATTGTCAAGGCAAGGACAATCCATTCCGTTTGTAACGAGACGTTATTTGCGGAACGCAATAACGCGAATTCCCGTGACGACATTTTACCCGTTTTTTTCCTTAAGCACAAAATGGCCGCATGATTTACGTGTATTTATTTTTTTGTTCGATTTCAGATTTCTCTTCCTCTTTTTGTTTGTTTATTTGTTTAAAATAAATGTGTCAAGTTTAAATTCCTCGACGATAAAGCAATCTCTTTAGTATCTTTAACCTTTGACTCGGACTCCGACAAAATGGCGGACGAAAATTTTCGATTCCATTCAATTTTGTAAAGATCATCAGCATCATCGCTCGTTTTCTGCGAGATTCTAGAACACTCATTAGTCAGATTTTGTTTCGGGCGACATTCAAACCATTCACCTGTTAATTAACTAAAAAAACAATCACCTTCACTACATAAGATAACTAACGACATTATTATTTCTTGATTCTTCAAATAATTATTAAACATTTGTACAAAAACTTCAATCATACAAAATGCAAACACGATACTCGAAATAATTTGAAATTAATAAATTCGTGTAAATCCTTGGGTTATGAAATTAGATTTTAGCGTAGATTATTCAATAGAATTTAAAACTAACGTGAAAGTCCTTGGATTATAATTATTATTAATATACAAAGTCGAAAATGAATTTAACAATATTTTATTAAACTGATACAATCTCTATGGATGAAATAAGTATTATTTCTATACTTAATTACTTAATTATAGACTGATTTATCATTCTTAAAGTATAGCTAACTATTTTTAGAAACTATTGTAGAAAAACTGAATTGTATGAATGATGATTTACATTTATTACTTTTCTAATTGAAAATCAGATTCAAGCTGATAATAGATGGCGTATTAAAACAAAATGTCGGCGGATGGGAACAGCTGATTGCAATTACGACCGTATGATCATAACCTCAATTCGAGGCGGCGATGCGGTTCTTGTCTTTATATGGAAGGATGAGTAAGAGCGAAGAAATGCTCATCGTCCAGTGTTGTGTGCATGTGAGAGAGAAAGATATATACATACATTTCGTAGTTAATTTAGCATTGTGGATTTAACCGAGTTCTCGGTAGTGGAGAGTACAATCGCGGATCTGACATTGTTTTATTAGTTAGGCCATATAAAGATATGTTATTGCGAGTGTGTGTGTGTGTATATGTTTGGTATGGGTTAAGAGAGGAGATGGTGTGTGTGAGAGAGAGAGATATGGGTCTTATATGGATAGCATTTAAAGTGAGAGTAGAGTATAGAGGAGTATATACAGCATCATGGCACGGCTCGTTTTGTCTTGGCATAGCATGTGTGTGTAGTCGTAGCGCCGGCTCAGTTGGCGCTAGGCCATATATGGGTCGCCGGTTGTGATTCATACGGCCTCTAGGGTCGAGCCACGGGTCCATTGTGGGTATGGGAATGCAATGTCCGTGGGTGCCGCCGCCACCGCAGCCGTGGAGGTACCAACTCTCCCATACATACATGAATACCCATATGCCACCCATCGTATATACACATACGTGCTCGCTCTTTCTCTGACTCGAGAGAACTGCAAAGACTAACTAGCCTACATCACTTCATCATTTACACGCGCTAAACACCAATAACTAAATGACACGATATTCAATAAGTCAGAGCGTGGGACTCGAATTATGTACGCCACTGCTCTCGCGAAGACTAACTGCTATCGCTCTATTAACCACCTCAATTCCACACTTACTATTATCATCAACGAGATCCAAGCATCTCATCTACACACTAAACACCTACACACACCTTCGCATCCAAATAGAATTCCCACAGAAATCCAACTTTACGACTTCAACATTCATCTAAAAAGTTACAACTACACTGTACCCGATATAAGACATACATATTAATCAGACGTACCAACTTTTATTAACAACCATAAACGAATTCCAACACAATTTCATAATTCACATAAGTGTTAATCAGGTTTACCAACATCTATTAAGAGTTTTTTTTTATCACTAAACAAGCTTTCTTTACATGGTTTTAATTAAAGCGTAATTCTAACGAGATTTAGAAAATTGGTAATGGTCTGTAAAACTGTCATAACAACTGACACTAGCTTTGACAGATCAGAATACCGGTATCGAGACGTGTTTTGTACCGGTACTAAAAATCGAATCGAGGACTGCGCTCTTCGAGGAATCTCCCATCGGGCATCAATCCTCTCTCGCGCCGACATCTGACAACTGTTTACAATTTATTACGCAATCGCGCAACCTTCTCCACCGGAGTTTTCGGCCGTCTCCTCTGAAGAGAGATAAAGTTCATGAAAACGACAGCTTTGAAGAAGAAAAAAAATGAGGGGGATGGATGAGGAAGAGGTGATGGTGATGGTGGAGAAGGACGAGAGGATTCCGAGAAACCGTTCTTAGTTGGCTTTGGTTTCTTTCTTCTCTTTTTTTTTGATAATTGGAATGTGGGGTGACACTCACGATGTATACATAAAATATATGTGTGTATGTATGTATATGTATATATTTGGATTTGTATCGGCGCTGATGGATTTTTATATTCGTCTGGAAAGAGGAGAAAAAGGGCCGAAACCGGGTGGAGGAGGAGAGGAGGGCACCGAGGAAGAATATATTTATGCGTGTGTGCCCGGCCTTTGCCCAAGTTTCCCATGCCTGGGTGGGCGACGACGAAGGGGGTTGCGGAGGTGTACACATATATATATATACATAAAAATTGGTGTGTGTGTGTGTGTGTTTGGGTGCGCGGGGGGCCTCGGGCACCGTTAACAAGAAGAAGTAGGAAAGCGTCTCGGAGACTCTCACATCCACCCTTAAAAAATACAACCCCGTTCCGAGAATCGTCGGATGGACGGATGCCATTAGTGAGTGGGCCCCTTCGGTCCTTGTTCCATCTTCTTGCCGAACGCCGACTTCCAAGAACTGGAACACCACTGAATGTGTGGTGTCTCGCCCTGTGGGGGCCCCTTTTTTGTCCAGAATCGATGGCGAGAGAAAGACAGAGAGAGAAACGCAGAAAGAACGAAGAGGCGAAGAAGTACAGTTGAAACGCACCTTTTTTTTCTCCACGTCCTTCTCTTCGCTCCGTGAGCGTTTTCCGAGCCCCCGCTAAAAGCTCTCACCTAAACCGCCCAACAATTACACCTTCTAATTATACGAGCTTCCTACCACCGCGTTGCCATAGAAAGAAGTCCAGTTTTATTGCCCCGACGCGATTATCACATCATCATCACCAATTGACAGTGTCAAAATGACTTTTACAAAAAAAAAAAGAAGAACAAACCAAAAACGTGGCCCACTCATAATCTTGAAACAAATTTAAATTAATTTATTAAAATTGCAATGATTTTATGACAACTTTTCCATTATGAGAAACTGCTTTAGAAATTTTTTAAAAGATGAGATAATAATAATAATTCGTTTGTGTTGACAAAATTTCGAATCGTAACGTTTCTTTGACGACACTTGTTGCGCACGTTTGCGCGGAGCATCGACATCGAATCAACAGGTTTCTGTATACAGACTTTGTACTAATTACGATCCGGTGTCCTGTTAACGATGAGACTGTCTGCTCGATGGTTTTGGTGGTGGAGAATGTGAGAGCGATATGAGCGCTAATAAATCATCCTGAAAAAAATTCTCAAATACAGATTAGATTATGTAGGAATGTATTTTTTTTTTCATTTTGAGATCTAAGAACTCTTAACATACATACGTATAATATTACAGTGTATATATATATATATAATAATTATGTATATAGTAATTTTTGGTTTCTCGCATCTCGGATGGAGGAGGACGAGGACATGACTGACGTTCGCGGTTAGGTCGAGGAGGTTAATGGCCAAATAACTGTTGCCATAGTAACTCTCTTCCCCGACGACGTGCACACACATATTCTTCCTGCATCGACCATTCTTGGCCGGAGGAGGAAGGCGCGAGCCGCCGGCAGAGATTTCATTCATCTGCAGCGCTAAAACAAACAAGAGATAAAAAATGCTCCCGGGGACACACAGAGAGGGACATTCTTCTTCGGTCGGTCGCAATCGTCTCGTCTTCGTCTCTCGCATTTCGCATCCCCATCTTCTCTTTCGCCTTCAGACGAAAGGCAACCACTTCGTAGAGAGAGAGAAAGAGAGGACACTTCTCTATTTAATATGAAATCGTTTCGCAAACGCAAACATTTCATTATTATTCCGAGTATATATAAATATGAGAAGGAGAGATTACCGAATCCGGCCCTCCTCCTCCTCCTCCCGTCACTCTTCATCATCCATCCTCTTCCTCCTCATCAGCATCATCCTCATCCGCAACGTGCGCTTTGCTTACTGTTCTTCAATGTATAAATATTGTGTCGAGTGTGCGATATAAATCCTCTCGCCCGTCCTCTCTTCATCATTCTTCTTCTTTGGCCTTCCTTCTTCCCACGGCCGACACTTTCCCACCGGCCCCGGCAGGTTTTCGAATTCCCTCAGGAACTTCCCAGAACTCTAGGGTTCACCAACACACAAACACTCTCTTTCTCTATTCAATTCACAAAACAAACCAGAACTAGTTCACATCCTCCCCTCTCTCCACCAATACCACCATCATCATAATCCTCGCAACCACCAACATCATGTACATATACATTCATACAAACATATCCTCATCATGAACAGAGAGAAAATGAATTCGCAAACTCACAGGTCATTCTTCCTTCATACTACTTTTTTTTGTATTTATTTGTTTCGTTACTTGATATAATGGGACATGGGATTCATATGGGAAACTTGTTTTTTTTTCCTTCTTCTTCTAATTCTATATGTACTTCGCCTGCAATTCATACTATTGCGCTTGAATACAATTGGATTCTTTTCTTTTATTTATTCGGTCGAGGAAATAAAGAAATAATAAACGCACTACAAATATTCCCATTCATATTCGTTACTTTCAAATCTGGGAAATCGCTCCATTATATCCATTTGTTAAGGATTAACGCACTTGCTTTCGACAATAACTTTTCACTTCCCTAGAGAAAAACTGACGCCTTATTCATCGGTAAACATAAAGTTTCTTAATTTAATTTAAATTTTAAAAAAAAACAACTTTACACTTTTACACATTATTTGGATTTTAATTAATCAATCAAGGCATTGTAAATTATTAAATTGATTTTAATAATTTTATTAGAAAACATCTCCTAATTTAGTTTTTTCATTTGCAGATGTCTGTGCCAATATCAAACAACATCTATTACGTAAGTGATAATAATATTCATTATATTTTACTTTATATTAAAATTATACATATACCAATTTTTATATAGCTATGTTACTAACTATAATAAATTTAAATTAATTCATATTAATTCTATTGAATATTTTTTTTTAAGAAAAAATTGATAATGACAATATTAATATTAAATTGATTGAAACTGAAATGATTATATTAATATAAGTGCAAATCAGTTATTGAAATGCGGTAAGAAAGTTTGAAGACGTTCTTCAATGGAAATAGAAATGTCGCGTGCAGCTGCGGTCGTTTTCCTTCTCTGGGCTTCCTCGCCATAAGATTCCTTCCGGTAAATGCAATGGATAAACCCGTTTCCGGTTTCAAGTGGCAGCACGAAGCACAATGAAAATTAGTAAACTAAAGAGAATGATGATGACGATGATAATAATAATAAAAAAACGAAGAGGAAGGTGGCGGAGGAGGCTGCTGTCTCGGTTTGCGACTTATGAATGAACCACGCATACACACACACGTGTATGTGTGTGTGTGTGTATAAGTATACACGTGTCTAGTCGCTAGGAAGGGTCGTTCAACCTCCTTCAGCACATATATACATGCACATGCAGCCTGCATGCATTGCGACTAAATATACACAATATATGCACGGAGAGTTCGCGTTCCGACTTGCTCTATGCCTATTGTGATGATGTGCTTCATGAATGCAGAAGCGTTTCCACCTTTGCTGCTTCTGAACTGAAATGTTTGATTCCTCCTCGGTAGATGATTTCTTGTTGTTGTTGTTGTTGTAGGGCGTTAAGAAGAGGAGGAGGAGGAAGAAAGAGAATAGTTTGTGTAGCATACATCGTGGTGCATGCTTTACTTGCATACTTACTTACGGTCAGGCAGTTTATCGTGTGGCATCATAACAGCTGTCTGTGCTTCATCCGGAGTTGCCCCATCTCTTTTCCGCTCTCGAGACACGACGATCCTCGGATGTGCTTCTCTTCCTCCTTCCTCCTATATGGGTCACGCGTTCGCGACTCTAAATGTCAAATTACACTCCACCGTAATGCATAATATTTCCATCGCTAATTATTAGCCAACTCTACTCGACGGGCGCAATCTCGTAACGATCATCATCATCATCATGATCGTCGTCATAGCACCGTAATTATCATCATCAACATCATCACCCCTCCGTCCCGCAATCTTTTGCGCTGTTGCTGTTCGAACTTTGCATACGACTCTTCATTCTTCAACAACTTTTTTTTTGAACACTTCCAGGTGAAACTTTCAATCCATTCAAACGCGAAAAAAGGCAACAAGAAAAGCAGCGCTTTTCCCTCGCCAGACTCACAAATGCGACGACCCGAATTTGAATAACAAAACGATAAACTGTTCCTCGAACAAGAGTTCATTCAAAGCGAACTTTAAATATACATTTCCTTTCCACCATTTCCTACACGAACGTTCACATCACCACAAAATATTTCCTACTTACACTATTCACACAAATCTTAACAATACTCAAAAAAAAAAAAAAATCTTTCATTTATTTTATAAATAATACCAAATTAGTTGACTTTTCATAAATAGATGTCGCCTCAAATAGCGACGTCACAACATTTAAAGCAAGCGAATTATTAATTCACATACAAAATCAGCTGTTTAATTTTGACGTTTTATGATTGAATTATGTCAGATTAGTTTTATCTCTTATGTGTGGATGTCGCATTAATTAATAATGTCACAAGTGATAAATGGAATCAGGAATCGAATCATTAATTATATTTAATGCCTAAAAATCTCAACCGAAACTTATATTTAATAAACCTCTATTTTAAGTTTAAGAACAGCCGTTTTAATTTGAGGTTTGCTTCGTTCGCGTTTGAATTCTGTCAAGTTAGTTGAATTGTTATAAATAGATGTCGCAATAATAAATGTTTTAAAACAGCGAATGATATCACCTTGTTTAGTTATAATTGAAGGTGTTGGATATTATTATTTTTTGTGCAGTTGTTGTAAATCTAAACGTTGGGTTGGAGCGGTCTATACGTAGAAGATAGAGGAATTAATTGCCGGTAGGAAGGACGAACAGGTGATGGGAATCTCCTGCAAGCTGGCCGTCTGATGAGGAGGAAGGAAATAAAGAAAGAAAGAACGGGAAGCCACGTGCTCCGCGGATCTCTCTCTGTATCGAAGGGGAAAAAAGGCAGATGTGCGAAGAAGAAACGTCTCGTGGCGGGGAGGGCAGGTGCAAAAAAATAAGAAAGATTGAATCTGAAACGACAATTATACCCGAAATTTCCGTTTCGCTGTCCCCCCTGCTACATTGCTCTTAATGTAACGGTCAAAATTTCTGATTTGTCGTCAAGAATCCCTATTTCTTTTGAATGCAAAAATGTAGACCAATTGGTCTGGTGATATAACGTGGATTTTCGCGAGACGCGAGTACGCATATCGCGGCGGTCGCGACACGAGGTCACTCCGAGTTATTCGCCTCACGGCGTCGCGACGCTCGGAATAGAAAATAGAAACGAAGGCGGCGGCGACGACGACGTCGGCTGGGGCGGCGCGCCGTTGCGTCATTCAAACACGTAATGGTCCGCTTTTATTACTTCCTAACTGCCTAGAAAGAATGCAAAACACACAGCGCGAGTGGCGAGGCCTCCACTGTTTGTCTGTATGTCTGTCTCTTAATACATACATATATACATGTGTATATTACATACACATGCCTTTTCTCTATCTTTCTCTCTCCCTTTTCACACCGAGCATGTACAAACACGTTCGCACGCAAATAGAGGAGGAATCAAAGCAGGATTTCTAAATGTTGCTCCAGTTATGGCCGGTTGATTGCATCAGGGGAGAGCGATCAAATATAAACTAATCCATTCCACGTTCCATTTTCAACATTTTCTAGAAACCGAGACATATCAATGATTCATCCACCTTCAATCATTCAATGTTTCTACATTCTAGAATCCAAATAGATTTCCTACAAAAATCTCTTTTACATTTTTTTCTTAATTTTTATAAAATCGTGTTTTGCATTCAAGAATTTAACAATTTCATTTAAATGAAAAAAAAAAACGAATTAAATAGAACATTGACCTACATAATTTCATAATTTAGTCCAAAATCATAATGACCCGATGAAAACTGGTAACATTCCTTTAAAATTATTTCGAATTTCTTTAGAACCTACATTCACATTAAATTATGTATGAAATGTAAATGAAAGCTGAAACAGCGAGGAATATTAAAAAAATAAATAAATAAAAAATAAACAACAACGTACAAATCTATTGGAATATTTTCACCATTTACATATGTTCAGTAATACGTGTCCAAACTTGAAATATAAAGAAAGCGCTTCCACCTAATTGTGAATAAAAATCAAATTAAAACAAAACCGTAAAATGAATATATTCATATGTTGTAGAGAAATTAAATGTAATTAAATAATAAAATTAAGATTTTCAAATGTATTTCAATATTTTTGTAAATATTAAAATGATTATAATTAAAAATTGTTACTATGCTGGAAGAATTTGTGGCACTTGATGATTGGACAAATATTTATGTCAGTTTTTAATGATTTTTTTTTCTAGACATTTGCTGTTGAAGAAAAATGACTCGAACGTTTTCTGCGTAAAAGAAAAATGAGGAATCGAATAAATATTTTGACATATTTGCCGGGCCCATCGACGTTGTGTAATCAGAGGTTGTTTACGTTGGTCTTTCAACGGATAACGAATCTTTGCTGCCCAAGGCAAAAGTGAAGTAATGGGACGAGCAAGAAGAGGCTTTAGCGCGGAATGTCTGGTTAATTAATTTACGGAAATGTATAACAAGTATGGTGTACATGTATGAAGGATAGGAAGTGACGTCGGAAAAGCGGATGTCACGAGAGAGGAGAGGACAATGAAAGACGACTACGACACACGACCACAAATTGGATAATAATATAACGTTCTCGCTCCGTTCCCTTTAGAAAAAGATCGGAGAGACGGCCTTCTCGTCACATCCTTCTTCGCATTATTATCGCAATTGCATAACACGCAGACGACCGGTCATCATCATCATCAACAACAAACAACAACAACATTAACGTCTTCCCTTTTCCTCCACATCCTAAGATGTTAAGCGATCGCAATTGTTTTCCATCCAATTCTTACTCAGAAATCCAGATACCCAGATGTCATTTTTCTCTCTCTCTCTCTTTCGCAAATAAATTATGATCGTTGCTATGGTAATTGATACACGCGTATGAATCACATCGCATTTATTCCGTCGAGATGTTCGCATCAACGCAGCACAAGGAATAATAATGAAGCGAACATACATGCGTATATGATTCATGTCGAAAACACCCCGATTGCAAAACGGAAAAGTTACATAATCGATCTTGAAGCTTCTGCGGCAAAGACTTTCGCAACGTTGTATCACTATCTCTCATTCATTTTCATTGCGAAAATCTCCGTTCGCATCGAGACTTTATGGTGTCGTTTAAAAAAAATAAAGGGTCGTTAAACCGAAACGGAGTCCACGGAATCAATGCGACAAAGTAAATTAAATCTTCAGAAACGATCGATCATTTCGACAAAAAAGAGCAAAAGTTTACTATTTTATAAGACATCACTATTATTTTACGATGAAAATCTAAAGCTATCTCTCGAGAATTACATAAAATCTAGTGACATACAATCAATTTTCAACTGTTCAAAATTGAAAATATTTGTAACATTCAAATGAAACTTTCGAAGATAGAAATAATAATTTAGATTAAAAAAAATAATACAGGAATTTTAATAAATCGAAATTAGTATTTGTCATACTTACAAATCTTATGATCTAATGTTAAACTAACGCAAATAAGATGAGTAATGATTGTAACAAACGAATAATTTAAATTACCGGAAAGTTGACATATGTCATAGGTGTTTCTTGATAGTTGGAAACAATTGAATCGGGGGGGGGGGGGGGCGTGACAGCGAAACAATAAACAATATATGGCGATGAAAATTGCATGTCGCAGTATCAGCAGCGATTATTTACTCGTTCATATTATATATAAATAGTTTATTTTTTCTTCTCATTTCCTCATCGCGAAAATAATAGCTGTGTGCATTTTGTTCAAGAAACGGTATTGTGGGAAAATCACGGTGAATAGACGAAACGAAACTCGGAACAAACGAAACGAAATAATAGAGAAAGAAGAAGAACACAATTTGCATCTCGCAGCATTTTGCTAATTCTATTGTGGAGAGATCTCCAGTTTCCCTTCCACACGAAAGGAAGAAATAATTTAGTTTTGATTCTACACTCTACTACGATTTCGGCTTTACGTTATTCACAAAATAATAATGATGATGATGGTAGTAAACCCGTTTTCCGGTTCCAAAAACACGTTTTTTTTTTGTTTTTGTAAAAGACTTTTGTATTAAAATATTGTATTTGCAGTTGTATTGTTACGTACAAAGTGAGTTTAGTAATTGAAAATTTTTATTGTTCTTCGTTGTAAAAATGATGTGAAAAGAAGTAAACGGTGCTAGTTTAGAAAACGAGGCGAAAAGCAAATATTGGAAATTTCGATGGAGGAAAAGAGAAAGAAAGAGAGTGTTGGACGAAGGAGTCAGGAGAATCACCGGATTTGGCCAATGACCCAATCTGGGAAACGGCTCCGATTCTTTAATGAACCGGTGAGAAAATCCGGTTCGCTTTATTTTCTAAAACATTCCAACGCTTTCTTCTTCTTCTTCTTGTTCTGCAAAACGTCTCTTCTCTGCTGCTGCTGCTGCTGCCACCACCTCGTTCCATTGTCTCCGCGATTCGTGCCGCGCTTATTAAACAAACCGAACTTATCGAGGAGCAACGTTTAAGTTAGCAATCGAAATCGCGTTTCAGGAAATGGTCGAATCCGCGAATTCCATATGGATACTGTTGCACACACAAACATTTCGCGAATTCTCACGTAAATTCAAGTTCAACCGCAAACTCAGCATTCCGATTGAATCATCGTCGCTTCGGTAATCAAATTACGTATATGACAAAAAAAAACAGCTTACGCTGAATATCAAACAATCTAATTAAAACAATTGAATATTTAAAGAAAAAAACAATTGCATTAATTGTTTATTTTTAATTTTTAATAGATAGATTTTAAATAGATAAACAGTTAAAGTTCGTGTAACATAAAAAAAAAACTGAACAATGGAACAAGGCTGAGAATCGAAGCTGTCTGTGCGATCAAGTGTGATAGATAATCAGAAGCGTAGATGATCGAAGGATTAACGAAATTTTATATTAGCGGCTGAGGATCGCAGTCTTTCTTTCTCGTTCTCGGAGCAACAAAAGAGTGTCCAGATTTTTATTATTTTTTTGGTTGTTTTGTTGTTGCTTCGTTTCGTTGTTCGACTTTCCTTTCTCATTTCGAACAGTGCGGAATAGATAAAGAGAATTAGCAAAGAGAAACGAGAGCTGGCGCGTGTTCTGCATGTGTGCGTCTATATATACATATATGCGTTTTTGTGTGCATGTGCGTGTGTGTGTGTCTGGAGCTAACGCACTGAACTTTGAATAACTGTACATCCGACTGCCAAGTATATAGTGTATATCACCGACGCGTATATATTATTGTTCCATCCAATAAACGCTTCAATAAATATTTGCATAATAGCAAAGTCGCCAATTCACAAGGTAATAATAATTTACTCCAGAAAAAAGTATTGGTTGTACTTTTATAAAGTAGTTCAAAGTTAAGAATTTGCACATTTGAGTCTTAGCGTGGAATGTTTTAAATTTTTTAGAATTTTCACTTTTGAATCAATTCCAATTCTGAATTTATTTAATTGTTGTGAGGAATTTCAAATCATTTGAATTCTTCAAAGATAAAAAATAAATAAAACTGTAGATTTTCTTGTAATTTGCACGGTGATAAACTATTTCAAAAAATATTTATTACCATATTTTTCTTTTCATACAAAATTTGATATAATTTACGTAAGAAGAGAAAATAGTTAATTTTTGAATGAATATTTGCTTGATTTGAGGATATTATAAAAATTTGCATTCGTTTTATTGAATGTGATTTGAATATATATATTTTTTTTAATAAATTTGATTTTGGATATTGGTCTTATTTTAATTTTGTATTTCGTTGAGGGTATAAATGGGGACTTGAAGAGTGCCATGTGGAACTCCGGAGATACCGTTTCGTAACTGTATTTTGACTAGGAATTGCGGGGAGGAATGTGGAGCATCAACGAAATTCGGTCGTAAGTCGGGGTAAGACGGTTGTTTCTCTTGCTAAACGTATTTTCGGGTGGAAGCGTTAGTGGGGATCCGCGCCGAACGTTCGGACGGCCCCGAAGAGGAGCAGCAGAAGGAGAAGGATGAAGAGTGGGAAGAGAACGACGTCGTCGTCGTCGTTGTTGTTCTGCTTTTTGCCACCGAACAAAATACACAGCTGTTGTTGGGCAGTCGCACAGTTCGGGCCGGGCCGAGCCGGACGGAATGTGTGCGTGCGTGCGTCCGTCCATCCATCCATATCCATTCGTTCGTTCCTTCCTTCGTTCGGTTTTCTACACACAACCATATGCCAGTTGCTCTCCTCTCACCTGCCGGCCAACAAACGGCTCTACTCGGCTCCGCTCCGAAGGACGACGGATTTTGTGGTGGATTCACAGGAGGATCCTCCTCTCGCTTATATCCTCAAACGGGGACTACTCAGTTAGTCACTCAACGTCCGTCGCGTTGTCCGAACGGTGGTGCATCTTCATCATCATCATCCTCACCAGAAGCAACAGTTCACAAAACTTTACAACTTTTTCACTATTTCAAATTAATTTTATAATTTCAATTCTCTTTCAACCGACAATCCAAAGCCAAGTGAATCCTCCCTCGGGAATAGTGGAGCTGAAGTGCGACTCCGATTGAAGAGTGACCCAATTCATCGGAGCGACGATTAAATTGCAAAATCTATATACAACTTATTATTACGAGAAGACCGCTGCTTTCAATAATAATAATGATGATCGAGTTAATACTGTTGGCGCCTGGACTACATACACATACATCATCCCGTGGAATTTCCTTATCAGTGTCTATAGACTATGTATATAATACGTAATACACACAAGCACACATATATTTCATAAAATTCAAAGATATACGTACACACGAACGCAGAACTCGAGATATCAGAAGCCACATAGTGAGTGAGTGCCAGTTAATTTATATTTTTATTTTTTGGTGATTCCAACATGACTTTATTACGGAAAGACGGTGAGAACTCTAAAAATCCTATTAACAAAGAATCTTAAATTGAATTACGAACAAAATCCAATTTTCAATCAATTAAAAAATTATTTAAATCTTATAAGGAATAAAAATGTATTTTATTTTTTCAAATTTTGTAACTTTAAATTAAACTTTATATAATTTCTACATTTTGTACAATTTTAATAAAATTCCATCATTTATTTCAAAACTAAATTTTTCGTGATATTTAAACTTTAAAGTACGAAAATTGTGATTTGTATTGTTTTTAAAACCATTAAATCTGAACAAAGAACTATTAAAAATAAATCGTTTTAGAAATAACGAGCAAAAATTCTTGCCGATAATTTTTCGAATTTTACATAAACTTTGGTCTGTTGCGAATCTTTTCTTGCGTTGTTCCTTGTAGTTCGCTCGAGAAGGCGGATTTTATCAGACACGTTCACTTTGATAAGGTCAGGAGTTTAAGGAACGTTTTTGCATTTGGAAAGTCGCGGAGGCATTCCGATTAATTTATTCCCCACATTCCTTCCGTTCTCGCTCGTTCGCTGGCTGCTCCACTCGCTCACTCACATACTAATAATATTAAGGAATTCCTAAAATTCCGATCTACACTCACGTCGCGTCAATAATGCCATTAAAGCTTTGTACCATTTCCTTGTTAACAGTTTTTTCTTTCTTCTTTCACGCCAAAATCTTTCATCAATCTTCGACGATTTCATTTGGTAAAGTAACCGTTAATGTAATTCTTTTAGTCTCGTGTGAGTTAACACTTACCGCTTCTAACAAATCGTCCCCAATGTATAAACATCTCTAGTTAATTTTTTATTTTACTAAATTCAAAAAAATCAACGTGATTTTAGTTAATTTAAATTATTTCCACAGACGAGAAGCGAAGATGATCGAGTATGCAAATATCATGCAAGTCCAGTTTCTAAAAATGAAAAAAAAGTATTCCCAAATCTTTCCAATCGAAAATAACCATTAAATGCAATTAATTACTTCCGCAATTGAATTTCGAAATTTTAAATTAATTAATACTAATAAAATTCGTATCTATCTCAAAGAAACTTTCGCCTAATTTACTACACTTCCGGATAGTTCAGTTATTTTTTAGAGAAAAATCGAAAAGAAGCTACGATGAAATATGTCACAGCAGATGTCGCGTTGCTAGTGGTTACTAATTAAAAAAAAAAAGTTAATTGCACACGTACGAAGGTCGCATCAGCAAACCGGTTGTTGCAATTACGAAATTAAAGTTATTTTTTTCTTTCTTTTTGGAAATAAATTTTCCCCGCGTTGCGACTAACGTCCACATATCTTTACAGTTACGTAATTGACAGTTTTGGGTTAGGATTATTTTGACAGTTCAAAGTGGTTTATTAAAGACTTGTCAAAGTTACGTAAAAATTAAGGAATTGATAGATTACGTGTGGGAAATGGTTTTATTTTACGATCCAGTCGTAAAAAGGGTCCTACCTATACAAATATAAAGAATGAAAAAAAAAACACGAATTATGGAGGGTTCAATAATCCAATTAGGTCGTAAATTCAATAGAGCAAATGGGATTATTGGGTTTTCGATGTTCTAAAACGTGGTTTAAATTTACTTTATTTTTATCGCGTTTTGAACGAATCTAATAGTGTGGATCGAACGTGAGCGCGCTTTCCTTAGATATCTCCGAGTGGTCGTCGGTCCTTCCACGAAACTTATCTTAAATGGAAAATATTGATTCAACAAAATACCTCGTTTGATAAAAACGCCTATCTCGTTTCTCTCTTGACACTTGAGCATTAAGATCCTCTTTTTTGTTACAGAGTTCCCACAGACGCGCACGAGCCCTAATCGCCACATTTGGTAAGTAAGCCCTTAAATATAAGAAAAATTATGATCGTTAAAAATTTTGCCACGTTTTATTTTTTTTAAATTATAAGACATTTAATGCGCGTGCAAACGTTATCTTGTCACAGTGAAATGGGCTCACTAACAATCAATTAAAATACTACATAATTGCTTGGTGCACGTATATACGTATATACATAACATCCCACAAGTACAAGTTTCCATGCTTCGACGACTGAATAATTCCGTTTCTTCAGCGTATCAATATAATAACGATATCTTAATTAATCTACGAACATTAGCTACATGGACATCGAGTTACCACTTTTCAACCATAAAAACAAATAGAATATCAAACCGTTGCTAAGATATCGAAACAACAACAACGAATTACGTGAAACCATGGTTACATAATATAGCAAACGGATTAAGAAGTCTGGATCCGTATTGATCGCATCAAAAATGTGTATTTATATATCAATTATTTATTCTCTGATCGAAATTGGTAAATAAACCAATTAAGAAACACTATTAGCAGCGTGGAAATTGGGAAAGCGCTTACATAAATAGAAATTAATCTCGCTCGCACAAAATAACACCAATTACACCGAATTGAGTTAATAATAATTTCATTCGTTACTTTTTTTTTTCATACCTCTTTCAGCGTTTAATTAATCGTAGCTTTCCCTCAATTTAATTGCCAATTAATTGGAAGCATTTCCGGTGTGTAATTTTTTTTCGGTTTACATCTGTTTTCATACGTATAATTGTAACTATTAGAAAATATTAATTAATTAGGTTTTAGTTTACTTTTTCAAAAGAAATTTAGATTTTTTTTCAAATTAAACTAATAGTTATGGTAGGCAACCCAGTGTACGCTGTCGTATTTAAGGAACTCTAAAGAAATTCAAGGGTGTCCAACTCGATTCCTGAAAATTAACATATATTGATATTTAAGTGTAGCAATATTTGATTAGTTATCTCTTATTTACTATGAAAATATTAAATTTGATTAATCAAATTTTATATTTTGTTTTCGTGTCTATGCAACAGCGTACGTGCTTCAAAACGTTTCCGCTATAGAAATACCCGCGTGATTAATTTAAATTCAATTGGAAATTCCTCGCGAAATAAGTCCATCTCTTTCTCGGCTCTTCTCTTCATCAGACACATTCACACTCTTGCTGCATGTTATATTCTCTTTTCGAGAATTAATCGAGCGGACAGTTTGACGTTTAGGTATTATCGCGGATGAAATCTCGTCCTCCTCTTCTTCCTAACCGGGAAAGGATTAAACGGTTTTGCCGGATCGAAGTAGGTCTTCTTGCGCTTTTGATGGGCGCTCATCCACGGAGCGAGGAAGTGAAAGAAATTCTCGGGAATCGATCACCCAGAGAGAAGGGACCTCTATTCAAGAGCTTCGAACATCGGTGAAGAGAAATTTTGCACGCTCTCGAACGAAAAAAGAATACAAAAAAAAAAATGTTTTAAAGATATGAATTATATTACATGTACAACCATTGTGTTTCTTCGTTCGCTCCTCCAATTATTGGAGAGCTACGAGAAGAACAATCGGAATGCGTTTATCTGAAATCCCAATAGATTTTTTGACATTCGGTAGACCTGTCAAATTGACAGTTTACAAAGATGTCCAACAACAAAATGGCGCACAGCACATAGTATATAGTAAAAAGACTATATTGATCTAAAACAAGATTGTTTTTAAACAAAATGGTTGCTTGAACTAGTACAAATGCTATAGTAAACGAAATTACTCTTTGGTGCTTACACGGTCGAAAATAGAAGAAGTTGATGTTATGTTTTAGCTCTTTTTTTTGCGGTGGCGAGCAGATGTATGTGGTAATAATAGTTGAAAGGTTTTAATTGCACTTAAAGAGAATGTGTGTGTGAGAATTGCGTGAGCGTCGTGTTCTAAAATTAGCTATCCAGCTTTAATCCCATTGAGGATCCAGAAATATCTCAATTTATAACTGACGCGCGCTCTCAATAATGGAATGACTAATAATCCCATTCAGGCCTGCGATTTTGATGGATGGACTCTTAAATGAGATCACGAGCAAAGCGAGCGCGAGAGGAGGGATCCTTGAGCGAGAGCCGGAATTGCCCAATGAATTAACACTCCCGGAGTGGAGGGTAAATATCGAGAACGCAAATATTTGCAGCGTCGAAAAGAGAAGAGTGGAAGAGAGATGAAAGTTGAAGCAAGTGCAACAAAAAAAATAATGCGGATGGCTTTTTCCCCTTTATGGACACCATCATCTCGCGCGATGATCATCATCTCTTCTTCATGATCTCTTATGAATGGTATTGTTGGGAGCGAGAGGAGTTCTCTTCTTCTGGCAGCGGCGGCGGCGGCTGGTGGGAAGAAGACACGTCGTCCACATACTCTCATACACAAAGAGATCTGGTTTGGCCTTTCTTCTCCTCCTCTTCCTCTCTCTCACTCTATCTAGAGGCCTCCAACTCAAGCAAGACCTCGGCTTCCTTCCCTTCCCTACTTCTTCTTCTTCTGCTCGTTCTTCTTGTCTTCTGTTCTGTTCTTGTTGTTCCATCCACATGGTGAACGTTGTTGGCTCGCATTCCGGGTCAGTCTATGCCTTAATACGTCAATGGTCCGGGAGATATTTGGCGATGCGCCTGCGTCTAGACCGTGCGACTTTTTCAGAGGCGCCTGTCCCACGGTCAGCTGCCTCTCCTCCTCAGCCACTCACTCACTCTCCTCTCTTCTTTGCCTTTGCTCTCCTCTCTTGCAGATCCATCCCGCAGATCTTTCTAATTTATAATAAAAGGAAGATGAATAAAAGAATACGAAGACGACGACAAGCCTCGACAATTACAAAATAATTGGAAGAGATGTACACACATTCACTCGCTCGGTTACCGTACTTTCATTTGCATCTACACAACCCACAACACCATACAAAAACCTCATTAATATCACACAAATCCAATCAAAACTTACACAAATACAATACAATAATTAACAAAAATGATTTAAACTAAATTTTCATGTAATTTCTTCTAAAATAAAGTTTCTTTTAAATAAATTAAATGAAACAAACAAATTTCGATTTTTCATCAATACAAAGTTTGGATTTTCCTAATAAACAGTTGCAGTAGAATAGATTTAGAGGTAGCAGGAAGTTAATAATAAATTTTTCGCCAATAAATTTTTATAAAAAATAGTTAATCTTAATTGAAAATGAATTGAATACAAAAATAAATGAGTTAAAAATAGTGAATGAACTATATTGAATAGAAAGTAACTGAAGATGAAATACCTGAATGTGTTATTAATGGAGTTTTCTTTCTTTGCAGGTTTGCCGATGACGGCTAAGGATGATGGGTCATCATATTCGGATGGGTGGTAATTCGTAGGTAGTCCGAAGAGAACAGCTGCTGGATCCTCTGTCTAGTTAGCGCATTAGCAGCAAAGGTGGAAGGAAGAGAACGACGATGATGATGATGATGATGAAGAAGTGGAAGAAGAAAGAGAAGAGGTAGAAGCAGCAACAGCAGCATCTCAGCAGCGCGTCGCAGGAATGCGAGAGAGGCATTGCAGTAGGTGGTATGACCGACCGGGCAACAGCCATCCCCGAACTCCTCCGGTCGGCACGCTATAGATCTTCACCGCGCGCTTCTACTTCACCATTCAGCATCTCCACCAAAAAGGCAACATACAAATCACCAGAAATCCACGCTCACACACAGAGTGAGCTAAACAGCAATGCAATCCTCGTCATTACCGTTTCAGAGTTGCGGAGAGAAACATATGCGCACACTAGGAGTGTTATACAGAAAGGGGAAAAGAGATGAAGCGACTTTCGGAATTCCTAATAAACAATTTCCTGTTTCGTAAAGCTGATGTATTTGATTATGGTTCAAAGATAAATATTTGTGTTGAAGTTATGTACTGCATTCTTCGCATTCTCGTTGCTTTTATCTTTTACGAGCCAAACGAGTTTACCTCTCTTTCTCTCGGCGAAATGCGAAAGAGATGCGAGAGGGGCGGGTGGGGGGCAGAGGTATGATGATGATGACTCGCACACATTCAGCTGAAGACGATCCCATTATTATTTATTAATATATAAATATATATATTGGCGCGCGCGGAAAATCGAATGGTTGTTACTACGGCCACACACAAACGAACATCATATAACCATGGTTACGAGGCGTACGTCGCCCAAGTAAGAAACGCAAATGGGGAAAAAAGTGGAAAAATGAAAAGAACAAAAAATATAGAAAATAAACATGCAATTATGCAATTGGCAATTAAAGCGAGCCCAAGGTGAGCTTATCAGTCATAGTTAGGCGCCAGTCTATCGGGGAAATTTGCGCTCGTCGTCGTGTGCGAGTGTGTACGTACCTTTGTTCATTGCGCACTGGGAGAGAGAAGGTCAACAATCATCATCAACATCATCACAATTTATTACGCAAAACTACACAATACATACACATATTCACTAAAAAAAAGCTTTTCTAAAAGATGCGAGCACCAGGTTCTGGAACGGAGAGCGAACCTGATAATTGCATAACACGCTTGAATCATCGTCCATTCCATTAATTAATGAATCATGATTTCCCTCTTCGTCCCTCTTAACCGAAGTAATCGCATTCTGGATTCGAATGTTTTTCTCATTGATGTTTATTGGAAGTGTGCGTCATATGTGTATTATTAATCTCATTTGTTTTGTTGTTTTTTTTTTGAATTCTATTTATTTATTTGTTTGTTTCAGCCAGCCTCCAAGCGCAATCAATTGTTATCTTCCAAAATGATGCTTTCCCTATTATTGTCGCTCTTCCTGGAGGATGAACGAAGTCATCGATGGATCTGCATTACAGACGAAACTGGTTTTCACAGTGATTTGACAGATGTTTCCGATTTCTGAGATCATTGTGAAAGCTGATTTTGTTTCACGAATCATCGAGATCGATCGACAACACACAGACGTTCAACATTTTTGGAAGTGCAGCCTACATCCGTTTTTAGTCTAAATAAGATTTACACAAATATCTATTAACTTCCATTATCATATATTGTTTTCAAGAAAATTATTTTGTTGCATTCATAAAAAATAAATAAATAAATGTGTTGTTTTTTATTTGTTTCAAAAAATTGTTTTAAATAAATAACAATTACAAAATACAGATTTGTTCCTATTTACTTATTTAACCTTCAATTTTTTTTAAATTTTGATTGAAATTGTATTTAATCTAAAAACTTTTCAAATTGTAATTGTATAATATGCTTGAATATGCAAATTCCTCCATTTGAAGAGTCTTCCGATTTTATCGAATTTCTCGAGAACCAATGAAAGGCCAATTAATAATTTAATATGCAAATTGAGGCTAAAAATTATTACTGTCTATTTCCTATAAATACTTTATCCGATTTAATTATCGCATAATTTGTTTGCCAATTAAAAAACCAATAGTAAAATAGTGTCTTCAATTATCGTATATTTCTTGAATAGTATAAGCAAATCATTCAGTTATAAATAATAAAATGATAAATATCATTAATATGGTTACAACATAAAGAAAAATAATTATAAAATATAGATTTTTTCAGAAATATACACTCGATTTGTTCTTGAAAAAATATAACTTGAATAATATTTATGTAAATTGAAGATAGAATTGTGCATAGAAGAATGTGTATTTTTACATAATTTATACTATTTATTTTTTCACAGAATTTTCAATCAAAGTTAATACACAGTAGAATTTGAATAATCACCAGTAATCATAGTTTTGAGCATACTTCTCGAGAAATACGAATAACTTATTGAGCATTCAAATTATGCAAATTTAAGCATAAACTGTTCCAATTCGTGATTTTGCAATTTCCATTTTTCCTCGAATTTTGCTTTCAAATTTGATATAAATAAATTTTCATTTTTATTAAACTTGATAAAGAGGAAAACTGAAACTTAATTTTATAATTTATAGTTTCTTTTACTTAAACTTATTATAAATAAACGAATACACAAGATTAGATAACATTTTTCAAATTCAGTTTAAAAGTGAATTTTCTATAAATATTTCTTAAAACGTTTTTAAAAAATATACCGTTAATATTTTTTTTAACATATTTCTTAAGAAATTTGAATAATTAATTTACAAAAAATGATATGCAAATATAAGTTAAAATTATTGGAAAATATAATGAGTTGACGAACATTGAGACATAATATATGGATTTTACTTAAGTCATGGTCAAAGTTTAAATTATAAAACTTTGAAAAACCTAAATGACAATATTTTCTTTTATATTTTTAATGTCTAAAGTATATAAATATAAATTATGAATAAATATAATAAATTATAAATTTAATATGTTTTAAATTTCTTTACACGTTTGGAGTTAAATAAAAATACAGTAGCAATTTAGATGGAAATAATCATGAGCATTGTTGTTGGAATGCGATTATTTTCCAACCGCAGAATGAACGTTGAATTTAATAAACTTGTCACAGTAACACTTACGTAATCGAAATAGTAAAACTATTATACATGTGACGTGTAAAAATGCAAAGAAAATTTGAGCGCAAATTTAAAAGGAAAAATAGTTGTATATTTGGTTGCATATAATGAAAGCATGTTATGTATTAAAAGTTCTCTGTCTACATCACAGATTTCGCTTTAAGAATAGTTTTGCAACATGTCTTAAAGTTTTATGTAAAGATTATATAAAAATTTCTTAAATTTATGCTAATAAACAATTGTAAATAAATTAAAAATTAATTTGATATTTTTATTTTTGTAATTTTTCCAATTTAGAAATGAATTTGCCTTTTCAATCAAAATTTAAATAACGTTTATAAAGCACCAAATAATTAAATTGATGATTTGGTATATATCAATTTAATTGTGCTTTAAAAACGTTATTTAAAATGAAAGAAAACATACAAAATATAATATAATTAATAAAGATAAATGCGATCCATCCAAATTTTCTGTTAAAAACAGATGCAACCTCGTGAGGGTAAATAAGAACGGTCTTGCATCAATTCAGAGGCTGTGTATTGCGCTTGAAATGATACCTGGTTACCATCTTCGAAGGAAGATGACATACCTTTAATTAGCACCTGAATATCCGGCCACGTGGAAATCGCTGCTTCCATTCACAGCAAATGAAAGCAAACGCATGACCGCACATCCGGAAAGAATATAAGGAATGTTTAGGATTAAAGGAAATGCTGTGACCTAAAGGGTGATTAGTAACAACACAATGATTAGTAACAAGAAAATTATATCAAACCTGAAACAGAACACACAGAAATAACACATATAAAATAAAATATACATCAATAATTACAATAAAATTACATTACATAGTATTTTTATATAAATTTATGGAGAGGAATAATTGTTTTCTTTTTTCACTCTCATCTTTTCTCATGTTTATATTTTTTATTATTGTTATTTTGTTTTTTTTGTATATGTTTATATTTTTTATTATTGTTATTATTCTTTTTTTTGTATATATATATTTTTTTTTTCGTCTATTGTTACATAATAATTTTTATATTTTATAACATATATTTTCTTTTATTTATTTATTTTTTAATTTTTTTCAAATTTTTCAATATGTAATGCAATGCAGCACAATATAGGCTAATTGTGCATGTTCATTAGCTATCCGGCATTATGACATTTTGTTTGTATCATATTATGACTACTCTATAGACTCTGAGCAGCTGCCGAACGCCTTTACAACAATCTACAACTATAAAAAAAAATTACAACCCATTTAATTCCTCAAATTTTGGGGCACAATAAGGATATAGAAAGGAATATAGGGATAAGTCGAACCGGAGACTCGCGATTCTTGGAGGGGACGGAGAGTCCTCGGATTAGGTATGTTTTTTTGTGAGTGGGTGTAAACTTAAAACTAGGAGGAATATTGACAAAATGGGCGCATTACAAATAAAACTAAACCTAATCTAAACCTAAAGAGAACAAACTATTATAGTAAATTGCACTCTACTGTATTAATTAGTTCTCTGGCAATGATATTATCATAACTGCCTAATTGGACATTTAGGATAATCAATTGCAAAACTTATTAAGTATTTATTGTTTATGGTTTTTGCTGTGTAATTCTATTGTTTGGTCCACCTCTGAAGTGCCCGACCCAGCAGCAAGACCTGAACATTCACAGCAAAAATGAACAGATCGAGCGCAACAGTCCAGAGGTGAATTTTATCTGCTGAAAGAAAAACACGTGAGGATACGTTAGATCCCCACAGACATGGATTAGTACAAACGACATATATAGTAAATGATAGGAGAATCACTCGAAATAATATAAAGCAACAAAAGTGAATTGGAGTGAATCGTGAGCCAAGCAAAAGCTCATTCGATCCATATTAAATACTAAATGCCTAAACTTAACCAGGAAGTCCAAATGAAGTTAACAGCAAACTTCGCCCGAGCGAAGAGAATTCTAAAGTATTGAAATGGCAAATGGTTAGAGGATGAAGGAAGGTGTTGGGACCGGCAGAGACCCTGTCAGAAAACTGACTAGTCTGCGGAAGTACCGGCACCCCCAAAATAGTCATAGCAACAGTTAAGGGGGGACTCGCGGCGGACGGGCGGAGTGAAGGGAACCAAATGCCAATCAAATACTAAAGATTTCTTTAAGAAAAATTGAAGTTACTTTAACAACAAACTTAATGCAAATATAAACGATTGAATTGAAAACACGGAGGGCTGAGGGTGGATCGTGAAAGTGTGCAACCATCTCACGATCCCGGGGATATTTCATTATCAAAAACTAATTAAACCTCGAGATAAGCTCGAAGGGAATGGGCGAGGGTACTGAAACATCCTCCATTTAATACAAATCTATAATCGTGCAGAGAGAGTCTACCAACAAGTCTTGTTGAATTAAGACTGCTAAAGACAAGTCTCTTTCTGCACGACTTTCGAGTGATTTTCGGGCACGGTGGATACGTTAGATCCAGCTGAAAGCAAAAAACATGCAAAAGCCGACAAATACGTTAGATTTGCCACTAACTACTCATGCTTATTAATCGCGAGGCGACACGAAATCACCATTGACTGAAGAAGATTTAAAACTAATATAGTAATAATGAAAAGTTAATAAATAGAAAATTAATCATATTGATGACAATTTCCATTATTTGAGAAAAATAAAAATAAAAAACGATATAAGATAGGAAATAACAAATGTTTAATTAATTTTGATTGATAAAAATAAATTTATTATAGTTCAAGAATTCTATTTAAGCATCTAAAAACTAATTGAAAATGTTAATGAAGATTTAACATTTTCTAAAAACCTATCGACATCTCAGCACAATCATAACATTAACAGCATTCAATCACACGTATCATTCAAAATCAAATACTAAATCGAAACACTTGCTCATACATACATACACAAACAAACATTTGCGAGCTCGCATTGATTCATACCAAAACACACTAACATACAATTTTCAGATTTTGGAAATATGAGAAAGTTTCCAAAAACTGATAAAAGACTAATTTTATTTAGGGTGGCCAACCCTAATTATAGAATTTCCTGAACTATAAATATTTTAAGTAATAAAATAGGAAAGATGTAAAAAGAATATAATGCAGATTGCAAAGTATCTGCAGCCTGTAAACATTTGTTATTTTTGGATAATTTGGTGAGTTGAGAGTTGTTTGAAAATAATAATAATTAAGTAATTATGATTCCTTCTACAATGAATTAAATATATTGAAGCCATTACAACTTCAAAATAAATAAAACATATGTAGAATTATCAATTAACAAAACCATCATCATTACAAAACTAATAGCAAAATGAAAAAAGTCAATGCATTGAATTGCATTAAAAAATGAATTAAAATCTTCTCCAAATCAATAGTAATTTAATGCAACCTAAACTAAAACATCTCACATTATCTAAGTGGATGTAAAAAACGGAATTACGGACAAGAACAAAGGGAATCAAATAATTAATAATATTAATAGGCGCAGTAATAATTAAAAATATAAAAAGTTCAAAACAAATTAAATAAATTTAATAAATAGACGCAATATGAATTAATAATTTTGAATAGACGCTGTAATAATTAAAAGAATGTTTAAGCTAAAATCAAATGAAAAATATATTTAGGTTGAGGTGGGAGGACTTGTTGTGAATCCCGTGTGGTATAAAATCACTTACTACTTCGATGTTTTCATCACCATCATCTGATCCATCTCAGCCATCACCTACATCTCTGCCATCTCGTTGTTGGCACTCACTCACGAACACTCGCGATTATTTAGCAAAAATACGCACTAAACTCCCGGAAATTTAACACTCCCGTGATTCTAATATAATTAATTAATAGCAAATTGAGTAACGTGAATTTAAACTGACTACCGGTTGAAGAACAAGAGCCGAAGCCTTAAACTTGTCTTCAAAATAACGCACACACACTTCACTACAGAATGTAAGACTAAGTTTGGTCAAAACTTTTCTTAACGACATCCGTCGCGATAGATAAATTGATATTTCGGGGAAACGCGAGCCCCTAGATCCGCTGTGATCTGTCGGTTGATTGCTCGTATATTCGAATACGAACAACCACCTTAACGGATGCACCTCAAGAAGGTTTTAGCACAGACGGTCTTGCCACTCCATGCGTTTCACTGCGGACGTGAAAAACGCATAGATTAACCTGGTATTTAGAATACCTTGCATCCATATAAATAACGTAAAAACAAGTACCAAAGCTGCAAGTAAAGAAAAAAGGTTTGAATTACTCACGATTGGTTAGCATAGTCGTCCTTGGTTTTCCGTTTTTCATTGAAAATGATTGAGAAAGCCTCGAATCTTCAATAATTATCGCGCACTTCTAATTGGAATTATGTTGTCTTGAAAAAGTGATGCGTAGAACTGTTGCGAAGAGACGCCACAACCGTACCAACCGGTGCCAGGCATGTCATTTTATTTTTTTGCAATAAATAATCACTGTTGGTATCAGTAACAAACAAAAGAAATTGAAGGGAATAGCACGACGTTCCGCCATTTTGTACGCGTCTCAAATTCTAATTAATTTATTCAAATTTATCAATTATGCGTAATGCTGTAACAAGCACATTTTAATATATTCTACGTAATCGATTGGCAAACAAATTAAGAGACTTTCAATGCAATTCGATTAGAATCAGATTAATAACTAACCTTTAATTGCCCGAAAATCCAGTTGGAGCGTGTTCTACGATGAAAGTTTTCGCTAAACGCAGCACAATTCACCGCATTTAAAAGAGTTACAAAACAATTTTGAACTTTTAAAAACGAAACGCACGCCAACGCTCAAGACTAAATTGCGACTGAACGACCTCTTCGGCGTACCAGCGCAGACGCAGTAGGAGCTGCCAACCGATGAAGTTTAAATTCAAAATTTTATAAGACTCCCTCTTGTAGATAATAAATAAACATTGGAAATATCAAGTTATATGGAAAACTCCAAAATACTTAAAAAAAAATGCCAATCCAAATTTGCATATAAATAAAACAAAGATTTTATTATCTTAATTTTTGTAATTCTTACATTTTTTTTGTAAAATATTGCATTTAATTTATTATTGATAAGAATTGATCATTAATAACAATTATAATTAATTTACTATTATAATTAGTTTAGATTCTTCTTGAAAATACAAGTTTTTTAAATGAATTGAATTTTTGTTGGAGAGCATTGGGTTGCCTATAGTAATTTCATATATTATCTGAAAAATATTGCTAATTTTTAAATTGTACTAGAAAATGTAAAAACTAATTAAAGAACACACAAAAAATACATTAATTTTAAGTAAAGTACAAATTATGAACATTTTTTTTATTAAAAAAAAAAAACAATCATTTTAGTATACTTATTTAAAAAATGTTTCTTTTTATTTAAACTATTTGTATTTTTGATGTATTTAATAAATTGTAGTTTTATTTATAATTTAGATAATTAAATTATATTTGTGTTTTCTGAATAATACTTTAATTATTTTTTGGTGAACATTTTTAGTGGTTGTTGTTAATTGGTAATAATTTATGTGAATAATCATTAATAAGTTCTTAATGTTTTCCTATAGTGTTGACAGAAATGGGAATTTCAACGAAACGTAAATTGATATTTGCTTTTCGTCTTTATTGTTTCATCGATTGTTACATGAAATTATGGTAATAAACATAGGATATTATTCGTTTTAAAATTGGTCCATTAGACGTCGATTTCTAAAATGGGAGAGAAAAAAAAATCAGTAAAGTGAATAATTTATTCGTTTCCAAAGTGGAGACATTTTATAGCTTGTTTCCCTTTCAATCATCGAAATTTACGACCGCCACCATTAAACATCCCTTAGTAAACTATGGGTGGGAGCCCATGTTTACACACATGTATTTGAGCATTAATTGCTTGATAATCTTAAAGAGGAGGAGGATGAGGAAAGGCGTAAAAGAAGCTGCCTGGCAAATGTGGATGGTAGTGATTCTTCCTGTCCGAATTCCGCTAAGGACGAACGGAAGGAGACGCACTAGCCACAGATGTTTAACATCAGAGGCGCACGTTGGTGGATAGAGGAAGATTGACTTCTCTAGTTGTGTTTCGTCAAAGGATTTTCGACGTTTTAGTCGGGATTAATTACAAAAAGGGGACCGCGCGATTCGGCCGAAATCCGAGAGCGGTGCCCTTCTCGAAAGAGAGGAAGACGACGGACGACGATACGAGGAGAGAATCAAGAAGAAGAAGAAAAAAATAATAAAGAAAGAAATGAAGTTGGAGAAAAGAAACGCATAAAGGAAAATATCGAAGAGGAGAAATGAAAATAAAGATTTATATATAATTTTTTTGTTGTTGTTATGGCTCGGGTCTGCTTACTCATCTCGTTATTGACTTATTATCTCATTAGGGTCGTATTGTCGAATCAACCCGAAAAATTGTTTGCAAGAGAGTTGAGCGTTTGTGTGTTTTTCCTCACCGAGGTTTCCGTGAAAATGTTGGGTGGGTCGGAGGTCACGACGGACTCGCGAAGATGCTGCGCGCGCCGTGACTTGCAGAAGGTAGATGATGATGATGATGATGATGAAAGGGAACCGCAAGAAAAAAGGGGGGAAATATAAAAAAGCAAACACTCATCGTTGCAAACAATTCCGGCCCGGCCATCATCAATCAAAAACAATATTCTTAATTCGATATTATTATTTGTATGTGAACCTGCGGTAACAAAAGGAATTCATTACAACTCGATGGATCTCTTCGTAATTTAATTACTTACCATTATTTTTTTTCTACTGTTGTTTTTACATTGTCACGTAGAGATTTTTTTTATTGAAATTTGCATTGACTCTAATTTCTTTTAATTAATTATCTCCAATTAAAGATAAAACTATAAAGAACAAAATGAGTATATTGTGACTGATACACATTTCTTGTAATTTGCTGTCAAAATAATTAAATTTTAAGCACCTGTAAAAGTAGAGTCTTTACATTTTCGTCTATATCTCCACAACAATGAAAGATAGTTTAAAATGCTCCAATTAAAGCTAATAATATAAAGAACAAATCGACTATAGAGTCATAATTCTAGTAAATTACAAGAAATTCGCTGTCAAATTGGTAGTATTAAAAAAAATATAAGTTCTTTCATATCTCGATGACCAAGAGAGTCATTTTCTATACTAAATACTTAAACTAAAGCTACCAATCAAGAGAATAATAGTTGTGACTCTTATGGATTTATAGGAAATAATATAATAATATTATAGATCATGTAAACTTAAAGTTAATAATACAAGAAATAAATTATATAAAATAATAGATAATATTTAAATTAAAAGTTCATGAAAAATCTCTTTACATTTTTTGTAATATCTCGATTATTTAAGTACTTAATATTCAACATAAAGCTAATTATATATGGAATGATACTATAGGTTAATTATATTTTTTTTGCAATTCGTTATTAAATTTGAAGTATTGAAATTTGTTATTTATGTATTTACGTTTTAATCTATATCTCCACAACCGTGAAAGATAGTTTAAATTTTAATTGCTCAAATTAAAGCTAATAATGTAGGGAATAATCATAGTTGAGTATGAAAATCTTTGCACGCGTTTGATTGCAATTGAAGCATCCCCCGATTTCTGTGCGTCCCTTTAAAGTTAAACTCTGTGTGAACTCTCTGTATGCACAGTGAGTATATGATGTGAAGCATTGTTACTATTGGCATTTTCCTGTGTTTGCCGACAATGTGTTTGCATTGTTGTGTGTGAACAAGAGGGGTTGAGAGTTGACAGATAGGACATATTTGAAAATATTTGTCGCCCCCCTTTTTTTTATTTATTTTTTTCCACATTGGTTCACATTCATGGGAAATCGATAAGCGCGATCATCGCGCAAATAAACAATTCCACTTGTTTACTCTTTTTTTCCGGTTTCTCATAACCTGAATCGCGACGCGTAAAAAGGGTAAGAAGCGAGTCGAACGTGGCTGCAGCACTTTTTTACGTCCCCAGTTTCGTATTACGATTCAAATTTCGGACGCGTATTAAGTTCGTACGTTGATTGTTGCTGTTTTACTGCTATTTGTTCTCGAGGGTTCGATTTTAATTTTCGGAAAGGAAAGAAAAAAACATTGGGGGACGCAATAAAATCCGATGATGTAGTACCCCGAAACGTCTAAAGCAACCGAGACTGTTTTACTTTTATGTCATACTTAACTTTATGGTAATTTGTATATTCAAGAGATTTATGGGCTCGCCTCCATATATATATATAAGCACGCACACACCACACACCGTTTCAGTGTCGTTTCTTATTTTTTTTTTGTCGTTCTTTTAATATACTTTTTTCTCTCTGGTTATTCCTCATCTTACTTCGCTGTCGATACAAATACTGGAGTCATTACCTTTTATGTTTATAAAAATCTACACGCGGAGGTGCAGGGAAGGAAAGTTATGGACCAGAGAATGCAGCATAAAAAAATTGGTAGATTAGATTAAGCGGCACTTATTAAATTAATGTTCAAGGAGCTGCTTGGATAATCGACTAGAGTCGTGCGTCTCTCGTCGAGCCGTGATCTTGAACACTTTTCGTTCTTTTCAAAACTTCCTCCTCGTTCGTTTCGCAATTGTTTAATTGCGTAACAATCGCGCGTGCATTGGGCGATGCTTCTTTGTTTCTCCGGCGTGTTGAACGGAATGATAAGAGGCGTTAATCCATCCATCCGTCCGTCCGTCCGTCCACCCGAAAGAGTCAGAAAAAAAGAAAAGAGTTTTCGAGTTTCGAGTGATCGAGTAGACGAGGCAAAGAGGAGAGAAGGCTCGAAGAGGCCGCACTTGAGATGAGATATCTCAAGAACCGCTGACGTACCAGGCCCAGGTCATTCCGTCGGTGGTTTACCATCTACAAGAGAGGGCGGCGAAAACAACAAAAAAAAAAAACAAGAAACGAAAACATGGATTTCGGGAATTTTTATTACAATCATCGCAAGCAAGATTCCAAGATTACCTTTTTGTAAACACATAATTTTATATTTCAAAATATTATTTTATATGAATGCATTTTTCGGCGACTGAAAAAGCAGTGTCAATTACATTATCTTTCATAGCCATGAAAGAGAAATTCAATACTTAAATAAAAGCGAACAATTCAGAGAATAAAACTCTTATTATGAATTTCCTGTATTCGTAAAAAATTGTAGTAATAAAATTTTAAATTAAAGCTAACAATGAAATGAATTAACCGAGTATGGTCATAGTTGTGTTCGATGGATTTCGCTGTCAAATTTGTAGTAGTGTCTTTATATTTTCTTCTATATCTCGAGTACAATAAAAATCATTGTCAATACTAAGCACTTAAATTAAAGCTAATAATCAAAGAAATGAAACGAATATAGAGACATATTTGAGTCTGATTGATTTCTTGCAATTCGCTATCAAATTTGTAATAATAAAATTTGACAATTATAAAAGTAGTATCTTTACATTTTCTTTCATATCTCGACGGACAAAATAGTCATTTTCAATACTAAATACTTAAATTTAAACTAAAAATCTAGAGAATAAAATGAGTATAAATTCGTAGTTGTGTCTAATGGATTTCTTGTAATTCGCTGTCAAATTTGTAGTAATGAAATTTCAAGCTCATAAAAAGTAGTGTCTTTACATTTTCTTCCATAATTCGAAGACCATTATAGCTTTTTTCAATACTAAATGCTTAAATTAAAGCTAATAATCAAGGATATTAAACGAGTATAGAGTCATAGTTGTGTTTGATGGATTTTTTGTAAATCGCTATCAAATTTGTAATAAAAATGTTAATCTCTTAAAAAGTAATGTCTACATTTTCTTCCATATCTCAAATGCAATAAAAATCATTGTCTAATACTAAGTACTTACATTATTAAATTATACTAAATACTTAAATTTAAACTAAAAATCTAGAGAATAAAATGAGTATAAATTCGTAGTTGTGTCTGATGGGTTTCTTGTAATACGCTGTCAAATTTGTAGTAATGAAATTTCAACCTCTTAAAAAGTAGTGTCTTTACATTTTCTTCCATATCTCGATGATCATTGTACCTATACTAAATGCTTAAATTAAAGCTAATAATCAAGTATAGAGCCATAGTTGTGTTTGGTTGATTTCTTGTAATATGCTGTCAAATTTGTAGTAAGAATTTTCAAGCTCTTAAAAAGTAGTGTCTTTACATTTTCTTCCATATCTCAACTGCAATAAAAATCATTGTCAATACTAAGTACTTGAATTAAAAATTAATAATGGAAGAAATAAAACGAGTATAGAGACATAATTGAGTCTGATTGATTTCTTGCAATTCGCTGTCAAATTTGTAATAATAAAATTTAACAAATCATTAAGAGTAGTTTCTTTACATTTTTCCATATCTCGACGAACATGATAGTCATTTTCAATATTAAATACTTAAATTTAAACTAAAAATCTAGAGAATAAAATGAGTATTAATTCGTAGTTGTGTCTAATGAATTTCTTATAATTCGCTGTCAAATTTGTAGTAATGAAATTTCAAGCTCTTAAAAAGTAGTGTCTTTAAGCTATTTTGAAAACTAAATGCTTAAATTAAAGCTTATAATCAAGGAAATTAAACGAGTATAAAGTTTGATGCATTTCTTGTAATTCGTAGTAAAATTTTTAATAATGATTTTTTATGCTTCTGATAAGAAGTTTCTTTACATTTTAATACTTTTAGCTATTTTCATTACTAAATACTTAAATTACAGCTATCAATGAAAGGAATAAAGCAAGTATAGAGTCATGATTGTGTCTGATGATTTTTTTGTAATTCGCAAAAAAAATATTGTAATAAAATTTTAATCTTCTAAAAAGTAGTGTCTTCACATTTTCTTTCATCATAATTCTAATTTTCAATACTAAATACTTAACTTAAAGCAAATAATTTAAGAAATGGATTTCTTTAAATTCACTGAGAAATTTAAGCTTCTAAAAAGTAGTGTCTTTATATTATATTTCATATGTTATCAATTATAATAAATGATTAATAATTAGCTGTGCGTAATAGGTGTCACGAAAATAATATTTAAATATTTGGTGGTTGACTAATTGATTAGATAAGAGCGATTCGGGTGAAGTGTTAATTAAAAGAAAGGAATAAAGAGCTATTCGCTTGTTTTTCGTGATACGGCGGCGCACCACGACTTAATTAAGTCGCAAGAATTTTTAATTGGACAAACGGAGACAACGTTAATTGGGAATCGGAGATGGCGTTGTTTGTTGGTATGGTGGCGCGCGTGTATTAGTGCATATGTAAATTAGTGTGTTTGAGTGTGCGAGAGAGGAATTAAAAATAAATCGTAGTAATTTTTAGTCTATAAAAATAATGTGGCAGGAAAGCGTCTGTATCAGCGTCCGTCCCGTCAAAGACAGTCGCCCACTTGTTCGTAGTCAATGCTCCATGCAAATTGCACTTCTTTGATGATAACTCTCTAATTGCTCTGCGTTGATTTGTAAACTGCCAGCCACTGCCAACCGCAAAGCTTCTTCTGCTCTTCCACATCTACTTCTTCCTTCCATCGTTTCTTTACTCCCGTCTCCTCTCAACAATCCCAATCCATCATCACTTTCTCACTCACTCATTCACTATTCGTTGCAGATACGATAAGTATGTGTGTCATTCCCGATTGTTTCAATTCTCTTCTATTTTGATGATAGGTTATATGGCGGGGGGTGAGGGCTTGAGGAATATGAGTGAATGATGAGGAGGAGGTGACGGAGGAGAAAGGAATGAGGATAAAAAGCTACGAAACTCGGTAAACAAACTTCCTGAAAGCTGAGCAAAGAATAAATTTCGTTGCAAGAGCTGATTCTGATAAACGCAATAATCTTGAGTCGCACATGCTACCCACCACCTGCTCGGATCGGAGAAAATAACAATATCCAGTGTGCATACATGACTCCATCCATCCATGAATACAGGCGGAAAAAGAGAGAGGAAACTTGCCCAAAGTGTACTCACGGATTATTGCTATTGCTATTAGGCAATACTCGAATTTATCATTGCAGTCACCTCAGGTGCAATACACTTTTACAATGTTCAATTGAAATTTAATAAAATATTGGAACTAATTCAGATTTTCAAATTGAAATATTTACTTTAATTTTCAATCGAAAAATTTAATTAAAAGCACTTAAATCCAATAAAATTTGTACTCAAAACTCAATCAATTGAATAAATTTCATTGAGTGCATTAAGCTATAAATATTTAAAAAAAAATTTGGTGACGTGTCCCAACAAATTTGTTTGATAACTTAAAAATTTTGACGTAAAATCATTTCGCTTTTTCAAATAAATAGAGTTTAAAAAATATAGGAATTAGACGTTAACAATCTCATTTTATGTTGTTATCGTTGGGTTATTGTTGAAAGTGCATGAAAGAGTCTAATCTCTTCGATTTTCTTGGATCGTTCAATGCGTTGATTAAAGTTACAAGAATGCGGTTTTAATTGCGCTTTCGGCCACCCCCAAAGAACGTATCACCACCGATTAAGGCGTATTCATGATGATGTGAGGATGATGGAGTGACGCGCCGAGGGTCAAGTGTTTTCGTCTTCATCCTAGAATCGAGAATCAGTGTGTGTTCTCTCTTTCTCTCGCTCCGAAAGAAGACGAAATATTGAAATGACTTTTGATTATGAATATTATTGATTTTGTTTGAAATTTCCGAAGAGGAAATATCGATTACCAATTAAGACGCGTCGTTGGGTGAAGAAGACGTCAAGTCAACTCAGTTGATTGTTTGATTGACACGTTTTGAGGGTTTGCAGAATCGGAGGTGTCTTCCGTTACAACCTATTAAGATCACGTATATATGGGTGGGCCACATGTGTTGTTGTTGTCCGTTGGATATCCGATGGATTTGAAGGAAACGAAAACAGTGTTCAGAATGCGTGAATATTTTGTGACAATTTTTACTACCGACTGAGATCATCATCGGTGGACACGGGATGAGGACGAAGATGAAAGAGGTCGGCGGATATTTTTGCGATTCCAATTAAGATTGCAGCGTAATGAAACGGTGGAAAGAGAGAAGAGATGAATAAAAAAAATGGGATTGGATTGATGTAGAGATTTAAATGCGGCGCGCGCGAGTTCCGAGAAATACTTGCTGCACGACGACGACGACGACGATGTTGATGTTGAGGATGATGAAAATGATGAGAGGAGTTGGAGGAGGAGGAGAGCGCTGGGCTTATCTCCGACGCACTTCCGGTCAGGGCAGAATTGTCGGCAGGCAGTTTGGAATTGGAATCTGCTGACCGGCCTTTTGGTTTTAATTACTTATACCGCCATGAACAAAACCGAGGACGAGCTGAAACTCCAACTCCTTCTTTTTTCCTTCTCCACCTCCTCCTCCTCCTCCCACATCATCTTTGTCATCTCTTCCTCCTCCTTCTTCCTTCTAAATGCATCTTCAGCTTCGATTTGTGTTGCGGCGTTATCGTCTTTATCGCCGCCTTTCGCAGTCAATCATGTTTCTTCGGTTTAATAACTTTGACCCAATGAATATTATTACATTTTGTTTACACATCCTGTTTTCGTGCGCTTCACTTATCTCGCCGTTTTTTCTCTTGATTTCTTTTCTTCTATCCACACACATATTCTACAGAAATTCATAGGAAAATGCATCAATGGACGATGAAACGGATGCTGCAAACACATTTTAAGATCATTCACTTTTTGGAATCAATTCTTCTAATAACAATTTGACTTTTTTATTACAAATATTGAACTAATTTTGAAAATATAAAAGGTTAAATTAGAAAAGATTTAATAAAAAAATCTTGATTTAAAATTTAGAACTAAAACTTTAATTATTTACAAACAAATTAAACTTAACTAAAGAGAAGTCTTTTATGTTGTTCCAAATTTATAAATAATTTATCAAATGTGCATATTAAAGTCTTCCATCCCGTCCGCATCTTCTGCTTTATCCAATTGTTTACGTCCATAAAAGGAATGTATCTGCTGACAAGTAGCCGGTTTTACGATCCATTTTCGACTTCTCCACCAATGTATTCAATAAACATCGTTAAATCTCTCTTTCTCTACCATTGTAAATACATTAAGCAGATGAGTTCGTTGCACAAAGGCGCCTCTCTTTGATTTACAACCCACGGAAGAACATCGTTTTTTTTTTCGCCCCCAGATGATGGTCAATAAAAAAAATACAGTAGTTTTCCCCCAAAACTCAAACTCTTCATTTACTAAATTTCATGTTAATTTTAAAAATAGAAATTTCTTAATATAATTATGAATATTAATATTATAATTTATTATTAATATAAAATTATATAATCTATTCAATAGGAATATTGAAGAAAAATTGACATAACCTCACCAGAATAAAAATGGCAGCAAATCAAAATAGTAACGCTTCTTTTGTGACAGTTTTGATAAAATTTTACCTTAGCTAAATACAACGTACGTGTATTGTATATATATATTCATTCATGAAAATGGAGATTACTACGAAACGTAATTGGGTATGAGATAAAAATGCTTGTGAAATGTAAATATGTCTGAGATAAAAAAAAATATTTGAAGAATATGATGAAACGCAATTCCGTCGATGAGGAGAGACATACTGACGCCAATAACACATTTGGAGGAGATTATTTCATTTAATCTTTGTAGAAAAAAAAATATTTTGCAGCAGTTTTATAAAATATTTTTATTTTTATTTAAAGTAATATTTTTTACAATAACAATTATTTAATTTAGACTAAAAAATATAGGTAAATAAATGTACAAAGATTTTCAATATTTAAAAAAAAAATCATTATTTCCCAGTAATAATTACTAAAGGATAATCTTTTAGAAATACATTAACATTTACTTAAGAAATGCAAAATTTTGATTGTCTAAATATTATGTTGAAAATTGATTTCGGATATTAATTCTCGCAATGCAAATTGAAACTATGTAGTGAATAAATATAAAAAATACACACGCTGTTACAATATTATACTTACCGCATCGATTTTGTGGCTCTTGCATAAACAATTTACACTCCATATATTTTCTCATCGCGATCAGCGACGAAGCAACTCACATATTTGTTTTTTTTTTTCATTTTCTTCTTTATTTTTTTTCTTTTTTAGGTGCGATACATCTTTTTGGTTTGAGAGCGCGCGCGATTAATTTCCGCAAAGCAAGCAAGAATCCTGAAGGCGATTCCTTCCTACCAAACACAATTTATTTAAAGTGGAGCGAGAGAAGAACGCAACGTTCAGCATCGCTATTGCGATATAGAGCGAAGATGGATTTCGCAATGAAGAAAAATAAATAGAATGAATGAATGTGTGAGAGAGAGAGAGATAAAATGAAGAAAGAACTGAAGCGGAGTTTCAAAGTGACACATTTTAATTGCTCACACATCTGGATTTTATCATCGGTTTGCCTGAAAGAGTGTGATAATAATAGTAAGAGTAAAAGTGCGAGGGTAACATTTTGTTTTTTGTTTTATTTAATTAAAAAAAATATATTTCGCTTAATAACTAGTAATAATAATATTATATATATGTAATAGAAATGTTTTTTTTGTTTGTTTAAATTTAAAGGAAAGTATTTTTTTTTTGATTTATGTTCGGGGGTTGGTGATGATTAGATGTAGCCGTTCCATTCGAGGGATGGCGTCGTGTCCACCTGGTAGGAGTTGACGGGGGCGTTGAAGACTGGGGATTTCTGCGGCAAATACTGATACGGTGGTAAATACGGGGTGGCCGATGAGTAGAAGTTGTTGGTGGAGGCCACCAGATTGGGTGGATAGTAGATCTGCTCCGTGGGCGATGGGAAACGTTCGTTCTTGATGATCGATGAAGCGCTCGGCTGGAGCTCGTGGTATCGGGAGGCGTAATCCTGCTGCGTCTGCAGCCCTTTGGCTTTACTGCTGCTACTGTGGTGGTGATGGTGATGATGATGATGGTGGTTGTTGTTGTTCGTTTCGACGTCCTCTTGGTGATGCCTGTAGCTCTGGTAGTTCTGATGGTGGTACAAGCCGTTTCCGTTCTCCAAATACTGATCGAGATCGTTGCTGTCGAGGTCGTCGGGAATGAAGGACGCCTGCTCGATATCACCGAAATCCACGGCGGGGCTCTGATCCAGGCAAGGCGTCCTAATTTGCTGGTGATTCGCTGGAGGACTGTGCGGATCGCAGCTCGACGAAGACGTCGAATTGCTTCTCAGGCTCATCGGAGAATCCTCCTGCTTCAAAGATCTGAACGTCATGTTGGGACCGTGATTTGCTCCGCCGCTTTGATGACCGCCACCACTCTGATCTGATCCACCAGCAGGACTCTTGTTCTGCTTCCTGCGCCTAGGCTGATACTTGTAATCCGGATGCTCGCGTTTGTGGATCACTCTCAACCTTTCCGCTTCCTCGATGAACGGCTTCTTGTCGTTGTCGCTCAGCACCCTGGAAACGAAAGCGTAGATAACATTTTTTTTTTTTCAGTAAGTAAACTCGAGCTATCTCCACTTAATCCCACCTGAATCAATAGCTCTTGGTTAAAGTGAAAAAGCCTTACAAGCAACAGAGTCAGACCGAGAACACTTCATACAGTCATGGTGCGTAATGGCGAGGAATGTTCTCCGGATTAATAAAGAGTCGGCATTTCCAATGTGATATACATATACTCTTTTTTTCGTTTCTCTATTCTATCTCTCCGTTCCACTCTCCAATACTACATAGTACGATTTACAATTTGGACCTCCCGTCGACATCAACCCGGGTCGGGTCCTTGATTGCATCAAAGCCCGACACGATCTTCGATGCGGGAGGCCTTCGATCGTCCCCCGATATTATGCCAATCACCATTACCTCTAATGTCATCACACTCGAACTAATTAATTATTCTTTAAGCTCAGCAATTTCAGAATCTTCTAAATTATTAATCAAAAATTTGCAAATCAAAAAAAAAATAACATTAATTTCAAAATTGCAAAAATCAATATTTCTAACAATACTTTTCGTTGTCATTTATTTATTGACTTTTTATCATCATTTTAATTTGCGTATCTTGTATATTTATTTACTTTTGATCACCCCTGGCGACAGTTTTCTAGGATATTATAGATAGTGTCAATATTTTCTCTGCGATAGAAGTATCACCAAATTACATCTAAATTCTATTAAACGCTTGCAAATATTGAGATATTTACTTTGCCGTTTTTTTTCCCAAACGATACTTATCAATGAAATCGTAACGTGAATCACCCTTCACCCTACAGTTTTTTTCAATTATGCAATAATTTCATTATTAGTATTTTTCTGTAAATTTTATCAACTTTTGCAAACTTAATTAACAGAATTATAACAATTTTATGATTAAGAACTTTATCATAAAAACAATTACGAAATTGACGTATGTCATAACAATTATTATTTGTGGTTATATAATTTTGTTAAAGTGCACCTATTGATACAATTATGACATATGTCAAAACAAAAACAATTTATGGTTATATCATTTTGTCAAATTTAACAATGTAATTATATTGATCAGTAATTTGTAAGTTAAGGCTGTAATAACTGAATAAAGATTTGTTTTATTTGAGAATTTTCAAACTGATTTTAAATAATTAAGTTTAAACGTTTGAACGATAATATGTCAAACGTGAGATTGACGTTGAGATATTTGTAAATTTCCATGACAACCAATTAATCATCGCACGTTTCGGGACTACTGGTACGTCGTTTGAAGTTGAAGCTTTCGGTTCCGAAACAATGGATTAAAGAAGAAGTTGACATCTAAAAATATCCTCTGCTCTTGTCTCATGTAGTTTGGTTTACTTTATTTTTTCCAGTTGTGCCTCATAAGTGGATTAAAATTAGTTCCAATTAAAACATATGCGAACCAGAGAGCGACGGAGTATGTCACGTTCTTTTGGTCGTTCCGTTCCCGAATTGTCACCGAGTTGAAAGGAAGAAAAGGAGAAAAAAAAAGGGGACATCAAGGACGCAGCCGAAGAACATGAAAACGAGATGTAGAATAAAGAAAGAAACATACAACAAAAAAAAACAAATCAGAGGGATCTTCCACTATGTAGTTTTGTTTTTATTCTTTTATTCTTCTTCATCTTGTTGTTGTTGTTGTTTTGTTCTTTTTTTTTAAATGTGTGTTTGTATGTCTTTTAGCATATGAAATGCGTATATCTCAGTATTGCACTTGAAATATGATTGAAGCACTCGGGTCCGGTCTTGAGACACCCACACGGCCCCGCCGTTATGAAGATGGTGGATCGAACGCACGACGGACACACAAAGTATAAATAAATAAAAGCTAAAATATATACACACACGTACTATGTCTAAACACGCGGTTCTTAAAGACTTCAATCTCTCATTCCATCTCCATCTCATTCACTCGCTCGCACTCTTTAAGTCTGATTTTCTGTGTGTATATATATATGCATGATGTATATCTCTTCAATATTATTTTCATATCTTTTGATTATTTATGTATCCGCTGGATTAAATTACGTTCGCCGAACTGTTGGACGTTCGGTGTGGCGGATTTATACGTCGGCCTTACACTGTGGAAATGAAGAAAGAGAGAGAAAAAATTGTTACTTAGCAAAGGACGAATAGCAAAAAGTTATGTCATCTTCGGACTCAGTGTGGGATCGAAATTAGACCTCGGTCCACATGAAAACTTTGCAAAAAAATAAAAAATTAAAAGAAACTTAATAACCAAGTGCTAATGATCGGCAGATAATTTACAAGCCATAGAAAAAAAATAAGAAAATAAAATGAAAGCTTTTGCAGATGTTGAATTATATAGAATTTTAAAAAAATACTTAATTGACACAATTATTAATAAATTTGACATGTGACATTATTTCTGTTGTGGTTATGTTTCACGTCAAAATGCAAAGTGTACCAACATTATAATCAATTTTTAATAATCAAACCTTATTTATTTGATAATTTATCTGTCAATTCGCATTTTTTGAAAGATGCACACATTTAAGATAAAATGAAATATTGCTTAACCTATTTGTCAATTATTTAAAGTAATAATTTTAATAGTTGTTATTTAGAAATTTTTAATGATTCAATTAATTTATTTAATTTATAAATTATGTTTCTCACACAAAATTAGTTCTGTTTCGCACATGTTACAGAGTAAAAAATAAATAAAACTTCATTAATGGTATTCAAAGATCGAGACAGAAAACAGTGCGAGGAATCGTGAATTGATCCACTTCAGAGAACAGAATCTATTTTTAACAACGATCACAAAACTTACGTAACAAACATAATTTTTCAATTTTTTCTTTTGTAACAGTTTTCCTTCATTTTATTTATAAACGGACTCGGAAAAGGTCATTACCCTTGCATCAATCGTCCAAAACAACAATGCGATTATATAATCCGAAATTTCCGATAACTCCACGTTTATTGCAACGTTATTAGTTGTATTTATTTAATTATTTTTGTAAAAATTATCAACTGTTATTAATAACATGTTCGTTCGTTTGTTTGCTTCATGTTTGCAATATTTGATACGAAGACTCTAGAAAAATAAACCGTAATGTATTACATGCAATTTTTGTTGTTTATCAGTAAGATTAGCAAATATGTGTTTAATAAATGGAATTGCGTAATTTAACGAAACGTTAAATTTTATAATTTTATTGCGATTCAGTACACTATTTTGATTGATGATTTCTGAGCTGGTGAGTTTCTTGATAGATTGATGCGTGTTTTAGTCATATATCGAAGATGATGATTCAATTTTATCTCCGTTTCTTGTTTTGATAGTTTGAACTTAAGCCCATTTTTTTCTCGCTCTCAGATCGATACTATTTATTTTCTATAAACGACTCTCCTTTTTTTTTCCCCGTTGAATATAAATATAATTAATTACGTCTTCGGCGGAGATAACAGTAATTGGACTAAGACGATTCTAATTTAGTTTCAATTATTGGATGTGAATCTAACGCATTAAGCCGAGAGACATAATAACATTTTTTGTTTATAATTTGACTAATCTGTATGAGTCACGCAGATATGGTGGATTTTCTTCCGAATAAAATAATTGGGATACCGAATCTTGTTTACATTTAAGTGAACTAAATCGAGATGAAGTTATTGCGTAAGTTTTAGGAAGTAAAAAATCGAAGGAAATGATAGGAAATTAACTTTTTTTTTATTCTTAGTTTGTGTGAGCTCGTGCGTTTGATGCGGAGTTGAAAAGGTCACGCAGTGTGCATGTATATATATACTTCTATATCATAGATAGATAGTTTCCGCGCTCCTCCGCCCCACGATCCCCCATCAACTTGAACCGCTCCCCGTCTTCATTTTTCTACGGTCAATGATCGACTCGGTGACTTTTAGCTTTCGTTATCAATTTACAATATCCGCTGCATTAAACTTATATTTTATACATTTATTATTATTGGTGTACATGCGTGCAGCGCGCATCCGTCTCTGAGAAAAAGCGAGATAACACTTTTCATTCAGCCTTACTTATTTTTTTATTATTTACGTCGAGGAATTTCGCAGTTATCGGCAGGAAATCGTAGACGCTTTTAGTTACACTGAACCAATTTTGCATTTCCTAAAACGTTTTATACCTAATCACCATAGCAACGCAACTAACAAATTAATAACTTAATATTTTAATTAGTTAATGAATACTTTAAAAACAATACTTATTGATTTGACATCTCCCTAGTAACGCATGTATTAAATAATTAGATACTTAATTGTTAAGATTCATTAATTTGTTTTATGTTAATATAAGTTATATAATTTATTTTAATCTCTTAATGGATGTAGTAAAATTGCTTCATGTATTTTTGTTTTCAATCATTTATTAATTGACAGATATCTCCATAACAACGCACATAACAAAAAAACATCCTATAATCGATTATTGTTGCTAATGACAATAATAAATTTATACTCATGTGTTAATCTTCGGATTAACACTTGACACTAGTTATATTCATTTCCATAGCAACGTTGTAACAAAATCCTTTAGATTTTTTATTTTTTATCAATTTTTACGTCAAGTTGTATTCATTTTAAATAAAATTACAGTGCAAGTTTATAATAATTTTAAAACATTGAAACTGCTGAAAAATCGATAATTTTATTTAATTATCAGACATTAAATTAAATAAAATTATCGATTTTCTATATATCTAATTAATTTTGAAGCAACAATGATTTTAATACATTTGAAATCTCGCGTGTTTATAAAATAATAATTTCTTGATTGACAGATGTCAACAAAAATTTCATAGCAACACGTATGTAATAAAATCTGTTTTTATGAATAAAAATTATAACAGATTACAACATTGTAACAACATTGTATTAAATTTTTTAAACAAAAATTGTCAATTATTTTAATTAATTAATTAATTTATAAAAACTTAAAAAATGTAAATAATTATATTTTATATTTATTATTTATAATAATGTTTTCTAATTAAGTTTAGTAAATAATGTTGAATTACCTCCACAGTTTTCCGAGGGTTTTCGATAATTCAGCGTTGTGCAACTGCGGATACTGCTCAGCCAATTTTCGTCTTGCGGCTTGTGCCCAAACCATGAACGCATTCATCGGTCTCTTCACGTGTAATTTCCTTTTGTCTGATGATGCCCTAAACACAAAGAAAAAACAAAATAAATATAATTTGCATACAAAATCTAAAATATTAATTGCTATATTAAACTAGAATTAAAATTTCTATTGTAATTATAGTAAATTTTGGATATACTCAAAATAAAGTTTTCTTTAAATGAAATAAAAAATATTACTTATATATTAAACATATTTCATTTTTTTTAACAAACAGAGATAAATGCTTTCATATGATGATGAAGAAGAAGGAAATAAAAGATCAAAATTCTCGTTGATAACAAAATTTCGAGTTCAAAACTAAAACTTGTAATTGATTTGATTTAATGAAATTAATGATTTTCAGACTGAACGTATTTACAGATTTATTGGATTATTGAATCGAGTTGTATTTCCATGCGATTCTTTCTTTCCAATAATGAGTAGTTTTATTGAAGCGCGACGCTCGTAAATCAATTATATGGACACATACAATGTAGAGAACGTTTCTCGGTATTTCGAGATAAAGAAGAATTACAACTAATACAAATTAGTGAAGCAAAATCTATTTAAATTCCCTCAATAAATACTTAGAAATTTCCTATTTTTAGGTTAATTAATTAAGATCGCATCCGCGTAATGAGCGGAAATTAATCAAGTCGAGTGTGCGATTTAATTCTGGATTTTGAGATTCCATTCCAAATTTCCTCTGCCAAGATACTAAATGTCTTTTCATTTTTTTTTTAGTAAAATAATTTATTTGCGTGCGCACGAGAAACTGAAGGATGAAAAATACGAGAAAGATGAAGAAAATTCATGTCGGCGCTCCGAAAATAATCGAAACGAAACGATAAATCCTCGGAATACGGGCTAATCCGGGTTTTTGTTTATTTTTGTTGCCATGGCATTATCCCTTGCCTTACCGTACTCTCGTAATTGCAGTGGCATGCTGCCATGGTTACGTAACTGGCAAATTACTTAGTGTCGGCACTCGTATTGATGTCATGGTAACAACGCAAATAAGATAAAGGACTCAAATGCCAGAAGAACTTGGAACAATAAACGAAAACCGACTTAACTCATTTTTTTTATTTGTTTCCGTTTCGCACGACTGGAAATAATTTCGCTTGGCTTCATTACTTTTCTCCGAAAGTATCCAAAAAGTGATTTATAGTGAAAAGAACTTGGTTTATTTTGTTTACGTTTCTTATTAACTTGATTTTTACATGGTAATTAAGAAGTTAAAAAATGTCAACTTTATAAATCTTAAATATCTTTATTTTCTTATTGTTAAAAGAATTAAAGTTCGTGTCCAATTTTGAACTTGTCTGTTATAAACTTAAACCTGTTACCAAAAACATTTATTCTTCATACTCTCTGATACCGCATATTAACAAATTAGTTGCGTTTATTTGGTTTTCAGTTTGTGATGGGCTCGCTAAAATAATTCATAATTTCTTACATAAATAGTGCGCACTAAGTGAAAAGGCGACCGTTTTCCACTAATTAACAGGTGCAGGTTAATTAACGCGGATGGAGGATGCTCTCCTCTCTTCGGACCTTAGAAATTCGCTCGGACTGAAAGTGGGAATTTCGCATTTTCGCACCTTTTCCTTCAGTTTGCGAACAAATTTCAGCAAATAGGTGCAGATTTGAAGGTCTAATATTTATTTAAGTCTGAAACACTATTTTTTAAAGTTTCATTTTCAACAATTGTCATTTTTTTACCATTACAAAAAATATTCTAGAACTTTCAAAATCATTCATAACTGAGAAATTATACAAATTTTATGTAGATATTTTTCAGTACAGAATTAATTTTGAATTTAATAATTTTACTTCAATACTAAAGATTTAGTAAATATTATTTATGATGTAAATTTGAACTAATTATTGAAAATATATAGAATTTATTTTGATATTTATTCAAAATATGATTGGTTGTAAATTTTGTTCAGAATCTTTGTAAACTATTTATATTTTATTTGATCTTCATTAATTCAATTCCATTCGAAATGTTATCAATTATTTAGATTTAGTTTTAAGATGAATATGATAAAAAAATTACATATTTGATTTGTGTTTAATGTGGAATTAATAGTAAAATTTTCATATTTACAATGAGAAATAAAAAGTGAGTCTTAATTAAGGATGTTAAAAACTATTTAGAGTAGATGATTTTAAATTTAAATATCTGTTTAAGATGTGTTCAATGTCGACTTAGAAGTGTCTGGATGTCTTTAGATTGCTTGGAACATACAGATTCAGGATGCTATTAACTATTTAGAGTAGATACGAGGATGTATGTTTGATCGAAAGCGATTTGCTGTTTGCTACGAGCAAATAATCGGATAATAATAAAATAAAGCAAGTGATGTCGCGAATGTGGGAAAGTCTAAGGTACTCACTTGGTGGCGATCGGTACGAGCGTCCAATCGTATCCTTTCAGCACTTTGGTGACGGCATCGTTGATCTCCGTCTTGTCCAGCGCAGCAAGATCGCCGCTTCCGGAAACGGAAGATGTTGCACCGGAAACGGGTCCGTGGCTCAGATTGTGGATTGAAGCGACTGCGGCCGCCGCGACGCTCGCCGCCGCCGTCGCCGTTATGGGCACCGTATTCAGCGTGTTCATAACTACTTAGCAATCGTTGCTAATTACGACGAAACAATTGAGTTCTTCCACCAACGGAAACAAAGCACACGTGATCCAATCGAACGTTGTTTTTATTATTGTTATCGTCGTCTACGTCTTTGATCTTGACTTAAACGCGACGTCGTCAAAATCCCTGGACGCTCTGACACCTTCTGACACTGGAGGAATCAAAGAGCGCTTTGAGTTGTTGTGCAGACCCGAATCTCCTGCTGCCTGCATCCCATCGCAATCCTTCACCTCATCTCACTCGCACTTTCGCTCTCCGATACGCATCTTTCGCTCTCGCTCCGATGGTGTTATGTAAATCGAAAGAAGAGGGGATGCAAGAAGCTACTTAAGTCGCATTCCGACACTTTTCATTGGTTAGTTAACGCGGCCAAGTACGCCCACGGTCTCGTCCCATTGGCCATCGTCGATAGGCTACGTTTGCTCTTTTATTAATTTTTACTTATTTTTTTTGCTTTCGACCTCTTATTCCATCTCTTTCTTCTCTCCGCGAACAACAAATTAGCGCAGAAAAATCGTACGAAAACATGTCACCATTTTTAATTCACTGTTTTTCACTCTCATAATAACTTTTCAAACTGAAAATTTTCAACATTCTTCATTCAAATTATATATTTTCAATCCAGATTTATTACAGGATACATTGCTAATTTTTTGAATCTGAATATGAATTAATTTTCATGATGAAATGTTAAAATTTTTGATAATATATCCTATGAACCTATTTTATTTTTGTAAGTTAATATAAAAATTAAATTAAATTTGACTTAAAATAAACTAATATTACATATTACGAATAGAAATTAAAATATTTATTTGTTTTAAAAAATGTTAAATATTGAAATCGAAACTTTTGCTTTTGAAAAAACAAACATATACTATATATAAATTAGCAATATAAATTGTATTTATTTTGCTTGTGTTAACATTTTTATCTTAGTTTATTTATTCCGGCTATAAATATTTACAATTTTATGCGCAAAGAATTATTTTTTCTACAACTAATTGGAACTAAAAAGTAAATTAATAATTATAATGTTTTGCTTGAAAATAATAATAATAATACGGTTATAATTATAATATAAGAATACACAGTACTTTTTGGAAATATTTCGAATTATTTTATTTAAATAATTGTACAACAAATTTTCAATAATTTTTCATTTTTGCAAAATTTAATTAATTGATTTTTTAGATTATTTTATTTATTTCTTGGATTAAAAAAAAAACATATTATTGAGGATTAGGAAATATTAATTAATTAGTTGATGTAGAATGCAAATTCAATATTTTTTTAAATTAATTTGCGAATTATTTTTATTAAATTTTTGTTGTTTTTATAATAATTATTAGTGATTTTCAGATTAGTTTAAATAATTGGTGAATTAGAAGATTTGTTTAATAATAAAGTAAGGATTTTGCGGTTATTTTCGTAGATTTGCGTTGGGTGTTCTAAGAAAAAGGGGCTCCATCTTATCAGGTCGTTAATTATGAGATAAGCGTGGCGAAACGATTTGTTTGCTTCTTCGGTCGTCGGTGGTAGAGGAGGAGGATGTGTTTGTGTGCACCACACAAAGATGTTGAGCCTCGTGCCGTAGTTGCGTTCCTTTTTGGTGATGGGTGCACCTGTGTGGATACGGTGAAGAAGGAGGAGGCGGCACCTTTGACAGAAGTATCCTTCGGCGTGGGAGTTCCTCTGATATATCCGTGATTTATCGAGACTTCGCACATATTTCACATCTTTCCACCCCCTACGCAAACAACCATTACTTCCTGTTGGAATTATTAAAAATAATGATAATGAGGTGCGATCTTTTCTGTTCTTTTTTTTCGCTTTTGTTTTTGTTTATTTTATTTTTTTTGTTTCCAGCGGCTTTGGCACGCCTCGATTTTGGCAACGGATCGAGGAGATGCGAGACGATGTTGGAGATTCGGGAGCGAGATTTGGCTTTTGAGGTGGTTCTATTTAAATGGTCATTAGTGCTTCGAGATTCAGGTAGATGATAGTTCGGATATTTTAGAGGAGGTTTGCAGGAAGGGCGCAAAGAGAAAGAGAGTGAGATGTGGAGGAGAACGACGACGAAGAAGAGGACGACGACGACGACATGCGTCACGGCGTCCGTTCCGGCTCATAGATGACAGATGCGGCGGCTCCACTGATCCCTCCTCCACCTCTTTTCCCCCCATTTACCCGAAGAACACACACGCACACATCATCATCATCTTCATCAACATTTCGTGTCATCATCATTGCGTGCATGCCTTTGCCATATCCCGAACTCTCTCCACTAATAAACCCGACTATTACTGCTGTTGCTCCTGCTGTTCCTGCTGCGTTACGATGCTTCGTGCAGAAGGAGGAGCAAGGATGGTGAGTTAGCTCGGTCTTCATCTTGCACTCTGCAAGCCTCACGTAACCATAACTCACGCTCACCAAAGCCACCCGAAACGTTGCACCGCGCATCCATCATCAAACTTTATTTTTACTTCTTCAATGTGGACCTCATCGCCGAGACTTATCAACCGTGCCTTCTGCAAATCAACATCCTACATAAATCACATACAGTTTCACAATAATCTATAATATTTTCACCAATTTCTAAGAAATTACTAAACCTATTCATTGCAATTTAAGTAAAAACTGTAATTATATATAATTAGTATACAGAACCAATTAGTGCATTCGTACTAAATTACTTAAAAATTGGCATACATATCCAAATAATCTGCAACAAAATTACTAATTTCCAAAAAATTACCAAAAATATTTTGAATGCAAAATATAAGAAAATAATTACAGCATTAACAATTATTTTTAAAAAAATTAACAATTTAAATAACTAACCAATTTATAAATGTTATTCACTTTTGTGAATAATTAACAAATTTTCTTTTTTTTTAAATTTAATATAAGGTATTGAACAATTTATTTTTATGTAAGAATAATTCGCAGAGGAATAAAATGAACCAAAAGAAATCGAAGACTAAAACAATGGTAACTGCATCGATGACGGTTTCGAGCGTTAACTTGGACGATTCTGAGTACTGAGATTCTCTGATGTTTGCGTTATTTCTGTTACTAATTCCGCTTTCTTCGACTATGGTTAATAATTCGTTGATTCTTGTAATGTACGGTGATAATTTGTTGAAGTAATACGATCGAAATCCGGGGATGAGTCTCTCCTCGAGGATGTGATAGACTTCGTCGCCTTGAGTTTGTTTCAAGTAAGTCCTGAAGTCTTCCGCGTAAGTCTTCATGCAGCATAAAGCCATCTTCTCCTGCTTGTACAAAATCCTGCGAATTGCATCCTCTTTCTCCATGCTCACCACGTGAGAGGCCAATTCGGGTGGAAGAAGGTGTATGAAGATGCGCTCAATGCCGACGGTTAAATTGGTTTTGATCAGTTGTTGAATCGTTGTGATTTCATCGTAGAATTGCTTCGAGAGCAGCGCTCCTGACATGGAGTAAGAGTAGACCAAAGACATGATGATGGCGAAGAAGAGCCACGTGACGAAGAACACGTTGGTCACGGGTTTGTATTTGCGGAAATTCACGTAAATTCCTAACGCTAAAAGGATGCTGAAGAGATCCAAAACAATCATCTTGAAGTCTTTACGCTCGATGGCGAAGATTATGATGAGGTAAATCACGTAGAGGATGCCGAGAATGTACCAAATGGATGGATCATAAACGTGCATCAGCTTGATGTGAGACGGGACTTCTCCGGCTTTCGGAACGATCGCCACGATTTCGTCAATCTTAATCGGTTCGCTGTAAAGAACGTCATCGTACAACCCGTAGAATTGTCCGACGAAGCAGAAATCTGCAAGACCTTTGCTAACTTGAACGTGCGCAACTTCAAAATCTTTGGCTTCGGAAAGCTTTAACGTCGCATTCATCGATTGACCGATCAACTTGAGAACATCAATTGCTGCTCCTAAGAACTTCCCATTGACGTACCTCGTTCTCGGCGGATCATCAACCATCACCACCTTCATCTCAGCCTCGTGCAGATTCTTGAACTTGCGATTCCCGAACTTACTATCATCCTTCGCGTTATACTCTAACTTTTTAGTGAACGGATTGTAGTTGATGTCTTGAACGCCGTGTCTCTTGGAGAACAGCAGCAGACTGTAGTTAATAACGCCTCTCTTCCAGATCTCCTGCATGAACATCAAAACGTAATTCATATCAAAATCGTACATCTTCTTCGTGATCACGAACAGCAACTTGGTTTCCCTCCCAACCGTTAGCACATTCTGCTTGAAGACGTTATTCAGATGCCCGAATCCATCCAAAAACACTGCATCGATCCTATTCGTTGCCACGATCTTATTACTCAGATGGAAATCTTTGGTTAACACCACGAAACTGTTTTTGATCTTAAAATGGTCGGGAAGTATATTGAACCAACGATCGAAAAAAGGAATTGTCCCATTTTCAGTTAAATCGTAAAAAACTGTTGTTGAATAGTTGAAATCCGCGTTGGACAAATACAATTCTTTCAACAAATCATCATTATCGAAATTTGGTACTTCAATTTTACTTCTTACAGTCCCAACCGAAACAAGGAAAACTACTAATTGAAGATACATAATCTTATAATATAAAAAAATCATTCAAATGCGAGGGTTTATATATCAAGCGAAGTGCGTAAACAACAATTTTAGGGCATTAATGACCCCTTGGGGATTCTCAAATAACTACCATTAACTTTCTTAATTTCCTTAACAAGTAAATTGATGCCATTTATATAATATGATAATCAATAAGAAATACTAAAGACAAAATCATTCTGAAACTGAAACTACAAATGTCGTATTACTGCACTGATAATTCCATTGACAGAAAGCACGTATCCAAGCAACAGATTAATTTGTTTAGTCAATAGGTGCAAGATGTTTTGGGGTTTAACACCATGCGTGGACCTTCTGGAAGAGTTGGATGAGAATTTGGAGACTGTGAATATATTGTTAGTGGGAAGTGCGGATTTAAGACACGTGCTGAAAACGCTGGCGAAAAGGTACACTCATAGACATGTTAAAATCAACTTCTTTCTCATGGAGCTCGTGCAAGAAGTCGTTGCTAAGCAAATTTTGCTTCTCGATACGGCTCTTCATCCAATCGATGATCTCGGTTTGGTACCAAAAACGCGGATATTTATGGAGCTTTTCGGCAACACGCTAGTACGACCGATCACCGCCAAATATCTGATAAACCGCTCCAAAGAGTTGATAGAGATGATCACCGATTTCAATTACATGAAGACGTTGCTACCGTGCGTTGATTTGGATTTGAAGTATAAAGAACGGGATTACATAGAGAACGTATTCAAGTTTTGGAGCAGCCAAGATAAATTCGATGTTTTCGATTGCTGGGATCGAAGGCTGAGGAAGACTCTGGGCGTGAGGTATGACACAAGAACGGGAGTTTTCGATTGGGATTTACATATGAGATTACACGATATCGGAGGCAAGCAGATCTGCCCTTCGGAATACACCTCGTTCAGATCTTGCGGCGTGGCCTTCACCTGGTTGGAATCAGAGGTATCTAAACCCAACAGATCCATGGTTACAGGTCTTCTGACCAATGGAGATCAGTTCGGGCATTACGGTTACCTAGGCGATATGCAGACGGGTCCTTTCGTTGCGTACGGTTTGCAGTGCGAAGACCCAGAGTTCCTCAAGAGGACAAACACGATGAACAAGTACAGAGCTACGGATCTAACGGAGAGGAATTTGCGACAAATCTTCTACGAGTTGGAATTTCAAAGCGAATACTCGCACAACTCTCACACTGATTTAGGATTCGGTGGATGCGTCGCTCAACCTGATCTGAAAGTCGTCGATTCTAGCAACATTGAAGTGAAGAAGTTTACAAAAACCGAAAAACGAATCGAATTGCCTGACGTGCAAATACATTTTTGGTCTATAGATCATCTCAAAAAGTTTAAATACAAGGAGAAGTTCAAGGACTTTTTCAACTTGATTTATTTTGCTAACGGTTTTGTTAAATACTTGGAGAAAGACACTTTGCTCCATATATCTTCCAGCAATTGCAAATTGATAGCTGAGAATCCGCTATTCGTTGTGAATTACAGAGAAAAGGAGTTGAAAGAGTACAAAGATTCGATCATGGAAAAGTTGAGCGATTCGCAGTTGGAAGCAAATTCGTTCGATCAACTCAAAGATTTCCATATGAGATTCACCGTACGCAAATAAAGATCTTAATTTATAAAACAAAACAAAAATAAATGAATGACTAACAAGGATTAAATGAAAACAACTAATATTATTTACTGGCGACATTGTGCAGTGCACAGGCTAAATGAGGAAGGAAGAGATGGGAAGAAGAAGAAGAAGAAGAACTAATATTATTTGCTTTAGTTTCTAAACAATTGTATTTTTTTGTAATCTTCAATAAAATTCATAAATACATAGATTCAATCAATTATTTAATGTATATATATATATTTTTTTTTTTTCTTTGTTTATTTATATAAATATGAACGGCAGTTCCGATGCTCCGCTTGCTACCTACAGATATACTAATAATATTTGAAGAAAAAAGAAATAATTATGAACGAATAGAAAATAGATGAAATGTAAATAATATTAGCCTTATTAATTAATTAATCGCACAACACTTTCGTTCGTTTCTTTTGTAAATTATTTATTAAAAATAAAGCATCCGTGCATTTAAAGAATATACATAGAGCATTGTTTTTTTTATATTTTCTTTCGTAACAGAAGTGTTCTCTCCCTCTGGACTCTTCATCATCATTTTATTTTTCTAAATATATAATTTTCATTACTGTAGTTTAAAAAACCTAAAAATTGACAAATCTAATGCATTAAAAAAAATAATAAAGTATTTTATATAAGTAAACATCTTCAGTTGAAATTAAGCGGAATTGTTCATATTCATGTTCGACTTTTCATCTTTTTTAAATAATAATTTCGGTATTTGGATTTCTTATGTGTATTTAACCCTCCTGGCCGAAATCTTCTGTGAATTTCTGCAATCTCTTCAGATCCTCGTCGTTCACTGTAGGTTTGGACGTTGCCAAAGAGCGAATCACGTCTCTCTAAAATTCAAATCATTGATGAAATTGATGAAAGGTATGTATGGGTATGTATCAATTACCATTGTAACTGGTGGTTCCAGGAGTTTATCGCCGTCGACGTCCATCCAGGTCATCTCCTTGGCTCCATCATCGCCGGGAGAGCACGGAGTAAGCAGATCATCCATGATGATGTCCTTGTTCTTGGGACTGGGACCGGTTGCGTACCTGAAATGTGTCGCCGTTTGCACTTTGCGGACGGGCTGCATGAGCGCATCCCGGACGACGATGCTAATATCCGCTCCGGAATATCCTTCCGTCTTTTTTGCCAATTCCTTCAGATCCTCCTCGTTCAACTGCGTCGGCGTATTGCCCAGATGTATCTTGAACATGGTGAGACGGGCGTGCTCCTCTGGTAACGGAATATAGATTCTCTTCTCGAAACGTCTACGGATGGCAGCATCCAAAACCCACGGGATATTCGTGGCGCCCAGCACCAGGATACCGTCCGTATCATTACCGACGCCCTGCATTTGCACCAGAAACTCGGTCTTGATCCGTCTAGCGGATTCGGACTCGTTTTCCGAACGCGAAGAGCAAAGCGAGTCCACCTCATCAATGAAGATGATGCTCGGTTTATGAGCTCTGGCCAATTCGAAGAGATTTCTCACCAACTTCTCGGATTCACCCAACCATTTGGACACCAAATCGGAAGAAGAAACGGAGAAGAACGTCGAGTTGTTGGCTTCCGTCGCAACGGCTTTAGCCAGATAAGATTTACCTGTTCCTGGTGGCTAAATGGAGAAAACTTTAGTATTCAGCAAATAAAATTAATAAAGTGGACACCTACTCCGAACAGTAAAATTCCTTTCCAGGGTATCCTCTTTCCGGTGAAGAGATGCGGAAATTTGATTGGTAGAATTACGGCCTCTTTCAACGCCTCCTTGGCTGCATCCAATCCCGCTACATCCGACCATTTTACGTGCGGTTTCTCCACAACTATAGCTCCCTCCAGTTTACTCTGCAGCTTCTTCTTCTCTGGATCATCACTATCACTGTCACTGTCACTCTTCTTATCATCCCTACAAAATAAATTAATAAAATACTCTTTATTATTGATCAATTACAATTTACAAAAACATTTGCATCAATATGACAAATAATCATTGGTTTCAAAAATCAAGGTGCACTTTTCTAACTCACTTTGATACAGATTCCCCATCTTTGATGGGCTTCTTGTGGCCCTTCTTCAGAGAAGCTTTAATCTTCTCAGCCCGCTCCAGGTACTGACAGCATTTGGCCCTGATGCTGTCCTTGGCCTTATCCCCCTGGGCCTCATCTGCACAAAAGGGAAAACAAAATTGTATAATTGCTAAACAAGAGGTCAAGGCCATAAATCAGACTCACATTTGATTGCATGCAAGAAGTACTCAACACCATGTTCGTACAGCCTCTGGGCCTCTTCGTAGTTCTTATTCCTGTCCTCCTCTGTTGCCTTAGTCACTAGTTCTATGGCCTTTTGTAATGTTGTGCCCTGGGCCATCTTTATCCACCCCTATTTTCACGTTTTCACCAAACAACCTAATCAGAAGACTCTACGTTATGAGTGCTCGCTTCCTGCCCAATTAATGCAATTACATTTACCTGCCTTGCAACATTAATTACAATGCAGTATACATGACAAACTAAGAGAGAAATACAAAAAGTATTTTTTCTGGGAACTGTCAAAATTGATGACAAATGACAGATGTCAGGGAGGTTTGATCATTGCCCGAAAAAGAATTGATTAGAAAATATTCAAACATTTAAATTCTGTTTAAAATTATAATAAATACGAATATATTAATTATTTGAAGAGCTAAACCTCAATAATTAATTAAATTTAAGCTATCACCTCGCCTTAACCTTAGCTCAAAGTAATCTTAATCCTGGGATTAGCATTTTCAGCGTAATTTCAAATATATTTAACGGTGACGCTATCTGTTAGTTAATAAGTTAAAATAGGCATTTAAATATTAGGAAACGGTTGGTTTATTGATATTTGAAATAAGAAACGTTCGTTTGATTTTCCAGTTGCAATTATTTATTAGAAAATAAGATGTTTTAAATAAATAAGTATTGAAGTGTTCAATGAAACTTTCTTTTGTGCTGATCCCTCAAGTAAGCATAATCACGATCGTCCGTACCTCTGACCAAATAAAGGTAAAAGCTTAATATAACTGCCAAATGAAACCGATCCAAACTGAAACATAAAATGGATTAGCAATGAAAAAAGGGATTCAATTGAATCTCACCTCATGACGGGCACAGCCCAGAAGATGATGAGGAATGCAACAAAGAATCCTTGATGCCTCATATGTAAATACAACTTTTGCAATTCATAAGATTTGTAGCTCATAGGATCTGGCAAATTCTGTATACTGTAGTACACCTGTTTCAAACCCAGAAGCTCATTGATATCCATGTAAATGCAATCACTGTAAATGATCAGCCAGGATAAAGCATGCATCAACATCAGGGCAAAATACACCCTGCCATTGTCAGTCTTCCACAGCACATACTCGGGCACATGCTCCCAATAATGGGTCATAATCTGCAAAAAAAGGAATTATAATTAGGATTATTCGAATGAAAGGATTTAATTGAATCATATACTAATAAAACCACACACGTGGAAATGATATAGATGCTCCTCTGAATGTCCTTCAAATTGAACCTTTCAAAGAAATCCTTCACCGATTGCATGGCCATAAAGGTGTGTTGATAAATGAAAAGTGTCAATAAGAACATGTTCTTCAGACAGGGCCAACTCAGATCATGCCAGGTGACATCTGAAAGTTAAATTTTATTGGGGTTTAAGTCAGCTTAGTTTATTTCTTTTTTTAATTTACCAGTCTTGATTTCACTCTCATGATAGTCTGGGTAGGAGACGAAGAGCATCAGGTCAATCACAGTGTAAAAGGTGGCCAGGACTCCAGCCGAGGCTATGGTAATCTTGCAAATTGAACCTGCACCCCACATAGTATTTCGAAATTGAAGCCCACGGTAATAAACAAAAATTCAAAAACCATATATATAGCTATGTATCCGTCCTACATAAGTGGCTGTTGTGTATACATTCGAGTCTATATAAATATACATGACGCTAATAGAACACGAAGGGTTTCGTCTCGAATCGGTTCCTCTCGTCAAGACCTCAATTTTACAGTTACTTGAGAGATCACGATGATATATATACACAAGACTTTAACACTTAACGAAGAGAAAACTTCTATAAATGCATAGAATTTAATCAATATTCTTCGAGAATATTTCTTCATTTTTAATATTTTTTTTATTAGGAATTTATAAAATCTGAAATCCAATTCATATATTGATTTATATCTTGTGTTAATTGATTATAATATTGATATGCTTATTAATTTAACAAAGTTTTTTTAAATTAAATGAAATGATTGTATTTTCATTTTGAATATGGCGGGTTTCAGGATAGTTTCCTTGAGTTAGATGGCGCTACATGCATCCGCTTGGAGGCATCCGTTTCATCGGCCATTATTTACTCTTATTCCATTCATTCCGTTGCTGTTGATCTTTGTATCAAGTGAAATTTGTGTGGATACAGTTCGTTCCTGTGCAGCTGTAAGACCGCCAGGAGCAGGTGAATATGCTCTTCCACTGATTGCGAGGAAGCTGGTATAGTATTAGTCCTTCCGTCCCGGAAAATCGACGAAAATGACGCAATTTCTGCCGCATAATCTGCTGGCGTTGTTTGCACCACGCGATCCCATCCCATATTTAGCCCCCGCAAGTAAATTGCCCCACGAGAAGAAGAATCGTGGCTACGCAGGGCTCGGAGCGTTCATCTCGCAGTTCGAGGTAAGTTTTCGCTTATACAAAATTCATGTTCATGGAAATAATCGATAATGCATCATAGGATCCCAAAGATACGCCTCCCCCAACACGTGTCGAAACAAGGGAGGAACGCATCGAGAGGCGTCGCAGGGAAAGGGCCGAGCAGGTTGCCTATAAATTAGAACAGGAAATCGCCGTGTGGGATCCCAGTAGTCAGGATACTATCACAGAGGATGCATTCAAAACGTTATTTGTTGCTAGAATTGTAAGTGCATTTTAAATTACATTTTGTTTGCAAATCGTTAATTGCTTTTTAATTGCAGAACTATGACACGTCTGAATCGAAATTGCGGAGAGAATTTGAGATATATGGAAACATTAAAAAAGTAAGTGAATTTACCATATGCACATGTTTATGGATATAAGGATCTTGAAACATGAATATTTAATGTGTTAGACTTTATACAAAAAAAAAGTTTTTAAAAATCTATAAAAAAAATGTATAATATTGGAAAGTCTGATGTATATACCTGGCTTGTTCAAGGATGCATTGTAATTTTCCTAATGTGTTCTTATGTAAATCCAGGAAGAGAATCATCCTTGCCCTAGTAATTTGCTAACAGGTAATTTCGATGTTTTTGAATTGCTAGGGAAGTGACATTATTATTACGCTGATTATGAATAGCATAAAAACAGTTTTAGTTTATGGACTATACATTTTTTTTATATTAAAATTGTATTTTTGTTATTTTTAGATTATTTTAATTCATAACACAGTGAATGGGAAGCCAAGAGGATATGCCTTCATTGAATATGAGCACGAAAGAGACATGCATTGTGAGTACCCAATATTATTGACAGGCAAAGTAAAAGAAATAATAAGCAGAGCAAAAAAATCATATCGAAATAAAACACTTTAAAAACGAATCCATTTCTTGCACTTTGTGGGTAAGGAAGATGCAAGGAACAGAAATGTCCATTCAGAAATCAATTCTCAAGAACAACCAACAACTCCCCCCTTCACGTCACATTCTCGCTTTTTAATTCCTGAACGCCCACCACTTGTTTGCTCCACCCGTTTATTTTATTTGGTGTTTTCGGGGTACATGAAATTTAAGGTGTTTTATTTTTGGGAAAATGCCGCGAAGTGTTCGATTTAGCGATTCGATGATGATATGTAGCCAGCAACGTCCGCCCAAGTGTCTTGCAAAAATATTGATTTGATAATATTTTTTTCGAAATAATGGATGAAATTAATACGTAGTTTTCTTATTTTTTTGTACAGTCCGAGCTGCAGGCAACTAGTGCCGTTTGCCCTCAAACTTCCGCTTTTTGCTGGCTATATAGGTTTGTATGTGTGGTAAGAACCCTGCATACAAATATTCAGACATTGTTTGTTGGGGTTTTAAAAAGCAATTCTCTCTAATTAATAATTCAATGATCAAACAGATGGAAAGAAAATTTATATCAATTCAGTTCGGTGTCACCTCAAATTAACAAAACTTTTTTTATTGTTTTAACGTTTATTTTTGAGCCGATTTTTTCACTTGCAAATTGTTTGTTCAATGAAGGGAAATTTAATAGTAACTAAAGGTTTGCGCGCGTATGTAAGTAATTTAGCGCACCAGGTAAACACTAGTAAACAAATCCGATCATAAACAAAACAAAAAACGATATAAATGCGTGTGTTAAAATGGAAACACTTGCCCCGCCGCCAGCAAGCTCTTAAATAATCTTAATTCTATCTCAATTTGATGTTTAACGTATTACGTAAGTAACATGGTAGGTATATTTCAATTATACCTATTTAAAACAAAAAGACAACACGAAGTACATGCTCGAAAAGGACATAGTAATATAATAACTGCAGCGAGTTAGGGACACTCTCGGAAATTTTTATTTCTTTTGGTTTTTGTTTTATTTATTTCTCATTCAAGTTTTTTTTTGTTGTTAATAATTATAACTTAAGAAGCCAACGAAAAGCTTTCGAAATTTTACCCAAATTTTATGAATCATGTAACTTGTTATATAAATCAATAGCCAAAGAAGATGGAATCATCCTTGCAATTATTCTCAAGGTGGAAGTTTTGCACATGATGATTTTATTATTCATATTTTAGTAGCTTGCTTTTGTTATGCATTAATTATCCAGATATTCCCTTGCAGCTGCTTACAAACACGCAGATGGTAAGAAAATTGATGGGCGTCGAGTGTTAGTTGATGTTGAAAGGGCCCGCACCGTCAAGGGATGGCTACCGAGGCGTCTAGGTAATAACCACTTTACTTATTTACAAATTACTTTGATTTAAGCAATTGCATTGCTGTATTGATGCGTTCATTCTTATTGTATGGATGCGTGAATGCGGTGGTGCTATATCATTCAGTGAATTCCAAAGTGATATATGTTTTATTATATCCCTATTTCACCTCACTTACATTATTGTAATATATAATCTACATTGATTTTATGAGTAGTTGCATCTTTACTAATATATTTTCTTTTTCTTAATTAAAGGTGGTGGCCTCGGTGGTACGAGAAGAGGCGGGCCTGATGTAAATATTAAGCATTCGGGTAGGGAAGATAATGAAAGGGAGCGTGAGAGATATAGATTAGAAAGGGAACGCGAAGAACGAGGCGGTGCCGGCGGCGGAGGCGGTGGAGGAGGAGGAGGCGGCGGAGGTGGAGCTGGTGGTGGTCCAGGGGGAAGAGAAAGGGACCGCGATAGGGGTGGTTTGGGAGCAGGAGGTGGAGGAGCATTCGAAAGGCGGCGATCAAGATCGCGCGACAGAAGGAAGCGCAGCCGTTCCCGATCTCCACGTAGAGAGAAGAGGAGGCGCAGCAGGGACAGGGCTAGAGCCGACACTGAGATTGATGACACTGATCGCCGATCGAGGGACAGAGATAGGGAAAGGTAGAGTAGAATGATATAATGTGTCTCCACAGATGGTTCACTAACAGTTTTTAATCGTTTTAGGGACAGGGATCGCGATCGTGACCGTAAACGTAGACGTTCAAAGTCGCGCGATCGTGACCGTGATCGTGAACGCAAACGCGAGCGTAGGGAACGCAGGGAGAGAGAGAGAGGTGAACGACTGGAGTTCATCAAGACCGACGAAGGGGGAGAGATTAGAATTAAGGAGGAACCTTTGGATGGTAAGATAATTTACAACCTTTTGGACTTTATATTTGTCTCGGCTGCATATTCTAAAATAATAATACTGATGTGTGTATACCACCGTTCAAATTGTGCTTTGCTCTTTAAACTTTCAGAATAGAACAAAATCGTATTTAATAGTTGCAATATAGCTTTAATTATCTAATTCATTATCGTACTAAGCTTCGTCATGGATAATCCAAGAACTCATCAATCACCTCATTCTCTTTGCTTTATGCAACATTGGATTAGTATAACTATATTGCTAAATCAATAATATATGGAGGAAACAGGGCCATTAGCCGCTAAGTTTTGGCTATTTGGTAGTAAACCCCTTCAACATTTCTCTGTTCAACTTACAACTCTTGAATTTACTACTAAAGGTGCATCAAATAACAATTCAATTCAATTGCAGATTATCCAGATTATTCGCAATATCAGCAAAACTACGACCAGTCCAACGTTAAGTACGAAGAGGAGGATGAACAAAAGTATGAGCCGGACAATACGAACGGCAATACAAGACCACAACATTACGAAGACGACGAGTACGAGGAGGGTGAGGCTTATTAAAACTAAACTAATTTAATTTTTTTGTATAAAGTGGTAATAGTTCTTAGAATGTTTTCTCTTATAAGAATACGTACATATATATATAAATATATAACTAGATAGTTTCTCTCTGTCATGACAAAAAGCATATAATTTATAAATAACATTACTACAATTTTATTTTAAGTGCTAGACGAAAACAAATAAAACGCATTCTGCTTTCACAGAAGTAAACAAAACCTGCGAATTACTGTTTTTTTCTCCTTCCTATAATAATCCTTTTTATTTATGCGACGTTTATATGGTGCACATAAATCACCTCTTAATCAGCGGTAATTTAAATAATTACACAGCAGTTTTTGATTATTTTATTCTTATTTGATAATCAGCAAACTTCAGTCTGCTTGCTCAAGGTTGAGCATACAGATTACAGTACATTTTCCTGACATTCCTAGAGAAATTTTCAGAAAATGTGCATACTGTTCATTTACACAGACCCAGCTCCGAAACCTGGAAGTTACAGGATTGTGATTGCCTCTAATAGGGATGAATTCTATAGGAGGCCTGCAGCTGCTGCCTACACCTGCGAGAAAACCAATGTTATTGGTGGTAGGTAAGGGTTCAGGAATGGGCAAACATTATGAAAGTTTTCCTAAAAATAAGTGATAAACTTTAATTACATTTTTTTTAGGGACATGGAAGCAGGTAGGGAGAATGGAATGTGGCTTGGGATATCCCCAAAGCGAACTGAGCATTGCAGGTTTCGTTTTGGGGCTCTGTTAAATGTCACTGGGGAGGAGAAAAAGAGTGGCGTTAAAGGTAGAGGATTTATAGTAACAGATTATTTAAAAGAGAGTGAATTGGCTGAACAGTATGTAGACTATCTGCAAAAAACTGAGGAGGTACATAACGCTTTTAACTTTGTGGCCGTTGAATTGAGGTTATTTGCACTTGAATTGAAACTATGCACCAAGGTTTTCTAAAATTAGCTATCTGTTTATCGATATTTTAGTGATGGACATGTTAAGACCTACCATAGCAGCAATGCACCTTTCGGTTGCAAAGTGTTTGAAGGGAAGCAAGTCCTGGGATTTGGTAACAGCACATGCGAGAGTCCCCTGCAGAAAGTGCAGGCTGGAAAGAAACGATTTTCAGAAATCATAAGCAAGTATAACAGTGTAGAGCAGAAGGATGAATTGTATAAGGAATTATTGGATCTTTTGCAATGGAGGAAGAAGTATGTATTTTACAGGTTAATTAAACATAATTAATTATTGTAAAATGTTTATAGGCATTTGCCAGACGATGAATTGAGCAGGAGGGCTCCAGATATGGTGGATAAACTGTGCCAGGTTTATGTTGAATTCATAACTGCTGCCTATGGAACTAGGTAACATTTCCTGTGGGATTATGCAATCAGAGTTTAATGCTTTTCGTTTTTTTAGGACGCATTCTGTAATTTTGGTTGATTATGATTGGAATTGCGATTTCATAGAAGACACTATGAAGGAGCCAATTGATCCCAACAAGCCTTGCTGGGAAAACGTAAAAATATCGCCACGATTATAATTGCTACAATAATTAGTCATTTCACAATATTACTATTATATTTATTGACTTGGAAATATTCCATTTTATTATATAAATTAATATTATATATATAAATAGAGCATTTTAACACAATATTCTTTTAAATTTATTTATAAAAAGGAAATTTGGGGTGAAATAAGGTTCACATTACTAATACTTAATTTTGACTTTATTCGTTTATCCAAAAGGTACACGCTATAAATACGAATTGTAAAATACATTTAAAAAATGGTATAGTAACGACCGTTATTTGCGAATGGAATAGAGTGCAGATCTTCGATTTACGTAAATGGAATAGTGAGGCGGAAGTCAATAAAATGGCATTCCTTCCCTTAACTTATAATTAAACATTAATTCTTTTGTTTTTGTAGCGTATATTTCCATCCCTAAATGCTAAATATCTCAGTTAATTAATATCTTCGATAGACGTACATTCAAATTGGTAACTAAATCGGTCAACATACGCAATATTTTTCCTCTATTAACAAAAAAAATAAAAGAGGAAAACTTTTTGCCTCTTTTAAAATAAAATATAAATATCTGTTTTTGTTTTTAATATTATTTTTTTCTTTAAACATATTTAATATAAATGTGAATGTTTCTAATAATGGTGTGTATAATTCATATATATATATATATACATATATATGTAACGATACAAATTCTCATCAACAACTCTTTCTCTGTTTCTTTTCAACATGCATTATCACTAATAATAATTTATATATGTAGAAGCGTTTTCTTGCGTTCATTAATCTTCAATCATCGATGAATGGGATTTCTTCTAATAATGTTCTTTTTTGCTCCGCTAATTATCCAAGCAATTAAAATAACGTACACGAAACAGCTGAACTTTAATAACTATGAATCATCATCGTATAGTAAGACTAGAAATGGCACATATTTGAGGAAACGAAAATTAAAATACTGTTTTCAATTTTATTTCTAAAATTGTGGGAGGTGTGGCCGTGTTTTATTCGGTTTATTTTAGGAACCCATCCGAGGATCGAAAGTAGTATTTTTCTTTTTAATTGACGAATTAATTGTAAATAATAGAAATAATGGAATTTGTGCGCATGATTTAAGAGTATTTGGTTGTAATCGGATGGTACTCCTCGATGAAAAGCTTTATCCTCTCCGAGAGCAGCTCTAAGTGATCGTTGCATAAGAGCAGCTTACTTAAGGAATCCAAGACGGTGGATTTTCTAATTTCCGCCTGCAGCATCTTGTTGCGCGCCATCTGATCGAGTAAAGTCATTATGTTGCTTACCGTCTCCTCCTCCAGCTTCTCGCCGTACTTATCCAGCATGAAGCTGATGTTCTTGCAGATATCTGCCTCCAAAAGCAACACGTCTAATCTGGTGGCACTTGACAGGCAGCTGGCGCAGAGCAGGTTTAGAGCTAGAAGAGCTTCGTTCTGCATGACCGCGTGCATTGAGATCATCATTTCTACCAAGCACGTAACCGATTTCGGAATCTTGAGTACCGATGGGTATGATGTCGGTGAGTGGCAGTTCTTTATGAGCCATGCGAGGAGCCTCGGGGCTTCGCCTCTCACTCCCAAATGTTCGGAATAACACCAATTTACCAATTTCCCGACGAAATCGGTGCGTTCGATCAAATCGGCTGCGGTTTTCTCTGCAAATCTCGTTTAATTAAAAATCTATAATGATAAATCAAATCGCTTTTAATACCTTGCCCATCGACAACCATACGCAATGTACCCAAGAGTTTGAATTCGACTGGAGATTGATTGATGTTCAACATCGACAGCAGAATATCCACCAAGTTTTCATCCAAAAGCTTGGACTTGTTCTCTGACGGAATGCTCAAGTTTCGTAGGGTGCTCAAGAGAGCGTGCTGCACCTTGGTGTCGGCATCGTTCGAATAATACTTAAGGATTCCAAGCAGCTTCTTGGCCAATCCATCATCCACCAATTGGATGCAATGTTTATCGTTCCTGGCAAAGTTCCCTATAGCCAAGATCCCCGTGCTTAATAAATCGACATCTTCGGAATTCAACCAGAAGACCATCTGCTCGTACACCTTTCCGTTACCCTTATCGTAAAGCAGTTCCATAGACGCATCTATACGGAAAGAAGAAAAATATAGATATTAATCGAGTTAATCATTGTAGTTTCGGCAACGCGCTAACCTCCAGTTAAAATAACCACTATTAAATCGCAGGCCATCTTGAGTATGGATCTGCTACCGTCATCTTCCACGTGAGTACCGTACCTCTGGACCAAATCGTAAACCAGTTCGCAAGTTCCTTTTTGCGCCAGGCACAATTTAACTTCATCTGCAATAACATAAAAATAATATAAAAAAAAATTGATAAATAAATTGATAAATACCGCTTTCCGATTGCATTCTCAAAATCTCCAAGCACAAGCAGGATATCTCTGGGTTCATTGAGACTTTCAAAACATCAACTAGGGCTTCGATTGTTGCCAAAGGCAACCATTCATCAATCATATGCTCGCACATTGTGTTTAATATGAACACCATATTACAAACATTATTTTCCATTGCATCAAACTCAGTGATATTGTGATTGATTATTTTCACAAACACCTCAGCAACTTTGAATTCTATGCAGGCTTTAAGTAAATCATCATCTGACATAACTAAATTCATCATGGCAGCACATCCTATGCAAACCGCTTTCCTGTCAATCATATCCTCATCACACTGCTTTTTCAAGATATTTATCAAAGCTTGCAGGCCTTCCCTTCCTATGAGCTTCCTCCCCTCGCTGTTCTCAAAGCATATGTTCCCAATGGCTCTCATTGTTTGTATGACTATATCATAGTTTGTGCTGCATAGCATCACCATCAGTGGATTTAACACTGCAGGCAAGGTGAAGGCAGGTCTGTTCTCTGGAATCTTGCATAGTTCTGCTATAGCCTCGACCGAAACCCTGAGGATTGGGTTTTCTTTGTTGAGGAGCAACTCTTTAAAGTAACCGCACTCCTTCGCCTTGAATTCGGAGCTCCTCTCGACGATTTGGATGAGCTTCTCTTCGGCCTTCTCGTAATCCCCGGATTCGATGAAGTTGCGAACCTCGTTCAGCAGATCCTCCATTTTAGTTCTTTATTTATTTTTTCCAACACACAACAACAATATACAATTAAAACATAACCTACTGAACTCACTGAACAAGTTTCTGCAATTCCTCTTTGACGACTTGATGGGAGTGGAGAGGTGGAAAGGGTAGTAAAGGGCGGAGTGGGAGTGGAAGTAAGAGCAACCTGAAGTCATCACAGGTACAAATTCAAATTTACCTCAAAAATAAAAAGTAACATTTGATGATCATAGGTACAATTTTTTATGGAAACATTAAAAGAAACTTTGAATTTTGACTTAATTACGATCTTACAAAACAGGTGTATCAACTGATGGCCCGCGGGCCTTTTGCAGCCCTCAGTCTTTTATTACATACGTTTCAAATATCTCGTATATAAAACACAATACTCCAATGGAAATAAAAGATGCATGTAACAATTGCATGTAACAATTCATAGAAAAAGATTTATTAAATAAACTTAATTAACAATTTTTTTAAATATTACAGAGCTGACGACGCTTCCCACTTTTCCACCAAACTTAAACTGCGGCGTCGGAATATGCTTGTAATACACGAAAGCATCCTTGAACTGTTCACAAAGCTCCTCCTGAGTCCAATTGCATGAAGTGATTATGAACAATCCATCATCTTTGATGAACTTACACACATTCCTAATGTACTTCAATCTATTCTCTTTAGCTTCGAGTGATAAACTTATAGCATCATAAGTTCCTTTATCCAATACTACATCAATATCACAAATTCCAGAACAGTCAGTTGTGATGTCCAATGTATCAAAGACTATATCAAATTCCTCTTTGTCTGCAATCTCCTTCGCCAAAGTGATGGCATCTTGGCAGTAATCTACACCTTTCAAGTTCTTGAAGCCCTCCCGGTAGAGATCTATGAGCAGCATGCCATTACCACAGCCTAAATCCAAGATGCTCTGAGATGGATCAACGTTCTTCTCAAACCATCTGAGTATTCTCACAACGATATCGTCGCCGAACCACACCTCTCCCACATCCCCGTGACTCCGGAAATTCTTCACCTCGTGCTTGTACCGTTTATCCCAGTATTCTTGGGTGCCCAGCTCAGAATCCCCCAATTCTTCCATCGTATTTTGAACGCAATTTATAGGTTACAAAAATAATCAAATATCTCCGTTCGCTGGAGGTCTGCTGCAGCGTATTTTCAAATATTCAACTCTGAAAGAACGTTAAAACAATTATTTTTATCTATCCACAATCAATTGCTGCAGGTATTTATACAACTGTAAAGCGAGTTCTGTGCTAGTTGTAATTTTAACTGAGAAATTTCAGACAAAAGATTTTAGGTTAGTCGAGATGTCGCACAAGAAAGTCAGGTCTTTGTTCCTAACGGAAAAAGGAAAAACTGTATCCCTTTGGTTCATGGGCAGTATAGGAGTTGGGGCCTTCTGCGCTCAATATATTCCACATACTATATTGATTAATAAATATGTAGATATAATCCATTTATACAAGTATGCAGTGAAAAGCTTAGTATACGATTTTACATTAATTGTGGTTTACATTTTAGGAATGGAATTGCTGCGACTCTCAGTTCAAAATTAGTGGAGAGATTCAACAAGGCTCTTGTATATGCTGATGTAAGCTGTTCTCTGCAAATCAATTGTATCTTGTGATGAAAACTTTGTTGCTTTAGGTACAAGATCAGGATGTTAAATTGTATAAACCTTTTGCCATTTTTGGATTTGATATCTCCCATGTGGGTCTATCCTTCAGCAAGTTTGGTTGTCGGGTGGGAATTCCTGTTAATTTCAATTATGAGAGTGCCGATACTGTGGATAAAAGCACAATTAAGGTACGCCTAAGGTCCTCGCCTTTTTTAAGTTTATGTAATTGAATTATATTGCTTTAGATAAAAGGAGAATCTGTGGCTTGGTCAACTGAGGAAGCTGAACAGTTCTTGGACTCTGTAGTTCTGTCTGAAAATGCCCAAATATACGCGATGGCTCGTGAGATTAAGATGTCGCAAACTTTCAAGCTCATCATGGATGCCATCTGCGGTCCGCTATCCGTGTTTGTAGCGTACGGCTCCAGCGTTTTTCTCAACAGAAAGTTCGATTTGTATCCGAAACCCATGTCCGTGCGGCTGGTGATGTACGCCCTCGTGGGAACTTTCACGTTCGGCAATTACCTCTTCATCAAAGACTTCAGCCAGTTGTATTACGAGTCGTACGTGGATAAGGAATTGAAGGCCAAGGATCCGGTGCTGGTGGAAGGAGCCAAAGAGTTTTACGAGAAGATTCTGAAGAGGAATCAGGCGTTGAGGAAACTCATGGGAAGCGAAGGCGAGGATTTCTACACCGTTCACGGAAACGAGAATTACTCATTCAGACAAAGGCATTTACCGCTGGTTCAGAGATTAGACTTTTTCAAGGAGAAGGCCCAAGAAAGTGAACTGAGCTGAAGATGAAAACTCGTATTGGAGAACAAAAAGTTATTGAGCTTGGGTTCAAAATGTATTCTAAATACATGAATTCACAAAATGCTACAACCAAATATTATGTTTTCAATTCTCCAATGTTTTCTATAGTAGTATTGTAAATTTCAGATAATTTATTAATAAAATAAGATAGAAAAATGCTTATTATTGATAACAAATAAATATGCATTACTTAAACAGAGAAACTAAATTTCTTGAAATTGCATCCTTTCAGAATTTAGTTTTTAATCAATATTTAAGAACAGGCTATTAATAGCATATATGTTAGATAATAACAAAATGTAACAAGTTATATATGTTTTACTATTTTTCGGTGCCGCAACCAAATATGCACCTCTGCTAAGCGAATCACGTAACTACTCAATAAATAAATTGCATCACCATTTCATACATTTAAATTAGGAAACTACTTCAGATATATTTTTTTTTATTGAAACTATTTTAAATATTTTTATGTAATATATAAAAACTGAACACTGCGTTTGATGTGAACTCGTCTTTTTTTTAGTTTTCCGATTGCACTCTGCAATGAAAGTTTTTATTCTTCTATAAACTTCTTCTTCCTCCCCCTTCATTTTCGTCTCATCATCTAAATAATAATAATTCCATACATGGGTGCATATACAGAATATAAGAAAAATGTACAAATAATTTCTTACATTAAGAACTTATCTACTAATTAGTTACATCATAATCAATAATTGTAATAAAAAGAAAAAAATAATAAAAATGTAAATAACATCGAATTCGTAACGCGCGTTCGGGCGGCTATTTGGGATGTCTGAAGAGAATCAATCCGGAACAATCATAATAATTATAAAACAAATCGCAATTCGCATTTGAACAAAAAATAAAATATAATCCGAGTGTGTCTGCCTGTGTATTGCTTGCTATCTTCTGTTCATCTTCATTTTTCCTGAATTAGTTTATATACAAAAATATATATATATTTATTTTTTTTTGCCTTCGAAAATAAAATGACGTTATTATATAAATAAAGAAATTATAATGAGCTAATAAATTCATTTAAATTATTTGTTTTCTGTGTGTATTTTTTTTTTTGGAGGTCGCTCGACATCGGTTTTAGAGTCGGTCACGGTAGCGGTGACGGCTCTCCCGATGGTCACGATCCCGAGATCGATCGCTGGTCCTCCAGAGGAACTCATCCACCGATCGGTCGTAAGACCTCTTGTCGGAGTAACCGCCTCCTCGGGAAGGAAGGTAGTCGGGCAGATTATCGTAGAACCTGGGACCCGGCGCGTAATTCCCGCTACCGTAGATGCCGTGCGGAGGAACGTATGGTGGCAGAGGAGGTAGTTGGTTTTGCATGGTACGCATGTAGTCAGCGACGTAGGCTTCTGCAGCAGCCGCCCGTCCAGAATGATCGTGCTCGTAGAACATTGAATATCTGTCCCTCGACCTAGGTGAACTCGACCTACGGTAAGGCCCGCTCGACGACGAATTCAGGCCTCTGCTGTTTAAATAAAACTTCCTTCTGCTGTACGAGTTGCCTCTTCCCCGATACCCGAACGAGGAGGTCCTGGCCGCAATCGGCATCCTCGACTTCGGATGTCTCTGGATGTTGATGTCTCTATTGTTTCTCACGCCGTTCTTCTTCGACGCGTCTTTGGCCAACCGCAGGATAGGGGTGATCTCGATCCCGTCGTCTTCCGGGAACAATCTGCAAAGTTCCTCCGCAACGCGCGGCTCAATCTCCTGTCCGTCTCGCCCAATCTTCACCGGTTTCCCCTCGTTCCAAGGATTATACAGGTGCATGGTATTATTGAACCCCAACTCCTTACGACAGATCCAATCCACCTTGAAAACTCCGCCGAGAGCCTTTGCGGATAGCCCCGGTGGCAGGACCCACGAAATTGGTGGTACATCGTGTCTGGACTCTCCATGCAACCTGGCGAAACCTGCGAAGCGTCCGCTCTCCTTCACCGAAAAAATCAAAAGTACATTTCTGGACTCTCTATAAGCATGATTCAGATTAGCTTCATTTTGTGGCAACGTCGACCATACCCCTTTGGCTTTGGACAAGGTCACGTTCTCTGGATTATTTGATTTGATAACAAAGAATCTGGCATCTCGAAACAGGTAATTTAACTTGGTGTGATAATCATATGATTTGTTAGCTTTTGCATCCTTTGACCTGGCCCTTTTGGCTGCTGGCGAAGGACTTTTATCCTTGGAATGACCCCTCTTGTGTCTGGACCTCCTACTTTTGGCACCCGAAGAGGCTGAACTCACAGAGCTTATGCTCGGGGCACTGGAGCTGTCTGAACTGCTCGAAGACAGGTCACTCTCATAGTTAACTTCATCCAACTTGATGTCGTCGCCCATGTCCAGGCTTAGGTTCAGCTTTTCCGCGTCCAGACTTCCATTCTGATTGGCGCTTTCAGAGTCCATTATTATTAAGACTCTGCTCACTTGTTTTTTTTTTCTCCTCTCTGGCTGCTTCTTTATCTGTGTGCTGTGCAATAATACACACCCAGACTCATCACACGGGGTCCGTTCTGCAGTTCTGACCTGGGCGCAAACCGCTCTTTCGGACCGGATGGGCACTGTTTTTTACAAAAGTTTCCACTGCTCTCGACGTTTTCAATATATATTGCACTTTTCTTTTTGTCTATGTTTAATGCAGAGAAATAACCAAACCAAAACACTAAACAATCTCTGCTTATTATGTTGCACAAACTGTTTCGGGATGACATCGACCTGTACCAATGCAACAACAAGAAACTTACCAGAACCCATGCACAATTACCAAATTCAAAAACTGTCTATTTCAAATTTAAATCTCAAAAATGTAATATTATTATACAACATCATTAAAGGATCATCCATAATCCAGCTGAATTCAGTAAATAAAGGTACTCTAATGATCAGAATAAAGAGAACAACGCACAAACTAAATTATTACAAAAAAAAAACATAAACATGGATGTATTACTATGTTCAGGTTATCATTATAGAAAATGTTACAAGACATTCATTTTGAAAATATAATGTTTTAATGCTTCTTTTAGAAGAGCCTTTAAGAAATAGAGGAATAGGAAATCTTTGCGATAGTTTACGTAAGTCACAGAATATTTTATATACAATATTATATATAAAATCATCAACAACATACTTTCCAACCTTCATCAATTTTAATGTTTATTGGTTTACTTGTCAATGTTAAATATTTAATGTATTTTGAAAATCCTCATTAATTTGCGTTAATTCCAGAATCTCTTAAAATTATCTTAATATATGTGAATTAAACTGTAAAATAATCAAGTTTCACAGAAAAATCTTGTCTTTATAGTAAATGTATTCAATAAACAAATAGAATATTTAAATTAATTAGTATACCGTAAACGTTAAGACACGGAATGTGACAAACGATTACGACAGGAATGAATGCAATTACGGACATGTTAGCTTTAAGGCAAGTCATTATTTTCTAATTTGAAAATTACAGCACCCGAGTGTATCAATAATCACTATTATTATGCAATCACGAACTTAGACCATTAGATATTTCATTGATGATTATGATCTGGAACTGCTGATGATACAAATGGTGGTGATTCATATATATTTCCGAATATGTATTTGTAACTAAATCTTACAATAAGATAACTAAAATTGCAATGTTTATTATTTATGTACACTCATCATTTCAGTGACTAATTTTTGATATTTACTATGCAAATATTGATATTTATAATATATTAAATTTTGTATCAGCAACTAATTTAAATTCTATAATTTTCGGCCTTATAAATGCAGCAAAATTTCCAAAAATTGATTATAAAAAGGACACATTTTAAATTTAATATTAACGAAATAATTTTCATTTCAGAAAGGTTATCCGTATTTTTTTACTATTTATGAAATTGGAGTTGAAAAGTTTTAAACTATCAGAAGAAAATTATTAAAGGACGCCTCGGAAGATGTGATGGATTGCGTAAAGGAAACTTCTTTCAAAGTTAAGTATATTGAAGACATATATTTCAGATATTAACGAAATTCAGTTTCATTATATTTGGAACATTTCAATTTGCAAATTTGTAACAGTTTTAATCTTTCAAATGGAAAAAATGTTTCTAAAAATGGCTTGTGTTAAAAGAAGGAACAAATAATTCTAATTATGTTGTATTATTGATAATCATTTTGAAGGAATTTCTCTATTTGTAAAATTGTAATGCATCACTATTATTATAATATTGATGATTTTAATCTGTAGTTGTTTGTCAATCTGATTGCTATTATTGTGGTTTGGAATTCCATTCATTGGTTTTTCTGATAGAAGTAATGTATGTTTTAGATAGATTTAATTGTTTTTATTTTTAGGTATGTTTGATAATTGGCTGATTTTTATGGATTATCCGGGTAAGTATGTTAAGAGGTTGTGCCCATTCTGAAATAGACATATGTTTTAGGGGATGGTCTTTGGATGATGGTGTGTTTGGTTCCCGCGCTGCAAGAATGCAAGTTGGTTTCTGAGAAAGCAGGGCAATGGTGCAATGGGCGATCGGGGGGCCGATGGGTCGTCGCGGCGGCGGTCGTCGTCGTCGGAGGTGCTCGTACGGGGCCGTAAGAATGCAAGGTCGTTATTGGCGAGCGCCGAAGCCCGGGCCCCGCCGTCCTGCGCTCTCCGCAACCACACCACCACCATCCATCCATCCATTCTCAGGTCTAGCGCCGCCTCGGTTGTTGATCTCCGGGCCATCGAACATAGAGACTTGCACACACAACACACATAGTCCAAACGAATGTCTCCTCCTCAGTGAATGACAGACCGGAGAGGAGCCAGCAGAAGAACGCAGATCGCCGAAGAATTATACGAAGTAATAATGGCCGGTCGCGGATCGCACTGAAAGCGAGAGAGTGTGGACCTCTCCTCTTCAGCCCATCCTATCTATCTTCTTCTGCTTACGGGAACGCGTAGTGAAGTGCACATCTACAATCATCGTCTTCATCATCATCATAGTAGCCGGTGGTTGGTTTTAGTTGAAGTTATCTTGTGTGCGAGAAGACACCCTTTCTCAGATATCATCACCATCGGCAAGAAAGGAAGGAAGGGAGTGGATTAAAATGGATTAACTCGTCCGGGACTTTATCGGAGACCGGGAGCATCGCAGCTCTCCGCATCAGGTTCAGGTTAGTGCGCGTTCGATCTTCACCGCTTTTTCGGGGGGGTGGCCAATCCCAAATTCGGCTGCGACGACGTCAAACACGTTTCACAGGGCCCAAAGAACGACAACAATACTGCATGTCTACACACAAATATATCGTTTCATGCATCTCCCGTTCCCTTCCTCGAGGTAATTGAACACCAGATAAGGCACGATAATTACAGAATAATACAAAAACAAGTACAGTCGTTATCGCAACGAGGAAAACAATTTTATTTTGCGGGGGAGGCGGCGGCGGCTGCTGCTGCTGGCCTTCCGTAAATGTCAATGCTGAGGTCAACTGCGATTTCGTTTGTTTTTCTTTCGGTGGGGCGGAGAGGGATGCAAGTCCGATTTTCCGGAGTTCCCGTTTATTTTTTCTGCATTCGCCCGAGGAAGGCCCGAAAAATCAATAGGAGAATTGTGACTATCTATCTTTCTCTCTCATACACCCGTACACACGGAGAGACCAACCCCGTGGAGGCCGCTCCACGTTTCATATTTTAATTCCATTACTGCTCGAAAATCGATCAATTTCAATCGACGAGGAGAAAAGGACAATTTGAAAATTTCTGCAACGCAACGTAATCCTCTCTCTGTGACATGCATTTACGTGTTTCAATCATTTCTTTTTCATCAAGGCAAATTCTGCCGATTGAGCTGTTTGCAAACCATCGCAAGATCGATTTTTATTAGTACTGCATGGGTTTATCATTTTCATCATTTAAATTCAACTTAGGTAATTCACTTGAACACCAATAAATAGCATCTATACGTTAGAAATTTGTTGAGTAAACATTAGTTTTACTTCAGTTTCATTTTTGGTGTCAATGTTCATAGAAAACCTATTAAATTAAAGTTAATTTTAAAAAACAATTTATATTTATTATTTTCAATCTGCATTTGCAATATAATAATTAAATAGATAATAATTAGTTTACAAAATAAATAAACATTTTTTTCATTTGTTTCTACTTCCTATTGAAACATAAAACAAATATCTGCCAGTTTTGTATACAACTCTATTATGGAAGTGGAATTATCTTGTTTAATGTAATATAAACCGATCTCCTCTTTTTTATCTGCTACTTGCAAGAAAAAAAAAAGAAGCAATCAATTTTAATTACTTTTTAACACCTTCGAGACTCGACGCGTGATTCACAGTTTGCTTCGATGCAATTGTTATTCTGCGCGAACTGAAAATAATGTTTAGAACAACTGAAACATCAGAACGCACTTCGATCTGCCGTGATGATAGACATGCTCATCGTGACTCCTCACGCTTTCCTCGAGCGTGATTCACGAATTTGCTATAACGAAAACATGAATTTGTTTATGTTTCCAAGACGACAACGATATTTTGTTTTAAAATAAACAATTTTTTGATTGTTTCAACAACGATAATTTGATTACTTGTTTAAAGAAGCCCAAATTGTAAACTGGTAGTCATATAAATAATTCAGATAACTTTATATTTTCTAACGTTTAAATAACTAAGTTTTTTGAGAAAATTTATTTGTGAAGTTGAAGTAACGAAAATTTCATTAAAAAAATAGTTTTGGGTTTATCTTAAGGTAATTGCTGCGTGGTATGTAACAATGGGGTGTAGCTATCGAAATAACAGTTGGGCATTGTCTTACAATCTAGAAGCGTGTTTTTAATTAATGTCGGTAATTCACTTTTATAGCAATTAAATATCGCGCGAGATGCAATGGAACAGCGTTAATTATAAACGTAATAACGTTTTGGAGGCAAAGTTTGAAATAATTTAAATTGCATTTATGATTGAAATTAACTGATTCTTTCTATTCGGTTCAAAACCGTGGGAATTTTATTTTAAAACTTCGAGGAGAAGAAATGTTTGCGTTTTTTTATATTTGAACATTCTTCTGCAAAGCGATAATTTATTTATATACTTTATCTTTTATTTGCTAATACTACTGTTTGGTTAAAGCGCGTGCTAGATTTAAAATTGACTTTGCGCAGCTAATAGAAATTGTTTTCTGCTAAAATTGCTATTCTTATGTACCCTTGAATACTAATTGGATATGAGCAAATAATAAAGTCTTTTTGGTGTTTCAGTAAAAATAGTTATTAAATTGTAAAAACAAATTATTCTAATAGCTGTGAAATGTTAATGTTGAGTGTAAAAGCAATATGTCTTTAAGGTGTAGTTTAGGGAGACGAGAAAGTTTAAACTTTGCTGAAAAGTTGTAAATAAGTTGTGTGATGTGTTTATACAGCGATAAAAAGCAGCAGAGGTGTTGTTATTACGGCTGCAGAAACGAGGAAGTTTAGGGCCTAATAAACGTCTGTATTCGCGTGTGTCACATTGATCCGAATCTCGTGGTGTGCACGCACGTCGAGGGGATTCCCCTTCGACCATGCATATTTCACAAGAAAATAATAACAATTAATATTGCTGCAATGTGTTTCCACCCTCGAGTCACGTAATAAACATTCGCCCCCTTATTATTCGCCGAAAATAGAGCGACGAAACGCAGAAACATTCATTAACAAGCCTTCTGCTTTTTGCCCCGTCTATATTTAGGCCAAAGTTATTCACCTTTACTTTACTCGTAAACAACTGTTCGCTTTTCCGTACATAACATTTTGATTAGACGTTGAGAAATTCCAAACTCGCCTCGACCCTAAACTACAAATAAAAAAAATAACACGAAACGTTTATATTTAATTAATCGGAATTGATGAACTTCAATTAACACTAATTGCTCTCTCGCAGAACACGACAGCTATTTCCAAGCGAAATTATTAACGTAGAACAATAAACATTAACAAATACATTTCCAAAACTCGTTGTTTTCCAAGTATCGCTTAAATTTAGAGAAAATTACAATTACAAAAAGAAACACCGATCCAAAAAAATATGATTCATCAGAATGGTTAATTTCATGCGTGTTTATGTCAACAAACTATTATTAATTAACTGGAAACTGCAATGATTTCATATATGTTTGTAGAAAATTCCGAATGTTGCAGTAATAATGATTCATAGTAGATATTTGGTCCAGTTCTCGTTACTCTCTCTGCTCCGGAGGGAATAGAAATATAACTGTTGTTTGCCCTCCCTACCAAAACAGCTGTTAAGGGCCCAATCGACAAGGGTTGCGGAAGAATACCAAAGGGGCACGTGCTCTTATATTCTTGGAGCAGTAGGGTAGGTCTTGCAATTTCGTGCAGCTTTCCTTCTGCACCAAAAAGAAAAACCGCCAAAAAGTTTGACAATAAAACGGTTGCTCTTTCGTTTTGTACAAGACAAAACGGTGCACATTTTATTACACATTTTTATGATTATTATCGCTTGTCAGGTAGATAAACCGAGAGTATTCCATTTTATTGGCTTTGATTTCCAGAAGCGAACGAAGTGTAATAAAACATTTCGACGAATAATCGTTTCTTAACGTTGAAACAATAGTGTCTTCAGTTTTTAACGATTTTATCGATATGCATGAATGTCTGCTAAATACAAAAATTCAGGGAATAAAAGATTGTATGAGATTGATTATAGTTCGGGATTTGTTGTAATTTCCTAAAGAAAAAAATGAAAATTGAAGTTTGGGAAAAAGAAGTGTTTTCGGGTTTTAAAGAAGTTTTCGATGACCATGAGCGACTGGAACATGATTGAATACATAAATTAAAGACGAATATTTAGGGAATAAAATGAGTGTATTGCATTAATTACAGTTAATTTGGTGTTCTTGAACTGTTGAAAGTTGAAACAATTAAATTTTAACAGTTCGAAAAAGTAGTGTCTCGGTTTTTAACGATTTTCTCGATAACCACGAACGGCTCTGTTATATGAATTAATAATCAAATGAAAGATTAATATTCAGCTAATAAAATGTATTAATTTAACTATTTTGATTTAGTTTTCAAAGTAATATTATTTATTCTCTCTAGGGTTTTGGCACCACATCTTGTAGGTCATATTCAATTTTTCCAATGTCTTCTCCAGCTTAGCTAAAATCAATGCGAAGATTCGTTTTTGGGTTCACGATTTATTGCTGCAGGCAGGATAGAACGTTCGTACACTTGTTCACATATAATGTTAGGTGGCAGCCAACCAAGAAACTTATTTGCAGCGAATCGGAGAATTAACAACGCGGCACATACCTTTTTCGATCGTGCCGGGCAGCGAACAACGCGCGAGAACATATGGTGAAGGAATACGAGCGAAGGTCGTTTATAGACATAACATAAAATGTTATCCATCTTCAGAGTATCAGGTTCTGCTGCCACTGTCACCATCTTCGTCTATCCTAGCAGAGAATCTATTCCTAAGCGCAAAACCGCGTAATTAAATATAGACCGTACAGTTTCGATGTCGCCGAATCGATTCCGTTTCCGGTCCAACGGTCAAACAAACTTCTATCGCCTTTTATTGATACTCCGCTGACCTTTTGGGTCAAGTTCACGGATGCACGAAATGAAAAATGTAAGTTCGATCAAAGCGCTTCCGCATATGTTTAGTATTAAATGAGATGAGAGGAGCTTCAGAAGTGTTTTCGAACTGCCGCCGCCCCCACATTACCAAACCTACGATCGTTCCAATTAGCACCGATTCGCATTGTTTTCGTGCATTCCTGAATACCTGAACGTAGTAAACGTTAGCCCCGTTACTCGGACGCTCAGTTCATCGAGATCCACGTTACGCAATAAACGCGAAATATTCTCAATCGCGCCGCATAATCGTTTTGCAAATGGAATAGGCAAGTGTACTGCGGCATTTGGACTTTGCCTTGAATCTATCGGTTAATTAATCGGTTCAATAAGCAGGTTTTTCGTATCGGTGGTCTTCTTTCCCACTCGTGTTGTTTCTTACGTTTTGTCGTGTTGTTGTTTTATTATACATTTTTTTTATATATATATATATATATATATTTTGCCTGAGACGTATGTCGCGTTTAGCATTCATTATTCCAACAGCTATGCAAATATTTCCGTATCGCCTGCATGTATTTACTACTACTGTTTAATGTTTTTCCTTGAACGAATAATTAAGCCCGATTCGGATTTCACGGACCTTTATTCATAAATAATAAGCACTAGGAAATGAAAAATACATATATCGACTTGAACTCATTATATAAAATAATAATCACAGATCTTTAACGTCTTATTAATCAAATCTAATCTTGATTTAATTTCCTTTAAGAAAATTAAAATTTAATAAACACTAAAATTATGAGTTTTTCAGCATTTAATTTCTTGGAAAAAAAATAATTTCGGAATGTTGACTAAATTTAAAATTCTCATGTAATTAAAATTTAATCACCACATCAATCATCAATTGAAGGCAAAGCTTTTACTATGTAGATTTCGAAGCCTTTAAACTGGATTTTTAAATTAAATTAACAAAACCTTGTTTGAAATTGGTTAGATGTACACAAAAATAAACTCTCACAGTTTTTAATCCATTAAAAATTATCCTATATTTCTTGGAAATTTTCGGGTCGATTTTTGAATCTTAATGCGCTGAACACAAAAGGGAATTGGTATACATTTATATTTTGAATTTCAGCATTTTTCATAATTTAACGTTATTAATTTTACATGTATTTTTTTTTAATGAAAAAGGAAACAAGTGTAAATTTATAAACTAGATTTGAAATGTTCTCTAAATTTTTAATGATGTTTTTAAGTTACAGCAACTTTAATATATATCGCGTATGCAAATAAGCAAGTTTATTAAGCTTTTGGTGATGTAAAAAAAAGCAGGTAGAAAATGTTGTCGTAATATGAATGAAAATAATCAGCATCGAGTAATTACATCATTTTTTTTCTGGGCGGCGCGAATGTGGGTCAAGTCTATTCATTACTTTTCGCGCTTAACCGAACGATAATTTAATTAACTCCTTCACCTGTTGATGTCCGTACACATGCAAACCTGAAAAAAGAATGCAGTGCAGGTAAACAAATTCAAGTAAAATAGTTAGTGAGAGACCACTAAACCTTATCACTAACCACACCAATTTGAATAATTAGATAACGCAACCTTTCTCGATTCAGGTATTTGCAAATCTTTGTAGCCATGCGAGAAGTTCCATATGTTTGGTATTAAGTTGTAATAATGATTTCTTTGCGAATGCTATCGCAGTTGACGTAATTGTGTCGGCAATTCGACTTGATATCGAACGAGAATAATAATATTATTTATCGCAGTAATTGCACTCAGTACAATGGTCTTTGTGGACGATGTTCTGAACAAACACTCAAGATTTAGACTCAATTTAACATCTGGTGTGATAATTGTAGAATAAGTTAATTTTCAGTAATTGAACTTTAGAAAATTAAAGTAAACGTTCTTCCAATCTATTATACTACTGAAATGCTGTTTCATCACTTTAAATATTGCATTAACTGATCGATTGTCCATTTGCGACATCGTAAATTATCCGAGCATCAAAGCACGAATAACTTATGATCCCTTTTCTGCGGCGTGGACGATATTTATTTGCGTTATATAAATAGAAGCAATTGCGCGTAGAAATACCGGTTCAAGTGTATATGCGTACGGATCCGAGCAGATCAATAAAGATCGTTTCTCACCATCTTCTCGTTACAAGATAAATATACAAAAAAAAAACGCATTTTCAGCGCAAGTTATGTAAATTGCAAAGATGCGTTCCCATTTATTCAGGGCGTACCCATTTCGAAAACTTATTTCTTTTTTACTCACTCTCTCATCTCAACTGCTCATCTACTTTTCACTCCGCAACTCGCTCCAACTCATTAACTTCGGAACATCCACTTCCCGGAACGCAGCGTTTGCTTCGGATTCTTAATGCGATTTACTTTTTTTTTCTCTCTATCTCTCTACCATTAATTGCAATTTCATTTCTCGTTTATTCACAGTTTGAAATAGGTTTTTGGATTAATTATTATTCGTTAAGTGGTTTTATTCTTAACATATGATATTTTGTATAGCTCAATTTTTAGTATTTTAGTTTTTGAATTATTAATGTTAGATTATGTAATGGTGTAATTTGAAATGTGTATCTAGGAAGATGCATGTGAATTTCCGCGGTCGTTTCGCGCTTCGCGTATCGGAAAACTGGAAATTCGATACCCGGAGGATAATTCAATCATTTCCCCGTCGGATTGTGTTTCGACAAAATCGCCGCATCGTATCCATTTACCGAAACTGCAGGAAGTCGATAGAAAATAATCGCGCTGCGTGGGATGAGTCAAAAATTCGAAATTGTCAGTTTAGGTGTCAGATTGTAATTTGGTGCAAGGTTTTATTTGGATGAAGAGGCGGTGTTAAATGCCTCTGACGGCCGCCGAATCTCTCGCGCTCACTTTGGCCATCTGCGGTAGCGTTCACATCCTGCTGGCGATCCTCGAGTCCATGGAGAAGGACGACGGGAACGATTACAGGTCGGTGATGAAGGAGATGGCCAAAGAGTCGTTCCTTCGCAGCGGAAGCACCGAGCGCGCCAGGATAACGCCATACTACCATTGATCGCAACGAAAGAAAGAAAAACGAAATTCCACGTGCCTTCGAATCCATTGACTTAGCGGTATATAACCCACATTCCGAGGATGGTCTTTCTCTCCATCTCTCTTTCTCTTTCAATTGGTATTGGCGAAGGAACGTCGCCCGTTCCGGAATCGCGAATTCCATCCATTCGCGCACGATGAATTATTAATTTTTTAAAAAATTATTTATTGTCGCTACGAAAAATCTGACCCTAATTCGAAGAAGTATGTTACGAAACATTTTGATTAACTAGTTCAAAAACTCATTTAAAAGTTAAATCAAAATAAACTTTACCTTAAGTGAATTAAACTCGAACTAATAATATGCTTGTATGTAAATAGTTAAATTATTGTTTCAAGCGTGAATCCAATAAACTTGCAACGAAATTCGCTTACATTAAATTATAATACGTGAATTTCTTCGTTTACTGTGTTAAAGTATTGTTGTATCAACAAATAAAATGTAATTCAAGAATATTACTTTGCTTTAATTAAATTAATCTTGAAGTAAAATTCATGCATTTCTATGTAAATAATTAAAGTATTGTTGTATGAAATGGAAGCGAGTTCAAGAAACTCGCATCTTCGTTCTAGTGTTACGTAAGAGATGCGAGAGGTGTCGGTGTTATTAGCAGCCGTCCTTTTGTTCGCTTCTCCCCAGACGACAAATGTAGGATTTCCACCTGAGCAAACACCGTACTCTTTCTTTCCTTCTTTTTGTTGTTGTAAAGTTATAATTTAGATGAAGGAAAAATTATGAAAGTGGAAACAATTCACTCTCTCCTCCATCCATCGTAATTGTTCACGATCTTAACAATGAAATTGGAAGCGATATTAAAAGGAAATTTGTAAAATGTGACACTTTTATCGAATCATTTGACTTGCAGATTTTTTTTATTTATTGGACAAATATTGAATAGTTTTTGATATAACTTCTTGAATAATTGCGGTAAATTTTAATATTTTTATATTTGCGTTTAAAATGCATAAAAAAAAACGAATTGCCGATATACCGAACAATATTAATGTTTCTGCAAACTGCAATAAATTGAAAGAACCGCAAAGTCCAAGTATTTTCCTATAGAAGTCTAAGAGCATTTTCTATTGTATGTTCGTAAAAACGTATGCATATACAAAAACTTTCCAATATTCTCGGAACACAGGTATAATCACTTGCAAATACCCAACTTTGTCCATCTAGCATTCCATTGTTAAAATTGTTTCAATTGTTTTCAGCGCATTTTGCAATTTTTTTGATAAACTTTAAAACCAACCAAAATCAATGAAAAAAACTTCTTTTAATTTTTCCGCTAATCGTGCTAATCCGCTTAGAAAGACGTTAGATAGATTTTTAGAACAGTTCTAAATCTAGTTTATGTGTGTGATTTCCATGGAAACACGATAAAGACTATTAATGACAGAAGAGGCGCACGTCCGCTCGAGCCTGAGGAAAACTTTTATTCCGGTTTTTCTCTAATCATTACGAGGGAAAAGCAGACATTCGTACACACACACACATACCTCATTAGTATTTCTCCTTCGCTTCTTCCAACAATTTTCTCGGTTTTCTCTCTTTCTCCTCGCGTTTTGATCTCGACGAACAAACGTTGATTGTTTTCGCCGTTCCATTGTTTATTCTTCTTCTTTTATTTCTGCGTTCTCCTCATTTCCACCATCACGAAATGCACGCAAAATCAACCAACATTTCGCTGCAACAACACAAAAAAGAAACTCCAATTACACTCGTGCAGAACAGATGAACAGGTAACTTTCATCTATATATATATAAAAAAAAATGTCCTAAAAAAATGTAAAGCTACATCATACTGTAATCATAGTGATTTGTGTATTATTACTTATGTAATAAGCAGAGCGAAATGAGCAATCTTTTAATCCAATAATAATAGAAAATGCATTCGTACAGCCTTGACCGGTGCGCTTCATAAACAACATATATTAGTGTCCTGCTGGAGGTGTGCGTTGCAAGGAATTCCTTTGCATTTAACGCGTTTCAAATTCGAGTGAAATGGTAAATAGCGAATGCGAAGAAATCTGGGTTAGAAGGTTCTTCTCGGAGGAACGGATTTGCGACGACAACAACGTCGGTCGTAAACTTTAAAGCCCCGGAAAATAATAGAGAAAATGCGGGTGATGTTGTTGGGAAGATGAAGAAGTCGTAGAAGGGCTTTGGCAATGATGAAGCGTTTCTTTTACGACGCAAAGTCGGAGAAGATGCCAGCCAAATAATTTATGAGAAGTTTATTAATGTCTTCGAGATAATGCCATATTTTTTATAACAAGTTTATTAAATTATTCAAATTCAAATTTTTATAATGTTTGATAAAATTAATAATTATTCTTTCAAATATTTACAATTTCTAGAATCGTTTATCATTTCAGATCAAGTTATCTAATTTGATAAACTATGAATGACTCATTGATATCTAGATTACTTTTTGATTACTAATTGATTAAGATTATGCATGAATACTATTTAAAACTGTTATATTTTTTTATTGATTTTATTTAAAAAATATAACAGAGTTTTCAAAACATTACATGTTGATTAGTTTCTAATTGAATTGCATTTGTTTCATAATGATAAATTACCTGGATTAATATTTATGACTCAATGTATCGTTTCGCAAGGCTTCTTAATAATTGCTCAAACTATTGCAAAGTTCGTTGAATCAAATCTGTTTGTATAATATTTTTATTTTCTCACGACGATTGCCAATTCCTTCTATCCACCGGGTCAAGTTAACTTGTAAACTTCATCTTTTGTTTCTCATGGCGGTCTTGAAAGCGAATGGTGGCTTTTGTTTCATTGCCAAGGTATATATAGTTTACGCAATAGTTATTTGCTTATGATTTAGTCGCGCTCACCTCCTTTGGCAGAGCGTCGCAAACGTCTGGTCCGGTTGCCAAAAAATTAAGGATAATTGCATAAAAAAAATATGATCTTGAGACCTCTTATCTGAACAAGACTTTCGGGAGAATCTAGGAGATACGAGGATGAGGGTAAGCCGAATGTAAATAAATAAGGCGATCGAGTTGTGTAATTCTCGGCATGATAAGCGCGATATAAAACCTCATTTTAACAAGATTCGCAGTGAGTGATCGTTCTCAATTCTTCTACTAATCGCGTGTTGGATATATATTTTTGAAACAAAGAGCATACAACATGGTTAGTTGATTCCTATTTAATTTCTATTTTTCTTTTCGCTAATAATAATTCTTTTTTGAAGAAAGCGTGAAACGTTTTCTCTGTTGCTGCAGCACGCAGACACGCGACTCTTATTTAATTATTTATACGGGAGGGAACGAAGAGATGATTTAAAAATAATGCGGATGGAAGAAGGGAGAGGGTTGCTCTCTGCAGGATCCTCTCTTTTCGTCTGGAGATGGGAAACGTGACCGGATCCGAGGATCGATAGCTCTCCTGACTTTTCGGCTCACTCCTCCCCTAACCAGACGCAACTTTTATGCACTTGGCCTTCCTTACTCACACTTTTTCTTCTCTTCTCTCATTTTCTCACCCCTCCGAAAGTAAGTCGTTTTTCACTCGACGCTGCAGTTTCGTTGTCGTTTAGAGTCGTTCAAAACAACAAAAAATAACTTAAAAATGTCCTTGGTGATACATAATTTACCGAAGCAAATTATTTTTGCGCGTGATGTCGACTCATGAGTAACGATTCCGTTATCAAGAAACTCGCACTTATTGTTGTAAATAAATTGCCAGAAATTTAAAATAATCCATTTAATACTTGTAATCATTTTATACAACAAAATTTGATTTTGCAGTTGTATTATATTTACACATAATATTTTATATATTTTAGTTACTAAATTGAGACTAAAACGAGTATGTAAAAGTACTTTGAATGGAAATCTTTTATAGTTTGGGTTTACAGTTTATAGAAGAGAAACTGCAAATTAATCGATTTTTCTCACTGCATTAGAAACTTTCTTGAATTGTTAAATTAATAATTATATTTAACTCATGGTTAACGTGTTTGTTTGGGAATTAAAACGTACATATTCATTGTGTTGGTTTTTGGGGGTTGAGGCTGATATTGTTGTGTTTGTGTTTCAGGTTCTAAAAATAGTGCGGGATGGAGGAGAAGAAGACGCCCGGTAGGGCGGTGTCGAAGGTGTCGCAAATAGCAAACATCTTCCAAACGGGCCAACGCGAAGACATAATAACACCCTTGAGGACGAAGCCGAGGTCGACGAGCAGCCCGGGGCTGGAGAACAGCAAGTCGGCGGAACAGCAACCGGCGGAGAGTAACGTGACTGTGGTGAGGACCGAATCGCATCTGACGAGGTTCAACAACGCTCGAGCGCTCTTCGAGAAGCTGGGAGAGGAGCACCACAACACCAGGGCGAGCAGCAAGGATCGTACGAGTCTCATAGTGCCGTTGCAGACGACGAAGAGCGCGTCCAACGTGCTGGACAGTCGATCTCGCAGTTCTTCGGCGAACAGCGATAACCGCGATACCAAGAGTCACGACGGAGGATCACGGTCGCCGTCGCCCGTGCGCAAAAGCAACTCCACCGTCCTCACCGACAACACCAACTGCAAGACGAACGGCTTCGGCAGTGCGAACGAGCTGAGCGCGATGACCAGAGTGAACGGCAACAGTACGATGGTAGCGTCGGAGGACGGTCAACACCACATCAACAACAACAATAATAGGACCAAGCCGATGCTGATGAAGAAGCCGGAGAAGCCTGAACGAAAGTTCAACAGCAAGGAGCTTATCGAGAAGCAGAAGAATTGGACTTCTCACTTCTCGAAGACGCGCACCAGTCGCTACAACAGTGACCCCAACAGGCAGCAGGACGGGAAATTCGGGTTGAGCAGTCCCGAATCCGACCATCGTCATCATCATTCCTCCTCGAATATTAGCAGCAGTGGTGGTGGTAGGTCGGCGGCGGCGGTGGCGGCAAACAGGAGCGCTTCCTTCAGCTCACGCGTTCGAAGTCCTCCGACGTCGCCGCCGCCCGCGCCCCCCGACGTCACCAGACGTGCCAACTTCGTGCGCAAGGACCGCCCCGCCTCCGTTCCAGTATTAGCGACGAGCTCGCCCCTCTTCAGCCCCGGCTCTTCGCCCGTCCGCACCGTCAACACCAAAGTCATCCGGGGTTTGCACCATCGGCGCGACAGCGAAGACATCAACAACAAGGAGAACAAGCCTGAGCTGGCCAAGCAACAGACGCCGCCACCACCACCTCCGACGACGACTCCGACAGACAGCTACCCCTCGCCGCCCATTCATCATCACCATAGCAACAGCAGAATGTCTCCAAAGTCACCGACATGCGGCATTCATCCTCCACCGCCGCAGCACCACCGGTCCTCTTTGCCGGATGAGAAGGAAGCAAGCAAAGAGAGTCTCAGCGTCACCTCGGGCAGCTTAAGCTCCCTGAGTCCGCCCAGCAGCCCCAGCCGAGTCAAGACCGAGAACGAGAAGCAAGAGAGCGAGCCAAACGAAAAGACTGAGGAGGACCATGGTGGTAAGTCATCCCTTATTCCTTTATTTCAACACCACGAAACAATTTAAAAATAGAAAGATATTCCTATAAATAGAAGTCAAGTCCAAACAAAGAATTTCACAGTCAACTATATCCAAAATAGAATAAAATATTCTCTCTAAATATCAGAATTTAATTAAAAAGCTAAATTTACATCTACATTAATAGTTAAAAATAGTTATTGCAGAAATGTGAAAAAAACAAACATATCTTGTTTACTCAAAAGTTCAAGTATTTTTCAATAATGTATGCATATTTGAAATGTACCACATTCATTATTATAATGCGAAATGTAAATTTCAAATTTTTTATTTAAAAAAATGTACATAATGAGTTAGATATTAAAATAATAATGTAACGAAAAGACAAATAAGAACGTTTTGCAGAAATAGAAATTTATTACGTGAGTTCCATTGTTATAATTTTTGTTATTCAACATAATTTCGAGAATAATTCCAAAACTATTTTTTACGTAATAATAATGTTAATTACAAAAAAAAAGCATTTCTCCATGTCGATTTGCAGCAATTTGGATGTAGTACTTTAATTAATGCGCAATGCAATTAGAAGTGTGAATCGATTTACCTTTTTTTTTTCGCTGTTCGTTTGTTCCAACAATTCGTTGATTGCTAATGCATTTACTTCCCTAATTATGTTTATTGCTATTAATAGGCACCGTAGCTGTAAATTTACAGTGAATTAGTTTCATTCGAAATATATCAACATTTAGTTTCAATCAATGTTTTCCATTTTCGCATTTTCTGAATGATTGATCTGGTGAGAAGAATTTTGAAAATGCAGTTAAGTCTAAATCTGTACAGATGTTGTTGAAAATGTCTTAATAAGATTGTCTGCGGAAATAGGTCTTCAAAATTTATAATCAAAATATAGATAAATCTATTTTTGATTGATGATTCCAATAATGTTGTTGATATTGTTGCACATATGAGATGTAGTTTTGTTTGTGATGTTATGAATAATAAGAGCGACGCAGTTCTAGGTTTGCTGAAAGGCTATTTCTGACTGTTTGCATTGAAGGCTGAGTCTTAATTGGGAACGCTTCATTAGTCGTCTTCTGGTGAAACCTTTCGGAAGTGCAGTTTGCTGAAACACGAATTGGCTGTGGCACCAAGAGAGTCGGAAGGGCCAATGACCTGATTCACTTCTATTTGCGTTCGTCCTCCTTTGCGTCCTCCTCGTAATTGTTTTCCTTCGATCTCTCTGGATGCCATCGGCATTTCGCGGTGCGATCGGTATGTGATCAGAGTGCGAATCGAAGGAGCGAGCGCGTTTTGGCACGCGAAACGAAATAACAAGAGCGACGACAAGGATTATATTATATCATTGAAGTCGAGGCGGGAATATAAAAATACAATGAGTGCTGCTCATGCAGTCGGCCACAAACCAACCAACTAACCAACATCAATCACACGTCCGCATTGTGATCTCTAGCCTAGGCCGATGTTGTTGTGCTGCGGCGTTTCGAAGCCTTGATTCATTTAATCCGTGTGTCGCCTCAATCGAGTCCAATTTGCCAGTTTGGCACTCTCTGCAGATTTATTAGTCAAAGTCCACTACGCGACGACGAACGACAACGAAAACTCGGGATGGATTGATCCTCTTACCGCTTTAGTTAAAATCGTTTCGGGCAGTATTTTCTGGGCGGAGCTCTATTGGTCGCGCGAGAAAAATATTCGGGAAAATCGGAGCGACGCTCGAATCAGAGCCGTAATGCACTCTGCATAAGTATGTAAGTAAGTAAATGAGTGTGAGCGTGTGTAGGTCTGTAGTGTGGAATTTATTTATAGATCAGTGTATTTGGGAGAGGCTGCTCGTTTAGCACGAAATCGTGTACTTTCTCTGTCTTCGGGAATTGCGTGTGCGTCTTAACAAGCAGTAGTAGCACTTGCCCTGACCATAAGGGTTATCAGAACATACGGGTTTAAGTCCTGCATTTCTTTCGGGAATGGTCGTCTCTTGACATCTTCCTCCTCCTCACCTCCCATTTGATCTGAAGGGTTTTCATCTGATGGTGAGGCACATGAAGAAGATGTGTTTGCGTCTGCGATTGCTCTGCATCGACTGCTCAGGTTCGTGTTGCGAATTATTTTTAAAGCGCTTCCTGTTTTCATTCTATATCCGTCGCGATTATTACAGCCTCTCTATATATCTGCCACATGTATTCTTCTATGTCTGGCTCTTTTCTCTTCTTTTCCACTGGTTCGATTGGTTCGCAATTTCGAATTTAGCATTACTAATCATCTGTTCTAACTCATCCATTTCACGAAGACCATCATACAGAACAATTTGCATATAACAACTTCTGGAGAAAGTGCATTTATTAATAATATCATAACTAATCCTGCTACATACATGCATACTTTATTAATACACTTTTTTATCAACTTAATAGAAAACAAAATGCATGATTCAATCTATACCTATCTTTTATTAATATAGAAAGGATTAGAATTTATTTGAAAATGTAATATTGTTCCATTATATTTCTTCAATTCTATTAATTTTAGTGTTAATATTTGTTATTTTTGATTTATAAACTTGTATAGTATTAGTTAATAATTCTGTGATAATTCCTGATAATTCATAATCTTAGTTTTCACCTCTTTCAAGAAACTAATTATCTTTGATGACGTTCTACTTAATTTTTGTGATATATATTTTCAATACTTAAGTTATGCAACTAACATTCCACCTATTCCAATGAAATACTTAACAAATTTGCTATAATAATAATAGTTTATGTAAACGAAATTAAATGATTAATATATTTCATTCAATTGCGGAAAATTAGCTTTACGACTTATATTTATTTATAATTGCAAGTAATTATATTTTATACGGTTATTAATCACGACTTTGGTTTAAGTAAACTGGAAATAATGGATACAATTAATGATTAATTGGCTATTTAAATCGGTAATTAATGAAAATCCTGTAATTCTATAAAGTATATAAATCATATTAAGTGTTTAAATTACACTACCATAAATACAAATAGATTTAGTATTTTTATGAATTATCATTTTGATACTATTACAAAAAGAATGTAATTAAGACTTTTGGTATAAAAATTGCAAAATAATATTTGTTGAATTGAACTAATTTTTAATTTCTTATCTTATTATTTACATATAATATGTAACTATTTTTTTTGATATACTTGAATTGTCGTCAGAGTTAATGGAAAAACTGAAATATTGAAAATTGGTTTGGGGTGTATCCTCGTCAGTTTCTATTCTTCTTGTATAAGTATTTTTTTTGTATTTTGTTTTTGTTAGATCATCCCGAAGCGAAAACGAATAAGACTGAAGAGGAAATCGTGCCGGTGCCGAGACGGAGTAAGGTTTCCAGCGTTTCCTTGAACATTCCAGCGGCGGGTCTTGGTTCGAGGCCGCCCTCCGTCGTAAGTTCGACGACAGACGAGGGCGGCTTCAACGAGCCCTGCCCCGAGATAAAGGCGCGCCTCAAGCCGCACGATGATATCTACGACTACCCCACGGCCGGCGACCTAAAAACCGACCTCTTCCTGCCGCAAGACGAGGACGGTTACGCCACCGTTGACCCCAAGGAGTCACCTGCAGGCTCCGACAGCATAGGATCTCCTCAGCCGCGTACCACCGTCGAGGCCATCTACGCCGTGCCCAACAAGCCGAGCTGCCTCCTGCAGCAAAAGTCGAACGCCTCCACGGATTCCGATTCCCAAGCGACGGTCGTCCAGCAGAAGAGCATCGATTCTGATATCATGTACAACAGTCCTCCACTCGTCCCGTCCGCGCTTTCAGAGCTGGAGGGTCGCGAGAGCTACGAACGTGCTTGTCACGAATTCATCCAACACGAAAGATCCGCAGAAACTAAGAGTCGACCAGATGTAGTGCCATGCTTTTCCCCCAAAGAACTCAACGTGAGTACATCTTTATTATTGTTTTTTTTTTTAAACCAATTCAAGTTGCAAATAATTTTCATCAAACATTAAAACAATTTAGTTTATTAATTGTATTAAAATAGTTTCCCTCCTTTATTGATTCATTAACGGACATACGCTCATTTCTACACATTGTATGAATGTATGAATTGAATGTATCTCTATTTTTAAACGTCTCCTCACTCTCACTTCTGCTTCTGAATACATTATAGTCTTGCTTATTATGCGTAATACTTTCTATAAATGTTACGTTGACTCAATCAAATTTGTTTTGTATTAATTGTGATTGTGTTGTTGTTTAGAGTCCTACGAAATCGATAGGTTCCGATCGGCATTCGCGTTCCGAGGCGAATATCCTTGATTTGAACGACGTGGAGTATGCGGATGCCAGTGACGATGACGGAGAGGTGGATGCAGACGTCGTCGATGATGCCGGCGTATTCGATCCTCAAGTGATGAAAGAGTCGGTGCCGGAGGCTATGACCCCGGCGGAGGCCGAGAATCTGCTAAGCTCCAAGTATGTGCATTTTCGAGTGCGCGCATCACGCGCCTTTAATCCTCGTTTTATTAACCGACCTTTGCGTATTTAGGATTATCGAGAAGAGGATCAGACAAGAGATTTTATCGGACGAGGAGGCGCAGGAGATTCAAAGGCTACTGAATCCGGATGAGGAGGAGGTCAAGTTACAGCAGCAGCAGACGGTGATGATGATGACCAAGTGGCCGGATCCGTCCAGTTCGATGCTGCAGGATTCTTCGTTGCACGACTCGATGGGACTGCCGTCGTTGAACGATAGCTATGGGCCGCCGTCCATTCAGGATGAGGCTGTTCCTGAGCCCGTCGAGTACGCGCAGGTGGTCAAAGTCAGGAAGGCCGATAAGAATCATCAGATGAACGATTCTACGAGTAGCATCGACATGTCCACTCAGGATATTGACGGCTCCTCCATGAGCAAACTGGACACGAGCATGGCATCCGACTCTGGCCTAATCGGTACGTATCATCTCTTAATCTCTTTGTCCCCGCATCTCAGGCACGGTCGATTGATTTTCAACTCATTCGTTTTTTTTTTGCAGATTCCGTGACGAGTCTGTCGGAGGCGAACAACTTGGACAGCATCACCGATTTTGTGCCGAAGCCGTTACAGATTGTCGGCATCGAGCACGGCGTTCATTACTACGAGGATGGACACTTTTGGATGGAGGTGCCCGGTCTACCGGAGGACGACGACGACGATCTCGACTACCCCATGTACATACCGAAATCTTCAAAGATCCGATTCTCTTGCGGACCGATACAGGTGTTCTCCACCTTCAGCATAAACGACTATGATAGGCGGAACGAGGACGTCGATCCGGTGGCGGCGAGCGCTGAGTACGAATTGGAAAAGCGCGTCGAGAAGATGGACGTCTTTCCTGTCGAATTGCTCAAAGGACCCGAGGGTTTGGGTCTCAGTATTATAGGGATGGGCGTCGGCGCCGATGCTGGTCTTGAAAAATTAGGTATTTAGTTATTCAATACATTATGAATACAGTGTTATTAATATAATTATGTATTTTAAATTTTCGTAGGTATCTTTGTGAAAACGATAACGTCGAACGGAGCGGCGTCTCGCGATGGACATATCCAAGTTAACGATCAGATTATCGAAGTGGACGGAAAGAGTTTAGTTGGCGTTACACAAGCGTACGCTGCCAGCGTTCTGAGGAACACCTCCGGCATTGTTAAGTTTAGCATTGGAAGGGAAAGGGATCCGCAGAACAGCGAAGTTGCCCAGTTGATAAGGCAGTCCTTGCAGGCGGATAAAGAGCGCGAGGAGCGACGGCAGAGAGCATTGGAGGCGGAACAACCTAGCGACGCCAGCACCTTACCATTAACAGGTATATAACACTGGATATATAAATAGGCATAAACAGTTATGTAATCTAATCGTCCTGTCGATTTGTCAGGTTCAGCCAATAGTAGTGTTTCGGATGGTCCGGTTAGTCCTTCGGCTAATAGCGAGAATGTATTTGAGCACGAAGGGGAGAACGACGTGGAATCTTTGCGGTTTTTACTACAGGAGGTGCGTATATTACCCATTCACATATCTAAATTGTATGCTAACGATAAACAAAGACAAAAAAAAAAGAGAAAACATTTAGAGCACAATTTGAAAAGCCTAATGTGTTATTTTGTTTCAATTATTTTCTTTTGACATGAGTGTTGTTTTTTTTGTAATTATTGTTGTTGGTTGTTGTTTGTTTTGTTTGGGGTTGTTTTACGTTTTTTTTTGTTACGCAGAGCCAGCGCAAACTCCTCTTAACCGAAATAGATGTAGCGCGTTTGAAGTCCAAGGTAAGAGGTTTAAAAGTCAAGTTATTTCGAATTTTTCACATATTAATCGCTGCATGCTTTTACTTGAACGGAATGTCAGTGTTTCGCTACTATTACTTTCATTAAGCAACATTTACCATCATACGTTATTAATTGATGGATTGTAATTGTGTTTTTAGTTAATGGAGCAGAATGGGTTGAAGTTCGCTGAAAATGATAAGGTTGAGCAGACGGAGGTGAGGTGCAAGGAGGTGGAGAAGCAGTTGAGTTCCGTGAAGAAGGAGATGGCTACATATCAGAATATGTTAGAGCAGTCGCAGAATCAGTATGCCGTGCTCGAGAAGAAGTACAGCAGGGCGAAGATGCTCTGCAGGGATTTCCAGCAGCGCGAGGTTGAGATGGCGCAGAGGGAGGATTTCTATCAGCAGCTGCTGCAGGAAAAAGACACCGAGTACAATGCTCTGGTGAAGAATTTGAAGGATAGGATTATCGCGTTGGAGCAGAATCTGTTCGAAACGCAGCAGCAGGCTGGAATGCCAATGTGCTTGCCGTACGACAACATGAATCTGAAGTCGCTCACTCCGCAGATGTCGAGGAGGCAGCCGCCCACCAAACTGGGACACAGCATAACCACAGACTTTTCGGACACGGAGATATCGGATGCCAGTCCCGACGACATAAATAAGAAAGGTACGGTCGAGAGGAAACTTCCCATCAAGGAGGAGTTTGATAACGCCGTCCCGCCGCACGAGCTTTTAGATATATCTGCGAGTAAGAGCAAAGCCGAGCTGGCGAATCGCGGTGCTCTGGCAAACCGACAGTTGCCGAGCAGCAAGAAAGGATCGCTAAGCAATAGCTCTTCCGATTACGGATTGGACGAAAGTTACAATTCCGCCGATGAACTGGATCCGCCCTACATCAATGAGACGAACAATAAAGGGTGCGAACCCGTGCGACCCACTACTTTGGAGACGAATATTTACAGCACAGCACAACAGTACAACAGCAACCAAAATGTGCAGTACACTCAAATCCAGAACACTTATAGTTCTTCGCAAAAGGTCGTAGGCAGTCGCGAACAGAGCGTAGTCTACGCGAAGGTGCAAAAGGAATCCTCGCAGCATTCCATCGCCCAGCAGCTTGTCAGTCCTGACCCGTGGGTCGGAGCTGCTACCAATAACAAGAGCGGAATGGGACCGCCTCCATCTCTGGCAGAACAACTCAAACAGGTAAATATTGCTTAATTATCTTTGGAGTATATTGTTAATACTATTTATTACTATTAAGGTTTTGGCGGAGAGGGAAAAGAGGATGGGAACCGAGAGTCTCAGCAATTCCACCGACGAACTCAACGAGAAAAGCAAAAGCACGGCTCAACATCTTCTGGAGGAAATCCGACAGGCTGTGAGTGAGGCCAACGCTAGAGGTTAGACTCTTAAAAATATCTCGCAAATAATCATGAGTCAAGTTGATTGCAAAATGTTGATTTCAAATTAGAAATCTTTCATTATCATTGGAACATTACATTGTTGCGGATCTTCTCACTACTCAACCGCAACAGGTGGTTTACGGTCATCGAACTTATCGTCCAGACAGGTGCTTCGGGCGGCAGTTCAGGTCGATGACTTTTGGTTACAACTTGCTGATAAATTCTTCTCTACATTATTTTCTTATATGATTTCATGTACGAATTGATATTTGTCTTACGAAAATATTTACAGAATTACAGTCATTATTTACATATTATTTATATATTCTTATTTAATTAAAAAAATGAGAAAGTGTTAAATGATACTTTTTTTTTTAGTGAAGAAGGTGGTGCCGGTGACGTTGTCCCCGCCCGGATCAGTGCCATGGCAACACCAATCGGGAGCATCGCCGACGCCTCCGTCGCCCTCTAGCCTCTCCTCCGGTTCGGTGTCACCTTCCAGGCACGACACCTGGAGCAGCATGCACCCATCCGACATCAGTCTATCCTCCTGCAGCATAGCGAGCAGCGACAAGAAGGGTTCGCACTTTTGGCAGTCGGCGCCGGTCGTCGACTGGAGCAAGGAGCAGGTCTGCCAGTGGCTTCTGTGGCTCGGCCTCGAGCAGCATATATCCAAGTTCCTCGAGCTTCAGGTCAACGGATCCGCACTGCTGCAGCTCACCTCCGCCGACTTCAAGATCCTCGGCATCGGTAGCGAGGACAAGAGTCGCCTCAAGAGGAAGATTAAGGAGTTGAAGGCGCAGGCGGAGAAAGAGCGCAAGCAGCAGGAAAAGGATAGGAAGGAGAAGGAGAAGCAGCAGAGGAAGGCCGAGAAGGCAAACAAGAAGAAGGCCTAAATATAATGATAGATGTAGAATGAGGAGGGAATTAGTGAGGGAATCACTCACTGTGTACTGTACATTTTACTATTACTTTGATTCGGTATACACTAATACCGAAATCCTGCCATACAGGTCGATATATATATATATATTTATTTATACATAATATTTATAAGTAAGTGACAAAGTAAGTAACTGTTTTGTATATTATCAGATTATTTTGATTTAGATTATATATAGATCGTAGGTTTCTCTTCATCAAATTGTTCATCAACCCAATTGTTTTTATTCTCTTTCGATTACCGGTAGCGATTTTCTTGTACTTGTACATACATACAAAACGTATACATCATGTTTATATTTCAATTATAATCAAAGACAACAAAAAACAACAAACAAAACAAAAATGAGTGTATTGAGAAGCAGAAGAATTTTAGATGGTGTAAATAATTGATTAATGTATTTTTCCTTTTTCGCTTTAACGGTACTTTCTAGGAGCCATTGATTAATGTGTATATAATGGGCATTTTCTTATAATCGTATTTTTTTTTCTCTCAATCCACCCTTTATTATTTAATCGTATCATAATAATAATTTAACGTGTCCCTTGTACAGGCGTGAGGGACGCCCTCTCAGAGATATATTTAACATTTATGTAACTAATCTCGATCCAGTATTTAATTGCAATCGATTCATCAAGCAAAACAGTTGTCGTTAATTAATTAATAATAACCTTCTATATTTACATAATATTATATTAAAAAAAAAGTACAAACATTATTTTCTCCATTTCCATTTGTTCAGAAAAGAAGGAAGAAAAGAAAAAACAACAAAACGTGTTGGACTGTGTGTGCGTGCGTGTGCGTATGTTTGCGTAACCAATAATTGATTTTGTTGAAAATTGTTATCTCTTGTTTTTATTTTTCTTTTGTTTTTTGTTTCGTTGAGGGACCAATAGGAGAAGATATGTATATTTTACACTTTCCAATATTGCGTCTTTGAAACAGTTTCGAAATTTTATAAACTTTTCTTTGTTGCTCAAAGATTAATTATTTTTATTTTTTGATTGATCGTTGCTTTTACGCCTTTCAATTTTTGATGTGTTTTTGTCTTTATTTTCAAATTTGAGGACACACAGCAACACCGCGTTAACTATAGACTCACTTTTAAATTATTATAGAACGGTTTTATATAAGTGTTTCCTTTTTTTTTTGAATTTACATATATTTTGTAATTATTATTATTTTATTTTAAATGTTTAATGATTTCGATGTATCTCTAATTGTGATTTATATTATATTTATACATACATGCATATATATATAATATTTTTATTTGATTTTATATGTATATGAATAAGTGATTAATTATTTTAATGAAGAAAACAAGATTAATTACGACGGTAATAAGTAATTTATTAATAATTACTCAATGTAGGATTTAATAAAAATAATATTCTATTTCTAGTATTTACAACATTATTTCCAAAAAATCCTCTATACATTCAAATTTTCCATAATTTTATATAATATGAACAGAATAAAAAAAATTTCGTAATGCAAATTTCAGAATCAAAGTATGCTATTTTGTTTTATAATTTTAGTTACTATAGGAACTAAATATGGGTAATATTAGTTTCCATAGTAATATTGGACAAAAATTGTCATCTAATCCAGATTGTGAGAAATGTTGAAGTTAAAAATCGTTAATCTTAATATGAAATTATCAAGAAAGGGGCGATTCTAAAATTTTTCCTACAATCTTTTCCAAAGAGAAAAACACGACGATAAATCAAACCGTTTCGAAGGCCATCGTCCATGTCCATCCTCGACGGAAATCGATCACATCCGAAAGAAGTATATTTCTGTTATCCAATGGCGTTCGAACGGACGATCGTGCCGGAGGGGAAAACTCTAAGGCATCATCAGATAAACTTTGACACACATTTGTGTCTAATAAATCGACACAACAATGTTATCTCGCGTTAAGAATTCAAGAAAAAATGAGAGAAGAGAACTTTCATCCTCGATGAAAACCAACAAATTAAAATCGTTTAGAATATCAAACTTGAATTTACGAAATTATCAATTAGTTCTAACTAAAACTGAAATAAATTCAAATTTCACTGAAAATAATTTGTGACCAAATTTGCGTTTAGTAAATAAAATAATTAAAAAAAACAACAATTGTTTCGTACAAACAAAAAACAAACAAGTGACTAAAACAAAAATTTTATCGCATTTATTTTCGCACTGTAAACAATTAACGTAACATTTTGATAAATTCCCATGTTCATTAATGATTAATTTATATTTATTGTTCTAAATATAATTTTATTGCATACATTAACTAATTGCTGATAAAACGAATCGAGAAAAAGATAAACAATTTTATTTTTGCACCTTATCTTTATTCTACTTACCTTAACGATACCGCGAATGTATAGATTATAACGTAATATTTGCATTATTATTAATCCTAGTATTAATTTTGTTGCTTTCGCAATAATAAAAAAGTGAAAACAATTACGAGGTTTTTCATATCACTCCGTATGTTGAATAAATATAAAATATTAATAACTGCATTGTTCCATTTAATTGTTGCTGGGTGGCTTGCATAAGAACGAACTGCGCTTTTCTGAAGTAATATATAATTTTATTGCAATAAAAAATTAATTTATTGAATCGTTTATTCTCATTGCGATACGAAAATCTTATGCGTTCGGTTAAACGATTCGAATGTAATATGATATGATAAGGGAACGTTTGAATTCCATTTTTATCTGCATAATTGCTTGGGGGATATTGAATGAAATAATGGAAAAGCTTGTATTTCAAGAAAACATTATTTTGAATTACACGATAACTTCGAATGCCTTATTAACTATTGTATACACAATTTAAAGCTGAAACTATAGGGAATAAAATTAGTAATCCGATCTAAAAGTTAAATTTTAATTATCGAAAAGTCTCTTTATATTTTTCTTTATTTCTTGAAGACCAAGAATAGCTTTATTAATATTGATAATTTATATTAAAGCTAAAACTGTGAGGAACAAAATTAGTAAATAGTTAAAATTGTACCTTCTGTGGTTTTCATGAAATTCGTTCAAGCGGTCGAAAAAGCAACGTCTTTACATTTTCGTTTATATCTCAATAACCAAAAAAAATATTGAATATGTATCTTAAAGCTAAAATTATAGGGAATAAAAGTACTATAAAGTTTAAGTACTTAAATTATTATTGATTGAAAAGCAATGCGTGTACATTTTCATCTATTTTTCGATAACCATTAATATTACAAATTAAAGCTAAAACTGTGAAGATTAATATGAATTGAATCTAATTCTTGCAATATCTTCAAATAAGCAAACATTAGAAAAAAAAACCTGTTGCTAACAAAAACGAAAATTACGATTTTGCCAATCTTAATTATTCTTTTTAACAATTAGTTTCTTGCTGATATTCCCGTCTCGTCTTTGCACTGATAACCGGTGCGAAGGACTTATTTTTTACTACATACCAGACGACTGAACTCGTGGGGAATTTTTCACAAGGTTTTATTTGTTACATAAATATAAATGCATTTGTTTTAACATAATTAAAAAAAAATAACAAGTTTATTTCCATTCAACATCTCGATCAGATTAATTATAAAAATTCTTTTATTAAAAATAAAAAGATTAAAAATAATCAATTAATAATACTTAAAAAGTCATAGGAATTTCATGATTTTGATTATTATTAATCAATATTTACTCAATGATTTTATAAATTTACTCAGATTAAATTAATGATTTTTAATTTTATTTATTTGTAAATTTATCAAGAGAAAATTATAATTAATTTGAGTTAAATTTTAATCAAAAATGTTGTTATTATAAGAAACTAAACTTGTAACTGAAACTATAAGTTTTCAACAAAAATTTGCATAAAATCAGCAGATGAGAACGTTTCCAAAAGAAGCCGCATTTCGTTTATAATTAGTATTAGTAAACAATTTGTCATTGCGATAATAAAAACAAAATAATCAAAATCAATCTCCCCCCACCGAAAACAGCAACAATTTTAAAATATCGAATCTCGCGTGTTTTGTACGAAATTCAATGCAAAACAAACGTATTTTTATTGAAACGAGCTGAACCGAAAGTTAACATTCCTATATAAATAGTGGGCAATAAATGTATCGGAATAGATTAGCTCAGATTATTTATTAATTACGAAAGCGACATACAAAGAGTGCGACCGTGGAAAAGAGCGACTCAGTTTGATATCGTCCTGCAGCGCAGAAGCAACAACAGCAAAATAAACACACAGCAAGATGATGATCGAACAAGAAGATGTTGCCGCAACCCCCATTCAGAAACTGACCAACGGCAACGGTTTGACCAACGGTCACAAGGCCAAAACCGAAGACGAAAAAGCTACGTACAAGTGAGTGTAGTTTGATGAAATCGATTCGTTTGAAGATGACCACAAACGATTATCGCGATTTATGTAATTCCTGTTTTCCTTGTGATAACGATTAGAAAAATATTAAATAAATACATGACGAAAAAAATACGTTATATGTACGCATTCGCAGTATAAATATGTCTCAAAAAATGTACTTGTCGTTTAGATTAGATTCACTTGTCGAATCACTCAATTTCTTCCAAAACGAAAATAATTGAAAGAAACGTTAAAAAATAGTGTAAACAAAAGGCAAAATGAGCACTGAGTAAGTTGAACATTTGTATTTTTGAAAATTTCATACTTTACATAAAACATATTTTTTCCAAAAGCGAAAATATATGAAAATACTTGTAGGAAATTGAAAATACTTAAAAATAAAGCTAAATAAGCATTAAGTAAGTTTTAAAACAATTCATATCAAAAAAACGAATTTTGCAATTTTTATCAAAATAACTAATAAAATTTGTTAAAATTTTAGTAATTCTCAAATTATTCACTGATTTATTCTTGTCAATACATGTTTAATAATTTGATTAAGGTGAGAGAAATTTACAGAAAATTGTTGAAAACTTAGTCCATAAAAATAGTATGATGTCAACGCCAAAAAATTCATTTTACAACTCTGTTTTGACTGCAAATTGAGAGCTTATCGTAAAAAAGTCATACATGTACAAATATTTTCGATGAAGAAATGTGTCAGAAAGTTTCATGATCGAAATAGAAAATAAAGAAATATTAGGAATTTCTCATAATGGAAAATCCTTTCTGATTAATAATTATTGGTAATAAATAAACCTCTCGTAATTGTAATAAAAATTAACTTTGCATATTTCAAAGTTTGCAAATTCATAATCATATACGCAGTTTAAATTTTGGAATGCGCGATAACCATAATAAAATTGCAAGTCTACTTTTATTTATTTATCTTCTAATTTTAGCCAGAAACAAAATTAGCGCTCATTTAGTGAATTAAAGTTGATTACAGTTCGAGACAACGGTTCTTCATAAATTGTAATAAAAACTAGCGAAAATATTATCATATAAAATGTACTTAGTGTATAAAAGAGGATAATGTTATAACAATACTTTATTTTTTAACAGGAATGCATAATAACACGGTAATATCGTTATCATCTTGCGTCAAGTGTTGACGATATTGACGTAACGCCTTGCTTTTAATCGCAAAAATTGAGAAAACAACGATAAGAATTTTTGTGTGATACCTGAGGACTGTATACGAATTTTGGCCTAGTAACGAATAATCGAATATGCAATAAAATAAGACAAAACACTTCAAATCTAAATCTCTCAACTAATAAATCTAATAAATAATTTTAGACACTTATGAATACACCGACAAAATAAAAAATATCATATTGAAATTTATAATAATATTTTTTTTCAAATTGTTGCATGCAACTGAATAAAAAATCCTTCAATGTATGATTTAATAATTTAATCTCGATTCAAGGCCTGAAAACTTCCAAACACGCGCCTCCAATATATGAATCTACTTCAATTGACTGATGACGATAATAATGATTGCGCAACGACGATTATCCGATCCGTTTCCTGAACCGAACGAAAGAAAGAAAGAAAGAAAAAAGTAGGATAATTTTTTAAAGATAGAACATGGAACGAAGATAGAATTACATTGCGGATAAAGATGATGTATTACTAATTGGTGATTAGTTAACGATCTGTTTGTACACACAAAAAAAAAACAGATGGATCATCGACAAAACAAAATAATAAATTAAAAGCAAAATCGTGTATTGTTTTGGCTTCAATTGTTCACAGATGACGAGCGCCAATGTAAACATTGCCGTATGTTTAAATGGCGCATATCATTTTTGGTTAATTTAATCATCGTTAATTGCGGGATGAAGCCATTACGAAATTAATGTTTAGATAAATATTTAAATTATGCAGAGCTTTAATTAAAATAATTAAAACGAACCTTATTTAACCTCGTTATTTATTACATTGCGATTTTGTATCGTATTTATACACCAATTATCAGTTGCATTTCGAAATAAATAATAAAATTATAATTATAAATATTAACTTAATAATAGATATTACATAAAAATTTTGAATTTGAACCTTCTCTAAATTAGAATTATCAATTGTGACCAACAATTTAAAAAAAACTATTTTGCATAACATTTATAGTGTTTTTTTTAATATAAAATTGGCACGGCTAATTTTTGACGTTTGTCTTGGAAAACAAAAGTTTCAATAAAATGTGGGGTAAATTGCTTCAATTCCTTTGTAAAAATAATCAGAAAACGTGTATAATACGTATTTAAATTGATTTTTAATCTAATTTAATTATTATTATTTTTTTTTAAATTTTATTTTCAGATATACTTACGAGCATTTGGTGGAAACGGCGAAATATCTCTTGGAGAGGGTGCCTTTCCGACCGAAAATTGGAATCATTTGCGGGTCCGGAATGGGTGCGTATTGGAACGAGGGTACATGTCCAAGCTTTTTATCTGTTCTTATTTTCTCTTCGGCCCTCCTACTCCTTCGTAAAACACTGAAAAAGCAGCAACAAAGAATGAAGAAAAAATCTTCCAATTTCACTAGTATCGCGCGTTACGCAATCATTGTTTTTCTCGTTTCCGAGACGTCAAACGCTTGATTGACGCAATCTTCGATCCATGCTGAAATCGAAAGAGATGAATAATATGTTTCGATTCGATAAGTGAGATTAATTTATTGGAGATTTTTATTTATATTTTTTTTCTTGATGCCAGAGGAAAAACAGTACAATTGCACAAGTGATGTTAAATTGCTCAAGGCTGTGTTTAGTTTTATTTGTTTGTATTCCGCACGCTTTTTGTACGTTCGAATTTTTAGATATAAACACTTCAGTTATGAAATGTTTCTTGATTGTGAGTAGTATATAGAATAGTAGGTTTTATTTATAAATTAGTTTATAAAATTAATTTGATTATGATGTTATTTTAGGTTCGTTGGCTGAGGCTTTGACGGAAAAAGTGGTGTTTCCTTACAACCAGATCCCGCATTTTCCGGAGTCCACTGTGGAAGGGCACGCAGGGCAGCTGGTATTCGGATACTTGATGGGCGTTGAAGTGGTGTGCATGAAGGGTCGTTTCCATCACTACGAGGGTTACCCACTCTGGAAGTGCTCGATGCCGGTGCGAGTGATGAAGCTTGTCGGAATAAGCCATCTGATAGCCACGAACGCGGCCGGTGGTCTCAACCCCAATTACAAAGTGGGAGACGTGATGCTAGTCAAAGACCACATCAATCTGATGGGATTCTCCGGAAACAACCCGCTGCACGGCCCCAACGACGAGCGATTCGGTCCCAGATTCCTTCCAATGAACCGTGCCTACGACAAGGATCTCATAGAGTTAGCCAAGAAGGTCTGGGATGACCTTAAGCTTGGTCCACCCATACACGAAGGCATCTACACCTGCCTAGGAGGACCCAACTTCGAGACTGTAGCCGAGCTGAAGATGCTCCAGATGGTCGGCGTGGATGCAGTAGGCATGTCCACGGTGCACGAGGTGATCACGGCGAGACATTGCGATCTCACCGTTCTAGCTTTCAGTCTGATCACAAATTTTTGCGCCACAAATTACGAGAATCAATCGGAGGCTAACCACGAAGAGGTAATGGATGTCGGTAAGATGAGGCAAGACACTCTGGCCACGTTCGTGCGGCATCTCGTATTGCGCATCAAGTCGTTGGGCTATCCAGGAACTAAATAAGAATCTGATTTTCCTTACTTTGTTGCGATTGATTTAAGGATAAAAATGGAAAGTTGTTTCAGTATTTTTCGTCGTCCTATTCCTGTAAAGACGTAGAGTTAGAGTACACATTTATATATATTTTATCGAGTTAAGTTTAATATTGCATATTTAGAATAAAGAAAACTATTTTTTTCATACAAGTTATTTTTCTTAACATTTTAAAAAATTGTTCAACTACCACTCGAGATAATTAGACTATCGAATACTCAATTTAAAGTCTTATTTTTCTACTGAAAGCTTTGTGCGTATTACACTGTCAAACTGAAATTTAAAAAAATAATGATATATTAGATAACCATAAATCTTCATGCTTGAATAATTGCAGTTTTGCTTATAATTCGTTGTCAAAAATTGAATAATAGGTGCCAAACCGTGTAAATCACTATGAAAGTAGAACATGAATTTCGAACGTGCACACGAGTTACTGAATCTTGCAGAGCGTATTTCCCCGTATTTGTTATGCGGATGCGTTTACAGAAGGGCGGCAATGATTGAAATAATAAATCAGAGAAGGAAGACAGATTGGAAACCGCTCGAATTGCTCTGGATGCAACGAATTTCGCAGCATCCCATAACGCAGAAACTGCAGGAACGCTTCATACAATAAATAAGCAATAAAAAAAATGAATTGCAAAGCAGCTTGCAACGGAAATGTCGCACATAAACTGTGGAAAAATACAATAAATTGACGCTCGTCCTCGTTCCTGGGGGTAGGATCGGTACGAAGCACCTCCACCGAATACAACACTTCCACTACCATCGCACATCGACATCGCCTATTGCAGCAGAAACAGACCATAAATATTGAATATTTTCCGATTGCCATTTCTGTCCTACAGCATGCTGCAACTGCGAACGCGACCGGCCTTCATAAATTTTCCATGTACATCGGCCGCAACAAAATAGAGCAGAAAAGGATGTAACACGACCAAACAAAAAAATAGTGTAATGAAAATGAAACGAAAAAATAAATAATAAATAAATAAAAGCGAGTATCGTCGAACAACATATAACATTCTGCGGCAATACTTTACGCAAAAATAAATGCACATTTTATTCGAACGCTGTACGCATTTTATTTGCAATTCATGTAACTGATTGTTTCCATATATTCCTCATGAATAAAAATCGTATGACAACACGATAAAAGAATTAAAAAAATATATATGAAAATAAACCGTGCGTGAAACTCGATTTTATGATTTACTGTAATATTTTAAATCACGCTTTATTGAATATCTATTTTTAGCTTGTTGACAATTTACATGTTACGTACGCAACTATGTATAAACATTAATATTTGTTTAATAGAAGAACCGGCTTCGAATGACTAATGTTTATTTTCTGTACGCGACACCGAAGTGATTAGTTGCTACGAAGCGATTTACAAAACACTGAACTATCGGAAAATTTACTTTACTTTTTTTTTGTTAAACAAAACTACACGTAATCATTTCAATTGTTCTTTGTGATCGATAAGCTTTTAACTTAATAGTTCAATGATTGATCAAGTCTAAATTTACTTACACTAATGATTTGTAAATAAATTCTAATTTTCTATAAATAAAATATTTTTTTTACAATTTACATTATCAAAATTTGCTATGAGGATAATAGCATTAATTTTAATAAATTTGAAAATCTTATTTTTCAGATTTCATTTGAATATTTATATGATTTTAATTTATCGAAAATCTAAATGGATATTTTATGAGGTTGGATAATTATTAATTTATTGATGGCATTCAGTATTTAAAAAATATCTGCATTATTCATAAATATACTTTTAATTAATTTTAACTTTTAAAATGTATGAATCCATTTTATTAATTAATTTTCATTAAAAATTACTGAAAATGTCAATATAATTTGAAATATTCTTCTTTCTAAATGTTAATAGTTTAGATTAATTAGACTATAGCAATGAAAATAAAATGATTTTGGATTTATTAATGTTCGTAAATTTATATTTTGTATTAACTTATTAATTTTAGATTCATATTTATTTTATTTTACCAAATTATATTATTTTTTTTTAACATACTAAAAGTTATGATATTCGATAGAAATTTATATTCTTAGAAGGTTGATGAAAATATAAAGTTTTCAGTTGGAGATGAGATTGTGAGTGTAACATCTAGGATGAGGATGATTGAGCGAGAAAAGTAATGAAATAATTAGGGGTGAAACGGAATTCGGGAGGAGCGGAAAAATCGATAAGATGAGGTCGGAGGGAATGGGCAAAAAGCGCGGAATCGTCGAGGTTTGCAGATGTGACCAAAAGGACAAAATAGATGGGATCGAAAGTGTGTTGTTGTGTGTGCGTGTATACACGTAACAGAGAAAAGAGAAAAAAAAAATAGGAGAGGGATCGGAATGAAGAATGGATGGATGCGAGTCGGACCGATACTGGATGGGTCGGTAACATAACTGCGACTACCTGCCCGTAGATGACCTTGGGAGCGGAAACGAAAACAAAAGATATAGGGGTTACCATGGCGATGCGAGGGTGCCGAAGCGGCGGCGCGTCGTCGGAGGCGGCTGCGAGCGCCGGGACGCCGCGCAACCGACCACTCTCACGCGCACCGACCGTCCGACCAGTTCGTATCGCACCAACAAACTTGCACCACTCTTCTCGTTGTACTTCTGGTGTGTGTGTGTGTGTGTGAGTGGATGAGAAGGAATGCCTTCAGGCTCTCCCGCACATCTGCATTGACGATCAAAGGTGCGGATGGTCTGGTAGGCCGCCGGACAAATTGTTAAAAACAAACGCGCGCGCGTGTCCCGCCACACAATCTACTGCGGCGTTCTTTTAGGATTGTTCTCTCTTATAGTCGAGAATAGTAGTAGTTGTTGTTGTTCGGTGTGAATTTGATTATCTGTTGCTGCCGGCTGTGAGAATTATGTGAGAATGTCCAGTGCCGAGCGGATGGTGGAAGTCGGCGGGGTGAGCTCCCCGAGTTACGGCTACGGACGTTCCGGTATCCTCGAGACTCACGTCCGAGGCCAATGGTACCGGGTCTTCGTCTCCCTCGAGGATGACTATCTCAGCATCACATTGGATGAATCCTATGAGAATACCACCACTCTGAATGGAACCCTCAACAATAACATCGAGACGCCGAGCGGCCTCAGCGATACACCAGACGTACCAGATTCCGTTGCAAATCAGAAGAGATTGGTGAGGGTCGTCAAATCGGATAACAACGGTCTTGGAATCTCGATCAAAGGTGGTAAAGAGAACAAGATGCCCATCCTCATCAGCAAGATCTTCAAGGGGATGGCTGCAGATCAGACGGAACAGCTGTACGTCGGCGATGCCATCCTCTCAGTAAATGGTGAGGACCTGCGAGAGGCCACGCACGACGAGGCCGTGAAGGCGCTCAAGAGGGCGGGAAAAGTCGTCGAGCTCGAAGGTAAACTCATTCATCGATACCACCTCCACTACCACTACTATACATTACTACATACTATACACATCATCATCACCATCGGTTGTAAACGTAGTAGAAATACTACCACCATTCTACTCTTATTTAAAAAAATCTCATTCATTAACAATACATTTTATTCACTCTTGCAACAAGTTATTCAGACAAAAAAAAACATATTTTACTCTACATAATACTAAATACATTATTTATTAAAATTTAAAAATACGATTCACAATAGAAAATATGTTGATTTCAGATAATGTGAAATCATTGTAAATATTTGTTAGTCGATTAGTTTCAAAATTGTACACTAATTACAATTACAGATAAAAGTTGTAAATATTTAATTAATTTCAGTTAATATTTATTTCAATGTATTTACATATCTAAATTCGAATCGTCAATTATAAAACCTCACTAATGTGAATATCAGTATTCGATTTAGGAATTAGATTAAATAATCTGTTGAACTCATAATGCAGACATCCGGAGTGATTTATAGGCGTGTAGTATATTAATGAATTCGAGTTTTTATGAACTTGAAGATCGTAAACTTGAAAGATTATGCAAGGAGAGAAAGATTTATACATTAAGAAGTTTAAGTAGATTTAAATATTAACCAGATACGAAACAGAGATACTCAAATTACGTAATCCAAACTACGTAGTAACATTTTCAACGTAATGAATTCAACGCAAATATAATATTGAAATGTATGCTACAAATTTTTTTCACAACAACAATCATATCGTAATCATTGCATAATTTAGATTTAATCAAAATTATTAGGTTAACTAAATTATATCTCTTTTTATGTTATACATTAGTTTTTTTAACCCTGTATATGTAGAATTTAGACTTATAGCATATAATTAAGTGTACATTTAAAAAATTAATAACGGTGATTTGTTGAATGTTACAAGGTGAAATCGATCGATTTGATGGCAACTGATCAATTCATATTGTAAAGCGCACGTGTTATGTGTCGGATTGTTTGAGGAAAGCTTTATGTTGATGTGTCGGGCGTTTCATAAATATTTTGCCGTGGCGATGCGGAGTGTATTCGCAGCAGCAAGCAAATGCCCCACGGGTTTCGACGAGAAAGCGCAAAGAAACCGCAAAAATGGAAAACCGGAACAAATTCGCGGTCAGCCGAAACCGTTCCCATGACCGAAACACTTTGTTTGCTCGTTTTCGCCCTTTCATTTCTATATGTTTTATTGTTGTCGCTGCAAAAGCAAAAAAAAAGAAGGTGATGCGAACAATCGGATCTAATAAGAAGCTTCGAAAAACAGCTGAGGAAGAAGAAGACGGGACGTTGCCTTGGGGATGATGATGGCAGCCTCCTTCGATTTGCTCCGAAAACTTCTGAACTGTCAGAAGCGGCGGAGCGTCGATCCGAACGAAGCAAAAAGAAGAAACACGCTGATTGATAGATATGTTAACAAATTACTACCATCAAACAGTCTGGAAACTTAGCAATTTGTTTCAACAATAACGGTGACATAGTTACAGATTCATTTATTTCAAATAAAAACAATAGAAAACTGATGCTTTCTTTCAGCACTAATGATTAGATGCTGTAGTCTGTATTTGCTTGGAGATTGGTCCTTCAACCGTGTGCATTGTGTGAATGTATATAGTATTATGTAGTCTTGTTCCTCTAGTAACTCGTCTCTATTCCGTTGCAGTGGTTATTCTCTTTGTCCCAAGTTGGCTTTAATCAAATACCATCCGAAACACGCGTTGCTTAACTTTCTGTAGCATTCAAACTTAAAGCACCAAACATTCTCAACACAGAGTCCTCAAAATTTGTGTTATTTATTTCCTAAAATAGTACTAATGGCAATGACTAAGTCCTATTTTATCATATTATAGCTTAGTTTCTTCACTTTTCAGTTTATAAATTACTTATTGGAAATTTAATGACAAATTTTAAAAACTATACGATAAAAAGAAATTATTACATAACTGATGATTATCGTTAATTTAAGAGTTTTGGCAAAATCTATCGAAAATATTTGTGTGGAGTTGCATAGGCAGGTGGTGTTCTGCAGAATACCGTGCTAGATCCCATTTTACGAGATCATAACTAAAGAGCCTTAATAAATATGAAATTGTGGCAGGTGCAGTGTGTACTTTGCACTCGTTTCTTTCAATTATTAATTACCCTTTGGAAAATCTTCAAACATTTAGGTCATCTCCATATTTGAAAACAATACATTTGAAGAATATGCTGTTGTTCCGCAAGGTTCTATTTTTATAAAATTTTAAGTTATTCCTTGATGTGAGAAGTTATACACTAGATGATTCACGATTAAAGCCGTTGGAAATTAAGAGCGAAGCAGAGAAAAAAAACTAACAGACGTTTCGCATTGTGATTAATTAATTAATATGCCCCAGTTTCTTTTCCGATGTTAATAAGAGTCTCCAATGAATGGGAAAACCCTCGGACTGTGCAGCGTCAGATACAAATAAAGTAAAAGAGGAAATCCAAGCTGAAAGCAAACAAAATGCACGTGGAAAAAAGAAAAGGTCGAAAGGGAGAGAAATAGCTAATTTCCGGAAAGTTTCCTTTTTCCTGCCTTCTCCCCAATTTAACTTTTTCTATTGTCGAAAAAGCGGAATGATTAAAGTTCAAGGCGAGAATCCGAACAGAATTCTTGTTTCTTTCTTCGCGGAGGTTGATGCAGAAGAAGTTAAATCGGGATAAATATTCAATAGTTTTCTTGAAAGCGGCGCCGTGCTTCTTCTTCTTCTTCTGCCGTAAAGATAATTTTATTGCACGTCGGGGCACGAGAGGAGATTTCGGATTTACCGGAGTGCATTAAAGATTTAAGCCTTCTCTCCCCATCTCGCGCCCATCTTCAGCAGCAGCAGCAGTTTTGTGCAACGACCATCATCATCTTCATCCATCCATCATTGATGCCGCTTTCTAATTCCAAATCAAACGCTATTTGCGCTGCAATTCCTCAATGGAAACGCACGAAGAGCGAAGGAAAAATAAAATTCTCGACTCCGGTTAACAATTTAGAAAGCGTAAACACGCAAGACTCTTGAAGCTTAAGATAACATTGCGCATCTCGAAATCAAAATATTTTTTATTGTAGAGATTCTTTGATTATCTGCAAACGCACGGAAATTCGAAATTAATTAATTAATGCAGTCAGCGAAAAAGTTGCAAGAAAGCACGAAACGAAAAGGGGGAAGGAATTAATTTCGGATTTTCCTTTTCTTGATGATGATGGAATTACGCAATTAGCGGGAATTATTTGAGAACTCGAAATTGGAATTGCGTTAAGCCGCGAAACGCTGTTACGTGTTTATTTTGCTGTTATTAATATTACCATCGTCATCATCGTAACCAACGCGGTTTGAGGTTGTAACAGATTTAATAACGCGTCGTTAAATCAAACGAATTCCTTGTGAAAATTGAATCTGAAACTGACACGTTTAACATTTACATCGTTACAAAATGTTACTTTTAAACAATTCTGGTCTAATGTAATTTACTGACATTAATGTTACCACAATCTAAAATTAACAGTTATTTTTTTTGTTTAACTTTTTCTAAATTTTACTTTGGTAAATCATCGTTTTCTTCATGAAAATCATCAAAATTTGAGGAAATTCCAAATGAAACATAAATTCTCGTTTTTTTTTGGTTGAAATTTTTTACTCTGAAAATTTGTGGTCAAATGTGAAACGCAAATTGAAAGAACGATGCGAAATAATAACAGCTGAGTGCATTTGCAATGCAAATCGTCGCGTTATTTGTGCAACTGGACGTGTCTGTTATTTTTATCGACATCTCTGCCCTGACCCTTCTGAATGAATACAAAAAAAAAATATAAGCGCCCACCGCTTTATTTCCCACGCGAATATTATCATTAGTTAATTGAAACTGGATGTTAGCGTTTAACGGACGGTTATTTCTTGTGTGCCAAATGCAATAAACACTGATAATTTTTCTATCATAAAATTGAATTAAATTAACAAATATCATCTACTTTATAATTTAAATATTTTTTATTTAATCTTAATTTTTCTTTAAATATTCAATTGATTGAGTGCTGTTTTCTGGAGGTTCTAAGCTGTGGGGCTTTAAAGACATCGCATCGCCCGCATAGTAAGAACAGAGTTGAGGAGGTAGGAGGGTCGGTCGGACGGGCAAACTGGAACGTAATTACAATTAATTACGTAACGGTCCGCGATAAATCACCCCCGCGGGAGGCATTCGTTTATAGAAAGTTGTGTGTTTATGAATAATAATTAAACGCTCATCGTGTCGGACTCAATTGATGCCACGGAACAATAACCGAGTGCAATTAATGCACGAATACGTTGCTACAATTTACATAAAAGATAAATTTGTCTTCATATTTCCTTCCTTTCGTAATTATTTTTTATTAAACTATTTTTTTTTCAAATTTTCAGTCTTAAATCAACGACAGAAACTTTTCAAATCACGTTTAAAAAAAAATTATTTGCAACTACTTTGGGAAGAGACCAAAACTTTTCATTAAAAAACTTTTTATTTTGTTCAAACTAATTCGTACTAAAATAAAATATTAATTTTCAGTAAAACTTTTATTACATAAAAAAATTATTACAATTTCTTAATATTTTCATCCACTATCATTTAAAATAATTTTGTTTGAACTTTAAACTAATATTTATAATTTTAAATTTGTGTCCGATATTCCATTTTGCTCATTTTGTGACAATTCTTATGATTAATTCTGCAAGTTATAATTGAGCTGTACGAAATGGCGCGTAAATAATTCGAGTTCAGTTGTGCTAACGCAAAAGATATGACGTGTTTATTGGTTGTTAACGCGTTAATTCCGACGATGCTGCAGTGCACGAGTCACCACTCCGTTGAGTCACCAAACGAATGAGACTCAAAATTTTCCTACTTAATTTACAATAACTCGAGCATTAGACAATGCACACACGCATTGTTTCGGTGCGGACGATTTGCACGCCTACGTGCAAACCGGTCCCAATCAATTTGCACAAATTACGTCCACCCACATCCGCCACCGCCCGTTCTCTCTTCCCATCTCTCGCAATGCACACTAGTTGACACCTCCATAATTTCCATAGTAATAATACATATGTACAACACGTGAAACACAATAAGGCATTAGATTTTGTGTATAGATGATTACGTAATTCAGATTGAAAAACAATATTTTCAAAATATTAGATAATAATTCCTTTTTCATTACATCTACATATTATATAAGAATAGATAGACAGAAAAATTGTACAATTTGTGATATTTTGGATTTTTTATGAATGAGTTTAAGTAATAATTTAAGTCAAATTAATCTTAATAATTAAAATAATTTTCTGAATGCTAAAAGTATATGCATTAACAGGGACGTATTGAGAAAATTGTGTTATTTGTAATATTTTGAAAAGTGATCATAAAATATATATTTTTTGGAAATGCAATAAATTCAAATTTTTAAATCATTAGAACTACATCTTATATAAAATAAGTTTCTGAATGGTCAAAGTATTTGGATTAACAGGGGTGTATTAGAAAAAAATTGTTATTTTTGATAAAATGTCAAATATCAAAAATTATAAGGAATTAACTGTCAAAATTGTGATGTGCGAATCGCGGAATAACGATTATGCCAAAAAAACAAAAACAACATTTAAATTATTCATTATAGAATTTCATATTATTTATTTTTTTATGTGCGCCCGTTTCGCATCATCCGCTTTGTTCGGCGATCCCGTTTCGTTTCGTTTCAATTGTTCGGATCACGTCATTTCATTGCAGCTATTTATTGCATTTCATCCGCGGCTATTGGACATATATAAAGGCAGCCGCCTGCACGACCCTTCAATTCACGCCCATCCACCCCTTTTTTTACCAGTCACATCCAATAGGCCCGATTTTAATTCCATACAACGCCGCAATTTTTCGTTTATGTTCAATATATTTTTGTTCTGTTTTGTAACTGGTTGATGTTGATGTTCTATTTTATTGGGTTTGACGATCGGTTTTCGTTCATGTATGTTTTATCTCTCTTTTTGGAATCAATCCCATTTTAGCATGTATTAATACCTTTTTCCGTTTTGTTTTTTTAACTGTTTTGCGTACATCAATTATTATTTCTATAGCCTCCTCTTGTTGTTTTTCCTTGAAAAGGAAATATTATTATTTGAAATAATACAGATATATCTGATATAAAATATGTTTTAATAGTTAAAAGTATTGAAAATTTCAGGGTTGTATTTGCAAATTTTCACGAAATCACATAGTTTTTGAATAAATATTGCACAAATTAAAAGTTAAAAGTATCAGTGGGAGTGTATTGAGAAATTTGTCTTATTTGCGATATTTGAAATAAAACGTTTTCAAAAATTATCACAAAAAATATTATATTTTATTTCTAAATGTAATAGCTTCAAAGTTTAGTTCATATTCTTTTAATCAATATAATGTAGTCAAGATATGTATTGAAAAGCTAAAGGTATAAGCATTAACAGGGATGTATTAAGAAAATTGTGTTCTTGTGGGGGTGGTTCCCAATATCCGTACTAGGTCCTTAATACTATTGAAATGCATGCTAAAACCAAAATTGCTTTAGAATTTTATATTTTTGTTTGCTGCTGATTGGCATACAACCCGGAGGGCGATGCTTTTTCCTTTCCGTCTGCCGCGCCGCCAATTTATGATTTAATTGATTTCGAGGGCGAGTCCCACCCGCCTGGATGGATGTTTTCGGGCGGCGCAAATTCCCGCCCCGCAAATCCCGTCGGCATTATTAGCGCAAAAACCCTACACCATCACCCCCGCATCGACCCTCTCGAAGAACGTCGAAACGTGTCGAATATACCAACCCCTTCCAACGACGTCCCTTCAATACGCGGCACATACAAATTTTATAATCTCGTCCTGGCCTCACCTTCATCCCCTCCCGATAAAGATGTGTATTATATAGCGAAATTGAGTTAACGGCGGGTGGGGGGAGATGAAGGAGGGAGGGTGCGGATTTTGGGACAATGGGAATTGCATTCAGGTGGCTGTGGGTTTGGGAAGGGTGGTTTTGGATGTGGACGAGGATGAGGTGACGGGTGCGAGATGTACGGTGAGGGGGGATGGAGGGTGAATGGTCTCTGCGCGGGAGATTAATGAAGGTGTGCGGCACAGGACGACATCCCCTCAGCCGTCGCCCGCAGCATCGCACAATAATCTCTTTCACCATATAATGGACTCACCCCACTCTCCCTTCGTTTAATTACAAAACACTGTAACCGAGGCAACAACAAGAATAAGAAGAAGAAGAAGAAGGAGGAAAAAAGTGAGGGAAAAATATAGAGCGAAGCACGTCTGAAAATACGTACAGAGTTTTCTTCTGGGTATTTCTTTTCGGACGTGCCTCTTAGCGTACGAAACTCGTTGATATTTTCTATTTTCGTGGGAACATTTTAGTAATCAATAAAAAAAACTATTCGAAATATTGCAACAATTTATATATTCTAGTTATCCTTGAGTTTAAAACATTGTAACCTAGGAGACAATGGTTTCTAGATATTGTAATAATATTCCAATCATTAGACTTGAATTTTGAACTAAATACTAAAATTGTTAACTTATCCTAAATTTTTCAGTTCAGATTACTATTATTGAAAATTTTTGAAAGTAAAATTTTGAACAAAACAAAAACTTGTTCTGTTTTTTTTATCAGTTGCGATTTTGATACTATAAATGTTAGTAAACTAAAAACAAGCAACTAAAAATTATGAAAAACGAAAAACACTTCTAACATCTGAAAATATCCTTTATAAATGTTTCGTGATTCACAAAGCCAGTAAATGTAGATATTTCTGTTGGATAACGCAACTGCAGTTATTACTTGTGTTTATTTGCAGCATTTGTAACATTGTTAACTTGTTGCTGGTCGCACGTATTTTGCATGTTATGCGATTGCGACATGCAATTGCGCGTTTTCCGCAAAAACCCAACTACTCTCACGTGCAAAGCGAACGGCGAAACCGTTAAAAATTGCATGACAAATTGCAGACAGTCGAACCGACGCATCCGACGCGTATAAACAGACACATACACAAATCGGATTCAAATTGACAAAACAGTTTACATATTTTCATTACTACTCGAAAATTCAAATAATTTTAAGTTTATTTGTCAATTTCGTAATAATGTTTTAATTTCAATAATATAAACAAAAAATTTAAACATTTTTATTAATTAATTTAGATAGAAATAATAGAAAAAGTTTGTTTGATGATAAAGCTGAAATTCATTCGATAATGTCCCTTTTCATTACTTAAATAGCTGAAACGTTTAGGGCATACGATTTCCAAATGGACTTTATGTAGAAACAGCGCTCGAACTCTTTGATAGATTGTGTCTGCAAAGTCGGAGATCCGGCAATCACTTATCGAGAAATGCCCTTTTGGAGGAAGCAAACTTTGGCTTTGCGGCGAAGGAGTTGACTTCGATCCGACGTGAAAGCAAGTAGAGGAACGATTCCAATGTAAACAGCAAATATTTAGTTAGCAATTTAAATTTAGCATCCGGCAGAAGAGTCATTAGGAGCGGGTGCGAAAGCGGCCGCACATTCGGGGCCAACCCTCAACTCACTCATCCAGATATCGGATTACTGCAACTACCACTTCTGAGGTTTATTTCCACTTTTCGAGTGAATGCAGAAGCGTTTTTGTCAGCTTCGTCGTCGTCGTCGAGCTATTTCCAGATTGCGCAATTTTTCGTCCTGAAATAAGCACGGCCACACAAACACATAACAGCGCTTGTGTACGTTGGAGAGAGAAAAGGGGAGCCGATGTTTGAAACAAAATGTTTTAATATAAAAGCAGATGGTCGTGGGAGGACAGAAAAGGAAGGACGACACAGATGGACGCAATAGATCTTCTTGAAAACCTAAGAGCGAAAACGTTAAGTGTATAGAGAAGAAAACACGATTTGTGTTATTAATAAATCAACAGATTTACAGTTAATTATCACCTAATTTAATAAAAATCAAGCATAAAATACAAAAAAAAAAAAATTTTAATTTTGAAAAAATAATAATATCAAAAAATGGGACAAATCTATTCATTCACTACCAAAATATTAATGTAATAATTGAAAATAGATAATTTTTCAATAATTTGATGTTAAAAATGAAACAAAACTACTCAATTTTAGAAAGTTTCCTATGAATATTCTGAAATCTCTGTCAATATTTGCATTAAAATTTTAGATTCGCTTCCAAAATATTAGTTAATTTGTTACAAATAGAACAAAATTCTTCAGTTTTAGGAACTTTCCTATAATTTTAGATTCACTACCGAAATATTAGTATAGTAATTGAAAATTTTAAGAAGTTCATTGATTCTTTAAATTCATCACCAAAATATTGGTTTAGCAAATTAAATTGTATATTTTTTTTATAAATATGTGAAAAATTGGCCAAAGCTGTTTAGTTTTAGAAAATCTTTGATATTTTCTCTTTTTTCAATATTTTTCTTGTTATGAGACAATATTATTATTTTATAGCAAATAATGCATTAGGAAAATTTTCACTATTGTTTAGGTATAGAACAACCACATGAAAGGAAGGAATAAACGTTGCTGGCCTTTGCAAAGAGCGTAAAGCTGTGAGTAGTTAATCGGATTATTCGCAATGTTTGCCAATTAATAAATCAATGGTCGTATTATATAATAAATTCGTCGATACGGAATAGACGAGGGGATGAATTTCAATTTGAACCACTTTAACGCTCAGGATTTATATGCACTCTGCAATTTATCGCTATTTTTTTCCATTCATATCATTTACAATATACGCGCGCATTTATTTATTGTGCGCCGACGTTTCATAATTGAATTTATTCTGAAAAATAACAAATAAAATATAAATAAATAAAACGAAACGGCGAATATTTGCTAACAAAAGCGGAGATTTATTGCGTGTCCCCCATCGATTTTCCTACTCGAATTACGTCAAAATATTATAATAAATGTTATAAATAAACGTGAAATTTATTGAAATTATTTATTTAATTTTAATTATGAAAAAAAAAATATATGAATTATTTAAAATATAAATAAATTTAAAATAATCCGAAAGTTTTCTTATTCATGTTATAAATATTTCCGTTCAAAAATTAATTGTTTATTATGAATTTATAAATGTTTAATTAACTGAATCTGTTAAAAAAATGATAAATGATAATTATTAAAAGTAAACAACAAAATTATTAATTAACTGGATTGAATAATTAACTAATTATTTACTGATTTATATATAACAAATCATATTTTGAAATTTATGTAAATTGATTAAAAATGTTGTTCAAATTGATTTGCGTAAGCGCATTGTAGATTTAATACAATTATTTAATCAATGATAAAGCTTTTATGAAAATACAAACCAAATTAATCAAATATTTACTTTGGTTTTTCAATAAAAGTAAACATCAATTCATTCATAGTAACGCAATTAACTGTGTGTATTTTACATGCATCAATTGAATGAATGATCGCTGATTGCAGACTGAGAACCGGTTTTTTTTTTCTCCTCTCTCTCTCTCTCTCTCTTGGTTCTGATTACAGTCATGCAATTTGGTTCTGTGAAAAACGGTAAAAGGATTGTTTTTTTTTTCGGTCGGATTGGGTGCGTTTCCATTTGAAACGTACATGCTCCGTATGGGTGAGTGTGTGTACAAACACGAATCCTTTTGTTGCGGCGAGATTGGTCGAAATTGAGGCCTCATTTGCGGCTTTATGGATAGATAAATAGTCACGATTCGAGTTTAGATTATTATGCATGGGTGGATCGATTTTAATCCCACACACATATATAAATATTATACACACGTTCCCAACATATCGGCGTTTCTTTCTCCTCGTCCTTGTATACAATACCATTAAATTACAGACTTTCGTTTTAATATCTAATCGATATACACATAATTCCATACGCAAATCTACTTAAACCAAGCGTTTTTCAAATAATTATTTTTCTTTAGAAGATCAGACATTTTATTTTCAATTTTCTTTAACGTTTTTTAACCAATTATTAGTTCTTAAATTTGAACAAAAATCATCTTTGCATAAATATTTTATTCTAGAACTGAAATTATTTCATTTTCATAGAATTTTTCATTAAATTAAATAATTTGTAATCTTGAAAAATAATTTTAAATATCAATGTTTCTAAAATTTTATTTATATTTTTGAACCACTTACAATTTAAAAATGATTGTCTCTTTAGAAAATGATTGTTGCATTAAAAATCCAAGATTTTTTTCGTCAAATTATAAATTTGTTTATGAAAAAGATCTCATTATTTTTTCTTTGCATTTCTTAGTAAATTATAATATTTAATATTGAAAAAATCCTCTTCAAAATTAAGACCTTTTTTTAAAACTTTCTAAACATTATAAATTTGATTGTATAAAAGTTTTTTTTTAACAAAGAAGAATGTTTTCTTTTGAGGATTTATTTCATTTTTATTATATTTTTCAGTAAATTATGAATCCAAAAAATTCTCTTCAAAATCAAGGTTCTTTTTCGAAAACTTTTTTTAATTTCTTCGTCTAATTATAAATTTATAAAATAATGTTTTTTAATTTTTCAGTAATTTAGGATTTTTAATCTTGAAAAAGATTTTTCCTTTTTATCATTCATCAACAAACTGAAATTATTTTAGTTTAATTAAATTTTGTTAATTTAAATGTTTAATTTATTTTTATATAATTTTTTTTATTAACTTTGATTGTAAACCTTTGAAAAAAATAAAATGCAATTTAATTTTTAGCTGAAATTGGAAGCCCATCATGAAAAAAACGATTTTCCATAGAATTTTTTTTTGTATAAATAAAAAGCAGCAGCAAACATAACGAACAAAGGGCAGAAGATTTCATTAGCTGGAAAATAAAGCGCGCGCGTGTAATTCACGTTTACTGAATGGCATTTTGCATGAACGAAAAAAAAAATACAGTAAAAAAAACGTACCTAAACGAGAGTAAAAGTAACAATAGGTTATTTACTGAAAGGTGTTTTAATCGCGAAAAATATGGATTTTTTATAGTTGCGAAAATTTCTATTCAGATCACTAGTAAAATGATTAGTTTAACAGATAAAAAGGCTTAAAAACTTTTCAATTCAAAATAAAAACTGAAATATACAACTTTTAATTATTTGATATTGATTTTTTGAAATTTATTTAGATTAGGTGACAGCTGTCACCTTGTGTCACAAACAAACATGTTGGATCACGAAATGACAGCTGTCACCTTCTGTCAAAGCGAGGAAACAGATATGTTTGGTTGCGCGGTTAACAGGTTGAGAAACGCTGATCTAAAGTAGTCGAATGTACAGACTTGCCTTCCGATTAATTAAGGTAAAATGAAACTTTAGATTCTCCCGTGATGCAATATTTAATATTAGCTATTAGATATTGTAATTAAAATTTCCGTGTTGATGAGTATTTTACGTTTTTCTTTGTGAAATGTTGAGACTGCTGTAAGAAGTGTATCTGTTGATGATATGCACCGTAATAATCGGAGCTTTCACCCCTAAGAAGACGAGGGTGAGTAAATAGGCCTTCGGCTCAGCTCCCCACCCTCTCTGACAAAGGCGAAAACACATAAACTGCGTTTGTCAGGTGATAAGTTCGCGGATGGGGATGAATAAACTCCGGGGGTGGCTTTAACTTAAATTATTCCCGCGCCGCGCGAATAAAACCAGACGAAGAAGAAAACGAAGGAAGAAAGCGAGAAAGACCTTCTTTATTTACGCCCGGAAAATCCATTTGTTCCGATAATACATTTTGCGGCTAACTATCCTAAACGGCCGTAAATCTAAAACTACTTTTACATTTCCACTTCTAAATAACACCTTCAATTTCTTTTCTTTTCATATTAATTTTTTTTGATGCCATAATTCTTGAAAAGTTGGGGAGCGCTACGCGCCGCGAATTTTAAACAAGCGCCGATTAATTCCGTGAAACTGCAATTAAAAGATATCGCAGAAGGGGAACTAATTGAGAGCAAAAAAAAACCTCCCCATTTATTACGCAAACAATTAGAAATCGATAAATTTACGAAATAACTGCAATAAAAAAAAATGTGTACGCGTTCGCTGAGAGTTGGCGAAAAACGAATTCGTTCATAATTGAATTTAAAAACTGCAGTTAAAACTTTACTTTTTTTTTCTCTCGTTCATTTTCCCGACTGAAGGGTTGTGCTGCGGGGGTGGCCGCGTAATAAATTCGGGTCATTAATCTGGGGCTTATCTCGGCTCCACCCACCACCACCCCACTAAAAATTTTTCATTTGTTTAGTCCATTTTTCGCCTCCCTCGTTTTCAACCACCGCCAGTTTTTAACGGCTAAATTCCGCGCAGAATATAAACAAATAATAAACGGTTTTCATTAATGTCGCATTTTTTTCCCTTTAAATGTGTCTCTTTTATTTTTGCATTGGGAAATTTTCGCTCGCTTTCCTTATTTTCCGTCCGGTTTATTTTATTTTTCCACCCCTATTTTTTTTTGTTGTTGTTGCTGCGGGGTTTGTTGTAGCGGTAGTAGTAGTAATACGGTCAATGTTCTCGCCCCGGCAAGGATTTTATTTCCTTTTCACGCCGAAGTGCACTTACATAAAATGTACTCTATTTCCAGTACGCGGAAAGAGGGTGTGTGTGTGTGTATATGAGAGAGAGAGAGAGAGAGAAAAAAGGCGAAAAAGCGAACCGCAAAATAAATACGGACCTTCCCCGGCAATAAAACTTTGCTTTCGGTCCCCGAAATTTATACGATTCTCGGGCATATTTTTCAATACCTTTCAAAAGGGCGAACGAAAATCCATAACGCTGCCGCTACCTCTTGGGTCAAACGACGTCGTACCCTTTGATACCGATGGAAACTTGTAAAATACTTTCACAAATCACTTAAAGATGCGTACATTTTTATTATTCTACTACCGTAAATAAAATACTAGCAACAAACTAATATTTCTAATATCAAGTTATATTTCTAATATCAATTACTAATTATATTAGAATTTAAAAGGAAAGAATCAATGAAACTATTAATACAAAAAAAAATAGACGAGACAGCGATAATAATATACGCTACTATTCATCGTCTGGGTTATTCGGAATAAATTATTTTTTATCTTATCGTGTCTAGACTCGAGACCGGAATTTTCTACACATGTTTTTTTAAGACTTTTTACTACTTTCCACTCATTTCATTCATCGTTTCTGCGTATTTCTGAGAATTGTCTGCATTTTTTACTGCATTCTTTTGCGCTCGTAAACATAGTATTTTTTATCCAAATTTATTTTTAATTAAGTACAAAATGTATTTTTCAATGAACTTAAAAATTATTTAATTATTGTAAATAGTAAACATTTCAAGTTTTCAATTAAAATGTTTAATTAAACTCGAGTTTCTCTGATTATATTTATTAGGAAATTTGCAAAATGCATCATAAATATTGTAACAAACTGTAGACAGTCAGAGTATACACATGTCCATCCGTTTTGTTTGCGTTTGGGATGCGTTCACGTGTTGTTCGCCTTTGAGCTTAGCAGGATTAACATATGATTAGAGTTAATCCGGCCTGCATATAATTAATGGAATCAGGGAGAATTAATTTATTTGCCGGCGCCCGATGCGCCGATGATTCTTCCCTTTAATGCTCGATGGGGGATTTTCGCAAAACGCATTAGTTTCGACGCTAATCACCTTAATATTCATTCGCGATCCATTTGCTCTGCACTTTACGCATATCAGAGTTTACGTTAATCACATTATATAATTTACGTCTATTATATTCCGATTACAGAAAACGTTAATAGAAAATGAATTAAGACAGTGCTTGCATAATTTGCTTTTAGTTTCGCATTTATAAAATTTAAAGAAGTTTTCACAATTTGAAACTTTAAGATTTAAAAAAATGTAAATTCAATTACATTTATAGAAAATTAAGAATTTTTAATTTGTAACTTTTAAATATGTTTTAAAGTTATTATAAAAATTTAAATATTTTCCAATTTATATTGTAATTTCCGATTAAATTATATAAATATAATAGATTTTTAATTCAAATTAATATAGTTTACAAAAAGAAAATTTTAGTTTTATTTTCATCAAATTTTAATCTTACTAAAATGGTATTAAAATTAATTAAATCATTTTTAAAACTAATTCAAAATTAAATTATTTAGAATTAGTTTAGATTTATAAATATTCTTAATTATAAAATGGAAGAATTATATAAATCTAATAGATTTTTAATTTAAATTAATATAGTTTACAAAAAGAAAATTTTTAACTTATTTTCATTAAATTTTAAACGGTATTAAAATTAATTAAATCAATTTTAAATCTAATTCAAAATTAAATTATTTTAAAGATTCGTTTAGATTTATAAATATTCTTAATTATAAAATGAAACTAAATTTTTAATCTTGAAATTCGTAAAAGCAAGTTGCTAATTATCCGATCAACCTAAGATCCGGTTATCCGATAATTGGGAGATAGGTGAATGGCACGAGTCTGCACGGATCTCGAAACTAATTAATGCCGGAATGTTTGGATCGTGTTTCGCCAATTAGCGAAGGATATGTTATACGGAAAAGTGCGGATGGAAATTTGGGTTGACTGACGACGACGGAGAGTTTATCAGTTAATTGTTTTTATAATTTCCACACTTGACATTTGAAGCGACCTCCTCCAGCTCCAGAATAAATAAACTTTCGAACTTGAACTTTTCGAGCGAGCAAACGGGTGTGAGAGAGAGAGCTTGGTCGAATGTGGGAACGCGTAGGAGTAGTAGGAGGAGGATAATTAAATTCAATAGCCCGAAACGAACAACTTTCCGCTGAAATCCCTCATTCATAGTATAAAACCCAATCATCAGAATAAACATGCTGCTGCATGGCGGCGGTAGAGAAGAGAGGATGAGGATGAAGAGGATTGGGTTGAGGATGAGGAGGAAACAACTATGGACGTAATGAAATTACGCGAAAGGAACATCGCCATTATGAAATCTCTGTATGAATTTTGTAACGAAGCAAATGGCTTGAATGAGCATAATTAATGGTAACAGTGAAAGGGACTTCAAGCGCTCACTTGGAAATAACACTTTGTATTTTTATTTTTGATCTTCCGCATTGCTACATTTTCATATACACTGCAAGTATTTTAATTTAAAAAAATATTTTATATTTGTAAATTTTAAATAAATTTTCAATCGTGAAATAAATTTATTTTTACACATTGAAGTAACAATAAATTACAGAATAAGAATTTGAATTTACGTTAGAAAATAATTTAATATGAATAAATGAAATTAAAACGAAATATGTTTTTTCAGTAATTACTTAATTTGATTTCGTAATCAAGGAATTGCAAAAATTATGTAATTAGTGTGAAAGCTTCGACAAAAAAGACTGAAAAAACGTAGGCTGAAACGTGAGTTAGTTCATTTGGGATTTCCATTGAGTTTGGTTGGAGCAACGTTAATAATCGCTTTTTATCATGATCATCCGAAACCAGTTGTATTTTTTTATCTTGCACCGAGATCCCTGGATGCACCACGCTCCAGGGGATGAGGATGAAGAGGTTCAGTAGGATGTGTAAGGGATTGAGAACAACCCACACAGATCATCGATCGCAATGCAAAATTTTAATCTCGCCCATCGAAAACCGTAATCTCTGTGCCTCGGGGTCACCGCACATTGGTTGCGACGATAATAATGTGCATTAAGCCATTTCCTTCGATACAACCCGGGGACGATACGGAGGAGAAATGAACCGAGATTTAATTATAGATAGAACAACAAAAAAGAAAAATTAACTTGGCTTCAGCGCTGAATCAATCCATCATCACCATCGAATTGTTCGCTACAGTTAATTGTTAATATAAAATTATTTTTAATTTTATTTTGCTGTTGGTTGGCGAATCGCAAGTGTCTGCATAGCGTAACTTTATACAAATCAAAATGTTTTTGGGGATGTATGCATTTCACTCGGCGCTCATTTCTACCATAAATAATTACGCTGTTATTTCCATGTAACGCGCGTGCAGCTATCATTTATCAGCCGTGAAGCTGAAACGAAATATTTATATATATTTACAGAATGAATTCATATTCATACGGATTTTGCGGAAAAATTAAATTGTTAATTATGGTGTTTCATTTCCACGTCATATTTTCAATATATTTCATTCTAATTACAAATTAAACCAAAATTTAAAATTTTCACTTCATTTTCTTGCCAAAAAATAATATTATTTTGAAACGTCTGAATTAAAAAATCATTTGAAAAATTACAAAATTTTATTTTAATTTTTAAAATAATAATATATATCAAAATATGCTCACCGAACGTTAAAATTGTAGCTTATTAAATGCGTGTATTTACATAATCGTGGCACTAATAATATATTTCGCTATAAAAAAAATATGATGTAATCAAAAATTTCATTTCAATTTGCATCGAGTTTAATACAAGCTATAAAATTTAAATTATCGGAGGTAATGTTTTGTGGAAATTATTAATGAATCTATAATGATTAAACTGAGCAAATTGCATGCATAAATTGTTGTTATAAAAGTTTAACTTTCAATGTGCATTCATTCATTAATTAACTTTGCATAAAGAAACAAGTGCACTTGAATGAGTACGTTTTTATTCCTATTGAAAACCATTATGCCTTTTGATAAAAAAGCGAGTACAAAAAGGCTGCGGTATGAAAAAAAAAATAGAAGTTTTTATGTGCATTATATGAAAAAGTTCAAATAGGTTTTGACTGGTAAAGTGGAAATTTGCTCGAAATCTAAAATATTGGAAATAAATTGAAGTTTAACTTTGTCATATTTTTATTACGCTTTTATTTTTAAATAATATAAACGTCCAAATTATTTTGATATTCAAATGATTTGAATTCTCCAGTTTTAAATTTCTTTACTAATAAAAATTAAATAAATTTGTAGTAGTAGTGTCTTATTAATTGAATATTCAAAGTTAAAAGTAAAGTTAAATTAAACTTGTCAAAGAATGTCAAAAAAATATGCAAATCGAGGCAAAAATCGTTAATTTTTATGAATTTCCAAGAAATTTCAGGAATTTCATAAATACATTAAGAAGATGAAGAAAAAAAACAAAGAACAAATTACCATAATAATTCTGCGAATTAGCATGAATTCAATGGAAATGCGCAGAGATTGAATTGTCGGATGCAGAGTCCACTCAGTCACACACTCGTACATCCCACTATTTTCTTGCTCGTGCAACCAGATTTTTCATTTTCTGCACACTACCGCACCACCACCTCATTTTTCTCATCTCCGCCCTTGTATTCATGCATGTTCCGACCAAAAGTCGTTGCGATTTAAATTAAAATTTATTCGAGTGTCCTCCTTTTCCTCGCGATGTTCACATCATTTTCGCATATAAATAATTCAAATCGCAATTTGCATACCCATTTTCTCTCTCTTTCTTTCTTTCTTGCTCTCACTGAATCCGTACGAGTTTTACATAACAATCGGCGAGCCAAAAAACGGAGCGAATCTTAGAGCCGAAAAATCTCGGAATCAACAAAACAAAAATTGTGAATCTATTTTATAATTTTGTTTCGTTTCCGGATTCTTCTGTTGCACCGAAAAGCGAATTGGAATATTTCATGTAACACCAGACGTAAGTTACGTGCGAACGTCCGCGGGTTTGGAACGAGATGAAAAGAGAGAAGGAGACACATCGGATTGAGACGTCGTTTCGTCGCCTCTGGGACAGATCCAAGAGATTCAATCTGCCGCGCGTACGAGGAAATCGCATCTTCAACGTTTCTAAAATTATAATACTTAGCGCAACGCAATTTTCGCGGATATTACCACTAAAAATAAAGCCGCGGTATCATTTATGTTACATTAAAAATAAGAAGTTGAGCATACGCAGAGTTTAAATTCAAGAGCGATATTTAAACAACGCACTAATTTAAACACTGCAATAATAACTTGATCTTGATCCATAATATTTATTAAAACGTTTCATTTGCTTCAGATTGTATGTGGTTTTTACAGTAAACAGTGATGGATTTATTTGAAAATTCAGTACATACAACAACAGATTTATATTTAAAATTAATTAAGATTTCAATATTAATAATTTTTATTTAAATTTTAATAATAGAGATTTAAAGTTATAATTTTAAGTGTTAAAAATTCAGATAAACAATTTTTTGCATTTTAAATATAAAATTGTTTTTTGAAAATGTAAAGTTTTCATGAAATTTTTATTGATTAATTTACAAGTTTTAATTAATTATTTTACGATTAGTGTTTACAAGTTTATGGCTTCAATTTATTGATGGTTAATTTTTAACTAACTAAAGTATACTTTAAAATTTAATGTGACAATTTTTATGTGACAAGTTAGTATGAAATGAAGTAAAAAAAAGTAAGTTCAGCGGAGCTAGAAATATAGAGGGTGACGGAAGTCGATCAGAAACCGGATATTGGGAGGGTGCATCGGTCAAACGACGAAACAATAGTGTTTATTTTTTTTAAATTTTTGTTTCCGATTTACAATTCGCTTGTTTCGATACGTCCGTCTCACTCCAAAAACTCGCACTTTTTTTACGTAACTTTGTTTTTGGCGATATTTCGCATATTGGATTTCGTGCATGCATTTTCCGAGCGCCGATTTCACGCGGGAGATGGTCGGCGCCGACACCGCAAAAATCTACATCCCCCTCCCCACATCAATCATAAATCGCGAAAACCGAAATGAAGCAACGAAGCAGCAACAGAATAAAACAACAAGTGAATACGGCAGTAAGGGAATAATAGAAAAAAAAATGTATGAATCGTTCTCGCGTTTTTACCGAGTTCTGCTGTTTGCTGCTGAATTATTCACGAAGTTGGAAGGTGGTCCTGAGAGGGTGGGTTTTGTGAGTGTGTGTGTGTGTGTGTTAGAGCTGGTTTGTTGGATCGAGTGGTTTGGGGGAGTCATATGCAATTTGTAATACTAATTAGAAATTATTCAAATTCGCCGACCGACTGCGATGCAAATCGCCACCCCAAAATCTCCACCCGCGACGCCAATCCCTTCAGAAATTCAATCATTTCTAATCGGGAATGTATTTCTATATATATATATTGAATCGGCCGCAATCGATGGATGTTTATTCATTAATTCGATTTCCGGAGGGTGAAACTGCGCGCTTCTGTGTAGAAAGTATAAAAAAATATAACCAAATAAACAAACACGCGGTTAATCAATTCAATGGAAATTGATGATATCAATGAATTATTTTCCAAAAATCAATTTCCTAAGTAAATTTACACATTTTTCTGTTTGCTTTTACTTGAGATTTGATTTATTCAGTTGATACCTTCATAGCAGAATGAATATTAGTGTTTATAAATGCTTTTTCAAGTATTCATAGATAATACTTTGAGAAATAATTTGATATTGGTTATTAACCTTGATATATCACCATTGATATTTCCAAAGATCAATTTTCAAAGCAAAATTACCTCTGTTTTGTATACATTTCTACAATTTTGTAAATCGAGTAATCAAAAGAGGTACGTTCTTATAATCTATAGTTATTGTAGTTGGAAACTTGAAACTTGATATTTATAAACTCCGGTGTGCCTGTGCGAGAGTGCTTTTCAGGTCTGTGATCATTTTGGGTTTCTCGTAGGTGGAAGGGTCATTAGTCAGGTCCTTCCGTGCCGTGCTTTAGGCGGGAGGGCAAAGGGTTCGAGAGCAAGGGACAACACATACATACAAGGCACACTCGATCCGGTTTGTGTGCACGTCGATGGTCCTGTCCGCATCATTGTCCTCCCTTCAAGTCCTTCACAAATCGCCCCTCCACTCGAAAGTACGACACGGGAAACAACCGCTATAGCCGCCACCACCTCATTCCACGCATCCTGTTGATTGTTTAAGATTAATAGCATCAACAACAACATTGTTATTTCAACAACCTTCGTTAATTGATTTAGTGTTAATAAAAAAAGTGGATGCGCCGGGTTATTTATTTATGGTTGCGCCTAGTCATAATAAATATATATTTGGTGGATGCGCCGGGTCACACAAATATTATTTCTACTCAATTTAAAGCTAGCAAATATTATTATTTCTATATACTTAAAAAAAATCGTTAGTTAAAGAAATGTAGTAAATATTGTTAACAAACAGAATACACTTTAAATATTTAAAAAAATATCCTGAATGCATTTAGCTTTTTTCCTCGTCGCTTTTGCAGAGTTCAATACCAAACTTTCTTAAGTGTGCACAGCGAGTGTGTAAACACACACGCGCGCGCGTTGCAAGTTACATATTGGTGTTTGCTCGATGAGTTTATGTTCCACGCTCGAAATTATATCCCGCCGCTCCAAAAGTAAAACACGAAACCCAAAAAGCCCAAAACCCAACTCCACTCAAAGTTTCTTTGCTTAACGAAGCTGAGATGATCTCGCGATCGCATTTTTAATCTCGTATCAATTCGTAATTTATTTATTTATTTATTTAGTTATGAACGCAAGCAGTGTGCGAAAATTTTTAAAAGGCTAGGAGAGAAAAACGAAAAAGGGACTCTCTCTCTCCCTTTTTCATTTTTTTGGGATGTTCACAGGGGCCGCTTTGTGAATTATTAAAAGCACGGTTAAAAACCACTCAGGGGTTGAAATATTAATTAAGCCCCGCTGAATTCTTCATGATGACAAGCGTGCAAATACAGATTACGCTACCAAAAATCAACATGCCGTAGTGTTTGCTTGCGTACGTTCTTCTCTGAACGTTTACAAAGTCAACATTTTATTGTTGCTTGCAAAGTTTAAGAAAATTATACTGCAGAAACAATATGTTAATATTTACAAACACAATTTGCTTTAATCGATCAATGTTTATGAAACTATTCGAAAGATGGCGTGACAACGTTGCTTGTCACCTGTCAAAGCATTAATGTCAAAAAGTAGGAGTCTTTTAAGAGATACAATATGTTAATATTTACGTGCCAACTTCGCTTTTACAGATTGACAACAAAATCGGGGATCGATACGAAAGTAATTAATTAGCGGACCTTTGATGGATGTTTATCTTGCTGCTTGTTTTCCTGCGTTCGATTGGATGCTTTTATCCCGTTTTTCGATGGGTGCGGATGCAATTTTGAAAGCATTTATAATTAATTAATTACGGACGCGCACGAAAATTCCGCCACCCACTCCCGGCCGGTTATTAATTTTGCCGTAGCCGTGCATTTGTTAATGCGATTTATTCGCGGCCAATCCAATCCAATTTACGGCCGCAACCCAACAAGATCATAAACAATCATCAATCGTATAACCCCCCGAATCGCTCGCAATTTCCGAAACGCCATCTGTTGCTGCACCGTCCGAATTAATTTGACAGCTTAAGTTTATCTCAATAACATTTTAAATTAATAATTATTTAGATGATGCTAGGATATAAATTTCGAACTTTGTTTAAAATAACGAATTGGGGCATAGAACGAAGTTACACGTTGTAATGGGGAATTTACATTTTCAATGTAAATTATTATATAATCTGCATTAATTAATGAACTCGACCGCGTTCGTGATTGTAAATAAACAATGTCATTCTAACTTTGTTCAAACGGTCGTGTAATGAGTTTCATAGTGGCAAAACTAACTAATTACGCGTTAATTATACGTTCAAGCGAAACGGCAGTATTTACCCTGACATTTGTAATTAATTAGTGACGCAGGTTTTGACCGCATTTGTTTTGTCGGCGTCCGATCAAAAGCAAACCCATAACATCAAGAAAATATTCAAAACATTTAAAAATTTAATGAGATGTCATCAAAATTTATGGAATCCCGAAGAACTCAGATTATTCAATCAATTATTCACCAGAATTCGAATTGAGACTCGTCGAAGACAGCATAGTCGATTTCTCAATTATGCACAAACGTTTTGCGCAAATCTCGCCGTCCATTATTGATCGAGTTTGCAAAACCCAATCAAACCGTAAACACATAAACTGGTCCGATAAAACTTTAATCCCAGAATTCGGATCTAATTTAAGCGGAGCCAAAGCCAAATAAACTCGCATTTAAAATTCTATTAATTTCTCGCCGACCATATGAATAAATAAATCTATAGTTTGCTTGCAACTCTCTCTCTCTCTCTAACGCACATGAATAAATACATTTTGCACGTGCACCCGCTAAAACTTCTGTTGCATTTTTTTTTCGCATCTCACTTCCGGCCGTTCACTTCCGATGAATAATGTATGCGCGGGTCCGGAGCTGCTTAAGCTGCTTAAAAATTCGATTAATTATTAGCGCACGCCCGTAAAGTGCAGACGCCAAATAAAACTTTAACCTCATCAAGGATTTAAACGCTTCCGCGAGACTCGTTGCATCCGCGACACGCGTCCCGCATTACGTTCATCCTTTTTGCATAGAACAAAAATGAAGCCTTTTATAATTTCAACAATACAATAAAAGGGATTTCTCCTTTTATATAGTTAATTACATTTGAAGCGAGCAAATATTGCACCACGATCTAATCAAATAATCCCATTGTTAGGTTTAATTAGTTTAAATTAAATTAAAATTTCTCGTTATATAATAAACTGTTGTAAAGGGGCTTCAATTTACTTTTATAACAGCTCTAATTCAATCAAATATATTGAATCATTAAAAAGTTGTTACAGTTTTTTCAAAAGACGGGTTCGTCACGTATGCAATAAAAAATGTGTAGAAAAAAGTAATTATTTAAAATATTAGTTGATCAAGTTTTTAAAATAATTTTAATTGAATTCAATATCTTGAATGATTCAAAAGTTATAACGCTTTTTGTGAAAAGTTTCAATGCGGGTTCGTCGTTTACTCGGCCTTAGAGTCTCCAAACATACAACCAGCTATTCTTTCATAATTCTTATAGCGCAGCGTATTTCATCAAATAAAACGCGTTTTTTGAATGTAAAATAATCAGGTTTTCCGCAAAGCGCACACACAATATGACGATAAACACTCGTCGTTTGTACAAGGGATGAATGGATCGGCGGAAAATGTTTGCGCGGAAACAAGTGTCCGCATTTTGCTGTGTGTATGTGGGAATTAATTGAAATCGCGGAATTTATCTGGCGCAATTAGCGTCGGTGATTAATTGGTGAGGAGTGAGGTGCGGGGGCGGCGGCGGAGATGTTTTAATTTCGCGTTCCGCTTTTGTGTGCTTTTGAAGCGTGAGTTATTGCGCAATTAAGGACGGAAAGAAGAAGAGGCGACCGCGCCGCGCTTCCCTTTCGCGCCAAAAGGTAAATGATTTTAAATTATGATGAATACTGCGGAATCGGCGTAATGGAAATTTTACTGCCGCTCCTCGCACCGCAGAAATTTCTGTAGTTTTATATGTGTGTATACATACACACATACAAATTTGAATGGGTAATTAGGAGGAAGCGATTTATGCGACGATGGGTATCTGCAAGTGCGCCGCGAATTCCTTCGGACCGCACGAACATTTGCATTTCTTTGTTAAGCTGCTCGGGGCATGCTGAGCTCGAGTATCAATGATTTACGTCCTTGTAAATATTAAAGACATTCTCGACTATCCTGGAAAATGGCTCAAAATGGGTACACTCTGTATTTGATTCTATAAAATTATCTTAGATTAGCTAAGTTTACGATTTATTAATTTTTGGTTTCATTATTATTAACTTAGATTATGTTGCACTATATTAATGCAGGTTGTTTTAGAATATGATTAGATAAGTTTAGGTTAGGTTTTACTAGATTAATTTAAGTTACGCGTGATTAGGCTGCTGGCGGTAGATCAATCAAAAATATATAAACGAATAATTTCATTTATAATTGATTAAAATTAACCCCAGTCTATTTATTTATTTGTTCATATACAATAATTATAATCCGATCAACCTTTATTTATTTTTCATTTATTAAATATGCATATATATAGTGATATTTAATTAAACAACTCATTCATTTATTTATTATAATTCAATCAATTATTTTTAATTGGTTTCACATCGAACAAAATTTTTTCGAAATTAATGCAAATGTTATTCCATTAAATTGTTACGAAATTTGCAGAACTTGTAAAACATTCTGAACTTTTTACAGTTGGAAGCATTTAATTTGAATATTGATTTGTAAAAAATAATTTCGTAGTTTCTGTAATCAAATTCCGTCGACGGGCATTATTAAATTTTAACCCTTTGCACTCGTGAATATGTTCTTATGTGATTCCACTCTACTCGGGCTATTATTTCATCTACTTATCTCTCAACTCGGAATTTTTTTTTACATGCGATTTTTTTAAAAATGTGCTAAAATTGCGTAGTAGATACACTTAGTGTAAAACAAAATAAAAATATGGAAAAAATATATTGTTTAAAAAAAAAAAACAAAAATCGCTCAATTTAAAAAAAAAAAAAATTTGCACAAATGCTTATTCAATTTAAACACAATAATTTATTACTATTATAACATGAAAAATAATTTATTTTTTTTGGCATATTTTTATTTGCATATTACTTATTATTATATTATTACTATTCGTGTTGAACATTAAGTAAATCTTTCCCAATGGAAGTTTTACCATTTTTTATTGATGATATTTTTTGTACAAATTATTTCAATTTGTTGGTTTGGCTGTTGTGTATTTATGGCTAATAGTCATTCGTAATTGAAGCGCTGCGATCACTATTCTCTTTCTCTGTGTATCTGCTGCTATCCTTAACTATGCTATTACAACCATCACAACATTTTTTTTTTGACCCAAAGGGCCTTGCTTGGCTGCGAATCGAACCCGCACTCACAAGATCGTGAGGGGGCAATTCTAACCATTCGGCTATGAGTCGCCTGAAAAATAATTAAATAAAAAAAAACTTGAAAAACACTAAATAAAAAAATAAAAGTTTACAAAAATAATAAATCTTGAGGAGCGAGAAACACAAATTAAATAAATTTATACAAAAGTTAAAAAAAATACGTTTTATAATGTTGTTGTGTTCGAAGCAGTCACCAATATGTAGTCCAGGCTTACGGGTGCAAGTGTCACAAATGTACCTAGTGCGAGTACATAGCACAGTCTTTTTTCTTCTCATCATTTTGGCATAAAATATGTAGTTTACCATTTAGTCGCTCTGCTGTATCTACAGATGATAGTCTGCTCGTCAACAAACTTTAGATGTGTCATTGGTTTTTTGTTTTGGTCACGTTGTGAATTTTTATATAATAAATAAGCATTGACACTGGATAATTCAAGTCCCCAGAAAAATAACTTTCGCCATCATTTCAATGGTTTCCTCAGGAAACAGTATGATGCTGAATAAGTGTCTGCGCGGCCGACACCTCCCATAAATTTATTGTAATTGACCAATACATTTGGCTTATTTACAACTTGTAAGTTACCTCCACGTACTCTTCTGTTGATAGGCTGTGTTCCTGAAATATCCCAGGAACTAAGTGTAGTAACGATCCTTTTATCTTTCCATGCCAATAACATCAAATTACCTCATCTGCATGCAAATGTGTTATCTTCGGCAAATGTTGGTTTTTTGATAAAAAAAATTGAGTTTTTTTGACATCCTTTGATACAGGTCGAAAACAAGTTATTTTCCCTATGATCATCTGGGAACATGTTAGTGATGTGTGGTTTGAATATTTATTTCAGTTTCTTGAGTCTTATGACTCAGCCCAAGAAAGGCACGTGAAGTGAGGCCAGAAGATCAGCAACGTTAGTCTGCTACTGTCATCTTTGGTATTTTGTGACGGTGACTTGCATCTTTGTCGTAGTCCACTGCGTTCCTGAACAGAGGATTCATGTGTTGCGAAGCAGAAGCGAAGACTTTCTCTGCCACTTTTTTCATGGCTTCTGAGATGGTAGGAATATTAGCCTCTCGATGAAGCTGCCTGTTACTGATATAGATGGATCCCTGAGGCATACCGGATCTGATGGCGCGAACCCTTCGTGCCACACTTTGTTGAAGGCTTTTGCTATATCCAAGAAGACTGCGCCGGTATGCATCCTCCAGTTAAATCCTTGGGTAATGTACTCAGCAACACGAAGAACCTGTCCCGTGGTGGAGTGACTTTCTCGGTAATCCAAACTGCTCGTCCAGTATGATGGGGTTTTGGATTTCGTGTTCCTTGAGTCTGGAGAGAATCACCTTTTCTGCAAACTTGGCGATGCACGGAAGCAAGCTGATTGAACGGTAATTCTCCGGTATGTGTCTGTCGTACGTGGTATTCGGAAATAGGACTACATCTGCACATTTCCAGATCTCCGGGAAGTATCGCATTAATGACAGCAACAATGTGCATCACCGGTCTGTGCGGAAGGGCTTTGAGCATCATGTTGGTTACACCGTCCTTGTCTGAGCAAAATTGTATAAACTTATCCGGTGGTAGCATTCGCCATTACATATATTCTGATGCCCCATTTCGTAGGCTTGTTAGGGTTGTAAGTTAAAAAACTAATTTTATCCTTGAATACAACAACAGACTCTTCTACTGATATCACTCTTGACGGAACAAAATGTTCTTTGAACTGTTTGTCCAGATGATCTAAATAGTGGCTGACTTTCCGAGTTCGTGCACTAAGAGTTCGGTCATTTGGATCGTTTTGATGCAACTGGAGCATCCAAAAAAAATCGTTCCCTTCTAAATATGCTACTAAAGAAAGGTATGTTGGCGTTAAACTATTGTGACTAATACTCTTGGATATTAGATACAGTTATCGTACCCATATTTAGGACAACCCCAATAAATGCAGTAAACTATTCTACAGTAGTTTGCAACTCATTTTCAATTTAATCTTGTAAAAATCTCATGGGCATTTCAAATATTGATTTTACAAAATATAACGAAAAAACACACCGAAGTTTACCCAATCGTGTTAGTTATAAAACTGAGTAATATTCAAAACGCAAAAATGGTGCACATGTTAATACTGAAGCTTAAGATAGCAAATCTAAAATAAATATCATGTTTTCTTTTATTTTTACATAAACATGTACTCAACGAAGCTTTAATAAAGCAATTTAGCAATATTAGAAATGGGCTTAGGGGATGACAGACCGCCCAACCCGCTATAATGATAAGACGTGATATGCCGCCAATACGGCGACATACGAGTGCAACGGTAAAACTCATCTTGCCGCCAATACGGCGACATACGAGCGCAACGGTAAAACGCATCATGCCGCCAATACGGCGACATACGAGTGCAAAGGGTTAATAATAAAATAAAAGTTTTACGGCGAAAAGTCACTTGAAACTATTGTCGTTAATAAACTGCAGCTCGAGAACTTTGCGAAGTGTAAACAAGTTCTTTTTTTTTGCAAACGCCGTTTAGACGACATGAATAATAAGAGAGGAAATTCAATTTGCCGTTTCAAGTTCTTCCGCTTCTTATTGTTATTTTGTTTTTCTTGTTGCGTAAGAGAAATTGCTGTTGGTGAAGGTTAAAATTGAAACAAAGCGGACTTAGTTTTAGTTTTTTTTTTGTTCATTTCCTTGAACGCATGAAAGTAGACTGTTTCGCGTGAGGCTGAAATATGTTGTGCGGTTATATATAAATGGAAATAAATAGCCTGGAGATATTTCTCGGGGAGCGGAAGATTATACGTAGAAATGATGTGCGTTTGAGAGAGGGATGAGGATGAGAGATATGGAAGGAGTAAGAAGGATGGGGTCGTCCCGGGGTCACGAGATTTAGTGGAATTATTAGAGTTATCGTTGATTATCTCGGCGGGCTTCCGCGATTTATGATATTAATTAACCGGGAATTTTGGCGCCACTATCGCTGGGTAATTGCCGAAGTTACATACACACACACACACACACTAACACACATCACGATAGTTTCCGTCTAATAATAAATTTCGCTGCCGCATAAATTTGCATCCAAATTAATTTAAACCAAGGAGGACCACCACCCCAATTATCCAGCATCCCTCTCTTTCTCCTCTTTACACGCACGCGTCTCTCCTTCCATCCCTCCTCGCGTCTATTTAGTAAACATGGCTCGGAGAGTCGTCGAGAAAATCCACTCTCATCTCCGTCATCCAGAAATCCCATTTGTAATATTTGTATAAGCTTAAAGCATATTCGGTCGAACGCTAAATCACTTAAGAATGCCGACGGTTTTTCCTCGGGTCGCGCTCTTAAGCCCTCGGGTCAGACCTTCTGGCTCTCCGGATCCAAGCATCTCCTCTCTCGATCTCCTCTTCCGGGCTTTATCTCCTCGAGACCAACTTTTCTTTTCCCTTCCTTCCTGAGAAATGTTCGGATTACCTCCCCTCCTCCTATCTCCCTCTACACACGCCTCCTTATTTATAAATAAATCAAGCAACGCAACAGAGAAAAAGAGAGAGACGAAAAAATAGGAGGAAGAAAACTCCACTCAATCCATTCACTCTTTATCCGTAATCCGAAACGAGATTGTGCTGTGGAAATAAGATGGAAAAATATATGGGATTTTTTGTTGTTGTTGTCGGTGGTAGTGGTGGATGCGCCGGGCTTGCAACACCAAACAAATCATTTCGAATAGACGCAAATAGTTTTTAATTAAAATTTCCTTATTTACAGATTATGAATAATATTATTAATTTTCAGAAAAATAATATCATTGTAAACGTTAAAATATAACAATATTGGCCTTAATTTTACCTACTGAATTATTTCTGCTTAATTAAATATTTTGTTGAAATAGAAATTTTCAGTTTAAAAGCATCGAAAATTACTTGACGTTATATTACAATATTAAGAATATAATTTATTTTACATTTTTCGTACAATTAAAATCAAATAGAAACGGGGGACGTGAAAAAAAACATCTTAGACTTTCCTCATCCATTCTTTGTTTTTCCTTTTTATCGTTTTGTTCGTTTCACGTCCGTTTCCTGCGGGATTCCGGCTGGAAAATAAAATTTATAGACCGGATATACGGGGCCGAGCGGTCGTATAAGTTGAAAAGTGCTGCGTCCCGGAGATGAGCAGGAGGACGAGGCCTATCCTCGCGTTAAGCTGTCTATAAATTAGGAACGCATGATTGATATCCGTCCTGCGCCATGCAAGGGTAGAAAGTGAAGACAAAAAAAAACAGAAGAGTGAAAACGAAAAAAAAAGAGGGATCCGTCGTATATCCGAGACCCTCGAGGCCAGGGATGGATCTAAGGAGACGATGAAGAAGAAAAAGGAGAAAAAAAAAAGGGTTCTGAAGGGACTGGAAAATAATCGTTGCTTTATGAAAAGAGGAGGCAATTTGTAAGGCATATGTTGGAAATATTTCGTTTTACTTTTTTTCATTCTTTATACATAAGATGATGATGATGATGAGGAAATTTGTTTCATGGATATTTTATTCAATTTTTTTTATATAATCTATTAATAAATTGAAATAAAATAAATTATTCAATTATAATTTATTTATTTTAACTATCTTTCAACAATATTTTTTATATCTAATATAATTTCGTTCCCCCAATTGCGGCGCACAAATTTAATTGGAGCTTAAATTTAACTGTAAACAACATCCCGAATAAATAATATGCTTTATTATAATCCAATCATATTTACTATTGAGGATTAAATCCCGACATCCGGGCCTAAACTCATTTCGGAAACACATAAAAAAAAACTGAATTCGCATTTATTTATTTTGTGTTCCTCGCATATCGTATCTTTATTGCTCCGCGCAGCGTTCTTTATTTTCCATATAGGCAGCAGCAAACACGCTGTAAACTTTATCAAAGTGGGATTACGTAATATATGCATATTTTTTTTTACTTGCGTGTCGTTGATGGAGTCCTCTGAATCGCCTCTCCGCCACCGCCATCACCATTTCCGTTCGCTCTGCATGTGTATGTGTCTAGACGGGATAATCCGGGAAGGCTTTGGCCGCGTGCAATTTTATGTCTTGCTGCGTTTAGAATTGAAGCCCCCCGGGATTGCGGGCCGTTTCCGCTGCCTCCGCCGCCGCCTCCTCCAACCGCAGCCGCCACCACCACCGCTCAATTCATTACTTAATAATACATAAACTATACTTATACGTGTTCGCAGCGTGCGTGTGTTTTTGCGGAAGGGCGTCGCTTGTAATCCTTCTTTTATTCCACCATTCCGAGGATGAGGACGACGGTTTTAATTCCAACGAAACGCTTTATAATTTATATGCAAATGGCGGGACGATAAATAGAATTAAAATTTACGAGACGTCCTTCTCTCCATCTCTGTATTTCTCTCTCTGTCACTCCGTACGCGATTAAATTTGTTCAGGACGAAAAAAGTCGATGAAATGAAATACGTGCGCCTCCTCGATCTTATCCAATCTTTCTTTCATCCTTTCTCTCTCCATTTGAATGCAAATAAATTACTATCCCCGTTCCGTTTGTTTGGTAAACGCGAGGAAACGGAAACTGTTTCGATCTCCGCTTCCTGTTTCCTCCTTTTATAACATCATTCCATATTAGGGTTCTTATCCGTTAACCAGTTTCCTCCATTCTACAAGATTATCCTTGTGTTCACTCCTCCTTTACAATTGTTACAATCGAAATTTTCACAATAATCTTAATTAAAGGAAACTTTTTGCACAACTATTTTTTACACAACTCATTTCTTTGTATATTTACTTTAAAACGATACTTATTTTTTAAAGTATTTATTTTAAGATTTTAAAAATCCTACTAAATATGCAATTAGGATTTTCAGTATTCATTTTGTAATTTATTGAAAATCATACAAATATTTACATTTTCTTTGTATATTTATACATTTTTGATAAGTAAAATGATAAAAAATATATTATGTTGTGAATTATATGATTGAAAGCAATGTGAATTCCTTCACGCCCTTCGCATTCTTTTCACATTCGTGTTCGTGAATGCCTCGGATGTTTATCGGCGTGTGAAAAGTGAATGAAATTGAAATTAACGAAGGCGAGTTTTAAATGTAATCTTATCATACACACTCACACACTCTGTAGTACAGGTGTAAACGCGACAAGGCCAATTAGTGCACGCGCTCAGGTGAAAAGCGTAACGCTATCTTACTTTCTCTCTCTCTCTCCACTTTATAATCTGTCTTTCTCTCTTTCTCTCTCTGGTACGTAGGGTACGTGCATTACCTTTTCCCACATAGTGTTTGCACGCGCGTACAGCGCCGATTTCATGACCGAGCGGAGTTTATCAAGTGAAATTTGTCAACGCTAATTGACGCGGCTCCATTAAAATGTGCGTAAACAATAGTTTACCCCGTGTGGCGGCGGCGGAGGCGGCGAACCCTCTCCCGGTACCTCCAGGACTAATTGCTCACGATCCTCGACACTAATTCACCTCCATTTGTCGACCCGCAGGTCCAATCTACAACTGCCTACCCAAACTACCAGTCCTCATCCTCTCTCTCTCTCTTTCTCTGTGTTTGTGTGTTCGGGTAAGCAGAGAAGAACCTCCGAACCGTGACCCAACATCCTCCTCCGCAGTTAGCACCGACCTATTATTCGACATCATCAACAACAACAACAAGAACAAACTATCTCCGCCTATTCATTAAGTCCGCATTTAGTCGAACAAAACTATTTGTATTTGCACACACAATACCAGTCAAAATTGAAGAAGTAATTAAGAAACTATTGTATTCCTGATCGACTACATCGTAAAATGATGAAATTTAGAAATAAACAGCAAAATAAGAAATATAATGTTTAATTTCTACGATAAAGTTTCTTGGAATTTTGTCCCTTCTGTTGAGACGTATAGTGAAATGCTTGAGTTGGACGCGGGAGTAGCAAGGATTTTAATGCTCGAGCGGAAGGAATGTTTATAAACGTTATTGCATGCATGTTGCATTCAGAAATGCGCTTCGCGTGCAGAGTCTGGGGGGGAATGTTAACGGAAGACTAGACATAATCTTAAGGAATATGTATATTACGTACGTACGTACAATGCATGCGATATGAAATAGAAGGCCCGGAAAATTGCTTCGGTCGCAGATGTCGCGACAAACTGAACCACCGACAAAACCCTCTTTGATCCGGCATCCTTCATGCAAGAAATCATTAATTAATATCAAACCCATTCTTTGCATCCTGCAAACTTCTATACCCAATTTTTCATCTTTCTTCATAAAAATATATATTTTATGCATATTTAGTAGGATTTTTAAAATCTTAAGATTAAATCAAATTTCTTTCTTGACATATATTTAATTCAAAATGTTGTTTAAAATTAATTAAATTATTTATATAAATAAAATCTTGTATAAAAAATGGAATATTAAAAAATAGTTTATATTTAATTGAAATAGGGAATGGTGGATGCGCCCGGTTATATTTATTTTGCTGAGAGAAAAAGCGTTTCTAAATTTTAAAAAAATTACTCAAGAAAATTCTTCATATTAATTTAAATAAAAATTAATTAAGTGGAGGTAAACAAAAACTGAGAAGTGGACGAGCAAAATAAGGTAATGGAGAGCTTATTAATCATTCCTTTCGTTCTCATTCTTTCCTTCTCCACAGGTGATATAATCTCATCAAATTTTGCCCCGGGGATGCTTTCCAGCTTACCTTACACCCTCCAACACCCACCCAAAAAAAAAACCCTCACCGAACACCGCTTCTTCCTTTCAGGGCCGACGGGGGGCAATTTCCTTAAATCTCCGTTTCATTTTTGTTTTATCCACCCCCCACCCCGAATGAAAGCGAGTTTAAGCAAGAGGGAGAAGAACTTTTCGGGGCTCGTGTTGGCATGGGATTGGGGGGTGGGTGCGATATTTATTCCGACCTAAATACAAATCGAGATAAATGTGTTTCGCAGTGGTCATACTTCACGGACGGCTTAAAAACACGAGCAGAAAATATTACAGGAGACAGGAATAAGCGACGACGTATTTTCGACTTGGGACCTTTCCGCCTCGTAAATTACGCATCGACCGGACTACATCGAAATTCGCAGTCTCCCCTAAAAAATACCCTATTTTTAGTTACTGATCGAATATTTATATAAGAGATACATACATATTTATTACAGAAATATTGATGTTTCCAACAACAGGAAAATTTATATTTTTGTTATAGATTTTGTAATTTTCACAAAAATATTTCTATATTGCATAATAAAATCCTTTTGAAAAATCCAGCTTACTCGGAAAACTTCTTCCGCCAATATATTATTTACTGCTTATTCTCCATTTTTCTCTTCTCTCAAATTCAATTTATTGCATTATATAAGGACACCGTTTTTTTTATAGTTTCTCATACATGTAATGCGATCATCGCTCGGGCTCCTTGGAACTATTCCAGTATCGCAATCGCATTATTTGTTACCTAATAAAATGCATTTAGGCTACATCTCTTCTAACCGGTTTAATGCCGTTACGTGGATGTTAAAACTTCTCATTTACGATTTCTTATTTACTACATACCATTTTATTCATCTCATTTTACGACGCACTTAATTTTTATTATATTGTTAATCTCAGAAAACTTTTAAATCTTTACTACAAGAAAGAAAAAATACAACTATTGTTTATATATATTTCTAAAAACACAATAATCAATTATTAATTGATTTTTTAGTTTTAATAACATTGAAAATTATAAAAAATATTTAAAATTAAATTGGTTTTATTTAAATTTCAATTGAAACAAAGCAACACTTTTGCAACTGCAAAGATAAAAAAAACAATAAAATTATTAAAAATTGCTTAATATTGTCACGAAACGCGAATTGGGAAACACCGGCGCTGCAGGTGTTAAAATTAGTTTTACAAGTCGTTTCGTATTTGTAACATATATTATCATTTTAAAGTTAAAAATACAATAATTATATTACAAATAAAATACTTATGAAATAAAACATTTATTATAAAAATATTTTACATTTACCATTAATAAATGTTTTAGTTATTATTAAATTATAAATACGTTTTACGTTGTAAACTTTGTATTGAAAATTTAAATATTCATTCTATTCATAATCTTAAATTAAGTTACAAATAATATAAAGATATTTATATTTATGTATCTATATGATATTTATATTTATGTCTATGTCTATATGATATAGTGGATGCGCCGGGTATAATTATTAAAAATAAGTTTTTAATTAATTTATCGAAATTTCTGTTTATTAATCATCAAATAACGTGATTAGGTGATTTTCAATTGAAACAAAGAAAAACTTTTACAGCTGTGAAAGTGAAAATATTATTAAATATCGTCAAATATAATTATTCTTAGTTAAAACATGAGTAATGATGTGGTGGTATATAAATTGTCGTCGGGTATATATATTGTAAAATATAGAAAATGCAGTTTTTAATTAATCAAATTACTTGTAAAACTTTCAAAAGTTCTCAAATTACGTAAGTAAAAATGTATTTACATTTGAGCGAGTATTTCCACTCTTTATTATCTAATTTAATTAATAATTAAATTTTATAATTATTAAACTTTATTCCAACATTCAATTGGAACTAAGCGAAACATTCGCTGCTGTAAAATAATTTTGTTCATATAAAACAAAAACTTTTATATTTCTTATCAGAATGTATGTAAGTTTTTTGTTTATATATTTTTATTTTCTTAATTAAGTTAAAACAAGAATAATTATAACACAATTAGGATAATTATGAAATATTTCCATAAATATTAATGATTTTTGAGTATTTTATATAATAATTATAAAATAATCAAATTTAAAAAAAAAAAAACCGGCGCATCCACCATTTTAAAGTATTTTCTAAATAATTTTTTTTTCTTATATTTTTATTTACAATCTGTTCCTGCAGAACATTTAGTAAATCTGGTATGACATTTAATTTGTGTTGACATTTTTATTTATTTTTTAGATAAACTTTCCCAATGAAAGTTTTACCTATTTGGCTTGGCTTGGATTTGAACCCGAAACTCACAAGATCGTGAGGTGGCGACTCTAACCATTCTAGGCTATGAGTCGCCTCTGTAAATAATATAAAACTACAATTTTAAATTAAAATATGGGAATTGTGCTTCTGAATAAAATTTTAGAAATAAGTAGAAAAGAGCAGTATTAAACGGATATAAACGTATCTAGATTAGCCGATTTCGTTCGTAACTGCAGGAGAGTATTCAGCATTAATCCGCTTTTAAATGACCGTTTATTGCTGTTCCTGTTGCTGTGCAAGGGCTATGCTCATACAACAACTTATCCATTAGAGGAACGCTTGGCAATTAGAATATTATTGCGGACGCGCCGGGTTATATTCGCTAAACTCCTGTATTCCGAACGAATAATCCCTCCCTCAGCGATCGTATTAATTATTCAAATGGTTCTGAAACCCTTAATAAGACAACAGAAGAATCCATGCAAATGCGCATCCTTTTTATTATCGTTAATAATTTACAAAATATATTTTTTTTATTTTTCCCCAGAGAAGTTTAGCGTAGCAAACGGATTTTCATCGGATTATGAAAAAGAAAAAAAAGAGTTAAGAAATGATATGGATTTTGGGATGAAAAAACGGAACGGAAAGAATCGAGTGGCGTGGAAGGATAAATAAATAAGTAAAAAACGGGGAGGTTTGAAGATGGATGCGAATAAATAAAGTGGGGGATCGCTTTCATCAACATGCGAACGCAGCAGGATGAAAATCGACTTGGCGCACTGCATTTTATCTCTGTCTTTTTATCCTGTCGCTGCATTCGTTTGTTTTCTCGAGGGCAAAAGAAGGAAATTTTAATTTCGGTCCTTTTTCCAATGACAAATTGGATAAACGCAATTTTAAATTTCGCAGCCAACTGCAGGAATTTTAATTTCAAAGGGCTCCGTCTCTCTCGCTCTCACTCTGCATTTTCACAAGATGCACTTAAAGTATACTCGAAGAAAGTATGTTTCGTAATGAAATATTTCCACCGTGAAAGAGCGGGTATTGAAATGGAGGAAAATAAAATTAGTCTGCAGTTAATATAACTTGTCTTTTATCTTTCAAAAGACACGAATACCATACAAATAATTACATTTTTTAAAAATAAAATATTACATCCATAATTGGTATACTAATTACACCATGAATAAATTAGTTTCTAAAGAATATAACGTGTTTCGTGTATTTCCACATTCTAAAGTTTAACTCAAACTTTTTTCTATTACTGGAAAACCTTAATAGCTACAAATATCCCTTAAGGCTTATATTTATGTAACGTGCAATAATTGAGAAAAATTATAGAAGATCTTGTGCTATAATTTAATCTTTTCTACTTGGATTTCTTGTACGACTACAGATTTAGTTAGATTCAAACGTACAATATTTGTATCTTGATGCATTTCCAGAATTTCGACGCTTTGTAGACATCTTCCGATGATAGGTATTGCGACATCAAAAAGATATTCCTGCGGGGATTCGGTGCGGTTTTCGCGGCTGCAGGAGGGTTGCCGCTTCCCGTCCTGCGAATAATAACGCTTCGTCGTAGTCGGAATATTCCTTGGTTCAAGTACATTGAGAGGGAAACTTCTCGCGCGATTGCCTTAAACCCGAAATCGGGGAAAACACAAATAGCGGGAGCTTCTGGCTCCTGCATTGTTTGCACATACAAACACACATACAAAGCGAGATGGGGTGGCAGCAGAATAAATAAGCAAATAGAGAGAGATAGAAACATACGTATAGGAGTGGCGAAGAGAGATATAGAGAGATAGGAAACTATCCAAGAAAATTTGTCAGATTCCTCGGCCCCAGCCGGAAGCTGCTCGCAACATATATATATGAACCATTGTTGTTAGCCAAAACTACTCGCTGCGAATGGCACGAATATTTACAGAGGGGTCAGAACTATAGTATTCATAGACTGCAATGCACAATAGTTATAGGAAATAGTGAGCATTCGATTATGTACAGCAAATCAACAAATTCAAAAAATAATAACATAAGAATGAAGAGAAAATAAAAACTAACGAAATATTTATTAATTAATTTAAATGGGGAAATTAAATTATTTGTTTTAAATATAAACATTAGATATCCATGAAATCAATTGCGTAACTGTCAAGTGAGGGGAAACAAATTCCTGACAAACGTCAAAAAGTGACATAACAACGAATCGATCGAGCATATTAAATTGCATCATCATAACGTGCGTGTAAATTTTGAAGGGTGCACATACACATACCAATAATTTTGAACTGGATGGATTTCTGGACGGATGGTTGTAGGTGGATTGAATTGAATCTGAACAGGTTTTCGATGATGGAACAACTGGACCCGACGCACCGCCGCACAATTCGCTCGCGTTGACACTGACGTTTCCTTGGAAACCATTATCAAATTTCAATAATTCCCGCTGTTATCGCTGTTTGCCGTTAATAATGCGAAACGCTTTTCCGGTCCGGATCCGCATTCCGCGCTAATTAACATTCACTGCACTGTACACTCTCTCACACACACACACGTTGCGCCGCCACTACCAATTTTCCATTACACAACGGACCTCGATTTTCCATCTGTCCAATAAATCAAAATTCGTAGCGCATTTTTCCATTCGCTTCCACAATCAACTGTCAATTTTTGAGCTGTCTTGATTAGTTGCTACTTGAAATATTTTTTTTTAATAATATAGATTGTGAAACTATTGATTCTATAGTTTCTATTAAATATATAGTTTCAATAATATAAATTTGGAAAATATAGAAATAAATCGAATCATATATAAATTTAAAGTTCAGTATATATTTTAATTCCATAGTTTCTCTTACAATATTAAAAAGAAGCGTTAATATTTTAATTTGAATAAAACGTAAAATAAATATTTACAATTTACTTTTCACATTAAATTTAATCCAAATAATTCACCATCAATAATATAATTTCAATAATTTATAAATCATTTGTTATTTATTTAATATTAATTTTTCATAATAAATTACAGCGGGGGATTAAAATATTAAAATACACAAATTTTATTCTCTAAATTTTCAGCTTAAATTTCCATAATTATGTCTTTTTCAAGGAATTTATAGAATTGTGAAATCATGATACTCCTTTAATATTCAGCTTTAATTTTTCAAGGGTTAATTTTCAATTACTTCATTCATCTTTATAACATGAAGTTCGTGAACAATAAAGTATAGATTATGATGTTTTAAATTCTCTGCGACATATTTTCTTCCCTTACCATGTAACAACCACCCCAAAGACACCCCCCTTGGCAAAAAGGCAGTATTTCAAACGCACGCCGTCGCGCCTACAGAATCGCCTACTCCTGATTTGGACACGTCCTGAATTCCAAAACATTTTTCATCCTGCGCTCTCACACACACACACCGCAAACAACATAAAAGTGTCTACCGCAATCCAGATTTTTTCCCTCTGCGAAATGCAGGATAGAAAAGCTGCGACAGGGGTTCGCTTTAAATATTTAAATATTGGAGAGAGAAAAAAATAGGACCCTTAGCAGGAAACAGGACGTTATTTCTTTCCACCTTATTTGAATCAACATTATTTTGACTGTTTATTTAATGAGATAAGTTTCTATAGGAAATATATACTTTGAACTTATTTGTGAGGAAATGTCAAAAAAATGTCACTCAAACGTCAAAAGAAAGAGAATCAATGAAGTAAAAAAACGTAACAGAAACAAAAGAATCAAAGTTAATTCGCCCTCTCGATGGATCGTCGCCTCCAATTTATCTTCGTGCACCGCTGTCCATTTTTTGTCCAATTTTTCCTTTTCCTTCCATTTTTTTTCCATATTTTTTTGTTCTTTCTTTTTCATTATTTCTATTATTACCATCGGTCCGTTTCGTCGCTTTTAATGAAATTAGTCCTAGGCCCGGGGATTCTGTCAGAGTCAAATGGCGTGAAACCAATTTGTCATTGCGACCTCGAGGCTTCCACGCGTCGGGGGGGGGGCGGCAATCCTCGCCGCCTCGTTCACATCTGCTCGTGAAAATTTATAAATCACAATCATTAATATTTCACGTTTTCATTTCGGATTTTCCGCGAAACTAGCGCGAAATTAGCGCGATGAAAACCCCAGGTCATACCGCCCAGCCCACCCCCGATCGCACACAACCTAACCAAACCTTAAACCGTGCATAAACAATCGATGAACCTAACCCAACAAATCGTTACATTATTATTATTATTGTAAACGTATCCAAGCAACCGCATAAAATCAATAGAATTAACTAAAACCCAATTACAAAAGTAAACAGTAGAAACATAACCTAATCTAAATTACTATTAAGTAACATCTTTATTAAGTCTTACGCAAAATTAGTACATTATTCAGATATAACAGTTTTATTCATTTCACTTCATCAAAGTTAACTAAACCCATCAGCAAACAATTTATGGTTATACTTTACACATAAATCTGCATAAAAGTGATCTATTCCAGTGATCATTGCCCAAAGCGCAATCTTTTCTGATTACGCAATTATTAATTCGAGCGAAGAAAAAAGTTGAGAAACTTTCGAAACGCGTTTCTTTTATACCGAAAAAAAAAACACGTCAGTTTATGGGATATTCGTGTAAAACTCAACGAAAATTAGGCGCGTAAAGTTTTACACCCTCCTCGAACTTAAAAAAAAAACGGGCTGGATCTCAGAATATGATGACCTCAAAAGTTCATCATTAACCAAGAAAAAAATATTTTAGGTGGTTTTAATATTTAAAATTTAATTCAATTTGAATGTCAATATTAATTCGAATATTATCTTTCGCTCTTAACAATATCATCTCGAGAAGACCGTAACTCTAGTGGTTTTAGTTCGAGTAGTGCTTAGAAGCGGTGGATCTCTTCATTGTAATTAAATTGGAATATCATCAAGCTTCAAGATAATCCTGTCTTTACGCTTGGAATTTAATTAAAAATATTTACATTACCTTCAATAACAATATTATAATATTAACTAACAACTATTCTTAACGTTGCTAAGTTACAAAGTAAAGCCTTTTATTTCTAAGGTTCCACTTTTATTTACGTTGCTAAGTTACCAATGAGTATTCATTGGTGTCCATTATTTGTCTAGCATCAGGACAATTGATAAAATGGAAACAAACGATCGTAAAAGCGAAATTGTTCGGAGTAAATAATCTCCGTGATTCATTTATTAAAACAAATGATGATTTCCTGTCGAAACAAATGATGAGGTGATAAGACAAATGATGTAAAGAGAGGATGCAGAAACGAGCGATGAATAAGAAATAAAAGACTACGTCGTTTCCAACCGACGCTTTTATTTCCTCCAATTTTTCACTTGGGAAATATAAATTTGTATCGAAGAAAACAATTAATTTGAATTAAACAAGTTATTTTAATTGGTTTAAAATTCGTATTTTTTAATGAAAATTTGGATTGTCATAAAAGAAGTGTTACTATTTCATATAAGCGCCATTAATTTGGTTTTGAGGTTATATTAATTTAAATTTATCGCTTTTACAGTTAGGAGTATTCAAATTTATTGATAATGAAATATAAATATTCATCTGGTTTCGTTTAGAAGTTATGTAAAAAGTAAAATAGAAATGCAAAACTTATGAAACTTTTTTTTCATACATACAAAACCGTTTTAACGCAGATGCGTTCAGGGTATTATATAAATATCCCGGATGAAAATAAACATTTTTTTTTTCATAAATATTAATGCACGGTAGAAATTACAAACGTGAACCTCATGTTTTTCAAATAAGATCGCTGAAAAGGTCTTCGGCCAACAAAAAAAAAATTGTATATATACACCTTCTTCATTCCTTCACCCTCGCCAACAACCAAATCCATTCCAGTTTCGGGGTCTAACGAACGCCCCGAGATTAACGAAGTTTCGCCCTTTATGCCTCGCACGAGAAAACGGGGAGTGAAAAAAAGAAATATATATATAGAAAAGAAAGAAGCCCTTTTTATCCTTCATTTCTGTTCTGTTTCATTTCACACTCGCCGCCATCATTACGGTCACCGTGCAACTCAATTATTCATTCAAAGAAGTTACATTTTAATTACAATTTTCTCTCGTTTTTTTTTTACAGTGAAATACCTACGTGAGGTGACGCCGTATTTTAGAAAGGCCAGCATCATCTCGGAGGTGGGTTGGGAACTGCAGAGAGGATTTCTTTCCGGAGCTCCTCCGGCGGTCAGATCACCTCAGAGGGCGGACACCAGGTATCTTCCTCTGCAGCTGTGCCATCTGGCGAGGAATTTTCGATATCCAGATCCAGGTAAGATTTAATGTATCCCCGAACGGGATTATCAATTTATCATTGGGTTAATTGGAGTAGGCGGGTTTGGTCAGGTTGGAATACAAATTGCCAACGATATAAACGGATAATCCCCTGAAGCACCGCAAAAACCGATGGAAGAGGTTTTTTTTTGTGTGGCATCCCTTCGTTTTATTAAAACGTAACAATTTCGAATGGAACATGAATTATTACGTTCATTACACAATACATTCTCATCGATATATCAAGATTAACTTATTAAGAAAGCACATTAATAATGCTCGAATTAATTTTTTTAATCCATCTCAAATTATTATTTTTATTCTTTTAATAATATGTTTGAAATATATTTTAGTTTTTTTTTTTGTAAATTGCGTCAAATTATGAGTAAAGTTTGCTGCGTGTAATTATTATATTATGTGTTCGTTCGGTAAGCGAGAGATGAAAACCCAAAGGACCGAAAGTTACAATATTAGAGATTACAATGATTACTCCTTGTAAATGGGTTGGCTTATGGGACGTTTACAGGTTAAAACGATCGGATAAGCGCGCGTATTTGTCGTTTGTTTTATCCGAGGCCATCTAAATTAGTTTACAAATCTGCGTGCGACCAAAAACTCACTCTCATCTCACTCTCTCATTTTCTCTTTCATACATGCATGCATGCATATACATGGACACTTTTTTTTATCATCCTCTGTGGAGTTTCAGATCTGTATGAAATCTAGGCCGTAATTAAAATGAAAGCTCCGCATGCACCGAGTCGTATCTCTCTCTCTCTCTATATTTTTTCTCGCTCGCTGCACATTTTATTTTTCGTTGACTTTTTGCACACCCAAACCGGGATCGATATAATTCATTTCCGGATCCGGTTGAACGCGACGGAAGCGTTGTGCAACCAACGAAGTCATGTAAGACACGATGCGATAAGACTCTTCCTCAGATGTTGTTCGGTCTGCGGGTTTTCTGGGGGAGGATTTGCGGTTTGGCGTCGCGATCGCCTGCGGCCGCCGATTTCACAGTAACGTGTCACAATCCGAAAACAACAGGAACGACGGAACACCCAAAACCGATCATCCTGCAATTTCCGGTCCCCAAACACGAGCTCCATCATCCATCCCATTGTGCGTAATTAAAAGGGCTTCGAGTCTGCCCCCCATAAATAAATATGACGCAATTCGATTTCCGGTTCGTCTTCCTGTCTGTCTCTCTCGCACTCTGTGCGGATGCATGTATAGAATGGATGGTCAGGAAAAGGATGATTAATGGATCTGCGGCTCTCCGGGCAGGATGTGGGAAGGATAGCAAAAAGGGACACACGCCGAAACCGGAGAGCGAGACACATCGAGAAGGAGAGAGAAAAACGGGGAAAAAGACGAAAGCACACACTTGTACACACACATAAAAGAGCGTAGCAGGAAGAGATAGGATTGTGTGCAGGCAGTGTAAAAGGGGAGAAGGCACACCGGCACCCATTGTTTTAATTGTAAAGTGTCACGTGATTTATTGCCGCATTTACACCGGTTTGCATTGCCTTAGCCGCAGCCGTTTTGTCTACCACTTTCCAGTCTTCCCTTCCAATTTTTTTTCTTTCGTTCTCTCAAATATTTCTTTGTCTCAGTCTGTCCGTCCTTTTCATATACATCCCCCTTTTCATTTTTAATATTTTATTTTATTTTTTGTATTTACATGAAAAAGGAACGCCGCCAATTAAAAAAGTTGCCCCGCACTTAATAACTACATTCGCATAAATTTACACACCAACCCTTATTTTCGTCTCGTTTCTATGCAACCCTTTCTTTTGTTTCTGTGTGCATGTGTATATGCCTGTTTGCTCGTTCTTTCCACCAAATGTAACCTAAACAAAGAAAAGGGCTTTGCTTTCAAGATTTTTTTCACACAAGAAAAATTTGCATTTATGAAATGTGTATATATAATTAATTAATTAATACTTAAATTATCTTTTAATATTATATTTTACATAAATATTAATAATTATAAATATTAAATAGTAATTAAAATTTCACTTACACAATTAGTGTAAATTTATTTGATTAGATAATTAAAAAGAATTCAACAATAGGCAATATTTTTTTATCGATGTTATTTAGATTAAATTTTTTACTATCGTCTAGACGCGAGTCTGGAATTTCTACAAATCTTTCTTATATACTTTTTACTATGTTCCATTGATCTCATTCATTGTTTGCGCGTATTTCCGAGAACTGCAGACGAGACTGCAATTTGGAATAAATTATTTTTTTATTACCGATGGAATTTCCTACACATCTCTTTAATTTATTTTTTACTACATTTCTGTTATCTCATTCATAAAAAGTGAATATTTACTAAAAAATAAATTAAATCAATTAATACTTTTCAAAAATTTAAGTCTGTTGTTAATTACTGAAACAAAAGAAAATTTTAAATACAACAGTAGAAATGACAAATTATATATTATTTGTAATTATGAATACTTACAAATTCTAATTGAAGCATAAATTAATTTATAATAAAACATTCCAACTGCATTGAAGCACTAATTTAAATACGAGTTAATTAAATATAGTATGAAAGTTTATAAACGTTATGTAATTCCGTATTATTTCATAAAATATTTCCAATTAATTAAAGTATAGTAAATAACTACTATAAAACAGCAATTATATACTACCTGCGCTAATCGATGACCAAAGTTCTCCACTTCATTCGCTTTTTTTTGTTTCTTTTGCCAACCTATCAAACAGCGAACGAACAACAACAAACATAAAAAAAAGAAAAACCCCATCATCCGGCAGCCTCGTAAAGAACGTCGGGTTACGTAAGTTGAATTTAATTCGAGCTTTAATCGCTTCCGGTCTTTGCATTCGTTTTCCGGCGCTGCTAACGACACTAATGAACTTTTGTTTATTTCGTTATTTTTGTTATTAAAAAAAATGTTTTTTTTTCTCTGTCTCTCTCGTTGTTTTATTTCCCCCCTGTGTGTAAAGTGAGAGAGGTGGGACAGGGATGTTTGTCGACCATTTTTTTTTTGTTTTCCTCGTTTGGCGTCGTTGTTGCCAGGTCTGCTAACATTAAAAGAGTAAAAGCGTGTTTAATAAAGCTAATGTCAGTTGCGTTGGGGGTTGGTAAAAACCCGGCCGCCCCAACGGCAGCAGCAGATAAAAAACAACTGAGCATCGCGCCGTGAGTAATTTATATTGTTCCGAGTGCGGGTCGGGGTTGAATGGGTGTTGTGAAATATTTTGTATGTGTTAATTAAAGTTTACGTAGTCATCGACTTTATATTCAGAAGTCAGCGAGACACGTCTCTTAACAGAGTTGAGACATAAAAAAAATCACCCCTTCAAACCATGCTGCATGCATGCGCGTATGTGTTTATGGCTGCAGCAGTGGCTTCCAACACCCCGGAGATAAATTCCCCAACAAACACCAACCCCGAAACAACCCAAACCCCTAAAGCGCATCGCGCGTGTACTCGGATAAACACAAACAGTGGAGAGAGACGAGATTCGCCCATCCGCACTCGACAAACTTAATCTAATATTTCATCAAAATTATTATAAAACAAAAAGTTAATTATTATTCAGGCCCGAAGGCGCGCGCGCTTGTGCATACTTCACCCCTCCAACCAGAAACTTCCGGATTGCGCGCGACTCCATCTCTGCTTCGACGTCGTAAACACTAATTTGCTTCAATTAAGGAAGATCCTTCTGTAAAGGACGCACACGTTTCCTAAATATCGCACATACACTTCGTTTGCCGAAACTTATTCCTAATTTTAACCAAAAACTTTAGTTTTAAATGCATTAGCGCACAACGAAATGGAATTGTTACATCCGAGCTGAAGTTCCTCCTAATTGACTGTCAAAAGGCAACGTCTTTGATCCTCATCACAGTTTTAAGCACATTCATCGCAATTTCTCCACACAAACTTTCAATTTCAAATACGTCTGCATTCAGAATTATTCTCGTGAATTAAGGATATCAGATTCAAACTTGACGTAGTTACCTGTCAAAGGCGCCAGCTATATTCACAAATTACAAACTTAAAAATTCATAAATATAAAATTAATTAAAAATAATATTAACAATGTTTAATTTATTAATATTTCATAAACGCTGATGTATTTTAATTCCGAATTGATGCGATTGATGTTCATTTTGCTGGGATTTAATTGAAAATAATAAATGCGAAACAAGGAGAACAAATAGCAAACTGCAAAAAATATGGGTTTGGAATCAATGAATCGCGGATTGGCAAATTGGCTGAAATCGGTAGATCGGACACGGGAATCAAAACGGGCTTGCAGATTTACGCCGAAAAATGCAAATGCGTTGATCGGAACGACACACAAACGGGTTGCTATAGACAACTGAAAAAATAAAACATGACAAAAAAAAACAATAAAACAACAGCAACGGAAACCTGGGGAACAAAAACAAACAACAAATGATCGTGGCACGGCCAGATTAATATAAAATAAATAAAATAACCATTATTTATTTAAATTCGGGCGCGTTGCGAAATTATTGAAATGGAAATGGGTTACGTGATTTTCGGTTTCAGCTGTTTTTTATTGTTGTGGGTCGTTTCGTGATATTTATTCCTTTTATTGCAATTTAATTCCTTTCAGTTAAATATAATTAAATTAAATTCTCGATTCATTATTTTTAGTGGCTAATTATTTTTTAACATTTTTTTATTAAATATTTGACATTTTTATATTATAAAATTATAATTTGCTTATCTTGAAATTTATTACAAATTATAACTTATATAAATAATTTATTTTTTAATTTATACAATTTTTCTGGATTATTTATTTGTATTTTATACTGAAATTTTAATAAACATATTGTGTGTATTTGTTGTAGCAAATAAGCAAAGTAGAATTTCAATGAGTGTCGCTAGAACAGTATGTTTCTTAAGCGTTTAACGCGAAGCGTAATTAGTTTAGTGACGTGACGATAAAAATCATTAAAGTTTAGTGCTGCGATTAAATTGTTTGTGTCGTCTCTCTCTCTGTATTCTGACTCGTACCAGTTTTGTGCACGCAGCGCAAATTGCCCATGCAATATTCAAGATAACAATTCGAGGAAGAGTCCGGAGGATTCCAGTCGCTCTGCAGACGGCATTGCTTTTAACGGTCTCAAAAATATACGTATGCACGAGAATCATCAACAGACTGCCTTCAATTAACACACAAATATGCAGTTGAATAATGCAAAGCGTTTGTATTGAGCAAAGGTGGATGCGCAGGGTTATATAAAATAGGTGTTTTATTTTTAGTAAGAAACTGGATATTTTACCATAATAATTGTATTTTGATAAAAAGTGGATGCGCCGGGACATATTTTTTTTATTTTCGACAAGATTAATTATATTAATCAAATTCTGATGAGATTATTTATAAGGTTTAAACGATTTTTGGTAAAATATTTAAATTTATTCAAGAGACATTAGTTTGTTTTATTGATGAAATGTGGATGCGCCGGGTTATATGGATTTTTTGTTGAAATGTTTTTGTTTATCACCAGTTACAAGATATTTTACCTTTACCTTCAGAGAAATGTCACCGCTTTGGAAATCCTTAATATTCTCAAGAGTTCGCAAAACCGGATTCCATTTACTTGTATATATGTGTGTGTGTGTGCGTGCGCTCTTCAACTTTTTCCACGAGCCAACTTATCGCAAAGAAGCTTTTTCCTTCGCTCCGACTCTCCATTTCTCTCATTCTTTTTGCTTCTTTCTCCGTGTGTTTTTCTCTGTATTATTTTTCGCTCGCAGACTTTTCCCGTCCCTCGGCCTCACGCCAAACAGATAAAACTTTAATTCACTTCCGTTCTGACCTTTTAAGCCGCTCCGAACAAATGTTAAGGGAAGCGCCAATAAATTATTTGAGCACGAGATAAAGGGAAGAGAATAAAAAATATTAAAGAACTTCTGACGTGCAGACACGTAAATCGCGTGAGATTTTATCGTCGCGCGAACTGATGCGAACGCAAGAGGAAAAAATATAAAGAGAGCACAAGAAGTATGAGGTTGAGGATGAGGAGAGATGCAGCGGCGGCGGCAAAGTTCGTTCGAGAAAAATTTTCTAATTAGTGTTGTAGAGTTAACTTTCCGCATAATTAAGCGGCCAATTTAAGTTTTCATTAATAAAATTATAACCGCGCGATGTTCCAGACGAAAGATTACTTTAACGCGTGAAAACAGCAAAAATGCACGTACTTCTACATGATGGGAATTGTTTCTTAAACTTTTTTTTTTATTTAAATTTATAAATTAATTACTGTTTCCTACATTTAGTTATAATTATTTTATTTATTTGTTTTATATTTTTATTTTCTTTTTCTCTGTGTATCTGCTGTTATCCTTAACTATACTATTGAAACCATCACAACATTTTGTTTGGCCCAAAGGGCCTGGCTTGGCTGGGAATCGAACCCGCACTCACAAGATCGTGAGGGGGCAACTCTAACCATTCGGCTATGAGTCGCCCTTATTTTATTTATAAATTAAAAATAATTATAAAAAAAGTAAATAAAATAATTGTTTGAATAAAATGTACCTGGCGCCTCCACCAAATTATTTTCGACCCTAAAATATAAATTTAAAAAAATATTTTTTGATGTAAAAAGCGTGAAAAGAATTCTAATTTCTTGAATAATAATAATCAACAGCGCGTGAAAGAGAGAGTCAAGGATATACATAATGAGTGTAGGGTTTTGTGGAGAGAGAGAAAAAAAAAGTAGGTAATTGCATCCTTACCGTGCATAATTCCTCTCCTCTAGTTAATTCCCTAATCTCGTGCGTAACAAAATACGTTTGATGTCTGAATTACTTCCGATCTCTCTCTTTCTCTCTCGCACACACACACACGAAATCGTTCTCTTTTATCCTTCTCTCTCCTTCTTTCTGGCCCGACTTCAAGGCCTCTTTTTCATTCTCCTCCTCCTCCTCCTGTGTGTCGGATTTAATGGCAAGCTACGAATATAATTCGCGCAGTAAAGGGCCCACGGGCAAAAGGAAACGTGGGATAGAGAGAACAGAACCTTCTGTGCAGGTTCGTGCTTTGCCTTCCAAAATGGAAAGAGCGAAATGCATTTGCAATTAAGTAATCCCGAAATAATTTAATTGCTGCAGCTCGCTTCTCGCACACATCGCCAACCCTCAAAACCCCACTACAGCCTCGGATTAGGGATTCTTCGAGAACGGTTTTTCGGGGTCCGAGTAAAACACACACATTTATACGATAAGAGAGAGAGAAAGAAAACAACATTAAAAGTTCCACGGGCGCAAAGCTAAGGGCGAAGCGGGGAAGTAAAGGGGTTGGAGAATACAATCAAAGTAAGTGGTCTAATTCCAGTTGAACTTTAATGTGAATAATAAGGGCGGAAGGACAAATGGGTTTGGTGCTATGCGGGGGAAAGGAGTTTCTGCGAGGTGAAGAGGAGAGAGACAGAGGTACGGCGCGATGGAATTGGAAAATAACGAGCGGCATTGTTTAATGTGACATTTTTATTGCGATCGCAACCCCCCCCCCCCCCTGTCCCTTTCCCCATTCGGTGAAAAAAAAGTGAGAGCGCTCGTTCCATCCACTTTTCAAATCAGTAAAACACGAGCCCGAATATCCCTTTCGCACACCAATCCATACCAACCCCCCCTTTTTCCTCTACAATTCGTACATTTAAATTCCGTAGCGAAATATTTTCACTCTCAGCTCGAGACACGATCGTAACGATTCAATATAACGGAAAGAGATGAGAACAGTACAAGTTATTTATCCGGATATCCTCATCGAAGACAAGTAGACCTATTTCAACAAATTATGCAACTTAAACAACGTCAAACTATCTGACGTGAATATTAATTATAATTATGTAACATATATCACACTGACGTATTAAAAACAATGACTTTTTTTAATGCATAATTGATTGAATTTCTATATTTAGTTAATTACGTAATAACGTTCAAAATTTAATTATTGTTGAAAACTATTATTTGCAATCATCAAAAAGTATTTAAATTTTTGAGAGATTATATAATTTATTAAACATCTTAAAAAAAAGTGTTGCATAAACACATGACATATCTATTAAATAAAAACTTTCAGTACTTTAAAGCATAATAAAGTCATTTTAAATGTGAAAAAAACGTAAATTTACGTTAAAAGCGGTAATTAAAAATTACCACTAATTTAAAAAAAAAACGGCAATTTATCATTACTTTATTAACACGTCACCTGATATGCAAATTTCGTTTTGCTAATTACGCTCTGTTACAAGTAAATTAATTGCACGTTTCTAATTTAATTATTGTTAAGTAGAAACTTTTGCAAATTTCTCAACATGCAAAAACTATTTAAATTATTTCGAGAATATGTTAATGATGAAAAGAAAAAACATATATTTAATGTAATTATGCAACTAATATTACGTAGAAATATAAAAAATAATAATTTAACAATCGATAAAAATATTTACATTTATAATTTTTAAATTACCACTAATTTAAAAAAAAAATATTAATACGTAGTTAAAGTTGCAAATTACGTAATTATGCAATTTATTTGACAACAATAATAAAATAGAAACTTAAGTACTGAAACGATTGTCAAATTATATTACAAATATGATTACAAATATATATTATGTACGGATGATGTACCCGGCGCATCCACCAAATCAATGTATTGATACTTTATATTTTAATTAGTTAATTTACATAGTCTTAATAATAACTCGTAATTCATAAATTTGTAACCAATATATTAAAAATACTAGAAGTAAAATGTTTCATTTTGAGCGTTAATATTTGGTGGATTTCGAATTTTCTGTTTGTTTGTGGATTTTTGCGGGTAGACGTGGATTTAAATGGTGAAAGGTGAGGTTTATTTATAGGTATGTTAAGTAGGTGATATATTAGGAGAGGAAGGAAGGATGTATCTGATGGGTGAGAAGGATGGATGGACGAGGCCGCGTAAAGACGGAGCGAGGGTGAGGGGAAGGTAGGATGAGGGTTAATTATCGGTGCGTTTCGTTATAAAAAGTAATTTGTCGATGTTTTCGATGGTCGACGATAATAACGAGTCGACCGAATAAATCTTCGCCCCTCGGCAGGTTCCTGCGGGGGGGAGGGAAGGTTGTGGGGCAGACGTGAAGGTGCAAGGCCTATAATTTGCAGAGCAGAACGGCCCGGCCGTCGCTTCACTTAATAAGCATTATTCGGCGTCTGAACCGAACGAGGAGCCGTTCCACCATCAAATCCTGCCGCCCCTCGCAGGACCTGCAGTAGCGGGGGTGGTTAGCAGCGGCGGAGGAGGTTGTGTGAGGCTATGCCGGAGAGGGTGCAGGTAATGGAACTAAACTCTTCCACCAAACCCTCCGCCGCCCTTGCTCACTCTCTCTATCTCTCTCTCTACACGATAACGTATTGTAGGCGATCGATGGCGTCGAGACGCCAGCGTCGAAACGCCAGCCATCAACCCTTAGCACGAAAGAAACGGATCCAGCAATCACTGAAAGTGTCTCAACTCGCAAAAATAAAAGAACGCGAAACAAAAGGAGATTAAAACCTCTCCGACACTTCCCTCCAATAAATCACCATCATAATAAATACACAATATTGACGCAAATAGGAAACTGCATTATTATTACACCAATCCAATCAATTAAATTACACTAAATCACAACAAACACGAAATTAAATCAATCATCTGACACTTCTTCCCAATACGTCAACATGACATTGACGTAAAGATAAATAATTGAAGAAACGTCAATTATGAATTTTAATCCAATGAAGATTACATACCCTCTTTCTATTCCGTATATACAAATCAGATTTTTCAACTAAAGATTATTTGTAGCATCTTTCCATTGCTGGAAGATTGGAGAATTGACCGGTGGAAATTTCCTCATCGGAATTTTGTCAAAATGTTTAGTTCTGCATTCATGGACGCAACAGTTGTAAACCATCCTAATGGAAAGCGTTAATTAATTAACGTGAATAATTGAAAGAATATTACTTACTTGCTTGCTAATATACAAAATATTGAACAAATTCTAACTTCAATTCACAAAGCACGTTTCTGTTTGGAAATTCAACTATAAAAGTTTTTTATTCAAAAGTGTTTGAACCATATTACAGATATCTACATTATCATTCAAATTATATCTCTCCAATCATGGGGTTTAAACGTACTACCAACTGTCTGAATCCAACCGTTTGCGCTAGTGAGACCCTGTTTTAATTTGTACAAACTAATGTTTTAATTAATTTCTTTCGATTGATTTTCTTGTTTTTATTTGAATTTCTAATTAGAATAATTTTAAAAGAAAATATGCAGATTAATGTTGAAACTTTACGAATCACGAAACTTAATCAAAGTTGAAATTGAATGAGAAACATTTTAACGTTTAAATAAAGTTTATTGCACAAAAATTAATGAAAATGTGAAAGTCTCTTTATATTACTTTATATTTATATTATATTTCTGTATATGTATCAAACCTTTTACGTTTGATTTATCAAAACGTTCCGAGTGCGCTTTAAAACAATTTCCATTTGGGCTTCTCTTCGCGTAACGAAAAGTGTGGGGATGCGGAGGAATGTGTATTATATAGTCTCTAAGATGATGTGCAGGAGAGGAATGGGAAAATTGAGAGAGAGAGAGAGAGAAAGAAAAAAATGTATATAAATAGAATGAAGGACTGACTGTATTCATCTCCTCCGGCAATTTATATATTTTTATTGCGCGCACATTTTTCAGCGGGGAATTGTCCTCCTCCACACATCCCACCCACCTTTCTGCTTCCTCTTCTTTTCCGTTGACTACCGTTGGGTTAGATGGGTTTCCTCGATTCTTATTCAAGTTACGATTCAGACGCATACCACATACATTACACCGCGAGACGACTCTATTACATTCCTTTTTCTTCTCCAACCCTTCACAACAACCTTCCATCAACATCACCTCTTCCGCTAAATTAAAATTCTTCTCCTACCCGACCACTTTAACTTCTTTGATTTATATGTAACAAATACATTTTTCACTAAACTTGAATTTCAAAATTTTAGCTATTAAATTTTCACATACTAAAATTAAAGTTAATTAAAGGTAAAACCACAAATAATTAAATATATTCGAATTTAATAAAAAAAATATATTAACTATATTAAACTTAGTATTCCTATTTTTTTTTAACAATCTCATTACATTTTAATATATTTCTCATTTCTGCTGCAAGTGACATAGTAGTGATGCTGCAAGTGATGTAATTTGGATATAAATTGTTGTTTAGAATTATTTAGTTTTTTTTTTCAAAAATCTGTTGAAAATGTTATTATTAGTTTAATATGTGAATAAAAAACGTTATTGAAACTGTTATAAAATCCGAACAAAACTATCAGTAAATTATCTTCAATGAGAAAGAAAATCTGGAGAATCAAGAAAAGCCAAGGCAGAAAAATAAACACTGATTCTAAGGAGCTGCCTTATCGGACGACATGATTTTCTTCCCTCCGTGCATACAATTTCTTTTTCTTCTGTATGTGTTCCAGCTCTTCCGCATCGCGTAAAGTTTAAAATCACAATGCCAAGAATTTTTTTTTCTCGCAAGAGGACGACGAGGAAGAAAGGGGCCCTTCTCTTTATTTCGCGAATAAATTACGTCCGTGAATTTGAATATTTTCGTCATCCAAAATCGCCTCATTTTCCACTCATTTCTTTCCCAGAACTCTGACATAATACAAAAAAAATAAATAACGGGGAAACGAAAAAGCTGTAAGGAAAGTCTCGTTTTTTTTTGCCTGTTTATATATAAACGTATAAACTAGAAGGTTTCGCTTTCTTTATTTTTCTTTTTTGCTTTTAGAGAAAAGGCGACGGTTGTAAATATTTAGACGAAAATGCGAATCTCGGCAGGAAGAGAATGTGCGCTGAAATAAACATAAAGCGATCCTCTGGGCGCCAAAGCACTTGTAATAATATTGATGTTCAGTTACGTCAAACAACAAAAGATAAATTCCGAAACGGCCCACCGGATTCACCGTTCTCCACTCTATCTTGTATTTTGTCTGCTTATTTTCCATGTTCTTTGTTGTTCGCTCTCACCCCTTTTATTTTTTCTTCAGCTTCGAGCATCATCCCGTCCTGCGGAAAAGAAAAGATTATGGTGCTCGAGTTGTCAAATAACAAACGAAAATCAAAAGAAATATTTACTTGTGCATTTAATACCCTGATCCTCGATAACGACCCTTCAGTTGCCTAGGCAATGGATTAGTTATCAAAACAAAAATGCTATTTGCAATAATTTATACTCAAATTAAAGCTGAAAATGTAAGGAACAAAATACGTATCGGTTTATTATTGCGATTTTTATTGATTTGCTTTGAAAAATTGATATTATAAATTATGTACAAACATTGGTAGTTTCTCATTTTCATCAAAAAAGGCAGCTGAAAACGGGATACCATCTAAAAACTTGTTATTCCGGTAAGGATTCATTAATTTCCTGCAAAGAATATTGCGTAAGGAGAATAGAAACGAAGGGTGGACGAGCGAAGAAAGGGCGCACTTGGACGTCGTCTTGGATGTCGCTTAACATGTTTGTGTGTGTGCGTGTGTGTGTGTAAATGGCTATGTGCGTGTAGGTGTGTGTGTGTGTGTGTATTATGTAAGTGCAGCGGAGGCGGCGTGGGTGGTAGTTAAGGGAAAAGGGAATCGAGTTACGCGCGCGATGTCAATGCCTTTTCCTCGGCGCTTTCGCCGCCACCACCGCCTCCGTCGCCCCTCTATCTCCACCTCCACCTCTTCGTCCTCCTCCTCCTCCTCCTGCACAACCGCCCCCGCGGAATGGAATCGATAAAATTGCTTTAGAAACACACATCAAAGATAAAACAAGGGCGGAGAGAATGGCGAGGAAATTGCTTTTCGGGACTCCGCCGAAACAAACGTTAAACATATTACAAAATGCCGACCTACCCGGCGCCTCCACCTCCGCCGGAAAGCGAAAAACAAAAAGAAGGCGATGGAGAAACAATAGCAGATCGACGCTGCTGAACGGCTGAGGGAGGAGTAGGAGGAGGAGGAGGAGTGGGTTTGAATTAATTCCACGCCGATGGCACCTCCGAACCACCCTTCCCGCAACCGCCGTACCCACTCCCCAATTCCTCCGTCACCGCCGCCTCCGCCGACACTCGGTTAATTAGTGAGAGGGGGGAGGAGGGTCTTTTTTGCCGATTCAGAAACAATTGTCTGGAATTATGCCGGAAGTTATGTAACAACGCCGCCCTTGATTAAGCCGTATCGGAATATGAGACAAACATTTTTGAGGCTGCAAAACCTACCTATCCACCCTGTATATTTCCAATTTAATTAAATCGAAATTCCACCCGAGTTATCCTCATTGCTAAACCCATCTTCATTCTCTCTCTCCCTATGTGTATATGTATGTATATATGCAGAGCGTAATCAAAGAAGTTTCAATTAGTGCGAGCCATTCATTTCGGGGATTCCCCGAATTCAACTTTATCGTTCGATAAGTAATTTGAAATTCACGATTTATTTCCCGAATTCACTATTATCGTTCAATAATTAATTGTAACTTTATAATTTAACAATTAATTTAAGGAAAAAAATAATTATTATAATTCTTTCATAATTCATTTCATCTTTACATAAAATTAATATATCATAGGCAACTAAACTAACAACCAATTAATCATAAAAAATAATTAAACACGTAATTCAATTAGCATATAGATATATTTTTATATATAGATTTTTAATAATTAATATTCATCTAAAAATAAAATAAGATTAAAAAGTATTTTGACATTTACCGCGACATCTAGGAATAATCCAAGAATTAACCAATTTTGTCAATGAGATTTGTGACACTTAATTTTTAAGTGTTTTTCTAGCCTAGTTTTTGTATTTTTGTTGAATAAAATCACCTTAAATTGCTTCAAATAAATACGTTTCTTTAGTTCCAATTATTATATATTGACTGTCGTAGAAATCAGGACGTATAAAGCTGCATAAAACACATTATTTTGAGTAGTTGATCCAAAACCTTTTTTTTTTTTAAATATCTAATTTAGCTTAGTATTAAGTATCTTTTGTTCCAATTATGATGTATCGACACTCGTAGAAATCGGTTAGTTCAACAAAAGTGACGAGACTCTTTCATTATTACGACAAGCGTGTTCAATCTACCTGCACTTGATTAAATTCGAAGATTCATTGTTGACCCTTAATGAAACCCATTTCGCGAGAGCGGCACCCTCAATCATCCGGTCTCCGGTTTTATTTCTTTCACTCTTCTTGGCGTTCGTTCTCATCTCTTTCTCCTTCTAGTTCACTCAAGACATAGAACTTTCTTTACCCATCCGAGTATTACGAGCTTTCATCTCCGACAATATTTACTTTTATTCGACGTTCGATCGTCTCTTTTTAACCTTTTGCAGAGGGACGAGTTCTGGAGCTGCACTCGCCAGATGCCGTCCACAGCTGCGTCCTGAGGGCATCGGACGCTGCGGAGGCCGCGGCCTGGTTTAACACCCTCCATTCCGCCCTGGCCGTCCTCACGACCTCCGCCCTCCACGAGGCTTCCAGGGCCATCGCAGATCTCAGACACATAGGCTGGTTACTAAGGCGACCCAAAATGGAAGTAAGTTGTTGTTGACCAACCTGCAGAATATTACAAAAAATAACAATCACAACTTTCAATAATATTTTATTCATATCTCGATAAGAATTAATGCTATTTGTAATTTTGAAAAGGTAAAATTATTATTATGTCTTACAGTTTTTGTTCTATAATTTGCTGACAAAAATAAAGCAATTTAAATTTAAGTTTCTTTACATATTATTGTATATATCTCAAAAACTATTAATGATAATTTCTATAGTGAAAATTCAAATTAAACTTAAATTAATAAGGAATAATAAGCCCATAAAATTATTGTTGTATCGATAAAAATATTTTTTATCTTGTATAATGATGACTCTCGAAATTGATGTTGTTATTAATGAAACGCATTAGTAAATAACATCATATTTTATTAATATAGGCATTTAATAAAAGCTGAAATTAATTTGGTGCTTCGTCAAACGAATTTAATAAAATTTTAAATAAAATAGGCTTCTTCATTTTTCTTCTCTTTTTCTCTCTCTTGAAGAGATAACCTTTGGGTTTTCCTTCTTGATTTTATCATCCTATATATATATATAAGTAATGCGGGGGCGGCGAAAAGATAAAATATTTTTTATTATCGTTCATTTTCTTCTCCCTTTTCTCCCGGTGCGTGTGAGTGTGTATGGTAGAAGGGAAAGGAGGAAAAACGATGGGCCGTCGGAAAACAAGGGGCTTTCCGGGATGGAAATATTATTAGCCGAAATGCGATTTATGGGCCTCGATATGATCCCTCCTTTCCGGCCCTTCCGTATATTTCTTTCTTCTTTCCACTCTTTTCTCTCACACAATTTTGTGTGTGTGTGTATTCCACACAGCTCGGCACCGTTCTAATAAAATCCCCACTAAAGGGGCATTAATTCTTGATACACTCTCCGATATCGAAGTGTTTAATAAGCTAATGCTGTTTGCGCTCCGATAATTGCACGGAAAGCTTTTTAAACTGATTTTTCTTTACGTTCCTCCATGAAAAATACATACATAATTTATACGGTTTTGCGGATCAAAGGATTAATTGAATTACGATATAGGCAACTAAACAAACATTAAGCATATAATTATTTAATAACAGAAAATTACTACAAATATATTTTATAGAAAATTTTAATATTATTAATCTTTAAGATTTAAGTAAAAAGTTAGCAAATAATTAAAAGTTATTTGACATTTGCAGCAACATCTATGAACAATTTAAGTATTAAGCTAACTGGAATTTGTCTCAAATTTTTTAAACTATGTTTATGCACAATTTTTTTTCTAATTTATGGATAGTAATTATTAAAAACTTTAGATAACTGTAATAAATTCTTGAATTGAATTATGTATTATGAAATGTAATATAGTGTAGTTTTTGTGCGTTGAAGAATGATGACTTTATTTCTTGATATTTCGCTGAAAGTTGATCCACACGTATGTCGTCGTCATCGTCTTCGGTGTGTGCGACCTCAACCGCTCTTAATATCCCCCAGCAGCATTTACGTGACTTGTAATAGCCCACATAATCCTACGAAAGACTGAACAAAAAGCAATAACCGAACTTTATTGAAAGTTCGCCGACGGTGCCGCTTATTCCCATTTCCTTTTATTTCTACGGCCCATTTTCTCCTCCTCTCCTTCGTTTTTATTCTGTAACATCCACCACCTACGACGACCGACCGACCCCCGGCATGAAGTGCCCTTTTCTTCTGCATTCGCTCACAAAACTTCCAAAATGAAAATGTAAATTAAAGCTTACGGAAACTAACCCGGATATCTCGAGCACTAAAATAACATTTCTTACAATCAAATGATGCGAGTTAAATTAGATTATGGGAATGCATTCTAGAAAGTTTGTAAAATCGCCTTCAAAAAAAAAGTTTAACTATTATTTCTTTCTTTCTAAATCCATTTGTAATCATAATATTCAAATTAAAGTCATTTATGTTAACTTTTTTTTTATTAATTAAACACTTACTTAAAGTACAAAGTCTTTTATTAATAAAAAGAGAAATGTTCTTGAAACTTTTATTTGAAAAACTCGCTTTTAAAGAAGAAAACTTTTGTATATTAAATTTCCGATTTAACGAACAGTACATGTTCAAATGTAAACTTATTTCATGTAAAAAATAATCTTTTCCAAGTTTTCCATGTGTAATCTAAGACGAAAATTTCTAATATTTGCTTCAAATTAAAAACTTTCTTAAAAAACTAAGATGTTACAAAAAGTAATAATGGAAAGTTGGTTGTTGAACAAACAGTAATTTCTCAAATCCGATAGGTGAGGCCACGCTAATCGTGTGTATGTTTGCAGAATAATATGTCAAGCTCCGAGAGTTCGGAGGACATGGACAGATGGCATTCAATATTTGCAGCGGTGACGGACAGCGAGTTAAGGTTGTACGAAAGCGCCCCTTGGTCGGGTGAAGCGTGGAGGGCGCCAGCGGAGGCCTTCCCTCTAATAGCCACCCGTCTCGTTGGTTCAGGCAAAAGGGCCGAACTACCGGAGTTCAGCATCCGATGTGCCACAGCAGACGGCGTCATCACGCACAGCCTTCGAGCGGAAACGCACCGGGACTTGGCAGGATGGGCGAAGGCTCTCGTCAACGGCAGCCATGCAAGTGCTGTTACCCAGAGAGAGTTGGTTTGTAGTGAGTATTTCTAGATAACTAAAACAGATAGAATTAATTAAGAAGATGGAAATGAAAGATGAATATTTGGGCAATAAAAGGTAATAGGTGCGACATTTGTAGAACCAAACGTTTGGGTGTAATTTACAATCAGAAATGAAGTAAGAAAAATAAGCAGTGTCTTCACAGTTTATTAAATTTCTCGAATACTAAATATGATAGAAACAATACTGAATATAGAAAATAAAGAAGAATATTTGGGCAACATAAGCTGCTTAGTTGAATATTCGTAGGTCGAAACGTTTGGCTGTAATTTACTGTCAAAAATAAAGTAACTTAAAATTAATTTTGAAGCAGCAGTGTCTTCACATTTTATTAAATTTCTCGAATACTACAAATGATAGAAATGATATTGAACATGGAAATTAAAGAAGAATAATTGGGCAATAAAAACTGCTTGGTAGAATATTTGTAGATCCAAAGGTTTGGCTATAATTTACTGTCAAAAATGAAGTCACTTAAAATTAATCATTGACAAAGTAGTGTCTTCACATTTTATTAAATTTCTCAAAAACTACAAATGATAGAAAGGATATTAAACATGGAAATTAAAGCTGAATATATAAGAATTGAAATAATTTAAATAATATAAATTATGGTTCTATTCATTCTACTACAATTTTAAGTTACATTTAAATGAAATATCTAATTAGCACTACTAAGACTATTATTTTTTTGTTACATTAAAAATAAGGAGTATGCTCGAACAATCGTAGAACAAAAGCGCATTGTCTCATGACATAACATAAACCACTCGATTCCGATATTAAAACAAAATAAAATCGGCGCATATCCCGGCGATCTCGATTCCATAATTAATACATGTCTGCATTTAGTAGCTTAAAACTCGAACAAAAGAAGACGAACAAACAGACAAACAAAAATAAAAGAAGATAGAAAAATGGGAGCCAAAAGTGTGTTGTGATTATTATGAAAAGGGAAACGCAGACAACGTTCATTTGTTTCGTGTCTGCGGTGCGTTTTTTGTTTTGTTTTGTTTTTCTTTTCGCGTGTGTATTTTGTTTTGCCCCGTTCGCCCTTTTGATGTATTACTTTAATATACATGTGCTCACTTTCTACCTCACGTAACATGAGAATTAAGGCCGATTTTTTCCTCTTTCTCTCTCTCTGTTTTTTCGCTTTCCTCTGAAATATTACACCGACCTAGGAGAATTGTGTATTTGTTTGTGTATTATAGTAAAAGAGAGAAGAAGTATCTTGCGGCTTTTGTGCTGAGGAGTGAAAGGGAGACAGCGAGTAACAAAAGCGAAACTGAATTTTGAGAAGCAACCTACTTGTTTTTTTTTCATTTCATGTTAATTCGTTTAAGCCGAATCATTAATCTTCTTCAGTACTTTTTTCGTTTGTGTAGTTTAAATATGTACATAATTACACTAGACTCGAACATACATTAAAATCTTTACAATTTTCTTTTAAACATGAAAAACTGCATCAAGTGAAAATATTATCATAAAAATCGAATAAAATCATTTTACTTCAATGTTTAAAGAAAACTTTTTAAATCCTGTTAAATTTATAGAGAAATTGTAAACTTTTCTTAAACTCTCTCAATTTCCTGTAAAACTTAATTGATTATAAAATAAATACACAAATAAAACGCAATAAAACTCGTGAATTCAGCAAGAATGTTTCGCTTAATTCGCACCTAATTTTTTTGTGAGGTCATTTCGCGTTAATTAAATAGTGATTATCAAGCGTTTTCCACGCTCGTTTCGGGGTGGAAAAATAAAAATTTGTAATAAACCCTCACGTTGATAATGATGATGATGATGATCATGTTTATATTGTCCATGATGATGATGATGGTTTTGATAATGATTATAACGGCAATATCTGCAAATTCCTGTCGGCACGGCAAATTTTCCGCTCCGCAAGTGATTCCAATTAACTATCCGAAAATTCGTTTCGGGCATTAATTGGATGCGTTTATTGCGAAGCCAGAAACTGGTCAGCACTAATTAGAGCTGAAAAAAAAACGATGAAACGATTGGACGAGGAATGAGAGGAAAAATGCAAACTGAATATTTTCGCGGTCGAAATATTGCTGTAAAGGAATCGACCGTAAAATTTGCAATAATGTTATTGAATTGTTAAGTTTAAGTCCTTTTTCGCGTTGCTCGTCCGGACGGAGAATGGAAAAAGGAATGGGAAGGAATTGCGGCCTTCCGATATTAAAATCGCGTCTGTGCTATTCGGGGAAATGGATTGAAATTCGGTTATTGTTATTGGATAATATAATGCCCGTAGGTGAATGGAGGAAGAGGGAAAAAAGGATTACGTACATTCAAGCACGGGCGAAATATGAATGCATTCAATTTTATCTTCGTTCGCTTCGTACTTTCTTTTCCTTCTTGTGGATGAGTGAGATTAGATTTTGCTTTTTCTTTTGCGCAGGGTGCGTCTGGAAGGGGAGACCGTCGCAGCTGGTAATCCACCACGAGAACGGATTCACGCTTCTGGAGGCCGGAACCGGCTCCAGGACTCTGTGGAGGTACCCTTTCGACCGTCTTCGCAATTCTTCGGATGATGGGAAGAGAATGCTCTTTTTGGATTTCGGTGGTGAAGAAGCAGACATCGTAAGTTCATAATAAAATTAGTCTTATTTAAAAAAAAATCAATTTCAGTATTATTTCGATTCATACTACGCAATTTATTTGAACAACTTCCAATTAAGATTTTTTGAAATAACATTAGTTTCAATAAAATTAGTTTCTTTGTAGATTTAAATATTTTCTATCATAAAACTCCTTCAATTCTTACTAAATTTTAAATGCCAATCGAAATATTTAACTTCTAAATTATTAACATAACACTTTATTTTGATGAATATATTTTTATTTTTGTTGCAGGAATTGGATATGGAAGGATGCCCGAAGCCTATAGTCTTCATCCTGCACAACTTTCTGTCCGCAAAGATACATCGACTCGGACTGTACGCGTAGTCCGAAGACCCCTGATATAATTTTTATGAAAGAATCGATGAAAAAATAAACTTGCAAAAGTTGAGAATTGAAGAGAAGAGAAAAGTAAAACCTGATTTCGTCAATTAGTAGTCTTATTAATTAGCAGGTGAATTCCGTTGTATTCATTGTGACTTGATTTTCCTCTAAAACAAACGCAACAAGTTTCTGTGTCGGTCTATTTGGAAATTCGTGCCTTCGATTAGTTTGCATTCAAATTTAATATATTATTAGCATTTCTCATGAAAAACCCCGTCTTTAACTTGTTAACTACTCTGCGTTTCCTGGTTGACTGAAGGACCTGAGTTTTTTTATTGTTGTCTTGACAACATAAACAATTGATAAATGCAAATTTAATTAATTTTGTTCTTAAAAAAAATAATAATTCAGTTGTTTTGACTGCTGCTACCAATTGGAAAAATTAAATTAAAGAAAACTGTTCCTAATCTTCTGAACTGTTTCCGTCTTCGTTCCGATACTTGCGTTGTTGTTGTACTCGAAACTGAAAACGAAATTTATTTAATCCCCGCGCTGATTGTGTGCTTTAAGAATTTTGTTATTATTGTTGTTGTTGTTGAAACAAAAGAAAAGATAAAACAATTGAGACTAAGAATCAAAACAATTGAAGAATATGCATGATGTTTGCGTCGTCGCTTGATCGAGAGAAGACTTTTTTATTTGGACGGTCAGAATTACCTCAAGAACAATAATCGAATAGTGTGTACTCGTTTCCGTTGACTTCCTTAAGAAACCACAAATTTATATATATATAAATAAATATACAGAAATCGAAACGAAATAACATAATGAAATAATTGAAATGGAATCATTTAATTAGAGTTATTTAGGTGAAACGAAAGTATGTAAGAAAGAGTGAAAATCTTCCGAAATATTTCAATAATTGTAAAGTATTATTATTGATGGATGAATGAATGAATGAAATTGAATTTATTGTCCATTTTTTGAACTTAACTAATTGAAATCGACATACAAGAAAAAAATGAATAAACTAAAGAAGTAATCATGTTAAAGTAAGATGATGAGTGAGTAATGATGTATTGATTGATTTAATGGATAATGAAAACTATGTACATATATAAAACGTAACTCATAGCTTTTTACTGTTATTAGAGGATATGTCGTCTCGGGGTAAGGTTAGTGACTAAATATGTATATATTAATTGTAACCCAATTAGCTGAATGCGTTGTATTACAGCAATAAATGTATAAAAAAAAACTACAAGAAAGAAGAAAAAAAAGATTTTTATTTCATCAATTTTGCCTTAATTATATATAAATAATTCAATTATTGATTTAATTGCAACAGGTGACCATGTGCAAGTTTAATTATACGTTAACAACAGCATTTCTGCAAAGTGCAGCAAGAAAATTCACCAACTTTTTGTCAATTGAATAGCAATAATAATTTTAATTAATGCTCTAATTAATAATTATCATTTCAATCAGCGCCAAAACAGGTGAACTGTAAGATTTTAGTTGAGGCTACAAGATGGTGCTGGCGTAGAATGTCATACAAGAAGTATATCTTATACAATTGATTGAAGTTTGTAGTTCAACAGTTTTGGCGCTATTCAAAATTTTGAAATTAGAATCAACAATATCGAATTATTCTACAATATTAGCTTGCATTAATAATTTGTGTTATTACAGCGATTTTCACATTAAATTGTATTATTTTATTTGAATTTGTGGATTACGTGCTCTAAAATGAAGACTATTGTGCTGAGAGTGTAACCGGAGAGTAGGATGGCAATTACTGGACTTAAGTGGTATAAATTCAGAGTGGTAAATTCGGAAACTGAAGTGATGGGATGGTCGGATTTGTCTTTGATGATGTTTCTTTCGTTGTAGAGGAATAAACCACTTTCTTCGATGCTCTTCAGTAGTTCGTTGATTTTGTAGATGTACGGTGAGGATTTCTGGAACATGAACGACTCGAATCCGGGCACGAAACTCTCCTTCATGATGTGGTAGCAGCTCTTTCCATGCGCCTTGATGAAGTTTCTTAAGTAACTTTCGGCGTAGCTTCGCATCACGGCAAATACGCAGGATTTGTCCATTTTGTTAATGCTTTTAAGAAGATCGAGCCTCGGTTTTATAACTAATTGCTCTTTGAATTCGTCGGGGATCATATGGACGATTTCGGAGACGGTGCAGATGGACACGTTTAATGCTTTGATATCTTTTAAGCTGTTCAGTTCGGCGAAGTACGTTTTGGAAAACATGTTGCCCAGGATCGCGGAGGAGAAGACATTTGCAATGATCATGGCGTAGAATGTTAAAGCGATGAGGAACATTCGCGAATGCAGCTTGAATCTTTGGAATTTAACAACGCCGTTTGCGTTTATTAGAACAGCGAAGACGTGGAAGGCTAAATATAACGGAGATCTACGCTCTATGAGCAAGAAGGTAATGATGAAAACGATGGCTAAAGTGATGATGAGACACCAGGTTTTCGGTCTGAAGATCAGGACGAACTTCATGAACTGAGGCACTTCCTTGGCGCTCGGCACCAAAAGCATTATATCATCCCTCTTAAAGGGTTCGGTGTACTTGACGTTATCGTGAATCCCGTAGAATTGTCCGATGAAACAAAACTCGGATTCTCCACTCTGAACACTCTGAACGGACGTGTAAAAGGAAGTCTCATGGCGAATAATGAAATTCGCGTTGATGATCCTTCCAATGTCGCGCAAAATCTTAATGTAGTTTCCATTGTAAATGCCATCGTTGTAAACACTCCTTGGATAATCGCTGATCATCGAAACACGAATGCTGTACTGATTGAGATTCTTAAAATTATCGTACTGATTCTTCACCTTTTTACTTGTCTCCAGCGTGATGACTTTATCCAAGAACGGGTTGTAAATAATATCGTGCACGGTTCTATTATAAATAAAGAAAATATTGCTGTTCCAAATGTGGCAATTCCACAATTTACGGAACGTCGGTTTAATAGCTTTGAAATCATCTCGAACAAAATGATCGATCATCAACACGTACCTCCGAAATCTGGTCGTTCTTCTACCCTTCTTGCAATGCTCCACCACCGACTTAACAGCGTGGATATTGGGAACCATTACAAACTCGAATCTCTGCTTCACCCTCGACTTTGCCAAAGCTTCGCAGTTCTTGCTGAAGTATTGCACCGCATTTGGAGTATCTACAATTTTATTCACTTCTTTAATGAGCACGTTCAGAGGAAAAGGTCCGTCTCCGTTTTCCGTCAGATCGCAAAGTACCAAATCCATCCATCTTATTGTCGGTTTCTCGTCGATCGCCTTCCTGAAGTCTTCGCTTCGAGTATCATTAGGATGCAAAATTCCAGCGAAAACGCCGCCAATCGCCAGGATCAGAACAATCATTGTGTTTCGTAGTAAAATGCGCGGCCCCAATTTATATCGAATTAGGGAGCAATTTGGGCCGAATAAAAGTTTTAATGATTACGCAACTATACTCATTATATCACAGCAGCAGAAAAACTTTACAATTAATTTAATAACTGGGAACATAACTTTAACATATCTAATTCATAACTTAATAATCAGGTTTGTTATTGAAGAATATTTGAGCATTTTTATACTTGGATGAAATTATCAAAAGTCTAGTAAATCTTTTCTAATTAGATAAAAAAAATCAATTTTACAGAAAATTGTTACAGAATAATATTAATTACATATTTTTCTATGCAAACATTAAAAGTATTAAAATAATTAATGAATTACGTAAAATAAAATAAGTAATTTAAAATTTTAAAATATTGTTGTATGCAACCAAACATGCACCAAACTCTTCGAAGATGCAGTGTTTAAAATCAAGCATTGAAGACAGTTTTTTTTTAACAATTAAAATCCATCATCGATTTTAATAAAAACTTTAAAATGTTTTTCGGTTTGAAATTGCTTAGGATGATAAATTTTAAAATGCAGCAGCAGGAGAGCAGGAACGCTAAGAGGTATTCTCGAGGTCCGATCTTCATCCACTCGAGGTCGCTGCGAATCGTATTTTGGTTATTCGTTGTTTTGATCTCGTTCCGTGCACCACGTGCTTTTTAAGAATAACTGTTGGAAACCCTAAACTTTAGGACAAAATGTATCTCATGTATTACTTGAACGAAGAAGGCAAGCGCGTCTACACGCTGAAGGTAAGTTAACGCTCAGTTTATAATATTACTTTAAGATTAGTTTTCGTATTTAGAGGTTAGTTTATCGTAACAAGCATTGTGGATGGATTGCTTGATTTTATTATTATATATTATCTGTGTATTAAAGTTATTTTGTTATGGTTTTTGTAGAAGGTTGATCCAGAGGGTAATCCCACATCCTCAGCTCATCCAGGTAAAATATTGAGAAAATAATTATTTAAAGATTTCCGTGTTAACTTAATTAATTTTTAGCTCGTTTCTCGCCTGAGGACAAGTATTCCAGAGAAAGGATAACAGTCAAACAGAGGTTTGGCATCCTGATGACACAGAAACCAACGCCAGTTTATTAAGAGTATTTTGATTCAATCATTAATGTTAAGCCTTTCTACAAATAAGTTAATAAAGTGTATAATGTAATAAATTTTTCTTTTTTTGTTCCATAATTTCTCTTAAGTATATTTTTGTTAAGAGTCCTAAAATTTCGATATGTAATTTATTATATTTAAATATATAGAAAACCCCATTTAATTTGAGTGACATCTGTTGAATTTGTTTCAAAGGTTGCAGTTCCATATTTTTAGCTCTGGTTTAAAATTTGAATTGAAAATAATATAACTTTATAAAACAATCTAATGGATTTTCGACAAAGATTTATTTTCAATTAAAAATAGTATAAAACAGGGAAGAGATGAATATGGAAAAGCCGTTATCAAAGCATTTTTTGAGCGATTGCAGCAATGTATAAATAGCTTAAATCTTTTGACCCAGCGAGGTCAAATGCAAGCACAAAGAGTATCGATGAATTACTGTTCATTGTTTTCTTGCCTGATCACCTCGTGTTCTTCACGCAAATATCGATGCACTTACGTCGCCTGATCAGAAATCAAAAAGTAAACAATTTAAGAGAAAACAATGAAATTTCAATCAATACCAAAGATTACTTCCTTTTTTCTATTTACTACGATCAGATTTGAAATTTTAATTAAGTGAAGACTTATTAATTTGGATAATAAAATTGGAGATGGGAATTGTAAATTTGTTTGAAAAGTGAAAAATAATATAATTTTCTTTATATTGAGTATGTACGTTCGTTATAAACAGGTAATGTACAATTTGGTTTGAACTTATATAATAAATGGTATATATATATATATAATAATATAGGAGCAGCGCGAAACAAACAAACAATAAATTAAATACTGCCAAGTTTTTCATTTTTGTTTCTTCGTATTATTCTTTCTTTTCAGTACATAACTATTTTTTGCTTTTTCATTGTGTCGAATTTAACTAGTGAATACATGAATTAACGTAAATTTATACATAAAAATATATACACAATGGCGATTGGAGCACGTCTTCGAAACCCGAACACCCCCAGCTGTATATATATATAGATTGATGGAAACGGGTGACGATCAGACGGGGCAGTGCCTCAGAAATTCCGAATCAAAGTAGACGACGGTGATGGTGATGTCATCTCTGAAGACGCGCACCACGTCGTCCGGAAGACTCAGCAGTTGCGACAGTTTACCGTGATCTATCCCGTATTCGGTTCCGCCCAGCGCGTTTCTGATCAGATGGGTGGCCGCGTTCGTGTCTTTGGGTTTTGTCTTGAGACCTTCTTTGCGCTGCAACAGCATCTCGTTGATCTCCCACAGCTTCATGTTCTTCCTCGGCAGCTTCAGAGGGCTGAGCGTCACTTTACCGCTCATGTGCTCACCCACCAGTCGCACCACTTGCAAAGGTGATATTATATCCCAGAGGCCGTCCGTTGCGAGCACCAGAAACTTATCACGAGGCGTCAACCTATGGTAGATTACATCCGGTTTACCGGTGAGGTAAGGCGGGGTGTAGTAGTTAGGAGGCACCATCTGATCCCCAAAGTACTTGGTGACTATCGAAGACATGATCTCTTTGCTCCACTTGTACCTGAAGTCTCCGAGAGCGCGAAGAGGCGCCAATTGACCGAGCAACCTTTCCATCTTGATCACCGTGTTGCTCTCGTTGTGCGGATGCTCCTTCACGATGCGTTCAACCTCCGCCTGATTGAACGTGTTGTGCTCCAACGTCAGCTTCTTGGCGATCCACGAATTCGTATCAGTTCTAACACCTAGAAGAGCACATTGAAATTTATTACCAAGAAAACAAGATTAAAAACAATGAGAATACCTAGAACGGCGTTGCAATCTCCTACGTTTGCGACGTGCATGTGAGCACCATCTATGTGAGCCACGCAGCCCACCGATCCGGTCATAGCCACGGAAAGCGTCTTCATGTTGATCTTTCCATCTTCTATAGGTAAGGCCTCACGGGACAAATCGTTGTCCAACCGCAAGAAGGCGTCCTCCAAGGCTCTATTCATTTCAAAATTCTTCTTATCGTTCAGCTAAAAACAAAAGCATTTTTTTACTAAGTTTTGCAAATGGAAACTTGTCAAGTGAAAACTCACCTCGTTCAGGTCGCGCAAAAACTGTAAAAAACTATTCCTATAAATATCCCTAACGTCGTCGACGAATTGCACTTTGTCGTTGTAAGATTTGATCAAGTCCAGTGGCGATGGGGTCTGCAAGGAAGCCGAGTACTGCTTCAGGCTGTCCGGCGGCAGAAGGCAGGCGGTGATGTAGTGGAAGAGCCTCTTGGCGATGACCTGAGCGCAAGCTCCGCCACCGTGTCCATCGAAAACACCCACAAGTAAACCTTATAGAGTAAAGAACCAATCAGAACATCCAAAAACAAACATTAGTGTCTACGTTACCGGTGGTCAGCAGGCAGCTAGCTTCAGAGCGAGTATCCTCGATGGGGTTATTAGATGCTAGTTGATTCGAATCGTAAGACTTCACCGACGTAGTCCCCGAAGAGAACTCGTGATTGTACTCGTTGGCGCGAAGAATAGAATCTACCTGAAACACATACAAATCATAGTCAATTTAGAACAAAAACAATAATATTTCATTAATAATAGACAACCAAAACTATTCATATTTTTTTTATTTGGATTGTTGCAAGTTGTTCCCAATTTTGTTATCAATATGAAATATGTTCTTTATTGACTGAAATTACTTAATAAGTTATAAACACAAGTCAATTTTACTACAATCAACATTAATCAAATTAAAATAAATATGAATTTTCATTTTAAAACATTGTTACTGATATAAAAATAAGAATTCTATTGCTTTATGAAGAAAGTTAAGAAAAACTTAACTTCTGTTTACATCTATTAACTTAGATTGAAAGACTTTAAGAAGTTTCTTGAACAAATTGTAATAAAATAGAAATTTAATGTAGATTTTCAGAAAATATAAAAAACACACTTCTGAATCGAGTGAAAAGTGTTATCCTGAACAAACAAACTGAGTTCAAATATTAACATGCTCGTGTCCCAAGGACGACGTTTTGACACCAATTTTTTCATAGATATTCACTGTTTGCGCGTGCATTAAAAAAATTACCCTGGCCGAAAAAAATATTTACCGGAGGATTTTCTTAAATGAGATAAGAGTAAATTTTAATTTCCATCCGGAGAATTCTGCTCCAGTCAGCCTCAGCTTTCCCAGACACGATGTACTTGAAACTGTTCTGCGTATTCACCCTGTGCGCCGTAAGTTCACTTCAACGAATTATTTCGTAAAAAGAGATAATTAAAAAGTATTAATTGTAGGTTTCGACGAGCGCTTTGACCAACAATGAAGCGGTCAAGGATAGGATCATCGCGGCGATCCAGTCGAAATTCGAGAATTTCAACTTCGATTTCGGTTACATTAACGATAAATTGAGCATGTTCAATTTGCCATCGATAAACTCCAATTTGCTAGAGATCATCTTGAACACCTACAACACTTCTCTGGTGAATGTCGGAGAAATGGTAGCTAACAGTAACGGGAATATTCTGGACGTTATCGAGAGTGCAAACAATCTGTTCCAATGTGATTTGCTGTACATAGAAGATGATAAGTTGCAGGTGAATTTGGACGCCTTCAATGAGATCACCACGAAGGTGAAGGAATTACAGGTAGCCAAGTTCTTCGCGCACCACAAGATCCTCGGGTACGTGGTGAGGAAGTACATAGACTTCAAGAACAGCACATTCTATCCGGAAATCAAAAAGCAAGTTTTGGCTACAAGCATTCCGGTGGATAGAATTTTGGCGCAAATCCTGGTCCGTTCGAAAGTCTTCGCGCTGGAAACCAAGGTCGCGCCCTTGCAGCAAAATGCGACTATTTTAGAGCAAATTTTGCAACCTTTGAGGGAAGCCGTTTCAACTTTGGCTGTTTCAATGAAGGACATCGTCCATAGATCCGCCGATGAGGCTATTTTGACTGCGATGTCTTTGTACAGAGACGGTGAACCGGAGAACTTCTTCGAAAGTCTCTACGCGAGCACAGTCAACGTAGCTGTATTACAAGTTGAGAAACTATTGAAGTCTATAGTTAATATCGTGGATACCTTCTTGGACAATGCTATCGTCACCGAAGTTGCGTTGAAGCGTATGACCAGGGAAGTTGAAGACGTCAAAGCGTTGACATTCTTCCAAAAACTCACCACTTCCATCAACAAGACTTTGAGGAAGTTCTTAAAGTCCATCGCGATTTCGCTCAACAAGTTGACCGATAATTACTTGGAGGATATGTTGCTCACAGCTGAAGCAATGATCGGGGGTCTCATCAACAGGATTTTCCCCAATTACGAACAGCAACCCACCGCCAGAGCTCTACCGTTCATCGGAAACAACATTTTTTAAAAACATTTATAGTTTATAGTTAATAAATCAAAAGTAAGAAGCAATCCAATTGTAGTTATATGTAGTTACAAATATGTAATATAGAAAAACCAGTAAGATGAAAAACTAGTCTGTATAACAAAATTAATCAATTGAAAAAACAAATAAAACCCATAAAAGAAATTGAAGCTATTAATCAAGTAGCTAAAAAAAATGCGAAAATAAATCGAGAGATGCAAAGGATCAAATTATTTAATAATATAAATTCAATCATAACGGCATTAATTTGAGCAATTAACAATAAATAATCGCGTCGATAGCGATGGACGGGTCGCGGAAGGTCAGAGAATCAAAACGAATTGCGAAAATGACTACGACTACGCCTTTATTTACACTAGAAGCAAGAACAGAACAAAATTAGATTCGCAAACCGTCCAAATTATCGATAACGAATTTCCCGCGATTCTCCACATTGTAAAACTTCAAAACCTTCAACAAACCAGGCTCAAAGCTTTCCAAATGATTGTAAACGCTGTTACCAAAGAAAATTAACATGTTTTCAGCAAATTCTCGATTCACTTTGAAAACGCCGTCTCGGTATTCCAAGACTTTGGTGCCGCAATTCGCGTTGACGTGTTCGACGACTTCACCCAAATTTTCTCGGATGATCTCCAAAATCTTTTGAACATTTTCTTCCGGCACTTGCAGGATTTCCATCACATGATTCCCGATGGCCGGAAGCGCTCGGCTGAATTTGCTGTGCGATTCGAGAGCGTCGAAGTTAATGTAAAGATTCCTTAAAACCAAATCGAGGAGAGGTGCTAATTGAGCTTCGCGACTCTCTAAAGAACGTTTTTCTCTACCTGTGAAGAGAGAGGTTAGAGATGGTAATCGCGGGATGAATTTCAGGATAGCTTCGATTATGCGAGCCAAAGGTTCGGGCAAGAACTTGAGGATTTCGCGCACCAAATTATCGATGATCGCAGGAGGAATTCCGCGATTCACGATCGCGTAATCGACGATCATGATGACCATATTGTAAGTGTCATCTTTCAATCCGAAGATGAAGATTAGTCTCAGCGGATTGTACTTGAACAGCCTGAAAATGCCCTTGACTATCTGGCTTATCGTTGGCGCCAGAGGTATCTTGCTTATGACCAATTCAATGTCGTTTTCGAGTAGCTCTAACTCGTTGCAAAGCTTATCGTACTTCGCCTCGCACAGTTTGCTAATTTTATTGAAACCTTGCCCTTTGGGACACCTCAGCTCCATCAAGGTGTAGGTGGAGTTGACCAAATCGCAGCTGTAATACTTGGTGCAATCCTTGGTGTTAGCAATCAAACCCAAAGTGTTTTTCGAGCAAACGCTGTGACATTCCTTCTTGCCGATGTCGTAAACTTCTGTAGATTTCACGCATCCTTTTAGCGTGGGATTATTGGATTTGCATTCGTAATAAAGCGAATTGTCATCTTCCACCAGATGCACCGAAGCGCTCAACCCGCATTCAACAGCTTTACAGTCTTCATCGCTCACGCGAAAAACGCATTTCCCCCAAGACGGTTTGTAGTATTGCGTGGAATTGCAGACGAACGTTTCCACCTCATCATTCTTGCAAGTAAAGTACTTGGTGCAATTCTGAACATCGGGAAAAACGTCCTCCCTAATACATTCGAAATGCGAGGTCGGGGCGCATCCAGGTGGTTGCCAGCTGACGCATTTATTCGATTTCGGATCGCAATACGCCTCTTGATTATTGGTAACCCCATTCAAGCACGAAGATTTCTCCCAAATGCTGCTCCCCCAGCAAAGCTTCCTCGTGTAACAATCGTAGCAAGACCAACCCGAACCGTCGCACTTATCGTTCAGAAAATCAGAATTGATTACTCCTACTACGCTCTACAAGAAAATCAATTAAAGCGAAAAAGAGACAAAACACAAAAGGAAAAATCACTTACAATCAAAATCGTTAACCGAAGTAACGCGTCCATTGTAATATAATCTCGACTAGGTAATAACGTTTTTCGCGTAATTAATGAAATAATAAAGTCATAATAATCGCAACAGTAAATAGCGTTTATCACTGTTTGCCCAACTTTTAAATTATGGGCAATATAAAAAATATAACAAAGCATACCGAATACGCGCATTTCGTAAACAAATAACAGAAAAAAAAAATACAGCCTATCTAACTGAAAAAACAAACATTGTCCGAAACGTGATTACCGTTACCAGTAGTGGTCTGATTCTAATACCATTACAGACTAATTAACGATGACCAATGTCAACTGAAATCCTTCAGTTAATCTTAACTGTTTGTTATCGCAAACACATTTAGTTTTTCTACACAATTGTTCGAGCAATAACTATTAGCAAACACAAAAGATTATGTGTAACATTTCAATTGTTCTTTGTTGATTTATTAAATGCTATTGTTTTGAATGTTATAGCTACAATCGTCACAGATTTTGATTTGAGTTGCAAACAGTTTACAACATTTTACGTCTAGATTTGAACAGAAAATAGTGTTTCATAAACTTAATATTAAAACTAAAATCATTAATTTTACGAAACAATCATTTTTGTGGAAATTCCAAACTATTTGATCAAATTCTCAATATACAAGCCACTTGAAAATTCTATAGAAAAATGAATTACATTTAAATAAATCATGGAAAACCCACCTTCACAAAGTTTCGCAATTTATTTAGGAAATTCCACATTATCGTTGGATAACGTACAGATATTTATAAGTAAATTATCAAATCGGTAATTTGTAGTCGTTCAATACAAAACTTAAAAAAATATATTTCTGGAATTAAAAATCTCTTTTAATCGTTTATTCTGTAAATACAATATTATCTTTCAGCTGCAAGAACAACAAGGAAAACTTTGTTTGTTCAATAAATAATTTTCATGAGTGAGATAAATTTAAATTAAAATTTTAATAAATTCTTCAATTGTAAACTATTCCTACTACATAAATCATAGATAAACCTCTGAAATCTCTTCAAGTTCTTATCTTAAATTAAAAATTTTCAATGTTTCTTGATTATATATTACATACTTGGATTTTACTGATAATTCTTCAAAGCAACAAGTAAATATTTTGTGTACCGATTTATTTTTTCATTTGAAACTTTTCACGTTAATAATAAAATTTAATTTAAGAATGGAATTTTTTAATTAACGACAAATCAATTTTAATTAGATTAATTAAATTGCAATTATTCCCAACTGAAAGCAAGTATATTTTGTATTTTATTTATAGAATTTAATTTCAATTTTCGTTACAAATAAAAGCTTTGTAATCAATTATGCAAATTTAATTAATTAATAGTAGGTTCGGCAATTACGTTAATTTAATTTAAACAATATGCAGGTGATGGTTTGGTTGCCTATGCGGTAATTTTTATAAACATTGTTTTTGGCGTGCAGGGAATTAAAAATATTTGCGGAATGATCACTTGGAGCATCGAAGGAAAACGTTGGAGACGTTCGGTTTCGATCCAAAACATCCGCCGAAAACGGTGAAACCTTTTAATATATGTTCCTTTATTGATTATTGCCAAGGCAAGTCGTTCGACAATCTCTTGGATTCTCTTTCGTTTTGCTTCTTTCAGTTACTCACCTCTTGCGGAGATAGCTTCGCGAAGGAAGCCCTTGGCTCTCTGGACGTGTGGAACCTTCTGCAGCGACATAACCTAGCACCGTCTGCGGCGACCCCGTCCACCGCCAGCAGCTTTCTGCTGCTGAAGCCCAATGTTCGTGAACACTGCTGCAGCTGCTGGCGTTTCAATTTGAAATTCCTAGTGATGTTCATGATCCGCGCACTGCCCACGACCATCTTACGTCGTTATGTATGCCACTGTTGTTGGTAACGTCCACTTTGGTCGCAGGACGAAAACAAGTGTAACTGATACACCGAGATGAATGCAACTACTAAACGCACTCTCAACTAAATGATACCGCTTCACTTACCCAACTCCTCTTCTCCTCTCTACCACCTTCACCTTCAGCACCGCACAACAACAATCCCTCTAAATCTTCGCATCTTCAATCGCAAAATCTATTTTCGTCATTTTAAAATGTGACATTTGTGGATGTGTGTCAATTGGCACGATTGGCATTCCGCAGTTTGGGCAATTTCAAAAACTTAACCTTCTCGGGGAATCACCGAGATGCCACAACAATCATTAACAAATAATTAAAATATAATTTGTTAATTAACCAAAACAAAATCATCATTTAATTGAAATAATCATTTTCAATCATAAAATTAATCGAATATAATTTAACAAAAATATTAAATAGAATTATTATTAAAATAATTTAAATATATTATAATGTATAATTAATAGATATTGAAACTTTGATAACTGCAATCGTCTCAACAACAAAAATAATAATAAATAATTAAAAAGCAATTACCATCTACCGGCGTTTATTTCAAGTGTATAGTTCATTAGTTTAGGCGCTTTTTAAATTTGTAAATCTTAATTAAAGCATGAATAATTAAAATTTATAGACCTAAATATGTATTCTTAACTTTAAATTAAATGTATAGTTCTAATTAATTAATTTAACGTTAGTTTAATTAGTTATAAATCTTTGAAAATGATTTGCCAGCACCATCTGTTATAAGTGAATTCAGTAATTCAATAATAAAAAAATCTAGTTATTTGAATAAATTGGAATAGATTTTAATATTTTTATTGTTGTAATGTAATCATTAATTATGGTTTAATGAATTGTTTTCATTAGTTGCAAGAGTTTATATTTCAGGGTTCACACTAGATGTCTCTTGACTAAGAGTTGTCCTTCAATTAAAAAACGGGTTTTATAATTGTTTAATTTAATTATTCGCTAATTCGCTAATTGTTATTGAGTTTGCTGTAGTAATTATGCGGCGATTAACGTTGTCGTCTTGTACTTTGGAATGAATAATGAATCTTCGTCGGGTCAGACCTGTCAAAGTGTGTTCGAAGTATGACAATAAGTGGTTAGGTCACGGTTCTGTGTAGTATCAATAATAATATTTATGTGCTAGTCGGATGATTGCAGCCTTCAATTTAATTCAATTTCTGGTGAGTTTGTTTGTTTCCATACGTTTTCCCTTCCGAAAATCCCCTTGGTGATTAGAAACAGCTAGTGCAAAAACTCCAGCACCTTCAAATCCATCCATCAATCATCATTCTCATTATCATTCCATACATCCAAGTAATTTTGCATAATATTGCAGTTCATTGAGACGCAGTGTGATGATTGTTCTTCTATTACAGATTTCAATATGTATCCGGCCACTAGAGGGAGAGGTCGAGGCCGTGGCAGGAACCTCAACAATAAGACAACAGTGCAAACCAATCAAAATCAGATAGAGGATGAGGTGAAGCTCACAGTTTTACCTGAAAGTCAATTAATAGCAATCAATTTGAGCCTGGAGCCGGCAGAGAAGGTTTGGTTCGAGGAGCTTCAGACCACATGGAAAATATGTTAGTACATTAACCTCATTAATTACTTCATTTTAGACAAATTTCCCTTTTCCATTCAGATACAGCATAGAAAATTGTACAGATATTGTTTGTCTTTTTTAAATAGCATTCCATATGTTTTTGAGTTGATTGGAATTTCTATTGCTCTAAAACAAACACACTTTCACCATTGACAATTTCAGTCAAAATAGATATATTTTAAATGGTATATTCTTAGTTTATTACAGAATTGCGTTTAATGAGTATTTCGCCATCTGCTGCAGATGTAGAAAGTAGCGCTGTTTATGTTTTTTTTTTTAATATCACTACATATTTCTTGTTTTTAGTGCACAGTATTTTGTGGATGGTTTGCAAGAGAATTACAAAAATACATAGTGATGACAATTGTTTTGTGATGAATTATGCTTTTCAGTTAAGAAAAATTACAAATTGACAATGATGCTGCAGCGGCAGTTCCAGGCGAGCGCGAATCCGTACGGAGAGGCCCTCCGTTTGATGTACAACGCAAGCGATTTCAAGTCTTCCAAGCCAAAGTCGTTCGCCGTTCTGGTGATGGAGGAGTTCAAGGCGTACTCCTCGTCGCCGTTCGGCCAACAGCTCGACCACCTTCTCACAAAAGAGATGAAGATGACCGCCTTCAACGTCGTCCGACAGCAGAACCTGTTCATGCTGATGAAGCTCGTCGCCGACGTCTACAAGTTGCCTACAGACTGTGATATATTTTTAAACGTCGTTCAGTACATGATCCAGATGAAACAGTACAAAGAGGCGTGCCAGTGCGTGTCCATCATCGGCAGCCACAAGCACTTCCAGATCGAGGATTTCGCTATTCCGCTCATTCTGCAGGACAAGACGTTCATCGTCGAAGAGTTCCTGAAGAACAGTCAGATGCATCAGGTCGAAATCGTAATGTACCTGGATGATCTGCTCGGAAAACCCGGCGGTCTCAGACACAACCTCGAACAGGTCATCATGTGAGTTCCATTCTCCGTGCAACAATACAAATAGTTGTTAATTTGAATTGTCATTGCAGAAAGTACAACATACCCGAAGTTAAATGGGACAAGCTGCATAACAAATCGTTCAAGAAGCTGATCGTCCGATTAAAGAAAATGTACAACATTCCCAACGAGATGACTCCCTTCCTCGTCCACAAGCAGAACGAGGGAGCGCTGCTGTTTTTGGTGCACAGGAGATACGTTGAGAATACGATAGGTATTTACTAGCCAAAATAGAAGAAACTTATGTTCACTAAAATTGTTAATTTTCCGATTAGGTGAGGAAAGCTTTAAAGAGATGGTCCACGAAGCCATCAAGGGTGATACGAAACTGCAATTGGAATTGGTGTTGATGTTGACGCACCGTAAGGACCTGGAGTTGTCTCTATATTTCGCCCATTTGTACAACGTGCCTCAATTCCATTGGCCACACAATTTACGTATGCTGGCCAACAATCCCAATAGGAGACCTAGGTTCGAACAGTGCTCCTTTGTGGAGGATTGCGACGAGGAGACCCTTAACGACGACGTCGTTTACCACAAGCTGAGACTGCCCATGGAGAACGTCTATTTGGTGGATACCGAAGACGCCTTAAATCGTCTCAGAGAAGTCGAATTGAACGTAAGAGTAATATAACAATTTCAAATTGAAAGGAATTACGAAATTGTGTTTTTTTTCAGGTGGACGTGGTGGGTATCGACTGCGAGTGGAAACCGAGTTTCGGGTCTCAGAAGAACGAGTTAGCATTGATTCAGGTGGCGACGAGGAGGGCGGTGTTCGTGATCGACGTGATCAAGCTGATCAACACCCAAGCGCTGTACGACTTCGGACGGGTGTGCTTTGATAACTGTGATATATTAAAATTAGGTAATTATAATATGGGAGAGGATGAAGCAAAGTCAGCATCAGCACACTAGCAGCACGAAACGTTGCAACGCAATGTACCATTTGCAGGATTCGGACTGGCGGGTGATATTGCAATGATAAAGCAGACGATTCCGTATCTTCATTTTTACGCGAAGGACGGTTTCCTGGACCTGAGTTTCGTGGCCAAGGAGTTCGAGAAGTGCAGGAGGATCAAGCTGCCCTTCGAGTCGGAGAACGGTTCGGGGCTGAGTTCTCTGGTGCAGGCGACGCTCGGTCTGCCGCTCAACAAGGCGGATCAGTTTTCGAATTGGGAGAAGAGGCCGCTGCGGCAGAGCCAGATCGTTTACGCGGCTTTAGACGCGTACTGCCTCATAGAGGTGTACGACGTGATGCGGGAGTGCGCACTTAAAGCAAACTTCCCATTCGAGAACGTCTGCATGCAGGTTATGAACACATCGAATCGGCAAAAGTCGAAGAAGAATTTGCATAAGAAGGTATAGGTATATTGGAGTCGCGAAGGCGATGGGGTTTTAAATTGTATGTTTTTGTTGCTTAAGAAACCCGTTGCACCGGCGTTCATACCTCAGCCACCGTCGCCCAATTCGAGTCCGGTGTACGCGCACCAGGTGAAGGTCATCTGTGATACGATGCTGCAGGGTCTCGGAAAGAACCTCCGCAAATTGGGCATCGATACGCTCATATTGAACTCCGATGCAGATCACATGGAATGCGTTCGGTACTACATGGACGAGGCCAGATACATCCTGACCAGGGGCCACACCTTCAATACGGTATGAAAAATAATATAACTTTTTCTTTAAAATGTTAATTCAATATTTAATTCAAGCTTAACGGATCGGTAAAACCAGGATACTGCCTTAGGATAGTAAGCGATCAAATCGAGGAACAACTTCAGCAGGTCGTTGAGTACTACAATATTATGGTGTCGCGTAACGATGTGTTCAGTAGATGCAAGGTATCATCAATTAATGCTTCAATCAATTGCGACCAAATAATGTGACAAACGATCTTCGTAGATTTGCAATGGAAATAATTTCGTAAAGGTTTCCCCATCGACGATGAACGCCCTTTCGGAGACTTCCGTCGACCTGGAGCGCCACTTTAATTCTCGGACATCACTGGCGGATGAAGCCGTCGGATACTCCCAGCAGATGATTGACAGCAGAATAAACCAAAGGAAATGGGATTTATGTAAGTTGACAACAAACAACAATATATCATATTCTTATTTATTTTTTTGATTTCTTTCAGATTCCGATGAACATGTGGACGTGGGGCTGTGTCAGACGAGATTGGGAGCGAGGATTCATGTAGAGACCGTGCCCACGGACCTCCTGAACAAGGTGGACATGTTCTACGTTTGCGAAACATGCGGAAAAGTGTACTGGGACGGCTCTCACTTCGAGCGAATCCTCGCCGGAAAACTTCAAAGCATCGTCATGTAATCAGACAACAACAGCAGAACACACACTCTTTTTTTTATATATACAAACATATATTATTACTGTTGACATATTATTAATTAATTAATTCATTAATTAACTTCACGTACCATTATTCAAAGCAACGGATAATAACAATTTTTTTTTAACGAGATGCAAGTACAATATTTTCTTTTAATTTTTAATTGCAGCGACTCTCTTTACCATCAATAAACAAAATAAATATGCAAACTTATTACAATCGCAATATAACTATTAACTTCACTATTATATAATATTTACATTATATATACTTATATCTCGTGGAACGTAAAAATCTGCGAAGAGAGTTCATAGATACGCATATATGTATATATTATATATACCGTATACGTTTTTCATTTCGTCTTCTGTTTGTGTATTTCTTTTGTTTGTTTCAATAATTACGTATTTTTAATTTTATTGATGATCGATTAATCAAGGTTGCGGTTGCTGTTACGTTTTTCATTTGGTTTTATTTTATTATTTTAATTTACTTCAAATATATTATATAAGTAATAATAATAATTTTATTCTCGCATATTATTGTTTTTCATTTACAACTACAATTATTTTTGAATGATTTAACACTTGCGAAAAGAAGAAACTAATGATTATAGCTGTCTATATTTTAATATAATTGATTCGTATTGACGTACGCTTCGTGTTAGCCATAATTTCCCTTTCGCCGAATTCCTCAAAATTATTTACTTGTCCCGTTTAAAATTATCCTTTACTCAAAGATCAAACACTTTTTCCTATATTTTTACTTATCTTTATTTTTTTTTTTGACTGATCCATTCAAACGCCAACGCACCTTTCTCCTGGACCAAACGACGGTTTTTTAGCCACACGAGATGCAATTTCTTTTCGAGAGACTTACGTGAACTTTAAGCTCTCGCGCATCAAAGAAATCCGAAGCTCTCGCCACGAGCAAATAACGATTTAATGGCTTCGAAAAAGATTACCCAACGCTCAAATAAATACTATGCAATAATTTTATACAATTATACATAGCGAGAACTAATCTAGATAGTATTTGAATTCCAACATATTATTGTATCGGATACCACAAAACCTTTCATTTTGTAATAACTGGAAATAAGATTTAGTTCAAAAAATGTTATTTAATAATTACAGAAAACAAAGTATATTTAGTTTATACCTGATACTTTTAACTATAATTTGTATGATATAATTTTAAAGTAACTGTCGTAGTTTTTAATAAATTTTATAAAATCTGAAGGTATTACGTTTTGGTCTTAAAATTTACTACAACAGAATCAAAATGAGTTTAATTATATAATTATACTCTTTTTATAGTTCACTCTTTTTGTTTTAATATGCATCCTGAATATTTTAAGTAAATTTAATTAATTTCTAGAAATTGGAAAAAATCTAAGTACTCTTAATTTTTTTCCGAATAGTCACTACTTCAACTTTGGCAATTGATTACAGGAAAACGAAAAAGTGCTTAAATATATATTTATACTCCATTTATAGCTTATAATTCTAGTTTTAGTTAGCATTTTCAAAATTTGAAGTAAATTTAATAATTTTTAAGAAATTTAATAAAAACGAAGTGAACCTCATTTTCTGTCAAATTTGCAATTTTGTCAATTAATTATAAGAAAATTAAAATTTAAGTTCATTTTAATATATATTTACACTCTTTTTAGAGCTTATAATTCTAGTTTTAATAAGCATCTTTATAATTTTAAGTGAATTTCATCATTTTCAAGAAATTAAATGAAAAGCAGTTCATTTTTGAATTACATGTTTACTTTTCAATTAATTATAGGAAAACCAAAAGTAGCAAAATTATATATTTATATTCATTTAAAAGTTCTAGATTTAGTCGCTGCATTCATTATTTGAATTTAGTTTCATAATTTTCAAGAAATTCGAAACAAAGCAGTTAATTAACGACCTAGAAAATTATAACATTGAAATTTTGACAATGAATTAAAGGAAAACTAAAATGAGCACTATGATGTATATATATATACTCATTGTGTAGTTTATAGTTCAAGTTTTAATCTTGAGATTCATAAATGAAAGTGAATTTTCGATAAAAATTAATGCACTTCATTTTTGACCTAGAAAAATTGCAGCTTCAATTTTGACAACGAATTGCATGAACACGAAAAGAAGTACAGAAATGCAAATATAGTCATTTTAATATTTAAACTTTTTGTTTTAAATTCCATATAATGTAATAAGTGCAGTGTCATAGTTGAATGCGATTGATGCGGAGAAACTTTGCGCAATTTGAATACACAAAACAGTGGCAGATCTAGATATTCGACTGCGTAATGCATGATGTTTTTTTTTGTATAATTTCCTTGTAGGCGTCGCGAGGAATTCGAAAATTCGATAGAAATCAGAAAGAAACTTAGCTCAAGATTTCGTAAGAGGTTTAAGAGTCTCGTAGTCCGGTCATGTCTCATCTCGTAGTAATTAAAATGAGAAAAAAAGCCGCCACCGAAAGTCTGCAATTAAAATCGATGTCGTAATTAATCATCGATGAAGAATTGAAAAAAAAATAAGGAAAAATATGTATTGAAATTGAAAAGGGAAGGTTTAAAGTTCAAGTCGGTTTTGTCACACCGAGAAGGCAATTAGGAAGAAGGAACGGAATTAATTCGCGCGCGCAATTACAAGAGCATGAGAGGTGCTCCGTCCTTACGTAAGGAGGTGATGATGAGAAGTGGAGGATCGAAACAAATAACAGAAAAAAATAATAGTAAAAAGAAGCAGAAAGAAGCGCGTGTGTTATGTGGAATAATTGGGTCATGTGCAATTGCTAAACTCTCACTCTCGCACAGATTTAGAGGCGATTCATTACCTGCCTCTTCCATAAAAATATTCGGCTAGAAAGGCAAAATCTAAAGAGAATATTTCCATCCTTCTTTTTCACGTGCTTCTACGAGGTGGAGGAGGATTATTATTATTGTTGTTGTTGTTGTCGGTGTTAAAACCCAGAAGTGACAATTGGCTAAAACCAATTGGTAAATGGATGAGTATCTCGGATCACGGCTGGACGATGGGAAAGTCGGACTCTGCGAAGTGGCCGAACCCCGACACGAAAAACTCGAACCATTTAAAATTGCATTATATTTTATAACTCGGAATATTAGGCTTTAAATGTCAGAAAGGAGTGCTCTGCTAGCGTTGCTAAAGTCTGCTACGACTACGTTGTGGATTGGATGATGATGCTAATGATGATGATGATCAACATGATGGGACTTCGGTTTGTTTTTCTTTTGAGACGCAATAAAAGTGCGGCCGAGACCAATTGCGCTATCGCTTTAAGAGCAAATGGATCGGAATGCATGTAATTAAAATCTAATTAGTATTCTTCGCTTGATGATGATGATGACGATGATGATGGAAGAGTAAAGCAGGGCTTTTAGAAAAAAAAATATGTTTTTTTTTAGTAGTGGCGCAATCCGACTCGGATTTCAAATGCGAAGTACGTGAAGTACTTTAATCGCCTCGTCGATCGTGTTATGATTTACTTCTGCGGACAATAAGGATCTCTGCGCTGAGAGCGATGAATGGGAAGATTAAGTTGCAGAAAGAAGAAAAATAGACGCAAATCGAGGTCAAGTGTAGCCTGGTAGTTTTGCATCGAAATAACCAATACTTTTACAATTCAAATAATACTATACATTATTACGTACTTAAAAGTAGTCTTATTAATTTACTTGATTTTATTCCACGTTAACTAAACTAATTAAACATTCATTAAATTTTATAAGGAAATTTCTTGAAATTCGTTCAATAATCATTAATTATTATACTTTTGCAACGATTTCATTCATTACATTTTGTAAGCGATTTTCGAAATTTCAACGAAATATTTACATATCTACTTGACACTAAATGTTTGCAAGATATTCACTAATTATTTAAAAGTGTCGATTTTACAATAATTAATTAAGCAATTCATTCGTTAAAACTTGCAACAAAAATACCAACATACATATTAATTTTAATTATTTTATTGATATAATATTTTTATTCAATTAGTGAACAAGATATTTGATATTTATTAAATTAGTTTTTCAAATTTTATTTATGACATTTTTCTTAAAACTGAAAATTTTAAAATCATTATATTATACTTATTTTATTTCATATTTAATCAGCTTTAATTATAATATTTTTATTATAATTTAATTAGTTTTCAAGATATTCTATTAAAACTAGAGGTGTTGCATTTGGTATAGTTTTAAATTGATTTTTTTAAAGCGAGTTTGAGGAAAGTTTTATTGATTTTAAAAATTACTGAAAAACTATATTATTTTTTTTCAGTATTTTCCAAAGTGTAAATGAATTCTCTTGCTGTGTGAAACTGAATTATTTAGTACGTAAATAAATAGATTATTAGAGTCGATGGTCGAGCAACAATAAAACCGTGGTTGCGCCACGCTTTTACTGTTTTAAATGCGAAGTACGTGAAGTCTGCAAAAACTTTTATATAACCGCAGCAAAAAGGCGACCGTACAAAAAGGTAATTGGACAAAACCGATCGTGTTATTACACTTTTATATGCCTTTCGCATTTCCCTCCCCCGCATTTCCACGAATTCCCTGATCCGTGACAAACCCGCAACACGATCCGGACGACGTGAATTATCCCTTCGCATCCTTCCTTGCCTCGCATGTAAATTCCAACTTTTGCGGAATGCAGATGATGATTATGATGATCCTCGCGCGTTGCGCAACTCGAGCGATTTATCGTTTATTTCCTTTTCCTCGTTCTCTCATATGGACGTCAGATGCAAAAGCTGCCACGGATCTCCTCTGCAAGCTGCAGCAGGAACAAAAACGGTCGGACGAAATCCTCTTCTGCGGCGTAAATAAACTCTTGCTCTTTTGGTCACCTGGCCTTTCTAATGCGCGCGTAGAATAATTAATTTCGAGATTCTATTGATAAATTGGCGCTCGATTTGAATGAAGCGCATCGCGAGTAATTAACCTGACCGGTAAATTCTTTTAATCGACGAAAATTTTTAACGTTTCGTCGAGTATAATTAACCGACGGTTTGGTCTGACATTTCGAGTAATTACACCGATGACGAGTGAGAGGGCAACAAGATGCACCACGGTCTCCACATATATAATATTATATAATCCATTTGAGCGCAAATGCTATAGATTCCATATAAGACTAAATCCGTTTAAGACTGCTAACTAAATTGCGCCGCTTTGCGAAACGCTGCGGATTTAATGGATCCTCCTAACTCGGAGAATTCATCTCCATACCGACCATATCTATGGTAACGTCTGCAAATTGCGTGTGCATCCATTTGCATTTCGGGCTCGCTTTTTCGACGTTTCTCAATCACAATAAATCATCGAACGCGGCGCGAAACCGATCCTGAATAAACAGATGGGGGCGCCGCATGATGATTGTCCGTCATTAGAGACAATGAGAGCGAAAGGTCGAACATCCTCCGGCCAGATTTCTTCTAATCCACCTGCAATTTTTCCCTTTGAAACAAAGAAATCTTTAATTCGATTAATTGCAATTCCATAATTCATCACTAACAACCTCATGGCGTCCTTAGCAACATTAGTGGCGTCCTTAGCAACCGGTAGGCGTCTTTAGTAACTTGACAGTTACGTATTAATGAGCGTCCTTAGTAACTGTCATCTAATAAATAATCGTCTAAAGGCAAAATTTACACCATTCCTGAATTTTTACTTTTAAATTTATTTTCTATATAATTAAAGCAATTATCTTATATAATATTTCATGATGTTGATATTACAACACCTTTATGTTGTGTGCAATAAATAGCAAACAAATCGAGTCTATTAAGTGCGTATACAAATTATATTATAATTTACCAGCAACTTTCATTAAACGTAATCTTAAAAATAATTTAATGGAAAATCATTACATTTTTACACAAAATGAGTAAAATAATTAAATTTTAATATTTAAGCAATTATATGAGTATATTCTTATGTAAATCTTAAAGTTGAAAATCTGAAAATTTATTAACAAAAAAATATGTTACTTGCTTTAAAGAAATCTTTTGAAATATGTTAGAAAAAAGTGAAAATTAAAGAAAGTTTTAACTTCATATTTTAGTGAATATTTCAAGAACCAATAAGTTTATTTTAAAATGAAATTATGCTACTTAAAACTAAATATTTTATTTACAAACAACAATAATTTACCGTTTGAGATCTTGTAAATCTCTTGTAAATTTAATGATACAATTATTGTAATTTATTGGAAAGAAACATAATAACATTTCAGTGAATATTTCATGAACCAATAAATATATTTCAGATTGCAAATGTTGTACTTAAAACTAAATATATAGAGTATTAAATTCAGTTTTAGTATTTAATTTATCTCTTAAATTTATTCGAAAAAAAAAATATTAAAGAAATAAGAAATAATTGCAATATTTTAGTGAATATTTTATGAAATAATAAATATATTTAAAAATACTAATATTCTACTTAAAACTAAATATATTTTTTACAAATTATGATAATTAAAACATTGATTTCTCGCAAATTTAGGAATTTTAAGAAAAGCAACATTTTTACATTATATTTCAGTTAATATTTCATGAAGCAATAAATATATTTCAGAATAAAAATATTCTACTTAAAACCAAATTAAATGTTTATAAACTCGATTAAATCGATTGTAAACTTTATTACTAATATTTTAAAATTTATTAACATTTGAACAAAATTGCAAAATCAAGATGTATTTTATGGAGTTTAAAACATTTACGTTTTATTTTATATGTCGTAAATAATAATTTAACATTTGCATCTTTCGGTCTTGATTGAAAGCATCTCAAAGAAGAGCTCTTCATGTGTCGCAGCATCTGATTTATATAGCGATGCCGGTTTGCAAATTATCGAACCCCTCTTCGATTCACACACTACGTGGCAAAATTACATAAATCACCAACAATTTCGTTCAATTACACTTTCATCCAGCTACGAAAATAACACCTCCAGCGACTTTTTAAAACTTTATAATAAACACTCGAGATTCTAATTAAAGTCAATAAATAACTCCATCTCCGTCAATATTCTCTAATAAAAAGTAAAATTACAAGATTCACACGAAATCTGCTAATTAACAGATTCACGCTTACATTTTCGAGATTAAATCATTAACAAACTCAAGTAATTAGAGAATATGCGATATTAGCAAAAAAAAACATTTAATTGCCTCGTGGATTCGTCAACTAATAAATTATGGAATTAATGAAGATGTTTGCACGATAATTACGTGGATGGGAACGTAAAAACTAAATTTTATTATTGGATTGCGATAGATTTTCGCATAACTTTTGTAATTAATGTACGATCATCATTATTGTTTACTTTTCTTGGCATTGAGTGGAAAATGCGTAGGGAAAAGGTGGTTGATTTCATATGGATTGGAGAACTGCGCTCGGAATTCCAATAGTTCAAGCACGTAATGAAACAATAATGAAAACGAGATGGAACGAGATCGAAAGCGCCGCTGATTTGTATCGTCCTTCCTGGTTCAAATATCAATGCGACCGTTAATACCCGTTGTTTATATACTGTATTTGGTTCATCTTTATAAGAATCGTGTGATACTTAAAGATAATTTACAATGCATTCAGAAGATTTAAATTATATATTTTTTTAAACAATTAATCAATGAAAATACATCAATTGAAACTAAATCTATCAGAAAACGTCTCAGTATATTACTAGTTTTATGTTAAAAGAAATTTTTAAATTTAGAGAAAAAAAAATATAATTATTGTAGATTTTCTATAGTCAAAAATTAACTAAAAGTTATTTTATTATAAAGATTAATCATTTTAGCAATTTTAACAAAAATATTCGTAAATAAATGATTAATAATTTTATATTTTCTATCAATAGAATTTATAAAGTAATTTTCTATAATTCTTCTGAACATATTCATATTTGTTAATATTTTCTTTACAATGTAAATTTTGAAGAAGCAAATACTTATTTCTTTATAAATTAACAATAAATTTCGTTTCTAGAAAATTAACTTCTTTGAAAACGAAAATATTATAGGAAAATTTAAATAGGTAAAAGTTTTAAGATGATTCTAAATAAATAGATAAGATTATTTCATCTTTGTTATTGAACGACAATTTTTGAATAAATATCTTTAAAAAAGTTAAAATCTGTTATTTTCTGAATATGATAAATGTATAAATTTCATAAGATTTTTGATACAAAATGTATTAAAAAAATGTTTGTAAATATTTTAATTTAGTAAAGAAACTGATAAATCTTTGATATTAAAGTTGTGCAAGATATTTATTATTTGATTTTTGCTTTTTTCAGTTAATTTTATGATAAATAATGTAATAAATGTGAAATTGATTTTTGCGTCAGACGTCGATGAAAAATTGCGAAAATCTGTAGATTTCAGATCTCGTTTCTAAGGTCGATTGAAAGAAGACCCAATAATCAGGATTTCCACACACGCATTGCATTTGAGGAGAAGAGCATGTGTTTATAATAAATTATTAATTATTTGCATGCGATGTGCAATTGGACGACAGAAAAGAAACGAGATGTTCTCTTCTCGTAATGGTAATGATAATAGTAATGTGTTAATTGCGAGGCGATGAAGAGCGATGGAGTAAGGAGAAGAGTAGAGAAGAGAGGCCTTGCTTGCGATGATTATGATGATGATGATGATTGGGATGATCTGGATCAGCTTTTGAAATTCCTCCGGTTCGAAATGCCGAGGCTCATCCTCGAATTGGAACGGCCCTCTCTTTCTCCTCGTCTCTCTCTCTCTCTCCCCTGTTTTCTGGTGGGGTTTGCACACTCTGGGTGCATCATCTCCGCCGCATCTCAGACTATATAAATCATATGCATCCACTGCATAATCGCATCATTTTCCTTACACAAATCACAACAGCAATATGAAATTTGTAAGTACTCTCTGCTCGCTTCCATAAAAAAAAATCATAACAAACAATATTTAACATCAGCTTTAACTTTAATTTAGTGATAATTATTAGTTTATAGAATACAACTAATCATAATACAGTCGAAATTGTCATAAAAAAATATCAAAAAATTTCAAATATTTTTCACAAAATACATTAATATTAAAAATAATAAGAAATCTTGAAAATATTGTTCATTTATACAACTTTTGTAAAATCAAACAAAAATTCTAACAGAAAAATTATTAATTTTTGAAACAAAATTGATTGTTCAGTTTCTTAAAATTTGACATAAAAATATTATTTTATTTTTAGAAAAGTTATAAGTTTTTTTAAATTAAATTTGAAAATGTACTAAATATAATTGAAAATTTATGAATCAAATTTAATTAAATCTTTCAAATATTTAAATTTAACTATATAAACATTTTATTACAAATCAATTTTATTCTAATTGCTTTTTATATTAAATTAAAAATCATTCATTTAACTCGCGCACCCTTAAAAAAGTTCAGTAACACAGGACGTCATCTCTTTTGGTTTCATAAATTTGTCATTTCTATTTTGATGGTTATGTAATAATATTATTGTTAATTGTCAAAATTTTCAATTTGCTATTTTACGAAAAATTTGACGTTAGCTGTCAAAATGTATATGTATACTAATTATAATATTTTTTCATTTTAACATATTTTTCTCACGATACAAAACTAAGTTTGATTCCAGACAAAAGTGTATTTGCATAATCGCAAGAGATTAATTTATATAATTAAATAGAATTTCATTAAATAAATTTTGCTCCATATTTCGTGGAGCGCGTGAGAGATTTTTCTTGAGGAAGCGGATGCCTCTATTATTTCTTGTTTTTTTTTTGACGAATTTACACATTCGTCATCCCAAACCAATTAAGGTCACAACTTAATGAGATGAAGACAATAAATTAATGCCGTACACTTAAATTTACGTTTTGTAACATTTCACAAAAAAAGCAAATTTTGTATCAAATTAAGTATTTATTGCATAATATCTGTTTGACTGAAAAAAAAAACAAAATCATTCTTGAGAATTCAATTGTTTTTGACTCTAATAACAACTGCAATCAGCTTATGTGTGCATTCGGTAAGAAATTCGTGACCCAACAATTTTAACCCATGTTCGCTTTCGTCTTCCCGCTTCAATTTCTTCCGGTACTCTCAGGTATATTTCAATTTCTGTCGAACATCCATCTAATTTCTTTCTTTATTTTTATTTTTGTGTGTGTGCGCACATCCATTGTGTTCCCCATCCCTTTCACTCGAGCCTGCAGCTCTCTGCTCTTTTCGCTCAATTAGATTTTACATAATCCAAAATATTATCCAGTTTTATTACATGAATGATGCAATAACAACACAACACCATAAATCGCTTCGCGTTTGTTTTAATCCGATGTGCTGCAATTATTCATTTGTTTCCCGCAACTGTCAAATGTGATTTAATAAACGTCTGAATATTATATCCGCATGTCTTCTCGTCGTTCTGTTTGTATCGCGATGAACTTTGCTCGTTATATAATTATTGTGAGAAAATTGAACATTCGCGCATTTATGAATTTGAACTGCACTAAATTAAAATTATATAGTTTGTCATTAACTTTAGCTATTCGAAGACACTAACATTTTCTTTTATATCTCAAAAACCACAAATGCTATTTTCAATATTTAATCCATATTTTAAACTTAATACTATATAGAATAATATGCGCATTATCATATTCTTATATCTCTTATTGAGTTCTTGTGATTAATTGTAAAACTTGAAGTAATTAAATTTTTAGTTTTTATTTCAATATCTCAGCAATCATTGACGTCATTTTCTGTATTGAATACACAATTTAAAGTTAAAACTATGGGTAATAATGTAAGTATAGGCTCATTCTTATTTATTTGAAAACTTGAAGAAATGTAATTTTAACCGCTCGAAATGCAGCGTCTTTAGTTTTTTACTGATATCTCAACAATCACAAAAGCTATTTTCTATATTGAACGCGCATTTTAAAGTTGAAACCATAAGGAATAATATGAGTTTAAGTTGATTGATCTATCGCTTACTGATTTTTTGTAATTAAATAATTAAATTAAATTTTAGCTCCTCGAAATACCTTTACTTTTTTATCGATATCTCAACAATCACGATTGCTATTTTCTATATTAAATGCACATTTTTAAGTTGAATCTATAGGGAATAATATGAGTTTGGGATAATTATTACATCTATTATATATTTCTTGAAATTTGTTCTAAAAGTTGATGTAATGAAATTTTACAGCTTCGCAGTGCTGTGTCTTTAGTTTACGGAAGTTTTTTCGATATTGAATACATATTTTAAAGTTGAAACTATAGAGAATAAGATAAATGAGGGTTCATTAATATATCTCTTACAGGTTACTTGTATTTTTTTTTTTTAATTGAAGTAATTATTTTTGTAAATTTAATTGTAAAACTTGATATAATGAAATTTTTCTTGTATTTATTTAAGGTGGCAGTGTTAATGCTCTTCGGTGCCGCCTTCAGCGCAAGGTTGGACAACACCTACTTACCACCGGCAGGTGCTGGCGGTTCCGGAGGATACAACGGTCCGGGATTCGGCGGAGCTCCCAGTCGATTCCCAGGAGGAGGAGGCGGTGGCGGGGGAGGAGGTAGATTCCCGGGAGGCGGCGGCGGAGGCGGTGGAAGGTTCCCAGGAGGTGGAGGAGGTGGCGGAGGCGGTAATTATCAAGGAGGCGGCGGTGGCGGAGGAGGAGGCGCCAACATCCCCATCCTGCGTTACGACAACGAGAACAACGGAGACGGTTCGTACAGTTACGCGTACGAAACGGGAAACGGCATCAAGGCGCAGGAACAGGGAGCGTTGAAGGTGAAAGTCTTCTCATCGATATTTGCGCAAAGAATTGCATTGATTTTTGTTGTTGTTTGTAGAACGCCGGATCGCAGAACGAAGCCCAATCGGCAACAGGATCATTCTCGTACACAGGACCTGATGGACAGCAGTACGCTGTGCAGTACACAGCCGATGAGAACGGTTTCAGGCCGCAGGGAGCGCATCTTCCGACGCCTCCACCAATCCCCGAAGCCATCTTGAGATCTATCGAGCAGAATTTAGCCGAAGAAGCGAGAGGAGGAGGTGGAGGAGGTTACGGAGGCGGCGGCAGCGGTGGAGGCGGTGATGATGGTCAGTACCGTCCATCCGGAGGCGGCGGAGGAGGAGGAAGCGGTGGAGGCGGCGGTGGTAGCGGCGGAGGTGGCGGCGGAAGCGGAGGTGGTGGTGGAGGATTCGGAGGAGGAGGAAGACCTTCCTTCGGTGGTCCTCGTCCAGGCAGCGGCTCCTTCAATCCACAAACCGGGTATAATTATTAACGGTAGCTGATTCTTGATCTGTGGTACAAATTTATTAAAATACGTTTATTACTTTTATTATTTACTTTGATACTATTTATATAAATAATTAAATGCTATGACGCTTGTGTATGTATAATAATGATAATAATTATAATGTGAATTAATATTTATGAAAGCAAATAAAAGGTATATTAGATGATAATGAGCATTCTATTAATTTCCATTCATGAGGAAGCGCATGAAGAAGCGTTGGGTAACTCCGAGGAGAAAGAGCCTTCAATTACATTTGCTCATCTCCTTTTTTTTCTTTCCTTTGGTCCGCCGATTAGCTCTCCGTCGCGGCAGCATCCTCACTCAACGTTTCGTGCATCTTCACCGATTACATATTCACCTAACCAAAGCGAATCCTCAGCTCCTAAATATCTCTTACGCAATTTGTGTTTTGCAACACCATAATTGAGGCACTGTAACACACTCACTTATGAGACGAACATAATTCAATATATTTTCTTCGATTTATCTACAACCACCAATTACTACTTTAATAATGAATACACAAATTAAAGATTATTATTATTTTTCATCTACATCTCAACAACTACAAATGTATTTTTTTAAATTGAAGATAAAAATATAAAATGTGTCTCTTATAGATAGATTTGGTGAAATTCAATAGAATTTAGTAGTCAAATATAAAAAATACGAAAAGCAATGTCCTTACATTTTCATTTATATCTTGGGAATGAATCAAGACAAAATTAAAATTGAACATGCAAATTAAAGATAAAACTATAAGGAATTGAGAATATAACATTATTATTGTATCTTTTAGAGATTTCGTATCATTATATTTTCACTTATTGAAGATAAAACTATGGAATGAAAAGAGTAGAAAACTTATTATTGTGAATGAAAATAGTATAAAAAAAGAAATTGTAATTTAAAATAAAAACATAATCAATAATTGAAGAAGTTCTCTTAATACCGTTTATTTATTGAATGTTCTCCAAATAAAATGATTCCAACTAATATATCGGAAAAGAAACCTTGAAACCAAAAAGAAAGAAAAGATTGTTCATCTGGACTAATTGTGTTTGACGAAAGAAAAGTAAATCTATTGGATCCATTCTCAATCAGGTTAAAGTTACGAAACGCCAGACAAGAATTTCGTTTCTTTCAGACAACCGAAGATGATTAGAGAGAATTGCGCAAGCCCAACTGCTACATTTGCGTACTGCACTTTCTTCTCGTCCACGATTTTTCTTCCATCGTCTCACGTGACGCAACGGGCCAAAAATTTCGTGGTCCGAAAGTCCGCAGCAGCAACACAAAGATCTTAATCTCTTGGAGTTTCTCGTGCGGACGAGATTAGAAAATTGTATTTTATGCAAGAGGTGAGAGAAGAACGGAGGAGGAAACGTATCCGAAAATGATTCCAGACAGGATGCAACCGATTATCAATTAATGTCCACATACTTTTTATTGCTCCGCTTTTCGAATAAATGCTCCAAATTTCGTAACGAAATCAATGGTTTTTTTTTACCCAATTTCCGTGCGAAAGAATAAAGTAATACAGAGACAATTTTGATGCAAAAGCTCCCCCCGGTTACGTAAAATATTATTAAAAATAATTGGCCTGCGACTTGGCTCTTTCTTCGCGTTTTGTACAAAAATCTAATGCCGTTCGATATACTTTTGACCTTTTTCTTTGGGAAGCGAAGAGAAAAAGTGTACAGAAATTAGAAGCAAGGTCGGGCGCATCTCGACGAAGACGTGGGAACCACGAAAATCCCGAATTTCGATCGTGGGTCACGATATTTCCTTGATTCAAATCGGAAAGCGTCTTTCTACCATATTTTGCAATAAAAACACTTTTCTCATGTGGTAATTGTCCGTTTGATGAAATATTCGACCGAAATATGCGGAAAAAAATTGATGATGTCTTACGTGTAATAATTGATGCGGACTTGATGTAACGACAATTACCGGGACGAAATTTGAGGAAACGCTTCTTAATTGCGACTTGTTTTATAATGACACGAATTTGACTCGGATGGATTTTAATAATCGTAAACGTAATACCAAAGCTGCTTCTAATTATGCATTTACATAAACAATTTTTTTTTTAATAAATAAAAAATAATTAAAATTAAGTTCATCAGAATGTTAACTTAATTACTTTTTAAGTAAAGTAAAAGAATTTCCAAAAAGTTTAATTTTTAATTTATTCAAAGATTTCAATTAATTTTTTAATATTAATTTTTATCTATATAATTAGTTTTTTACTTTTTTTTATATTTTCTCACTCAGAAATTTCCTAAACAGCAAAATTTTCTTACATTTTCTATTTCCGAATGAACAATGTGGTTTCATTAAATTTTTTTAAATAATTGTCAATTTTTTTAATAATAATTTCAATTCATTCAAAATTTGATAAATTTTCTTTGTTATTTTCAATAGATTTAAATAATTGTCAATTATTCATAATTATTTCATTTCATTTACAAAGTTTTTCCCATATTTTTTCTCTGCTTCAATCTTTCTTTTATTAAACAAATTCTTCAATATATTTTAGATTATTTTTTATGAAAATTACAAAAATTATTATTATTTTTCACTAGATTTCTTAATAATTGTCAAATACCAAATATTTGCTTTTTAACTGTTTTTTCTTCAATTCTTAAGATTTTTTTATGCATTTTAATACCTTATATCGTCGACGTTATTGTTTAACAATTTATTTGTTTTGCAAGAATAAAATTTAATTTAGCGAAATGTCAATCGGTTAATAATGTCTTCGAAATGCAATCATCGTCCAACTATTACGACTTTCCGCGTTTCAAATGGGATGTATCGAAGAAAGTTCTTCAATTGTGCTCTCATCTTCGCCGAGTGTATGAGAACATTCCTCTCGACAATCATTAATTAATTAATTATTTTAAACAAACAAACAATAAAGAAATAAAAACGAAGTAAAAGTATTCGAACATTATATTACGTTCTATTTATAAACATATAAATTTTATTTCAACATTCTGGTTTCGGTAAAGTAAAATTGTTGAAGGAATTCGAGGTCTTCTTAATTGCAAGAATATAAATCGATTCGCTAATTGCAACCTTGTGCCTCCTCCGCCGCAGCGCCGGTAACAATGAAGAAGAGGAATATCGTGTGCGTATGTAGAGGAGAAAAGAAGTTTCGAGGATGAGGAATGAAAAAGAGAGATGGAAATGAAGTCAGTTCGGAGCGAAATTTCGAGCAGAAATTATTTATTATTATTTTTTTTTTGTTGTTCTAGGTGGGAGTTTGGATATAAATTGGTGCGGTCCTCATCTGCACATCATCACATCTTCTGATCACTCCAGATCTACAGCAGCACAACAATGAAGCAAGTGAGTTAAAAGTCTATAGATGATTTTTTTTTGGAAAATTTTAATTTTTTTTAATTCCTTTCAAGTTCATCATCTTCGCACTCGTTGGATTGGCGTTCGCAGAACCGCCGAGCAGCCAATACGGACCTCCCGGTTACAATGGCAACGCCAACAATAACAACAATAACAATAACAACAATCAGCATGGTAACAGCTACAACGGAGTTCCGAACCCTAACAACGACGTTCCCATCCTGAGGTTGGAGAACAACAACGACGGCGAGGGTGGTTACAACTACGCTTACGAGACGGGAGATGGCACCTCCGCTCAGGAGCACGGGTACCTTAAGGATGCCGATTCCCCAACCGCCCAAGGAGGATTCGCCTTCACCGCTCCGGATGGTCAGCAGTTCTCCATCAGCTACACCGCCGACGAAAACGGTTTCGTTCCTGTAGGAAACCATCTGCCGACTCCACCACCAATTCCAGAAGAGATCCTCAAGGCTCTCGAGCAGAACAGGGCCGATGAGGCGCGCGGCATCGTCGACGATGGACAATACCATCCGGAACCTGCTCCTCATCAACAGTACAACAACGCTCAGCAGGCCTCATCCAGCGGAGCTCATCCAGGATATTAGATACATACAAAAAAATCTTTAGTCTTCATTGAATTAACATTGTTTGTTTTTTGTAACTAATTTGGAAAACCCGTTGAAAATTGTATATAATTTAAGTGTGAAATATTAATAAAAAAAAAACATTTTATATTAAATCAAATTTCATTCACTAAAGATTTGAACAAAATCTACAATTCCTTGTAACTTTTTTATCAAAAAATACTCATTCACAAACCAATATTAAAATAATATCTTCTAAAATAGAAATTAGTGTAAATATCAAGCAATTTTTACTAAGCATAAAATTAGAAAAATTATTCAAGTGAACAAAGCAATTGAAGAAAATTTATAGAAATATAAATATTTATATTTCTATCAAATTTGCGCAATGTATTTTTATATTATACAAAAAAAAATACATTGTTTTTAGATCGTGGGACTTCCTACTCGGTGTTGGATGAGAAGGTGAAAAGACTTCTTCGCAGGAATGTGAACTACTTTTTTTTATTATTTTACATTCTTTTCAAGCACAATATTATATATATTACACAAGAAACTGTCCGATTTCTCGTTTTGAAAATTATTTGCAATAAAAAAACTTTGTTTATTTAAAAAAAAAACATAATTTAATCAAATTGAGCGTTTTCCGTCAAATTGAAACCATTATTGCTAAGATGGTACAAGCATTTGACGTACGTGAAAGATCTCTGCTCGCCTCCAATCTCTTGCGCTCCTTCCTCCATGCAATCATTCAACTTGTTCTTCAGATGGTCCAAAAGTTCGATCAGGTAATTCGTCTCCTTAAACTTTCCATCATCATCAACAATGTCCATCTCTTTGGCCAAGCAGAAACAGAAGTTCAAGAATTTAGGATCATCGACAATTTCACCTTCCAACGCTTTCTCAACTAAATCCATATCAATATCGCATGAATTCACGCAATCCGCGGAAAATTCAGCGGCTTTCGTTTTCAAATTGGTCAATGCCTGAAACGAAAAAGATTATATTAAATTTACATGTGAATTTATAAATTTTGAATTTATTTATTACCTTATTTACATCGCCCGCAATTACCGTAAAGGCTATAGCAAAAATTAAAAGAGCGATCTTCATCTTAAGACTTGCTATTTTTAATTGCGGATGCACAACGACTGTATGCTTTTATATAGAGATTTTTGATAACGGTGTTGCGAAATCCGCAGACTCTTATGAAATATTTTAGATAACCGGAGAATGTTTACAAATATTATCTCTAACAAATCAAAAAAGAAATACATATAAACAAAAATAAAAAAATATTTTTGTATATTGTTACAAAATAAGTGCAACTAAAGGCTTTCAAAAATCTATATAAATATTTATAAATTATAAATCGTTGAAAAGATAAAAATGGAAGCTGAATAAAATAATTATGATGTAATAGTTGTATGTCTAAACATTTTGTTGTAATTTATTGTTAGATATGAAGTAAAAAAAATAAGCAGTGTCTTCACATTTTATTAAATTTTTCGTAAACTACAAGTGGTAAAAACCATATTGAAGATAGAAATTAAAGATAAATATTTGAGAAATAAAATGCGAGAGATGTAATATTTGTAGGTTTAAATGTTTGACTGTAATTTGAAGTAACGAAAAATTAAGCATAGAAAAAGCAGTGTCTTCCAATTTAATTAAATTTCTCGTACCGCTTGTAGTAGAAAATAAATTGAATAGAGAAATTAAAGATGAATATTGAAGAAATAAAATGTGATATGTGTAATATTTGTAGGTTCAAACGTTTGGCTGTAATTTACTGTCAAATATGAAGTAACATTAAAATTAAGCATCGAAAAAGCAGTGTCTTCCAATTTTATTAAATTTCTCGTACCGCTTGTAGTAGAAAATAAATTGAATAGAGAAATTAAAGATGAATATTGAAGAAATAAAATGTGATAGGTTTAATATTTGTAGGTTCAAACGTTTGGCTGTAATTTACTGTCAAATATGAAGTAACATTAAAATTAAGCATCGAAAAAGCAGTGTATTCCAATTTTATTAAATTTCTCGTACCGCTTGTAGTAGAAAATAAATTGAATACAGAAATTAAAGATGAATATTGAAGAAATAAAATGTGATAGGTTTAATATTTGTAGGTTCAAACGTTTGGCTGTAATTTACTGTCAAATATGAAGTAACATTAAAATTAAGCATCGAAAAAGCAGTGTATTCCAATTTTATTAAATTTCTCGTACCGCTTGTAGTAGAAAATAAATTGAATACAGAAATTAAAGATGAATATTGAAGAAATAAAATGTGATAGGTTTAATATTTGTAGGTTCAAACGTTTGGCTGTAATTTACTGTCAAATATGAAGTAACATTAAAATTAAGCATCAAAAAAGCATTGTCTTCACATTTTATTAAATTTCTCGTATACTATATACGGTAGAAACGAAATTGAATACAAAAAATAAAGATGTATATTTGAGGAATAATAAGGTGTGCTAAGAATTAATAAACAATAGTTAATATTTGAAAATGCTTATGTTTATTTATTGAATTACATTTTATTATTACATATTTAAAAAAAAAAACATTGAAAAAATCATCGACTAATTTAGAACATTCCTTGTAATGTTGACGTCATTGACGAAGTTTTCGGCCACACATCTGAAATAGGTGAAAGCTTTCTGCCCATTTCCTATCTCCTTGTCGCCTTCCACTGCGCAACTCTTCAGCATGAGTTTGGTATTGTCCAGAAGATTGCTCAGCACATTATTTTTCTTGAAATTTCCTTCGGTGTCCATGATATTCATTTTTTGGGACAAGCATAGGGTGAACTTCATGTGCTTCGGATCATCGATGAATTCACCTTTTAAAGCCTTAGTCATCAATTCCGGATCGACTCCGCTGGATAATTTGCAATCATTGCTGCTTTTGATAGTCTTATATTTTAACCCCGCCCAGGCCTAAAGTAAAACAGAATGATACATCATGAAATTGGATAGTGAAAAGTATTAAAAGACTTACCTCAGCGGAAAGCAGGATTACGCTGAAAAGAGCAATTACAAAAATGATCTTCATGTTTCTGCTCGAAATTTTTAATTGCGGACACGATTCACAGCAGTGCTCTTATATATAGAGAGAGAAGATTGTTAAAACTATAGCAACATTTTTGATAAGTCTTACGAAATCTGCATTCACTAAATAACGTGGTTGATAACAGTTTCTTGTTTACTAACAACGGATTAAGATATCAAGCTAAAAATAATATAAATAATGCTCTAACGAATATTAAACATTTGAAAATTCTAAATTTCTGTTTTGCTTCGCATTCATTTATTTCAAAGCCTACGCTAAAATTTTTGTGATAGAATTGCACTTGTTTATTTCTTTAAGGATAGAATAAAAATTTCACTTGCACTTTTCTCGTATTCTTTATTTAATCGTTTAAAAAGTCAGTGAAGAAAATAATATTAGTATAAATAAAAAATAATTACAAAATATGTTTATATCTCTCTGTATCTCTAAAACTTCTCACATCCTCCTCTTTACATAACCATCCTTCAGTATTCTCGGTGTGTTTCTGTGTTAGTGTATGTAGATTTATCGTGTTTCAGTTGCAACAAACATTTTTATTTATTTTTTTTACAAATTTAGACAAAGTCGCTGTAACGCAAAAACACAAACTAAATTGTACACTTATTCATAATATAATATTCACTAAAATTCACATATAAAATGAAATGAAATCTATACAGTAAATCAATGGACACGAAACTAGCTTGATGCTAATTCGCAATTTTGTTTTCTCGAAATTTAAATTTATTTATTTATATTTTTTTCTTTGGACCACCAATTTTGGCGCGTGATTTTTGAACAGGTTTTCGGTGTGTACATGTGTGTTAATGTGTCTTCCGTTTCATGTAATGTGGTGTGTGTGTGTGTTTTGTTACATTTATTTTACACATATAAAAATAAGTATTTCATACTAGACAAATCCAAAGAAAATAATCAGAAGAAATGGTGCTTCTTAATTCTCTTTTTGCTTCTTTTTCTCCTTTAAATTTATTATTATTATTTTACAGTTATTCTTCTCTTAACATCTAAAACTCTAATTATTTACACAATATAACTCTTGCATAATCATAATCTCTCTCTTCTTCAATCGCACGCGCTTCCATCTCTTCGCATAATTCTGCAGCGATGATTTTTTTCTTTTCATTTTATTTAATACAAGCTTAGGAGAGAATTCGGGGACGTCAAGAGAGCGAGGATTTCAACAGAATTGGAAATTTTTACAAACTATTTCATTATTTTTCTCATCGAAATTTCTAATTTACTTTTTAGCCTAATCATCTTCTTCTCGTTTTCATTTCTGCAACTTTAGGATTCGCTTAACTCTACACTTGCACAAAGAACAAAACGCTTTGCGCGAGTTCTGAATTTTGAACACATTTTCACTTAGTTTTTTAAATTTTTATTTCATCTTAGGAACGGATTTTTTTTTTAAATTTCGTCGCTACAAAACGATATAATCTCAATCGGTTAATTCACAATTGATGTACAAATCTTTAAAATAAAATGATTTAAATTTCACTTTTTTTTTTATTAAGTTACGTTTCTCATTAAGAAGATAGAAAATAAACAAACAAAGAATGCCTAAAGTTAAATTAATAGAAGAATTTCTTCGCAAAAATTCTATGTTAATTGTTAGGCAATGACATCAACGCAGCGTTGAAAACGATGATGAAAACAAAAGACAAACGGATTTTTAAAAATAAACAAAAAAAAAATTCTTTCTTGTTGTTTTTTTATTATTATTCTTTTTAATACTTTTTATATAATGATGATTTGTAAGAAATAAACGTGTATAATTATAATATTATAATAATAATAAAAAGCTCCTTTCGTTTCATCCGAAAAACAAAAAAGAAAGAAATATCATCGAGTGGAATAACGAAATTTGTAAAGCTGCTGCTGCTGCTGCCGCTGTTTCCTTCATTCATAATCATCATAATTATCTTCAAAATATCGTACATAAATTTACACATACAAAATAAATTATTGGATCGTAGTTGCTACAGGCATTAATTTAAACTATAAATTAAAACAAAACAAAACGACAAAAAAGACATATTAATTACATTGACGATTTTAGTAGAATTTCGTGTAGTTCATATATATATTCCATCTATATATAATTTAGTTGTGTTTCATTACTATACAAAAATCAGCAAACAAAAAAAAACCTTTCTCAAAGGTTCGATTTCTTATATAATTTACAAATTTTCAAGTCAAGTCAAATAACGTCCCTGTATCTCTTTCTCAACTAAATCGATTCAATTTATTAATTTTAAAATGGAAAAATTTGTTCATCACTACTCGTACACTCAATTATTTAACCGAACTATTATTAAAATATTGCAAAAACGCGATATTCATAATTTTATAATCGCAAAAATTAATTTGAAATTTACTAAAACTTATTAGTAATTTGAATCGAAGGTGGAAAAGAAATGAGCAGGTTTTACATTTTCTTTGACTTAGATCACATACAAAATAATAATAATTTAAAAAACAATAATAATAATAAAAACAAATAATATTTAAAAAATATATATACGATATTTAGTAATTATATAATTTAATTTATATATATATATTTTTGCTTTCCTCTTTAAATATTTAAATATATATATACTATGTAGTTGTAGTTCTTTTGAAGAGCACAAAATTAATGTAAATTAGATTTAGACCAGGCCTTTTGCGCACCGTGTTGATTTTTTTTTGTTCAAAATTGATTTGCAGTCGTCAATCGATTGGTTGCTTCAAGATATGTTTCCCTTATTTTTTTGTGTGTTTTGTTTCTCTGAAGACGATTTTCTTCATTATACACACTTATTTTCTTCTTCATTTTTTTTTTGTACTAAAACTTAAGGATTATTATTTGAAGAGCTGCGTGAAGCCAGAGAGAAGATAAAAATAAATTAGTACTTTTTTGTGTTTGTTGTGTTTATGTGTGGCTGGTAAAAGCGTCTCAAAGCACATCTCAGCTTCGCAATATACTTTTTTTTTTCTCATTTTCTTATGTATGTACATATGCATCGATATATTTTCTTGTTGAAATTTATACAATATATTGGTGGATATGTATATACATAATGTACTCATAAATATATAATATATGTATTATTTTTTTTTTCGTCCCGTCCGGGATTTTCTTGTTCTATAAAATATATAACAACAAAGTCTATTGACTAAAAAAGAGGCTCTCTTCGTAATAGTTATTGTATCACACAGCATTTACACTTGGGTTTCTTTTTGATGACGATGTGCTCGACTTGCGAAGCGTCGCCGGGTTGGCCGGCGGTGCCCCTCTGCACGTCCACCGGGTCCGACTTCTTTGTGGCGGCGGCGTTGTTGGGGCCGTCCTTCGCCGAACCGTTCTTCGCGCTCTTCGGCGTGGACGTCAGAGCTCGAGAATTCACCTTGTCGGAGACGACGTCGCCGACTCCGGGAGATGTCTTCTTGCTGTTGTCCGCCTGCTTCAGCAGAGGATCGTTGCTGTCAGGAATGTCATCCTGATGGTGGCCGGGCGGCGACGGGGAGGCGTTCCCGCCGGACGTGGGCGTTATAGGTTTTCCGCCCTTGATCATCTCGACGATCTCGTCAGCCTCCCTGCTCAGATCACCGCCCGGTCTGAACGGATTGTCCCATCCGCTCTCCACGCTGCAACAACAACAACAAAAACTATATCAAAATTCCATCAAGACATACAAAAGAATTAAGCACCGTTCGTAGACTTCATCCCTCGGTACTTTGACCACGTAGTAAAGAACACCGCCGTGAGAAGCAGCCATACTAGGCATCACTTTCCAAACGCGCGCGCGAGAGAAGGAAAGATTTAAAAAAAAAAAACCTTCAAAAATCAGCAAATCACATAACCGAAATCCGTATCTTATCCTTCTCTGACCTCTTCGCGCGCACAGATCAACTGGTGTTGCGAGATTATATTTTACCCAGCACCGTGCAAACACAGAACCGAATTAACCAACTGATCTCTTCCTTCTACTGCGCGTTTTTCTTTCTCGGCACATACACACAGTCGAACGTAGAGAAAACTTTCGGATCGCTCTGGACCACGTCCAAAAACTGTCCTCCTTTTCCTATATATCTCTCTCTTCTGTCGGATCCTATTTTTAGACCTCCGTTCTCCTCTCTTCGAGATATTTCGCGCTCATCCTCTATTTATACATTACCAATTTTCCAATTAATTTTATCAACAAATCTTATAAATACACTAAAACTAACTAATAACCTTTTCATTTCTCCGTGACTCACGCCGTCGTGTTTCTAAACTACAAACCGCATAATAATGACCCATTGCCTCAAACTCTTTTACCGCCTCAAATTGCATTACAAATCAGATCAAAGTATCAGCTCAAACGTCCCAAATTATACAAATAACTTTACAGCATTCCCCAAATTGCAACTCTGACCTTCTCTAATTTAATACACAAATAACAACCAAAATCTACAGAATATAATCATTGATTGATTATCTCTTTAATTTGGTAATGATACATATTCCAGTATTCACGAAAATCGACGATGGAAAAGCGAATTGGTGAAGGGGTGAAGCGAAAATTATTTTTGCGCGTGATTCAATTGAGAAAGTTTATTATTGGCAGCAAAGTTCATTGCAATTCGGGGCCTCCTCGATTCCTAATTGGCAAACGCCATTGATCGTCCGAGCAAGGCCACCTGCGAAATGAATGACTGGCTGGTCACTATTGGCAGCGAATTATGTTTAATAAAATCCTGATGACGATGATCAACTGTATTCAATAATCAACAAAAATGCGTACCATAGAAAATTTCACATTAATAAATTTAATCGTATAAGAATAAACATTTTGGAATGCCTTTTGCAAAGAAACTTTAATGTGTTTCAAAGCGAGTGCAATATGAGATCATCGTCAAACGGAAAGGTCACGGACGTTACGAATAAAGAAGCAATTCATTCGCTCAAAACAATTAAACTAGTTTATTACGTGAAATGACGAAAAGATTGAAATCGATGAGGACAACAAAGGGAGTAGTTTCGTTGCAGCGAATTTGGGTCAAAGTGGCGGAAAGGAAGTGGAAAGAAGGAAGGAAGAAGCTTCGGCGACACAAACACATTAAGTCGAAGTCTGCAAACATGCAGCGAATTCCTGCCGCCAGCCTAAGCCAACTAAAATCCACCCTCCCTTTCGACCCAGTTCACAGTTAATGACATCAAACAATTTTGCAATTATATAGTTCGAAAAACATAAAAAAGTGGCCGACTTAATCATAACGAATGATATTAAAAAAAAGAAGCATTTTCATACGTTTTAAGTCTAATATTTTCATGTTTATTTGATTAATAAAATTAATAGACTCTTTAGTATTTGAGTGTTTAATATTGAAAATTTATACTACTCTCTTTATTTTCTATTAATGTAAATGAAAATCTATTTATTTTAATTCAGATTAAGCTGAAATATTCAAAGAGTTATTATTTTGAATTATATGTGTTTTGTGTTAAAAACTATTGCGATAATTATTTTATTTTTTAAATTAATGAATAAATAAAATATTTAGTGTTGATGTGTATTGAGAATGAATTACATGGCGACAGATAATCGATAAAGTTTTTCTGGGTTTAGTTATGTAGGTCAGAGGTGACCTGGGGGTTGCAGTAGGTCGGCTAAATGAATCCGGTAAACAAGAGACACAAAGCTGCTAATTGAAACAATTGAAGGTAATTCGACGTGCGGGCGTAGTTTGAAGAACATATGCGCAACAAATGAATGAATGAATGAATGATCGTGCGTGTGTGTGTGTGTGAGTGGGGAGAAGAATGAATCTGCGAAATATTTACGAATTTGGATCGAATGCACTTTCAAATCGAAGAGGAGGAGAACAAAAGAAACGTTTAGAGAAGGTTTACACGCGAGGGTTGGTGGTTGATTCAAAACCGGAAGAAGGATGTTGCTGCAGCTCCATAACCACAGACACTACTACAACTACTACACCGAGGACTGCACTGGCAGGCAGAGCGCGGACCCCCAATGATGAATCGATTGCTGCCGACCGGGGCTCTCCTCCTTCATCCTGGCCAACTCATCGCGCTGCAGGAGGAGGAAGGACGAAAGGTGGTGGTGGTGGAGTCTGCAAACGCGTGCGCCTCAAATGCAGGCCAAACGCACACAAGTAAAACATGAATTACGTCATCGGTGCAATTAGATCAACAACTGCCATTTATATAAAACGACGTAAAGATAAATATATGTAGACAAATAACGATCGAAGGCTAACGATGACAAGAGGGTGTCTTTATTGCTCTTGGAAATACATGGAAATTGCGCAAAAGAGGAGACTTGCATGTGCTTGAATGGGTGTGTATGTAGAAGGAAAAGGGGATGATGACGATGCGCGAAATCCTCGAACACGTCTGACCCACTGCCCTACAAATCTGTGCTCCAACTATCCCCTAACCGCACATAAAACCTAATTGACGACGACGGATTGAAGCCATCAAGCAAACACAAGCAAAAATCAATACACTTCCATTAATTCACCTACACACAACTTAATTTTCTAAAAGAATTAAAATTTGTATGCAGAATTAAAAAAAAATCATATTCGCAAACTAACAACGTTCAAGATTTACTGCTCGGGAAATTCATTGCTTTGACCCTAATAACATCAATATCTCATCTCCTCATTACCCGGCGCTAACTCCACTGGCGCTCGTTTAAGCAACATTGGATTCGTGCCGCTCCCCTACACTTCCCTCATTAAAATACAGAGAAGAAACGAAGCAGAGAAGACACATCCGAAATGAACACCATCTCATCCACTACATTAAATAGTCCTTGTACATTTTTTGTTCATCTCGCAGCAAATTTGCATAAAAAATGAGTATTTTCGGCGCTTTGAAAATTACATATCATTTCACTTAAATTAATTCAAATATATAATAGGTTTGAAGTCTTACTAATCTTGTTTTAATACTAAATATGATCTGCACTCATTTTTAAACTTATTATCATAAATTCTATTTTTGTTGTTTATATAAAAAATAATAAGTTTTATTTTTAAATTACGTTCATTTCATTTATGAACGAGTGTGAGTGACGTTTTAATTAAGAGCAACAGCCCTGGACGATTACTCGCTCGAATCGACCCCGCTTATTATCATCACTACTATTACAACTTCTGCAATTTGCTAATAATATAGAAGGTTTAATTAATATAGTAAGCTTGACAACTGAATGGATAGCCTTGGCTTTCCGTGGCATTAAAGGCTTGTTGCTACATTTTCATCTTCCGGCAACGTTTTACTCCAATTCCACTCATGAAATATGTATGCACCAGCAACACTGGCACTTACATTATTCCACCAATTACTTTACAAGCTTAAATATAAAGTTGAATTAACTACTAAACGATTTTTTAATCTTTCTGAAAAAGCTAATATTTTTTTCACGAGAATTCTATACGATTCAGAAAAAAACATTTATCTCAATGCTAATTCATCCTAATTATATGTATTTCAGGCATTTTCACAGAGGAGAACCAATCTAGCAGAGCGATCCGATCCAGAGGAGGAGGTTCAACGTGCCCGAAGGAAAACGCCGCCGATGATGAGTCATTCCTCTTGCGGAGGTAAATGCACCTCCCTTTCACTCCATCATCTCGCCCGTCACATTTTCTTCTCTTTTCATAAATTATGAAAAAGTCCATTGCACGTTGCACAAAAGACTGCGCCGTCTCGTCTCGTCTGCATCTTCTTCAGTTTGCGCTCAACCGCAATGACGAGAAGAAAACGAAAAAAAAATGGAAATTACGTATCTGGAGTAAATTATTTACAGTGCGAAAGCTTTTTCAAAACCCCTCGAGGCGAAAAAGACAGCATCAACAACAAACCATACGCCGCGCTCGAAATTTATCGCCGATTACGTAACAGAGTATTTATAGATGTGGCTCGACCTTCGTTCCGTGCATATTTTCCGTCTATATTATTTTTTATTAATATAAATATATTTATTTTCACACCATATTCTTCAATTACAGCAGAAAATTGTAATATTCCGAGTTCTCCAGCCAATACACGTGAAATGTTAAACCTATTTGTTTTTTTTTAAATAAATTTATATTGCAACCGCACAATCCCACTTGGTAACACGAATATGCAGAGTAAAACCACGCATGGAAAACAACAACATAAGACATATTTCAGCAAATAATTAACAAATAATCGATTTGATAACAGTAATAATTTATATGCTTCCAGCAATTTTGTCGAATGGATTCTATTTATAGGTGTAATTGATGTGTACGTCTAATAGAAAATAGCTGTATAAGATTGCAAGTCATGCCTTATTTGTAAATGTAATTTTCAACCAATGTTATAAATATTTTGCATCATTTTCGAAAGCAAAACAATTTTTCAGAAACGCTTTTTGAATGAAAATGCATAAAATACGATAGGAACGTTTAATGATCATCACATCACGCTCATTTGGCTTCCCCACATTGCATCATAATTATTCCGGTGATGTAACGCGTTTGGGTGTAATTTTGGATGGACAGGAAATTGATGAAACCAAAAGCCCATTGATCAAATTGGTCGCATTGCTAATTACAACGGACCACTCACTTTCCGCTTATTGATTGCTCTCTTCTCAATTAACCTGTTCATTAAAAAATCCTAATTCTCCAATCAACAGAAAATTAACAATGCAAAGCGTGCTAAAATCATGAGAAAAATAATTGATTTCAAGAAATATACCCTGCTACTCCACCAAAAAATTAATTAACATTTGGCATCATTACATACACCGAAGTAAGAAAATAGTATAAATCGCAGGTAACAAATATTTATAAAGTTAAGCAAATGGATTGGTGACCAAATCCCTAATAAAATCGACGAATTTAAAATCACTGAACAAATTAAAGAGATAAATCATATTCGTTATTTAACAAGCGGAATACTTGTTGTTGGTAAACAAAATAATTGGTTTACATTATGCGCCTCTGGTGAAACCATCAGCACAAAATTCCGAGCGAGATGTGATTTTAATTCGCCGCGCACGCGATGCAAGAGCTTCCCGACTCGACGAAGGAGATAAATTCCATAAATCGTCGTGATATAATAATAATTACGATGATCGGTCACAGCAGAGAGGTCGACGACATCATCATCACGATCTCTCGTTCTCACTGTAGCATATGCACTTGCTTTCGAGAAGATGTAAAAAAAAATTATAGTAAACTAGCTACAAACTAATCTTAACGTTACTAATTATATTGGTTTTGGTTTTGACACTAAATAAACAAATGCCGTTAACAACTAATTCGTAGCAACAGGTTTATTGTTTTGTTCAAGGAAAGTTGATCAAGTCATTAAGTGGTTAACTAGGAGAATGCGGAGGGAAATCGTCTAGCACAATCTCTTTTAAGACTTCCGTCCGTCCACGGGTTACGATGATGGACAGATGATATCGCGGATCATCGACGTGATTGGTATTTTCGTGTTAAACCGCTCGGAAAGGCCGCGCAACACAAAACGTACAAATAAGGCCAAAGAGAGAGATACATATAGATGTAGATGAAGACAGCTTTGTGTAAGTTTGTATACGTACAGGTAGAGGTATGCATGTGTATTTTGTGAGCATACACAAATAACGTAATCTGTAATTGTGATCGGGGAAGAGTCGTCGGTCTCTCTTACCTTTCCTGTCTATTATAAGTGGTGACTATGTGATTCGATTCATTTATCATCATCGTTGCCATTATGAAGTCCGCGTCTGCTATGATAACAGGCTCATCCGGTAATACGACCTCGCAGGGCTTCGACTGCTGCACAATCGACACTCGGACCTTCTCCCTTTCGTCCCTAAAAAAAAATATAAAAAACACATTAATTCACACACCCAAATAATAGACAATGCATTAAACTGTACAATTACAATTGATTTGGATCTTAATATCGGCTAGTTAAGTTAAGAAATGGTATTTATCATTTGAAGCGCGCCTCGACTTTTAAATCCCGGCGTCACGTTTTCGCTGTAATAATCATAATAATGATATCGGGAGGGAAGAAACAGAGAGAGGCCAGATGTATTCAATGGCTCAGGGAATTATCGGAGGATCTTTTCAGCATTCTGCACGCCACGCAGAACTCTCTTGAACTCTCGAAATAGAGTCCTCACTAAAAGTCCATTACTCCTATTCCTAGGTATCTCTGTTTTGTTTTTAGTTTTTTATTTTATTTTAATCCAACTGTTACTGCGACGATCGCAGCAATTTGCAAAGTAACTGTGGATCGGTCGACGCAGGTCACGTCCCTCCAATAAGGAGAGCACACGACGCTTCCGGGAACCGCTTCCTTCCGGTCCCAATCAACCTCTTCCTTCACTCACCAATAAGTTACTATAATTAAACACAATAACATTTATAAATCCTCCAACATAAATTTATTTTTAAAACTAAAATATTTAAATATTGCTAATAAAATGCGTATATTGATGAGATAAAAACAAGTTTTTAACTATCATAAAATAAAACGATGACTAAAATAATAATTACGTCCCACACATTTCAGTACAAAAAAAACAAATAAATTTAAAATTGAATACAAAAAAAATACTTCCTAGTTACTATTAATCATTCGAAATGTCCTTGAGCATTTTCCATTTTATCGAAAAGCAAGCGACGCTGTTTAATGCGACACAAACTCGCTGTTTACAAATTATTTATTGGCTATTCCCGTACAAATTTCCAAGGTCTGAATCGAAAAACGATCGCAAAACGTTTTGGGTCAAGGTTCGGGATGGATGTGCAAACGTGTAGGTGCGTCCTCTTTCGTATATATTTTTTTGCTCAACATATACTCTCATCAATTTCAATAAGCTTAATCCAATTTTGCATCCAATGATTTATACGTTAAGTACATTAAGTCTGCACGGATTTAGAATCCATTAAGAATAAAGATAAAATATGATTAGAATGTTGCAAGTTTATTTTCAGATGTAATAGAATTTCGTTAGTTTTCGTTTAAAATCAGCGTAACCCAGGATACGTAATTCAATTGTTTCCAGAACCAATTACGAATCAATTCGTTTTGCAAGTTCGTAATCAACTTTGAATTTCGTATTAATATTATTGTGTTACAATTCAATTTGACGAATAATTAATATGTGGAATTCTCAATTATTTGAATTATCCTTGGATTTGAGAGACACAACAATATGCATATGTTATGATCCATAATAAACAATAATGAATTAAGTGTTTATTATCGTTAGAAGCTTATGTATCTAAGCAACCAAAACATCGTAACCAAGTAACATCTCTAAGGATCAGAATTCTTTTTTTAGTAAAAAGAGTTGCCTAAGCTTTGATGATTACAACATCATTAAGAATTACGCTCTTAATACCGACTAACGTCTAATTACTTAACGACAATTGCGGGAGCGCGCAGGAATAGACCATTTCTTTCGTGTAAACTGGCGAATTGTGTTTATTTACAAATTGCCCGTATCCGCCTTAATTTACTCCGCGAAAGTCTATGAATAGCCGCAGTCGTCGTACACACTACATAGTTGCATGCTTATCGTATATTTTTGATATGGGCCAAATAAAACAAAAGTTGTTTTACATCCTGCGGGAATTTAGGTCAGGCTGCGTCGGGGCGGCGACGCCGTGCGATTGATTATTTAGATTAAATTATATTTCTGGGAAGGAAAATTGCGAAAAGGTCAAAATACCGTCGTTAATTTCCTCCTCGAAACAATCACATGCAAAATCTCAATAATAACAAGTTGTTAATAAATAATAATAAATATTTACACTTTGTAATTGTCTTGACCGAAACATAAATCAATTCAAGGCACAATTATAGATGTTTATGCAATCTGTTATAGTCTTAATTGCACAATTATAAATTGGGATATTGATATTTGTGTTGACGGAATTGGCTGCAGACGGAGGGTTTTCAAAAACATCAATTATTCCCAAGTTATTGGCTCAAGCGTGCATTGTGTGTTGGAGCAAAGTATTGCTTTGGGAACATTATATGTTCGTTTTTTTTTAGTGGAGAAAACGACGACGCAGTTAGAGGTCCGTGCCAAAAGCAGTATTTTATTGCAATTTAAGATGCACATTTTCCACTCGGCTCGATCCACAGTCGTGCAAATGGCAATAAACGAAATTGCATGTTTAATTTTCATCAAATCTATTTATCGAATCTGTTTACCAAAGCTTAGTACTTATTAACGTAAATAAAACTCAAATATTCTTAATTTAAATTAAATATAGACATTTCAATAACAAAGACTTCTTTCAAAGTTTAAGAAATTATAAAATTTCAATAATTAAATCTTCATTTCAAACGTTTGCTTATTTTTCAATTAGCGTTTATATTGTTATTTTTTTATTTAAAGTGATTAAGGATGATTTTAAAAGCAAACAAAGATTCACAATATAGTTAGTATTATAAGGATAATTCATAAATACGTGATGTGAGATACAAAACAATTGCAAGTCTGTGTAATTAGCAGCGATTAGTTAAGATGACTCGATAGGATTTCCTACTTGAAAGTAAAACGTTGGAAGCGAATAGAGTCCATCGTGCGTCCAATGGGGAGAAAGAGGAGGAATAAAGTGGATTCGTGGAACGTTTCCAGAGCGTGACCATTCCACTTTGGAAATGGTCATAATGGTAATAACGGAAATTAGATAAAGCATCTCTCCGTACTAAAGCTAATAACGCCCTCCCGACATCATCAATGCAAAAACCGTATTTCGTGAATCCCATTTCTTTGTTGGTTTCAATTTTATATCGTCAAGATTAATCGCTGTTTACTTCATACACTAAAAGGAATGTGTTCATAGTATTCATTGAGAGAACTGTAATTACTAGCAAATATTGGCACATTCTGCTGCGACGCAGATAAGGAAAGGAATGGTTTTATTGAAGAGCGAGACAAAACGTAAAATGTCAATGTTAACAGAGTCCGAAATAGACACCACCGGATGGCATTTCGAACCAAGAAGACTACCTGTCGGATTCGAATGCATTGAACCAGAACCAGCTTTTATAAATACATCCAGAGCTTGCAACGCGTATAAATAGGTTTAGAACATTCAAAACTTCTTAATACCAGTTTTTTTCTTAGCATTGGAACATGATTAAATCGTCTTAATACCATATAACAACAACTAATTATAAATCCAATTGGGATGTGTTTTGGACATATCGAATGAAGATCTTCGAAAATCCAATAATAAACTTAGTCAGGGAACACGACAGGAAGTATTAGTGCTGTTGCATTGAAATGCAAATTGGAGGAAATTAAGCCGGAATTAATATTTGGGATTTGCTGGACGCACGTCCGTGCAGAAGATGGTGGAGGTGGATGAGGAAGTTTTGCAGTCCGTGCGAAATGGCCAATTCTCACGAACGAGCTTTTATGCTTTATGCACGAACGGAATAAATTTTATTGATCTTCCTACCGTTTCACGAGTTTCACGCAAACAAATCCTCGTGGAACGTGCACCGCGACTGCAATTGCAATAATCGCCCAGAGATTTAGTATGGAGAAATCCGTGTTTGGACAGGATGAAGAATTCCAAACGCACACGCAATTTGTTAATATTCAGCGAAAGAGGAGCAAAACCTGCGACATGCTTAGAATTGAATTCAAAGTGAAAATTTGAATCGATAAGAAAAGAAAGAGTTGGAATTGGAATTCAAATCGAAATAGAAGAATTTCTTGAAGCAGTCAAATAAAATAATATTTTTTTCGCAGGCAGGTCGGATTAAAAAAAATATGTTATTTTTCTTAAAACTTAAGAATAAATAACGTAAGACAAAAAAAAATGTTAGCCTTAAAAATAATGTGTAAATTACAACCAACTTTAGTTAATATGGGAATTTCCAGAAGTTACACGGAAATAATCTAATATTTTGAGAATGTGAACGTTACATAAATATTAGATAAGTGTGAAAATTAGGAAATTCTTATTGATAAAATACAAATAACGGTATTGATTTTGTTTGTAAAATAATATTTATGTTATAAAAATAACTAGTTACATCTTCATCATCTTCAATTGTCTCTTCTCAACAACAACCAATTTAGTTTATATCATAATTTTTTTTTTTTGGATGGAAAGGAATAACAAAAATGTTCTAATTCCGTAAAGTTTTCGTGACAAAACGTTGGCGAAAAAGAGGCAAGAAAGTGGGGCAAAAATGCGACGAATTTGCATTGGGATGTCGTGGGGGAAACAATGATATTAATTAATTTTAATAAATGTTGAAGACCACGCGATGATATCACCGCGTATTTTGACACTAATGATCCCAACGGCGGTGACGCAACGCAGAAGCGTGTAAACACGACAGTCCATCCTACTACTTTCAATAAAAATTCGCGCACGAAAAGAGTAATACAACAAAATACGTACAGAAACGAGAGTGGAAATAATGATGATGATAATATTATTGCGAAATGAAGCTAAAAATACATCCAGAACTCGTACACCTTTTTGCATATTCAACTTTTATTTTTTTTCTTCTTTATAAATACATTTTTCACCGGTCTGCGAAAGTATTTATTTACGTAATCGCACGGTCGTTTTTTCTTTTACATTTCATTTTGCTCTTTCCACCCTGGGAAACGAGTTCGTTGCTCCATTTCGCATTGGATTAATTTTCTTTAATCAGTCAGAACGACCGTCCGTTCCGTTAGATAAGTTTACATTCCAATTGCGCTGGAATCCTGTGCTCCACATCCATCCGAAGGTGCAACATTATCATGATCAAATCTCGTTGATCAAACAACGAGTTTCCGATTACTCCCAACTAGATTATATTATTATATTTTTCTTTATTACATGAGCACGCACACAATATATTTCAGCTATAAAAATAACATCCATTACATTTATACAAAATAAACAGTATTTTTTGTAGTTACACAAATTAGTTCTATTTATAATTGCATTACTGGCAAACCTGGTGATATTTACAAATTTGCTCGTTTCCAAAATTCACTTTACTAATTTATTATTATAATAATAACAAAAAGCATTTCAGCGCTGAAAAATATTTATTTAAAGAGGACGCAATAATTTACGATCTTTTAACACGATCGATTCGCTTAACCTCGAGCCCCGACAACTCAGATCGGAACTTACATAATGCCATCATAGAATAATACACACTTGAACTCTGGCATTCAGCTGAAATATCTTGCGTTGGTTCCGATTCGCCAACGCCAATTTAATTCTTAGAATTAACGTATCGGTTGGTTATCATCTATTTTCATCCTACGTAAACATTGCAAATCACAAAATTCGTGCATTGAAACCAGTTTAAATAAACCTTCAATTTTCACCGAAATGGAAAGAAACGCTTATAAGTAGATTCATTGTTTCATTTCACTCTAGCAAAGACAAAGAAAAGAAGCACCTACACCTCGTTTAACACGAATCATCCGTCATCATCATCTTTTTTTTTGTTTTCCTCCTCTCCGTAACAAACAATTCAAGCGTTGCCCGGTTACGTAACAAAGGTCACCGAGACGATCAACAATTAAACACGTAATTGAGCGAACGACGCAGTTGATGCCGATAATTGCGGGACATTATTCGAATGTGGTATTTAACGGAAGAAAAGGTGAATAAGAGTGTCTTGCGTAACATCGACGCTTTTATACTTCCATTATTAAAGGGCATGCCATTAAAAATAAGTAAACTACTTACATTTATTTTACTTTTACCATTATCCTACATTATTGTGTAACTGCGCATTCAAAGTATTGAAGCAAAAGCACTTCAGCAATTCTTCAAACCTACGTCAAGTAGATTCAAATTTAGTAAGGTCAACTGTATTAAAAAAAAAAAACGTCAAAATGATACATTCATGCAAGTATTGGAATCTCTAGGTCAAATTACTCGACTTTGAGTTTAAATACACGTTTTCTTTTCGTTTCTCGATACAAAAATCGTTTTATAATGATCATTCATCCGAGACATTCTCGCCTGTATTTCGAGCTCTACGCTACACGCAATTACAAGAGATGAAGGAAAACAAAGCAATCTCTACTTTAAAGGTTGCGTGATCTAATTTGGCTCTTGCAGAGTGGAAATTGAAACTTCATTAGTTCCCAAATGAAAAGGTACGAGAGACGCGATCGACGTAGATACATCAGAGATTCACTTATCTACTACTAATTAATGAGCAATCGAGCGGCGTAGGCTTTAACATATATTCTAAAATAGATTCCCACTTGACATCTTCTTTGATCAGCACAATTTGCTACATTTTCCACTTGTCTCCTCCTCTCTAGTTGCATATATTTCATACTTTTACAATTGGTTTGTTCATAGTTACAATATGTAGGAGTTGATAATAATAAAGTCAATTATGTATGAATGTATTTCCAATAAGACTTTTATGCTTTTAAAAGAATCACGTTTCTTGCGAGTTATATTGGAATTCTAATGAAAATCGAGAATATCGTTTATATCGGGTCATCATCAGTAATTAATGAACTTTTACCTTTTCGTGTGACAAGCAAAACACTCAAGGAAAAACAATGTAGATATTGTTTTCCAATGAATTGTTATTGTTGTGATCTTGAAAGCGAATACTACGTTTTACAATTCTTCGCATATCGCTAATAAAATAATGATTAGCATTCGCTGGACAATTCTTCGAACATTGTCGAAGATCAGTGTTTGCTTAATGAAAGTGGAGCATCCGACGATTTTGAACGGACTTCAAAGCACAGCAAGACTTGTTCGCTTTGATTAGAAAGTGCGGTATCTGCGGAAAACCACAAGCCAATGATAAAAACCGCAAACGGCGTTCCTCTTCTGGTTAGAGCAAAGATAACAATAAATAAAAGCAATTGAAAAATCGAAGCGGTTTTTGTTCTTCGAGCGCGGAATCAACGTTTCTTGTTGGCAATCCAATAGATTCTCCGGCAACACGAATATAGAATCCGACAACAGCTGTTCTCCTCCTCCGGCTGCAAATGCAAGATGCAGAAGGAAGGTGGAAACCCAAAAAGGAGCAGCGAAGAGGAGAGATCCCGCAGACCGGTCGGCATTTCGTATTTAATTATGTAATAAAGTGTAACAGTAAAAGCGGTTTCGCTTTTTTTCTCTCTGCCTCCGCCTTGCCTTTGGTTCTTGCTTGCATACATATATATATATGGTATATATAGTCCGCGTTTCTTCTTTGCCGCCTTCGGGGATAAAATAGCGTTCGGTGAATCACACTTTCCCTTTCGATTCCATAACGAGCATAAAAAAACGAGCGTTTGTTAGTTACTTGATACTGTGCGTCCAAATTAAAAGATGCTCCTGATGATGATGATGATATCATCTCGTGAACTTAATTAATGAATTAACGAATATTTTTGCTTAACTACTGACCTTCGGTTACTTTTAATTACTCTTCTGATGCACTGTCGATGACTGCACCACCCTCAGTACTACTCCTGATGGTATAGGTATAATGGACCACTACTTCTTCGTGCTTTTCTATCTATTCGTCTAAAACAGTGTTTTCTGGTGGTATGTTTGTAATGTGTGCCCTCCAGTATACAACATACACTCGCACTCTTTCTCTTTCGGACGATGCTATGGAAGCGTGAGTTAGAGTCCGGCTTGTCGCTGGGTCTGCCCCGATTGGAGGAATCGTGCGTTCGCCACACCTCGGCCTTCCTCGACTAGTTTGTGGAGGCACCAAATGATGCCGCCTCCAAACCGAATCCCATACCAAATCCTCTGCGGAACCTTACAGTTCTCTACATTACCAGGACTACTTTTGAAATGCTCGCGTGCACCCAATCGTCGCCGAAGGGGGATGATGAATGCAAAACCCCCAAGCAGGGGGATGGATTTTCCGCGCCAGAGGGGTTGTTCTCATCCGTCCATCCTTCCAACTACCTGAATACAGGATAATCGATATTCGACCCTCTTCACAATTCTCCAGCTGTGATTTGATTGATTACCACCAGACAATCCGAATGAAATTATTCCAGTTTAACCCCATTGCAGAAGCTAATCCTTTTACCCTTTGCTCCCTCAGACACCAACCTCATTGTTTACCAATCTAATACTTTAGTTATAATCAACTCGCATCCTGTATTTTTAAATACGACTAATCAAAGATTAGATATAAAGCGATTACAATGAATCATTAATTTTAAATTGAAGCTTCAATTCAATTACAAAACCAGTTTCGCAAATTCGCAGAACATTTAATGGCTCCGGTATTTACAGTAAGTTTGTAACACGCATCGAAGAAGATTTTCTAGAAGTTTGAAAAGCAATTGAAAAGTGACAGCAATAGCAATAAACAATTTACTCTGAAGATTTTTGGAAAAGCCAGAGCTCAAGTGGAATCAGTCTCATCCGAATCAATATATGAAGAGATTTACTAAGAGGCGTACAGCTGTAAAAGGGGATTCAATCAAATAACTAATCCGTCTTATTGTTGCCTGATTAGAGAAAGACTTTAAAAGTTTCGTAAAGTAGAAATCAAGAATCTCTGTTAATAACCTTACAATAGAATACATTAGACTTTTACTTCTCGACGAGAAAATGTAAACGACATGGGTCGAAAGTGCTACACGTCTCAAATACTTGCACAATTGAATCATACCCATAACGAGTGTAAAAAAAGAAAGAGAAATGATATCATCGAGTTATTTATAATCAATCAATAACGAATAAATTACCATATTTTCTTGTTCACTAAGATTAAAGTAACAACACAAAAACAAGTTATTGTGCAAAACGAGTTTGATAACAGCAATATTTGCACGTTTAATATCAACGAGAGTTTTGATCCAAGGACTACCGATTTCCATGGTTACAACAGTAAACCCCTAATTTGGGGGGTAAACAATGGTAACCATAGCAATTAGGTTTTAAACATTGTCGCGCTTCGGAGGGTTTCCGATGATGACTTTGCGTCAGAGGGGTAGGCGTGAGGTTATTGGACTTACTCGGTCTGGTCGTGATCCTCCGGGAAGGGCGTTTCGTTCTCGACGATCGGACTGGGCTCCGGCTCCTCTTGGACCGGCGTTTCGTAGACTAACGTCTCCACCATCGAACCCTTCGAACTTCCGAACGACACCCTAAAACAAATATCGCGTATGTAAACACAGACGAAAGTATAACACGCATACAGAAGGAGAAGAAAAAAATGCGTTCAGGGAGCAAAAGAAAGTAAACATAGTTGGAAGTCAGAGATAGCCGAGTTGATACTCGTAGAATTATGTAAACATCTTCAGAACTATAAGAATATTAAAATCCAATCTTAAATATTGCAATATTTCTTAATAATTATCACTAAAAGTATATAACTTTTTACTGTTTCTATTATACAATAATATTTTTAATCAATTCCATCAATATACAATACAACATACACAATCAATACTCGAATTGAAAAGAATTCGAAGTGAGTAATTGATAATTCATAATCAATGAATACCAGATGTGCTCCATACTCTATAGAGTTCTAGCAAAATCATCAATATATAAACACATTTTATGTAAAAAAAAAAATGAAAGCGGCTTTATAATTGAAACTGAATTTTCATAGACTGAAAAAAAACAAAAGCGCTTTTCCGGACCAATCGTTCCGTTTTCACGCCCAAACTCGTCGCTTTTCCGGCCACGAAACAAAGCGTGCACATTTTCGTAACGATGATAATCTCCGATAATCAACACAGGAATTCATTATTAAAAAAAAAATCGTCACCATCGATAAAATTGAAACAAAGGACTGGAAACAAATATAATAGATTGTTGCAATACAGATTAATTGTGCAAATTATTTAATTCAATTACAAAAAATTATTACTTAATTCGAATGAGTCTCTCGTTAATTAGCGCTGCTGCATGGTTACAATTAGCCACATTTATAGATGCCGTATTCTCATTTCAGTACACATGTTTGGCTTTAACTGTAACAAGCTTTCGCGTTGTGCAATAAATAATTCAATGGTATATAATATAATAATATAATTTGAAGTGGTTGCATCATTTGTCCAATTAATTTGGGAGAAGACCGCATGCTTCATTCTTTTCGGGAAGCATTTCCTGAATTTCTGTGTGACCCAGACCCAGACTAAAAAAAGAAGCCGCGTAATTTTGGAAGAGGAAGCGTTATGCAAGAATTTAAATATACGTATATCTATACAGATCAAGAGAGAGGAGGAGATAAATATGAGAGAGAAAAAGTAAAGAAGAGACGGGTCGGTTTTCCGCGAGATTAGATGGTAAATAATGGTTCGTGGAGTTCCTCTTGCAGAATTACAGCCGCGTTTAAGTTTGGGAAAGTTTACTGGGCCCGATGCCAAACGAAATTGCACTGACCCGTTTTTCGTTCGCTCATCCCATCTCGTTTTCCCTTTTCTCCAGAGCACCACCTTCCATCTGCCTTTATCGCATCGATGGCTGCACTTTGTGCATGTGTGTGTGTGTGCCGAAGAGATTTATTTATTACAAACGGCTTAAATTTAGATTCGGGAGTAAAGGATGAGGCGCGAGTTCTTTGCTGCTGTTGCTGCAACCTCCGACGCCGTCGCATTTACCGCCTCCGGCAGTCGAATGCTTCTTTTGATTCCTCTTGATTGGGTCAAATTAGGATGCGGGCGCGCCTCTGCCACGATGGTGAAGAGGGAACCCCGAAGGTCGCGCATTCGGTAGGTCAGGGGCTTCCGTTTCTGCTGCAGCAGCCGCCGCCGCCGACGGTGCGCGGAGGCGGACGGGCGGAAAAGTGTCTGTTATTGATCGGCCCTTCGGCCCAGCTGGTTACGTTCTCTCTCTCCCTCACTACATCTGCACAGTCCAGACGTGGGGGGAGTCCCTTTAATGCAGATACAATTCCATTCTCTATGATCTCCTGCAAATCACTTTACCCAATAGCCAATAACGTTTCGCAACAAATGTTAAGGCCTTGCATCCAAATTAAATGGAAACAAACACTTTTCTTAAGGGCAAACTGTAAACCGGGCTTTCACCATCACTTTTATTCCCCTAACATCATCCCCTATTCATTTTAGAAGCAAACAATCACAATCAATTTTCTTTCAAAATATATAATTATATAATTAATTTAATTATTTCTACTTTATTCCACATTTTGATTAAAATTCAAATAATTATGTATGATACAAATTAACATTCCTCATTCGATGAAACCAATAGCGATTAGCAATGAGTACTAGGAAGAACTTTCCGGCAACATCACGGAATTCATTGCGTTTTAATCGTCGATGAACCTTTCAACGCACAGAGCAAATAGTCTTTGGGAAATGAATTATCTGTTGCTCCGAGCGAAGAGCAATGTTGGAAAAAGATGTCCTTAAGTGTTTGCATGAGAGAGATAAAGAAAGAACGAGAAATAGCTTCGGCTTTCTGGAAAAGAAACCTATCCGAGCCGGTAGTTACGTAAGAGCGAGAGGCAGTCGTCGTCCGCAAGCATGCATATATACATGCAGCGAGAGAGACTTACTCGCATGTGACTCATCTCTGATTATTGTTATTAAATAACTCCACTTTTTGCTCTTGCAGCAAGTTCATTCCAACCGTAGTAGTTACACGAAAGTAACAGATATTCACCGCTTATTATCATCACGGTTGCAGCCGCCTCCTTCAAGGACAATAGCAAAATAATCTCTGCTCACCGGCAATAATTGTGGGTCCACGGAATCAGACACGAGTTCCGTTCGTTTCCTTTTTCTTTTATTTCATTTTATAATTCGGTTTCGATACCCATCGAAAACTTTCACTTTTACCTCTCTCGTTTGCATGGAATTAATTACCATTCATTAATTAGTCCAACGGCTCTTTTCACGTTTCGCCTCACACGTAATATCTTCATCTTCTTCGGATCCGTTTTCATTGTATTCAGATTTCGCTCATAACTTCTTACCATATTCAGATTCTCTTTTAGCTGTTTTGCATTCCTTATACGTACAAGAATATCCATACACCAATGGTTTTTACTTTAGCGAATATGTAGTTTATTTAATCGAAGGTATCTCATACTTAAATTATAATTACAATCGTGTTTTTGATGTTACATTCGTATTGACCAACTTTTCGTAATAAACTAGTTTATTTTCTTGGATTCTAACATTATATAAACTATACTAAATCGGTGTCAACTTTAGCAATTCAATTAGACGTAAAAAAATGTTTATATAATTCTAGGAAATTAATTAATAAAATGTTCATAATTTAAATTATTTTTATTCAAAACGTTTGAGTTTCATTTAAATTTATAAATTATTTAGTAGAAATAATTATTTTTGTTTCTGTATAATTTTCAGTAATAAAATGTTTTGAGTTTACGTGACAGCAAGACTAGTTTTTTTTTGTTTGGAATTTATATTACGTTACGAAACATTTATATTTAAATATTTTGCTTTAAAGGTTACAAACTATTAAAATAAAAGAAAAAAAACTTATATTTGTCTTTCGTTCTTCTTTTATGAATGTATAATAAAGACGAATTGTGCAACTGACATTTCTCGCCTAGCAACAAAAATATGATTGCAATCTAAATTAAATTCACTCACTGTCGTTTACTATCCATAATGATTATGTTGATGATGATGTAGTAGTTATAGTTTCCAAAATAAGTCGGCACAAAGTTTTTGCACTGAACGAACGAACGACCAGTGCCCGAACTCAAAACAAGCACAGCAAGTAGACTTTACAACAACAAATAGAAGCACATTTTCCTGGCTTTCAGTTTGTCGACCTTCCTTCTCTCCTCTTCCTCACTTACAACAAATGTTGTAAAAATTTCTAAACACCACACGTAGCGACGCGAAAAATGTGAGGCAAACAAAACCGCGACTGCCCACGATTGGAATAGAATCCGCTGGATCCGACGGATGGAATGAAAGAGAGCCTTTCGATCATTACGACATTCCGAAATGCCAATAGTCAGTCGCACAATACGTGTGTGTACGAACGAGGTCTGACCTTATCGTCGTCGTTCTCTCCTTATCATTATCACCTGAATGAGGTAACTCGGTTATTTTTACAAACTGTTTGCCCGTCGTTCGCACAGACACACACACACACACATTCGAGTACACACGAAACGAAATGTTCTCATTCAATCATTTGCATACAATGCAAATGTAATACACATCAATTTACGCGAGACATAATCAAATCGCTGTGCGTGAAGCGCGGATTCTTTGTTGTCCCCTTGCGAAATATCATTACGTAAAAGAGGATGGATTCGCGTTGCAGGGGAGGATGAGGACCGCACGGACGTTTCATTGTTTGCATTTCAATTTTTTGATAGACGGAATACGCGAATATTTTAAAATATTTTTAAATAAATTTCCACTATGTGTAGCTATAAAGAAGATTTCCATTTTATTTTTCGTTTCCTATAAAATTCATATATTATAATTGAAGAATTTTAACTCTTGAAAAACAAAATATTTAAAGGTTTAGAAATAAAAGAAATATCATTGCTGTCCTAAATGTCTCACAAACCAATTAATCTTAGAATAATATAAAAAATTAATACAAATGTAATAAACTACAAAATATTACGGAACTTTGATTAGAAGTGAATATTTATTTTTTTCTAAATGATTAAAACATTATATAAAATCTTATTAAGTTACATTGGAATGTTAACATATTTTAGACTTTTAGTATTTGCTATTTCGATATAATGGAACAAGTTTATTATATACAAAATTACTTGCTGCAAAAAGCATCGACAGTTTTCTAGGTATTCCAAGGTTTGAAAGTCGGATTGAATAGTGTAAATTTTACATCTACATCAAAGCGTTAATTTCATTGACAATCGTTTTAACGAGAGATGTAAATTTGGACTGTGCGAAAAGAAAAAGGAAACAGGATTAATGTAAGCAAATCGAGAGATGCGCGTAAAATGTGATGTAATGGTTCGTACATGCATTGTATATTTATAACGATTACACCTATGTGCTTAGTTTGGGTTTTTTTTTCAGTGGTCGACCAGTTTTATCCGACCGTCCGTAACCTTGCCTCCGATTCACGGTTGGACAGGAAAGATCCTTGGCTCCGAAATGAAAACACGGACGGACGGACCTGACTAAAAATACTGGTCGTTGATAACAGAGTCACAACAGCCGATCGACGTGTCGTAATTATAGAAATGATGCGCTTCTGCTTTTTCCCAGCAACACCGACATCAAAATCTAAAAAATACATCAAATTGAAATTATGGTGCGTACACACTATTCCCAATAAGATACAAGTGCATCAGGTGTATCAACTACTTTTGTCATCGGACTATATAATCCAATAGTACATTAATGTTGCTTTAGGAAATCTCTGCAATATAAACTAGGTAGTTTATATCTTGCATATTGCAATTTTCCAATCCGTTACGCGTCGCAGAGGTGCTAATTAATTGTGACTTGAACCCTTGACCGCAATATTTGACCCTATTAGGACGCGAAGTCTATTGCGTCTAAACCATTAGAAAATCCAAAATTAATTATTTATTTAATTAAGGAAGAGTTTTCCGTGGCTAGAATCTAATTCACTGCACACGGCAATTAAAAATGTACCTGTAGAAATCACTTTCAAAACTTGCATTTTCTCGTATTAATAAAAATAATGTAATTCAATTATTTACTAACATAATTTTGTAGAAAAAAGAAAATTTAAACTAAAGTGAATTTTCCGAATGCAAAACGTGTTGCCTGCAAATCAATAATGAAAAATGGATACGCCATCTATCGATCGTGCGGAGAAACTGCATTTTCTCGAACATTTTCTTTACGATCCTCTGGTCTATTTTTGATGAGGATGCAGTAAAATTTATCGCTATTTTACGGATGCATCCGTGGCTTTTCTAGAGCGAATTTAATAGAAAGAAAAAGCCGGTGAAACTGAACTGAAAAAGAAAGAGGAATGCGCATATCCAATTTACAGAACGGCACGTACGGTTTTCTCGTTTTGTTATGACTACGGCCGAAATAATGTAAGGATGGAGAGTAACAAATTTCCTGAAAGTGGGTTACGAAATTCCCCGAAGGGACGCACTTTGTGTTACTGTACTGCACAAATAAAGAACTCCACAAAATGCCTGCACAATTTTGTAATGGCATGAAATGCAACACCTTTTTATTTCCTCGTGAATATCTCTTGGTTTATTTGCGGAAGATATTTGAGCTGAAATTAATGATTAACTTTATCGGAACGTTTATGGAATTTGCCATAAATTTCCGCTTTACACGTTTAGTAAAATTATATATTAATATTCTAGATATTACTTTTCCTGAAAATTAAATCTTCGTTTTCCTGAAATTTCATTCTGTTAGTAAATATTGAAATTTGTACATGTTACATTATCGATTTGTAATGAATTTTAATATATGCGAATATTAATATATGAAAATGTGTTTATTAATTAGAGTAAAGTATAATAATAAGATAAAAATATGACGAGATGAAAAATCACGAATGCATATCCTCTATATACACTGTCTAAAGTCTAGGATTGCATTTATCCTTTTCTTGACTGGTTTGGACCTCAAAGTTGGGCCGTATTGAACTGGACGACTTCCCTCTCTCTGTAGTAGATCTGCTCGCTCTCCTTGTCCAGCATGAGCAAAGTGATGGCTCCAAAGAGGAAGATAACAGAGCCCCAAGCCACGCCGTAAGCCCATCCGAATTGCCAAATGGTCCGATTGCTCGTGCTCAGCTCTGCGGCGAAGCAAGTTGGGTATACGATCAGAGCTATGAGGAGGAGGCCCAGTGCAATGGTCAAAGATACCACGGCTAATCTGTACCATTGATTCTTGTTCTGCTGCAACCGCATCTTAAGCCCTACGGCAGTTGAGAAGACGCCGAATACATCTGAGAGGAAGGCCAGAATGCAGAGCGTCGAAGTGGCTTGGAGGTAAGCGCGGTTCTCTGTCTGGTAGCACCCGGCGGGTTTCTTCATGTTGAACGGTAGGGGCTGAGGCGCGCCTTTCTCGATGCAATGAAAAAAAAGCCCTTGCCTCCAACCAGCTGCAATTAACCACTCCGTCGAACACAAAGCCATGATGAGCAATATAATCACAAATGTACCACATAGCAAAGCGATGAGTTTCAGGGGCCTCGTGATGGTGACGGTCTCGATCGTAGTAGACATATCGCACTGACTAAACAACTGCAAACTTCACTGAAGGACCCTGAAGACGATATAGGTGGGGAGGGGAGCCCTAAAACGCCCCCCAACAAGAAAACGAAGTCCAAGAAAGAACGAGCAAAGTCGAAAGAAAAATAAAAATAAAGACGAAGAGAAAAGAGATCTATTTTTAGGGGAACCCGGGTAATCCGCAGCCAAAGGAATTCTTGGTAGCTGCACTATAAACCCGTCTACCTGCGGCGATGAGGAAATGCTTTGGAATCCTCGTAAACAGGTATACAGATATGTGCCTTTTCCAGTATTTTTTTTTCCACAAATGCAAATTTTACTATGTAAATAAAAAGAAATGTAATTAGCAAATAACGTTAACTCATATTTAAAAATAATTAGTGGAATATGCACTTATCAAGTACAATAAATATAATGATGTTTTTGTATTCAGAATTTTGTAAACATACAAAATCTTAATCTTTTGTATTTTTTTGTAATTTCTAAATAACGAATAGTTAAATATTTTAAAACTTATTTTTTAATATATTTTCAAATCCACATGGAAAATCAAACTAATAACAATAAAATTATAGTACTCTTGGATTTTCTAAAATTAAATTAAAAAAATATTTAATAAAAATGTTTCTCAAAAATTAAAATAAATGTCTTTAGTTTTCAACATATTTATCGTAAACTATAAATGCCACATATATAATCAATTATTCGAATGAAAACTAATAATAGAGTAAATCTAATAAATGCAAGAGAATAATTGTTGCACTCTTAGAATTAAATTACAAAAATTAAATAATAAACTATTTTTCATCGAAAAACCAGTGTCTTTAGTTTTAACGTTTTTCTCATATTCTATAAATACCATATATATATAATCAGGTAATTTCAGATTTTCTAAAATTTCAAAATTAAATACAGAAAAATTTAGCATTGAATAAGCAGTGTGGCACTCCAGTATACATTTCTAAAATTAAGTAATAAAATATTTTTCATCAAAAATATTTTTAATTTTTTTAAATTCCACATATATAATCAATAATCATACACCAATGAAAGCTAATAAAAAGAATAAAATAATAATTGTAGATTTTCTGAAATATTTATTTTTTCTTATCAAATAGTTATGAAACTGTCAGTTATACTATAATGACACTATTAAAATTGATTGATTGATCTTTAATGAAATTCTTCCTAATTATTGAAAAAAAAAAAATGCACCAGACTTTTTCAGGCTTTCGCAGCAAATGATGATGGATCGATCCGCGAATTATCGCTAATCTAAACAAATTGTTTTATAATTTTCTTAGGGAAATTGGCAATTCCGTTCCGCTGCAATTCCGAACTGCAGATTATTAAGACTCTCCGCTCCACATCCACGTAGTTATCCCATTCAGAATCGTCCTACTCCATCCATGCAAATTAACCACTAAAACCGTAGCCTCGCGAAATTTCCTCTTCCTTAATGGTAAATTGAATTACCTACGCTGCATTTTTGTTTTATACTTGCAAAGTGTCATGGGTTAAAATATGGTCTTCGACAAGAAAAGAAAAAAGGAAAAGAGACAAACTGCATTGCATTTCGAGTGAAAAAGAACTTAAAAACCGGGAATTACAGGCTTCGCTCGTTTAATTTTTTTTTGTCTTATTCTTCGTGTCTCTTCACTCCCGTTGCGGTTTTACTTCCTGCAAAGCCCGGTGCAACGACACTCATTCATTCCCGGCATAATCAAAACGGAAACGTATAGCAATCATCTCGCGCTTATTACGAATTTTATTTATAAACAACTTTGAGCATCTCCAACCCCATTTCACTTCTATTTTCAGCTTATTTATTAAACGTCTTATTAGATCCATCCATTCGAAGCATCTTTCTATTCTCGTTAGAAATTATGTCACCATTGTTTGAAATTTCTTTCGATTTGCCATTGTTATGATCTCGATTGCGCTTCCATTGTTCATGAAAACTTTTAATATACGATCAGAAGAACATCAATAGAGAATTATTGCATTTTATTGTTTGCAAATAGCTGCGCTTTAGAAAATGCAATATCCATTTGCTTGTTGTGTCTATAGCAATTTGAAACGGGCAAAATAAAACGAAAATATATTTATCTAATACTACTTTTATTTTGATTAAATATAATATAATATAATACGTGCGCGAATTAAAAATTAAAACAAAAATAAATATAGAATAAAAGTTGAAAAAAGGGACTGAAATAAAACAAAAATTAAATTGTGCTGTTAGAATGGTTTCGATGAATGCACGTAGCTTTGGTAGCTATTGGTCGGTGCATTTTGCATGCATAGATAAGGAATTCCAAGCACTTTTAACACTGCGTCTCCTCCTTCAATAATAAAAAATTATGTTGTGTTATTCAATACTGAAAACACATCTGCAAAGGCTTAATTTTCTCCACGTTTTGGAGGTACTCCATCTGCAGGCATTCAATGGCAGACTTTCTCACAGTGGGGTTATAAACAAGCAGGTTTTTCATGAATTGGTGTTGTTCATAACTATGAAAATACACATAATTCTCAAGACCTATATTATATTTTTCGAACTCAGCGGCTTGATAATTGATTCTAGCATGACAACCATCAGGAAATGAATCTTCGTCAGGTGTTCCAAGCACCCTGAACATCTTGTTGACCTGCTCGATTTCAGAAAATCCATCAAACAAGACCTCAAAGTCTACAAGCTCGGCCACCACGCATCCTGCACTCCACATATCTACCTTCGGTCCATACGACTTCGAACCAAAGAGGATTTCTGGTGCTCTGTACCAGAGGGTCACAACCTTGTTTGTGTAATTTTGCAACGGCAGAGAAAATGTACGGCACAAGCCAAAATCTGCTAACTTGAGGTTGCCCTCTTTGTCGATTAATATATTCTCTGGTTTAACATCTCTATGCATCACGCACTGTGAATGAATGTAGGCCAACGCTTGCATCAATTGCTTGGTGTAGCTCCTCACCAACATCTCTTGGGGTTTACATTTAACTCTGCCCAAATATAGTTTTAGGTCCATATCAAAGTACTCAAAAACCATGAAAAATGATTTGTATCCGGCGCAGAGGACATCTAGCAGCTGTATTATGTTGTCATGTTTCAGGTTCTTCAAAACGTTGATCTCTCTCATCGTCGTCACTGGCACTCCACCACGACCATTTCCAAAATCTTTTATCTGCTTTACGGCGACGATCTCCCCGGTCACATCGTTCTGAGCCTTAAAAACTATGCCGTACGTCCCCTCACCAAGGACCTCCAGCTTCTTCATCTTACTCAACTTTGCTCTCGCCTTCAAAAAACACTCCATGGTAAACATGTTGTTCATTTTGAATCTAAGAACACTAACTATTAGTTAACTATTAAACAAATGAAACTAGAATAACGAAAACGATTGAAATTCACTGGGTTTAAATACATGGACAAAAGGTAAGTTGACCAACCTAAGGGAACGAAAATCACCAAATACAATTGGCAATATGTAAAAAACTTTTATGAAATTCATGCAAAAATTTCGAGAAAATTATTATTTGGGTTAATGGCGAACCCACGTTGCAGTTTTATTACCTTACCTACGGCATTGTAAAAGCAGGTAGAAACAATAAACTGAAAAACAGCTACCTTGCAAATGTGCGATTTCGAACATTATTCCAGGAAAGGGTCAAACAATAACTAGTAGTACTAAAATTCACTTCGACCCTGTATATCTCAATAGCAATAGTCACCCTGTATATTCCAAATTTAATTCTACTTCTAAAATACATTAAATTTTAAGTAAATACATAAAATAAAGGCAGAAATACCTTTAGTCAATAACATTGTTAATAATAATTATTATTTGTATATTTATTGCAAAAAATACACAATAATTAAAAACATATTCGTGTAACAACAATAATAGAAACAAACAAATAATAATATAACAGTTACAGACGTCTTTCTGCCTTAATTATTATTATATAAATTATATTTAAACAAATGCGCGTGAAAAAATAACGGGATGTTTATTCAAAATTCAAATATTTCCCGCGAAAATAGTGGTTTGTCTCAAAATATTAACAGGTAAGAACACCCTGTATATATTTCGTTGAATAATTAAAAAAATATTTTCGATTTCAATTATAAAATTATAATTGTCCATATTTTATTTACCCTAATAAAATGTACAATTTCTAATTTTAATAAATTATATTAAAATTGTCTGAATTTGTTATATTTTTTACATATTTTCATCGTGGGAAAGTGCGCTCCCGATTTCGCTAAGATCAATTAGCGTTCGGGCACTAATTATACTCCCAAAGTGATATAATTACTACAGGAGAAGCAGAAAAGTTTGCAATACCATTAGCAACCCGAACTCATTTCTATGTTTTCGAAAAGGGGATGTTGCTAGGCTGTTTAATAATTGAAGCCCGGTTTACACGATATATTGAAATTAGTACAACGATAGAATAATTTTTCAAGTTTTTTGGTTTATATAAAAAATATTTACAAAATTACGAATAGTTTTATGAAATTCACGTTATTGTTGTTAAATATATTGCGTGGTCCATGAAAATAAATAATTAAACATATTTGAAAGTTTATTTTAAAACTCAAAATCAAAATTTTCTTCTTTATTTTTTTTCATAATTAAATTGGAATGTTTAAACAAATCACTACTTATAACTCATCAATCATTTCTCTTCGATGAAGAATCGACTGATGTTATGATTTAAATCACGAAGTACACGAAAGACAAAGATACATAAACATAGGCCGGAAAGGAGCGGGACTTTCGAAAATAATCAAAGTAACCGGAAACGATTCCGAGCACGAGAAACACATTTTGGTCAAAACGAGATCGCTTTATTACCACTCGTCATTACTAACATCATGTTTTTTTCTTGCTGTTGTTGTTTTTCACATCCTCCTCCTCCCTATAAACAACAACAAAAACGGCTAAGCGTGATCTCTATTAAGGCTAGGTCTCTCTGTGTACGTCGCTATTTAACCTATTACCTCTTACTGTACTTTTTAACTTTCTCAGGCTACGGTGAAAGTACACTTTTTCCCTTCCTCTGTTTTTTAAATTTAATATCAAGTCATTGTAGTACGCATAATTTTTTCCCGAAAGAACAACAAGAAAACAGTTTCTTCTAAATACTAATTGTTTGTACAAAGAAAATCACGATTGATTGAGGTTATAGACCCGCGCCTTCCTGCCTCAAATTACAAATTTGTTAATTGTAATTATAATAATCTATAAGGCGAAACCATTAATTAATGTTGCTTCAAGATTGGAAGTCTATTAAAAAAATATGCTTATGATGCCCAGATGCGGTTGGTTTTCGTGTCGATGTTAATAATTGAAACGGAGCGACTATTATTAGTGAGGTAATAGCTTCGTAATGAATGGTCTTATCGGCAGTAATTAATTAACCTTAATTAGATTAATTTCCGTGGAAGATGATGAATTGAGACAAAGCCCTGTGTGAAGCAATTGCAACCGTTAAATTGATCCATCATAAGACTTCACACACAGAAAGATCCGATCTTTGGATTCATCTGAAACGCGTTTCTCAAACGTAATTGAATTGCGCATTGTTTTTATAAAAGCTTATAATTCTCATATTTTCATACTAAATTATAAACGATATTTATTAATTTAAGAAAAGTATTTGAATAAGTCATGTTAAATGGAAAGGAAAGTGGGGAGAATTTCAAATCTTCAATTGTTTTCTTTTGGTCAGATAACTACTTTACCTTTAATTAAACTTCTGTAATGTTCATTACTGGTATAAAATAATTACTTATTTCTCAATCAATTATATAAAATCACTTTTATTCTTAGTCATAAATACATTAATACAAAAAAAAAAACTAAAAATGTATTGAAACGTGTTAATCTTGTTTATTTACATCTCTACACGAAAGCAGGTAAAAATTATAATATTTTTTCTCTGAACAATCCAAAATTTTTGGAAGGAAAAAAATATGTTCACAATCTAGCGTTAAGAAAATATCGAATTTTGCATTGCTTTTAGCTAAAATTCCTCCTTTATGGATTTCAAATTGTAAATTTTTATATACTAGCAATAAACAATTAAAATAACTGAGTTAGTAAACTTATTTTAGGTTTTCACAGAAAGAGAGTTTTCATTTCATATAGTTCTTAAGATCTTGAAGAAACCTGAAAAAAAAAAATCGAAAAATATTTGATATTTATGAGGGTAAATGCGGTTTTTAGTTGATACTTTCTGCGCTTCATCCTCCTTTTACCATGATCTTATTTATTTCCCGCGGGGAGAAAATCTATTTCGGTTTTTTGGCCTGCTCTAAGTATAGGTCTCGCGCTTTGTTTACAATTTTTCACCAGTACCGAAAATAAGAGTAAGGAAGAAAGAAAGAGGAATAAAAAAATAACAACAACAGCACCAAAAGAATATAAAAATATATCCATTGAAAGACAGTTGAACTTCTGGGCGGTGGATGCTGCGGAAGGAGCACATCTTGGACTTAAATAAAATCTTACACCTGTTGAGAAGATCGTCGAGAGCGGCCACTCTATTTTCTTTAATCTCGATGTCGCATCAATCAAAAGATTAAAAATAACTTTCATTCAACATATTGGATGTATATTTGAGAAGATGAGTTTTTTTTTTGAAGACAGTTTAAGATCGATCGAAATTTATTATCTTGTCATTTCAAAAAATATATACATAATTTTTTTTATTGATTACGTCATGTAATAACAAAAAATTATGTTTAAAAAAAGCAAGTAATAGAAGTTAAGTAATTAATAGGTATTTGTATAGTAATTGAAACAATAAGAAATAAAGTGGTAAATAGGTAATAAATAAAATTAATAGATATTTATAATTGTATGTTTGTATTTTTAAATAAACTAGTTGTCTTAATATGCCAAAAACAGAATTTTGACAAACTACCTGGCGTGCATCTGGTTATGTGTATTTAAAGATATAATTAGGGTCAAAGGGTTTTTACCTTTTCAAACTTTGATGTTTTCCGTTCATGAGTAGCTTGGGTTTGGTGGGTCTGTCTGTACCGATGCTCGTTGGAGTTGCAGAGCTTTGGCTGGCGGTCATCGTGGTGGCATCGCTTGCAAAGCTGCTGATACTGTTCTCTTTGCTGATGCACGAAGAGGTAGTAATGGAGGCGGCTGCTGCTGCCGAGTTGCTGGTATCACGTCCGTTGCTGAGGACGGGGTCCAGGCTGAGCTGCAGGTGGTGAGCCTTCCCCGGCCCTGGAGGCGGTTTCTCATCCACTGGTAGCATGTAGGACAGCATCGTAATGTAGTAGTAACTAAGAACCAGATGATTCCGTTGCTGCTGCTGCCGCTAAACACCACTTTTCACGAACAAAACACGAATTCAGATCAGCATCCGAACACGGCGGAGACTCTATCTCTCTACTACGGCGACGACCTCGATATTGTAATTACGTTTCCTTTTACATGTTACTATTATCACAACTCTGGGATCTTTCTCTCTCTCCCGCGCCTTCACATCACGGCGACGTTTCCATCGGCAGTCCAACACATCACCAAAAGCTGCAACAAAAAAGAAAAATAATATTAACAACATAATACAAAATAAAACAACATTTTATATCTAAATTTAATCTGAATCTCTCTTCACACACGTATTTACTATTATGTACGATACACATTAATTAGGTGAGGATAAACGTAAATAAATTCAAATGTAAATTCGATGTAGTTATATTGTAGTAATTGTTATTGGATTCGAACGGTTAGCAGCGCTCTGCTCCTAATCTCGTAATCCGCATCCGAGGGGGCATCGGACAGGAAGAGCTGGTTTACAAGCGGCGAAAACAAAACTAGTCAGACCCAAGTTCAATTCCAGGAAGGCAAATAATAGTCTCAACGCATGATTAACATTCACTCACTCGTTCATTTCTTCATCCGACGATGCATTTCCATGCTTCGCACACCAATACAAAAGTAATTCAAGAAAAATGAACTTGCCGGTCGCAAGTGTCTTCGGTCGATCAATCGAGCAGTAATTGAACATTAATTTTTGCCTTTGTGGTAGTGAAAGAATGCGAATTGCTTTTCAATCACGAAGCTTCCACATTGTCGAAGAAGGTAAGCGCAGCTGCGACGATCGTTATTAAATTCCAATACGAAAAACAAAAAGAAGAAAAAAAGAAAATTTATTTTCTCCTGCATTTGGGTTAAAATTAGAATAGAGACCCAGAAAGTGCACAGTTCTCATCCGCAAGTTTCACCACGCGAAAACAATGAGATAGGAAACATTTATATTTTCTAGTAAATATTACAAATTAATCAGAGATGAAGAATTTATTGGATTATCAAATCGAAACTTGAAGGCAAACAAACAAGAAATGGGTTACAACTGAAAGTAGTGCCAAATGAAATATAACAATAGATTTAACTGTGTTACATGTTGCACAAGCACAAAACAATAGAACACTTAATAAACTGGACAGAGAAAAAAAACAAACTAACTAACAAATGTAAATTAGGAGGCAATTAGCTTGTAATGATTTCATGCGGTAATTAGTATGCTAATGTCGGATGGTGGTTGGCACGTGTCGGTGAAAATAAAGTTTCTGATAGAAAAAAATAAATAAAAGGATTTGGAGGGATTTCCCTCCTGTTTATAGCGCACGATTTAGGTGTGGGTTTTTCGATGCAATTTCATTCATGCGAGCGCAGCGAACCGAAGAAATATAGCACAAACACATGCAAGTCGTGCCCTGTCCGTGCAAGAAGACTATGAAACGAGTGTATATGTATAGAGCATTGTGCCATTTGGGTGCGCCCCTCGAGGGGGGGTGGTGGTGAACAGCAGCGGCGTTTCGGATTCTAAATATAGGCTGGGTCCATTATCAATTCAAATGGGATCGGAAGTTCGACTAGAAGCAGAAACCTCAGCCGATCCTTGTTAATTCTCTGATGGAAATATTATTTATTTATTGTTTACAAAGATCTTTCGATTTTTCTCCTTGTTTGTATATTTATTTATTGGTCGATTTCTCATGGGCCAATACAATGCGCTCGTAAATTTGCAATTATTAATAGTTAACCGTGGAGGAGACCGCGAGCCGTCGAGGTAATCTTAACTGTACGTTGTTGCTGCTGCTGCATAGCATACATAGCTTAGGTCCAAGCATCTGAAACATATCATTTTATACAGTTATGCAACGAGCGAGCGCGCGAGAGAGAGAAGGAAGAACGAGTACTCGAAAACGTAATGTTAGATTAATTGCCGATGCCAGAGCCGGGGACACGGACTCGGCCAATACACGTGGCCATCATCATCCTCATGCGAACAATCCTTCATCATTGTTGTTGCGCTTCATTAAAAACCGCGACCCGAGAAATCTTCATACATTGTTCATCGCTTCACGTTATTATACCTTCCTCCTCCTCCCATATTCCGTTCTCGCACTGCCCTTCGGTGGTTTCTCCTTTTTGTGTTTCCTATTCCTCGCTTTTTGCATTCCCTCCTTTGTAAAGAAGAAGGAATCGTGACCGCTCACGACCCATTCATCCTAACAATGCGACCGTAAATAGTCGTTCTAGCAAAATTCCGGATCTCGAAAGGATATCATCGGGAGACATTCGCGTGCAGATGACGGACTCGAGGTGGAGACTTTAACAGTTACTACAATCGGCGACAACTGTTACCTACAAACTTGCACTTCTCTCCTCCATTCTTCGGCGTGCCTATTCTTCCATGCTCAAGCGATTAAGTTAATTAAGAGAATCGAGATTGGATTCGAGCTTCAAACATCTGCTTCGTTCGCTGGGATTTCGGTAAAATTCCCGCATTATTTTACTATAAATTATCACACAATTGACATTTGCTGCGTCTTCTTCGGAGCGTGTCAAATTGCTATTATCTCAAAGGTCATTACAAGATTACTTTTCTACAATACGATTTCCTCAACTGTTGGCTTAGAGTTTTATGCTAATAATATAGGTGAAATACGCAGTTGCCGATGCGGACAATTGATGGTATTATGTAATTGGAGAAGAGAAATCAACATGTAGTAAGTATATTCTTGTACGACTAAATCAAGCATGTCTTGCAAAAAATTGTAATAAAACACCTGCCATGTCTACGCTAAATGTAACGTATGTTGTTTAGTCTACTACCCATTGGGACCAATCCTGCATAATACAAACGTTAACTCTTTATTACTAAATGTTTAACGTCCTCTATCTTGACATTGAAATTTTACTTTGTAAGTCGTGACTCACGTAGAAGAAGTAAACAAGTTTCTCAAAGTGCTTATAATTCTTCCAACAATTTCAATTTTCACCGATATAATTAAAACAAAATTATCACTTATACAATATTCAGTATTAAATTTTGTCTTGTAATAATTTAATGTTGGCGCCATTCTTTGTAACATTTCGTTTTAATCGTATTCATGTCAACCGATGCGATGTCTCAGGTGAATGCTTAATTCATATTTTTCAGCAATTACCAATTCACGATCGGTGCGTAAACGGCCTTATATCCGATCCCGTTTCCGCGTACTCAAAAATGCACGCACGCACTTCCTCTGCCCCCATCGCAAGTGCTTTATTAATGAATGGAAAAGCGTACAATAGCCTTTCGCTTTTTTCTTCTTATTTCCTAATGAGCAGAGAAACAAACTGCAAAGTGTGTGGGAAAACAGCATAAGCGAAGATCACAAAGGTTTAGCAACATATAATCACTTACATTCTTCCCGCTTTATATAATAAAAAATACATATATTCAATGTTAATTTTAGTTTTCCTTTTTGCATTATTATTATTAATGGAATGCGCTTAAATCCAGAATGAAAACCAAATATGATTAATTCGGAGAGCATAACAGGAATGGCAATAATATGGAATCCAGTGTAATTTCAGACTGATGTTTACAGAACGAAATCCAACATCGCCGGGTGTGTGTAAAATTTCAATCAACGACCGCAAAAGCGAAGTGCCTGTAATGCGAGCCAGCAAGCATTTCGAAAAAAGAAACGCAGAAAATATCATAAATCGTAGAAATGCAATAATATTGTATGTATATTTGAGCTACAAGGTTACCTAAGCAAAAGTTGGCTCCCACACGAATTGGATAATCCTTCGTTTTATCCTTTCTAGCTCAATGACGATTTTTATACCTTACAAATCTTAAACGCACTTTCCTTTCAGTTTCAATTACCATAACATTAGTCATAGATAATTAATTTTAATGCATTCCACTTTTATTCCACGAAAAGAAAAAATGCGAATCTAATCAATGACTAATAATAAATAATTTGTTAGTAAAATTTATTTTCATATTACTTGAATTTCGTAAGTTTTCCAACTTTAAATTCCTGTTAGACGTTGATTAATAATATTTGTAACATAAACGTATACGATTTCATTTAACGTCAATGATAAATACATAGAATATAAATATTTACATAATTTACTCTCGCATTTGTTTATTAACATTATGTAAGCATGCAATATTTGAGTTTATTAGCGCCACCTATTAATAACATAACGTATTTATACCGTGCGCAAATTATAATTTTTCCAAGTAAAATAAAAAATACGAAAGAATTGCTGCAAGAACATGTCTCATTTCCTAGTAATTCGTGATGTATGTACATTGTTTCTTCTTTTTCTTCATTTTTCATTTTGGGGAACTGGTCTAAAGGCAACAACTGTTCGTTCGTACTGAGAATAATGCGAGGAGGCGCATTGCAGAGCAAAATAGAGTGAAGATTCCCCGGAAAATATTTCGTGTGTAATTGTTTAATGTAAAATAATTACCAGGTCATGCATCCGAACCGCTATGCAATTTAATGCTAATTACTCCTGGGAGCACCGCTTCGGAATGGAATTAAAATTTGCCGTTGCACTACTTCCGCTCTTGCATAACATATAGTTGTTTTTTCATATTATTATTTTCAATTCATCGCATTATGTCGCAGCATCATCATCAGCAAACAACAGCTCGATTTTAGTTTCCACGTCAATTGAAACCGGTGATATTTTGCATAATTTTTTTGCTCAAACTCAAACTAATTGCTCGCACAGATACTTTGATTCAATTGTTAGTTATGCTGGGAGGAAATTGAGATAGGGTATAATTACAGTTTTTTTGGGCGCTGTTCCAAAAACGGTCGGTTTTAATAATAAGCGCTTTGCAGAAAAATAATTGCTTCCTAAGTTTATTTAATAAAGCGTCAAATTTAATTGGTCGCATAACGAATTGCAGTCGTGACTGAATGGTCAACAAGGGTAAATGCATTAGGAAACAAAAGGTAATTTCACATTTAATTTAAAAAAACCTATTATTTTTATAATTAATTAATAATTTATCCACATTATGTGGATTATTATGAACTCTTTTTAAAAGTTGTAGTTTATCAGAAAAAATCATCTAAAATCATATAACTAAAGTCTACAAAGTACATCAACTAATACTAGTACTTTAATTTTATTTTTGAGTCAAATATTAATTAATGTAAATTTATACTTACAAAAATGAACATTTAATTTTTGCCAATTTCATTTATCGATTTTATATTGAACATTGTTGACTGCAAATGCGTGATTCATAAAAACAATAAAAGTTATTGAATTCCCGATTCCCACACGGTTTGACCTAAAGTTCATAAACTTTTTATAAATTATTTATGATTTAGAGAAAGTGCAAAATGACGATCTGAATTTGTTGTTCTCACAAATTACACCATATTTTTTATGATTCGGCATCTGTGAAAAAAATAATATTGCGCGTATTCCTGCCACTATAAATAAATTGGACCTTCGCCGCGACCAAGGATAAATTATTTATAAATCGCGTGTACCGATCGGAGCCTGTTTTGCTTTATTTTCATTTACTCTCCATACTTTTTTTCCCTTCGCAAGATGATTATTATCAATAATTTCTAGTCCCCGTGAAATCGTAAAATTGTCGTCAAACTTTTCCTACGTCTTCTCATCAAAAATTGCAATTTCAGGAAATCCATGATAAAAAAATATGAAACGAAATTTAATGGGTTTTAGACCTTTAGTCGAGATATTGGGGATATGAGTCCATATCCCATTTCACACCTCTCGATTGGTTGCGTGTAAATTACGTGTATATTTTTTTATTCGCTCAATTTTCTTCACGATTCGCTGATTTTTCCACGCAATCATTGGCGGAAGTTTTTCGTCTCAATGACACACTTGTTATGTGTCCACGGGTGATGCAATTATTTCATGTACATGCTGGTAGCTCATTTAGATGGAATAGACAATAATGAGTTAATAGGTTATGGGGAGAGGGAAAAACACGTAGAGAACATAACATAGTTTTCAGCTTCAACTATGTAATTGCTTTCTCTAATTATTATGTTTTTGTATACGAAACGGTAAATATAAGTTGAATTATAATATTCTGTACACAAATATAAAATTTAATTAAAAAAAAAACTATTTCTCAAATAACTTTTATAAAAATTACTTTCAAAGGTAGATCAATAATCTATTTCGTTTTCATTTCTAACTATACATTCAGTTCATCCAACCCCTAAAGATTTGCATACAATATACAAGGGGCGACGCGGTTGAAAAAACTTTGCGCTTCGCCGATTCCTACAAAGCAAACTTAATTAAGATAAACCATCAATTATAAATTTAGAAAATTGAAACAATGCATTTTCAAGTCTTTCGACAATACTTTTCAAGAATTTATATGTACATTTACTTGGAAAGTAACAACTAATCTCGATATTATTACCTCAAAAACGATTAAAAATTTAATCAATCAACTTTGGTTTAATGAACCGATTAACGTTTTTTTGTAATTATTAATACATTGATGTCCCTCTAATGATTATCAAAATAAATTAAGTGAAAAATCTACGGTCAGTAGCCTCTTCGTGTATTTTTTGCGTATTGTTAAAGATTATAAAAATAAAATAAACATCCTACATCTTTTTGCTTTCCACTTTATTATTATGTAGTTTTAACAATTTGCTTCCTGTACTGAATCAATTTATAAAAAAATAGTAATTTTTAATGAGTTATTTCAAATCTCATTTAAAAGGTTTATAATAATAATCATTAAAATATATACAATTATGTAATTAAAAAAATATATTTTAAATTACAGTCTACTCTGATTAGGCGTTAATTGCAAACAAAAATTACGTAATTAAAAACAAATATCTGAAGATTATGATATATTTACAACGATTATATTAATAATATTAAACAAAGACGCATATCTCCGATAAATTTGGAATTTTTCGACGTTGTGACGTTTTCGAATGCATTCGGTGTGCTTCCAAATGCGAATGAGTGAGTAATTGGGAATTTATAAACATTTCATGCATCCCAAAAACATTTTTGCACCACTTGTTTTTCGCCTGCCAAGATTTGTTTAAATTTCTGCCTGAAAACTGCCTCAAAAAATTAAAATAAAACTTATAAATAACGACCGTAAGATATTGCCACGCATTCTGAAGTATAGTAATTAATTGATTTTTTCTTTGTTAGAAAAAATTCTAATAAATAATAATTTATTTTGATTGTTTTTATTTTTATAAAAATGAAAAACTTAAAAGAAGGTTTGAAATGTTAAGGTATTTGTAAATTATGGATTTTCGCTCAAAGATGTAACGTGATAATGGTGTTATGACATCCTGAAAATAGGTATGATCCGATCGATGTAGGTTGGAGGGAGGCAAACGTGCTTCGCTTCGGAATAAATAAGATCCTTGACATTGGGGTCTAGGTGGAATTTTATTGATTTCCCCGCGGCTTGGAAGGAGAGAGCGCGCGATTTTCAGCGAATTATGAACTGCATCATCAACATACTCTCGCACATACAGAGAGTGGAGCATTATTTCAGGAATGTTTACCTACTAACTACGGTTAATTATAGATCTTTCGGCGTCCGGAGAAAGAGAGACCTGTGAACCTCTGGGATTTTGCGGCGAAAACAAGACTGAAACTGCGGACAATTGACCGGACGATCTACTTGCTTGTTCCACCAGAGGACAGGTTCTTGTTGTCTTCGCAGTTACGCAACTAACGCCGCGATGCGCATCCGTGACTCTGTATGGATTTGTAATTGGTGGTTGTTGTTGTACCTTTCTGTGTGCGTGCCTAAGATGTGTAGAGAGAAAGAGAGAATTGATGGATTTTTCGGGATTCTCCTGCTGAAAACGACAAGCTTAATGCGATAACACACTTCGCAGGGTAAAAGCCGCGCGCTCGTTTCGCGACTCTCGGAGCTGCGACGACGACGTCGACGCCGCGACGCACTGGTCACTCGCCGGTTATATGGGCATAAACACGCACTGCACACGCACGATCTGATACGCTATGAACGAAGGGGGGACAAACGCACACGAAGAAGAGGACGAATTTTGGACAGAAACGAACGCACTCTGCTCTGCAACGACTGCGACGCCCGGCGCGCTTTTGCTGCAGTCTGGCCTCGACGATTCCGCTGCTGCTGCTGCTGCCACTTCCTCATTCCCGTCATTCGAACAGAGTGTACGGCGGCTGCGCGTTTCCCAGAAGGGGACCCCGCGTCCGCAGGAGACTACTCCCAAGGGTGCAAGGGAAATCCCCTTTTAAAGGGGCCCAATCACCCGCACCCCCGTCGCAGTGCCAATCATACTATCTTTCGTCCTTCCATCCATCATAACTACAATCGGGTCGCCGAAAACGGCAGCTTTACAACCTGTCACAAACCATCCATCCACCACATATCATAGTAGTCATCATCTCTTGCAAATAAACGACACCATCAGTAAATAATCATATTGAAAGATAGTCATCGCCAAAAATGATTTATTAAGCTATAAATGCAGATGAATTCAAAACAAAATCTAATAGTAGAACAAGAAAATTAATCCTTGATTGGTATAATTCCTATTACATATACGTTATAAATTAATGCAAATTATGTTATTGCATTAGAAAGGTCATTTTTAATTAAAACTAAATTCTTTTAACCAGTCTTTTCTAGCAAAGACATCCTTTTTGCTTTCACACCCTTTGAGAATTTATACATGTAATAAGCCACCATCGTTTGTCCGACGGGCGCAATCTTCAGAGTAAAAGTTTCAATTACCTCCTTTTTATTCGCGGAGATTTTCTTTAACGCCTTCGCGTGCATAATATATGGCGCAGCGAAGGGAGGATCATCACGCGAACGAATGAACTGACAGGGGAAGACATAGCTAATAGCCACACAAATTATGGAAAGAAAACGTCTCTAGACACATCGATATTAAATGATCAAGAATGCAAAATCTAATTGCAAATTGATAGACAGAAAGATCAATATTGTAGCTAATTGTAATTAAATATTCATACATTTTTTACATTAAATATAGTTTAAATAATTTTAAATGTTTTATACACATTAATAAAATGCAAACAACAGAAATTATTTGCTTTATGAATTTTACAATTATTTAAAAATATAAATTTTAGAATAATAGTATCTTCGTAAAATATAAAATTATTATCCTTTAAACTGCTTTTCTGTTGGACATTCGATACTCTTCGCGTGAGCTAAAACGCGATGGAAACATCACGCGAAAGATAAATTAAGACATATATTTCTAATTGCTGCAAATATTCAGTCTTCAAAAACAAAAAGTAAAGAAACTATACTAGAAAAACGATCATTTTCATCCGTTATTTGCTAATGGAATTGCATAAAACAAAAAATGCTGCAATCAACTTGAAAGACTTCTCTGGTTACAAAAGCAGTAAATATTATTTATTATATAACTTTTAAAACACGATATCTGAAGTTTCTACAATTACTATATAATAATATGTATTTAGTAAATTAATTAACCTGCGTTAATTAAATAGTTATGACTAGATAATTTTGAACAAGTTACTTGTTTGCTTTTTACGTATATTCCGATATTTTAAATGACTTTCAGAGCGTAGTCGTTTTTTTTTCAGGCGGTGTCTTTGAATTTAATAAATCGCACAGAACCGATCACGCAACCGAACGTTCGGAATAAGGGCTTTAACGATTCACCGTCGGTGGACGTGTAACGATAGCAACCTGCCGGCGGTATCCCCGCCGCTGCTACCGCCGCCGCCCCCACACACAAATAGGTTCGTTCATCCGCACCAAAACATTCCTGAAAGATCGCCGACTGGCGGTGATATTAAATCGACTTGGCTACAAAATGCAGCGAGCGCAAATACGAATTAATTAGATTTCTCAGTCGCGCATTATCTTCTCCTAAACTCATAGACGCGGATACAAGAAGCTTATGTGGAAGAGACGTGTTCATAGAGGAAGCAACCTAATTCACAGCTACAGCATCTCAGTTAATGAGTTTGTTGTACTCAATGAAACATTATTCATTTCTTCATTATTAAATGTTTTGAATCATCAATTGATAAAGTACGGAAACGTCATCATATTTATTGAGAACGAATTGATCATAGCCGCGTGATTAATTCCGAAACAAAATCGAATCAACTAACCCGACTTGTCAAAAAAAAAACTAACTTTCTTTAAACTCAGTTTTAAATTTTTCAACATTTCCTGTAACATTACTGCATATTTACCTGAAACATTACTGCACTTCATTGCCGCAACACTAAACAAACTTTATGCACAAAGAAAATGTAAATTCCAACTGCAATCACCGAAAACGGAAATCAACTGAAAAAGCAACTTTTGTTTCTTCACCATAACAACTGTTTTGAAACAATGTTGAAACTTAAAGAAAATAACTAAGTATTTTCAAAATTTCATTTGTAATTATTCTTCATAAAAAAAAACGATTCCAATTTAGAAGCAAGCGGAATCTACAAATATCATTATCAACGTTGTAAAAAAACACCCTCTATTTTCGTACCTGAGCGTAAACATGAACGGGGAATTGCGTCAAATCGCTGAAAATTAATTACAAACACGCAGGATATTTTTTTCACCTTTTTTTTTATTTATTTATTTCTTCCTCGATTTCGCAATCGAAACATTCTTCGTATTTATTTATATGTATACCATTATGTAGTTTTTTCTCTTCTTCGTGGGTTTTCCTTCATTTTATTTTTGGGGAACATTTACACAATCGACACATAATATGTAGCAATTATAATCAACAAATAATAAATAACAATTTCCTTTAGAATCTAAAGTTTAGACGTCATAGACATGTATATAATATGTGTATATATATATAGTTAGCAGTTGAAAGGAAGGTTTCAATTTATTTTTGGATTATCTGTAGGATGCTCGATCGAAAGAAGTCTAGTCGCAGAATAAGAAAAAATATTTTTTTAGTTAAAGAAATTGACTCGAGTCGGTTTCTTTAAAGATTAGATTTACTGGAATGATCGTTGACTTGACGTTGATTTGAGCGAGCAAACTCGGATTTTATGCCAATTATATTTAGTTACTTTTTTTTTATATATACTAGTTACTTAAACTTTAGGACATATATGCCTCTCGTTTAACCATTGGTCAATCTCGGCTTTCAATTCCCTGTTAGGAATGACCTGGTCCATCGTCAGAGGGGAGCGATTGAAAGGATCCGTTTGATCGCTCAACAAATGTCTGTAACATAAAAAAAAACAATTATTTTCTAAAATCTAACATAGATTTTGTAGCGTAAAATATTTGACGATATTACCTGGCAATTGTTGTACGATCTACGGTCTGCTTGGAACTGGGTAGGATTACGGGATCGTACATCAACGTTGACATGATCGGATCCAAGAAATGTTCTGGAGCTTCGGAGATGACCTCTTCGCTGGCTTGATGCGCTTCAGCCAATTTGGTAACCCTGGAAGCGACTTCCACCATCTCACCAACTAATCCACCTTTCCCGATCTTCGCCAGAACGTTCTGCGCCAAACCGAAGAGCTGCGGGCTGTACGATCTTCCATCCTGCGAAACGGCCAAACAGAACGCCTGGTTTTCCTTCAGGTTAACGTAGATGGTGCAGATGTCCACCACTGTTGTGGCCGGCTCGAAGCTGTATTCCTGATTATCCTTGACCTATATAAAACGTTGCCAATTAAACGATTAGAATAAAAACGATTAAAATTACCTTGAAATTCTTTTGATTAGGCCCCACGAGGTTTAATAGGAAATAATTGAGCATAGCGGCGACTCGATCCACCATAGTACCGTGTGTGAAAACTATTTGGATTTCAGATGTGAGATTAACCAGTGTCTTGATGGTATCTCTGCCCAAGATGTTATCGAATTTCGCCATCATACCGATGTGATTCATGTAACCCAAATTCTGCGCGCGTTCCGTCGTCGATAATTCATCCCATTCGCCGTTTTCTCTAAATTTCCAATTGATATTAATAAAATATTAGCTTTAAAACGTGACCACAAACCTGGCCGTCTCCATTTCCCTCAGCTTCGACATATTAGACAATGCCTCGTCCAATAGGAACACGGCATCGTTCATCAAGAGATTGATGAAACGCAAAAACAGAGGCGGAGTCACGTCGTCCATATTAGCTTCGGCCTTCTTTGCCAAGTGCCTAAAGAAATCCAAAAAATTAATTGAATTTGATATTAAAATTAAATCAATTACCGGAAAATCTGCCTATGCTCCTCCAAATTCCAAATATATTCAATAACAGCATACATTGGTCTCCTGTAATTGAACTTTTGCTCAAATTGCACACTTTGCCCCGTCATTTCGATGCCCACGAAAACTTCCAACAAGCTTTCGATAATCTGCAAAAACAATTAATTAATTAATGAATCTAATGAACATCGATAGAAACGAGACTCACCTGAAGTCGATGCTCGTGCGTTTTGAACAGCATTTCTCTCTGAAACCCGCCCAAAGAATTGTACCCAGGAGGATGCTCCTTGTGGAAAGGCAATAGTGCTTCCAAGCCTTCCGCCAATCGGGCCCTCAGATGCGGATTCTTCATGTATTTAGTAGAACCCATGAAAATCACGATGAAGGTTAGTATTGGCTGCATCTGCTCGAAACCTCTCTCCTCGAAAACGTTCGGAAAGAAGCGTCTCAGGAAGACCAGGTAACCTACGATATTCTCGAGGATTGATTCGGGAATGCATCTGCAAGTAAAATATTGATAATTATATTCTTTATTTTGCTCGAAATAACATTGTATATTACTTCAGTGTCTCAGGTATGCTGGTATTCAATGGAAATGAGATTTCTCTGTTGACTAGAGGCGCGTAAGTTACTGCACTACCGTCTTCGTTGATGGCAACTTGACACAACCAATAGGCTGAGGCCGAGGTGAAGTTGAAGATCATCTCCAGCATCACCGGTTCAGAGCAAGAAGCCTTAATTGTTAAGTACCTAAATACAATTTAAATAATTACTCATATAATTATCTTTTTCATAAATTTTACCTTGCCATTTCCGTGGACATCTTATTCTTAATAGTATCAATTACCTCACCTAAAACCCTTTCCTCTGCCATTGCGTTGTTGTAAGCCCTCTCGATGCGACCGATTTCCTACAAATTCATATTTTAAAATCTAATTTTTAGTTATTAAAAAAAAATACCTGATTCAATTTCACCAATTTATCTACGACAATTTTATGCCCGAGCTCCAAAGCTTTATGACCCATGTAGAAACATTCAGTAACAAAATTGTACTTGTCTGCAGTCAATCTTAACTCGTTCTCGTTACTATCCACGATGGGAAGGAGGCAAGTCTCATTGTGCATCCCGGGAAGATGGATCTGCTTATTCTCAATATCTGATTCCTGAAACGAAAATTAATTTAAACAAACATTCAATAATCGTACTGAAAATAATTACTGGAATGGCGCAGTAAGTGGGGTCAACTTTTAATATCTTCTTAAAATTTTCGCCCTGGCAGAACGGTTGACAGAGCCGCATCATTACGGCCCCCAGGTTCAGCATGAAACCATCGCCGACTGTCGCAGGCGTCATTATGTCGGGTATCTGCGTGTTCCACAGCTTCCCACGGTCGGCGTTCGCCTTCAAGCAGGACCCGATCCAATTCAGGATTCGCGAACGCGATTTCACGTTACATTTGAGCAAATTCAGGATCAACGTTTGGATGTACTGAGTGACCTTTTCCATGTTGGTGAAGAGTATGTTCTCTGTTGCAGTTATGCTCGCCTAAAATGATGAAATTAATATAAATATTATTTCTTAGAAATCGATCCTCGAAGTTGTATTTACCGGGTCCAGAGGGGTTTGGAAGAAATCGTACGGACCGCTAGGATGTTTAGGTAAGATGGACAAATTCAGCAAAGAACCAAGCAAGGTGCGCGAGTAGTCAATTCCTGATGTGGCGGTTGCAGGAGTGTTGTAATCAAGAAACACGTTGGTTATTTCTTCAGTTTTCGTGAACAGTTTGATGATATCCAAAGTGGCATAGTTCAAAGACATCAAATTCATGTTTGAAATTGATGTATGGATTATTTTCAGCAATGCCTTGACTGGTTCCTCCACATCATCACCTGCAATTATAAATCAATGGAGATTATATAACAGGAAAATATTAATTTATGAAAAATCTATTTACCTTCAATAATAAATTTGCTGAAAATATCAGTAAAAAACAATTCGCTGTATGGCACATCCTCCTTGAGCAATTCAATCAGTTGCTCAAACACTTGCTGCCCATAAAACAAGTCAGGCTGCTGAAACGATGTCATAACATTGTGCAAGATCAGTGCTTTTATCTTCAATTTGTACTTGTGCTCTGGCTCCTCAATATTATTTACATAGCAATGGTACAGATACCTGATTACTTGATCTTCATAGTAACCTTTATCGGTGGCAATCTTATCTGCTTTCAACCAGGCTGAACTTTTGCAAGCATTCTGTATGAAGAGTCTCTCAAACAGGGCCACATCCAGCACATCTATGTTCAAATCCTCTCCAGGGAGAGCAGCAGCCTGCTCCTCCAAGTATACTAGCTGCTGCTGTTGACTTGTCGATTTGTTCAATGTGAACCCAAATATCTTCTCCAGCAGTTGACACTCCAGCTTCTCAGGAATTGAGTTGGTCGAGGAGGTTGAGGGCATGTCATGGCCCAGCAGACCTGCAAAAGGGTTACTCATCCTGATCCACTCAATTACACTTGATTAACATAAAATGACAAAGCATCGAATATGATGTATTCAAGAAAAACATGCAAGTTGGTGTCTATGCGAATGTGTGTTGCACGCAAACTATATTAAATAATAATCATCGTGAATTTAGATATTTTGCCCGGGCACGTCAAAACTCCTACAGGTTTCTGTAAAATCTATAACTGGCCTGAAGCTAGTGCTTTATTCCAGGACATATTTTAAATTCAAATTTATGTACTAAATCAAATAATTTTCCACAATTTTGTACAACAACATCTCAGATATACTAATATTAAATAATTTAAAGTTAAATCAGAGATTATAGTGGCTCCACACCGCGGATGCTGCAATATTATTACGCTTTCACCTGCATTCAAAATCAATCAATAGTTTGCAATCTATCCCTCTTTTACTAGAATAGCTTACCTGTCCTACGTCAGGGCTGTTGCGCTTCCCTGGGAATTACTAATTATTACATAATTATTGACCTAAATAAATTATTATTTAATAACAAAATAAATATATTTCACCAATTTTCAAATACATTTTAAATTTATACATTCGTATATTCATTTAAAGTAAAAATTAAGGAAAATATTTTTTTTGATTATTTAATTAGTTTAATTAACTTCTTCTTCCTTCCGTCAACTCCTTCATTTGGCTTACGCAATGCGCCAACAAGCCAGCCACTGTCTTTATTGTTCTCACATTAATTAACAAGATAAAACATTACACTTTACCAAATAAATGAACAACTTTAAATTTAAATTTGAATTTCCCATAGTACAATTAATAAACAATAGGTGGTTCTGTTTCACAATTTTCAATCACACATAACTACCTTAATAATTGAGCAATCTATATAAGCTTAATATCAATAAAATAGTAAAAATTTAATTAAATTATTTGTAGCAAAATTTTTCTAATTAAAGCTATAATTAAAAAGTATACATTGAATCAGCGCCAAAACATTTGAACTATGCGTTTAATATTCATCCAACAGGTGGAATAAAAAAGATTATTCTAATTAGCGAAAACTTTTGGATTTACTTGATAGTTTATAGCTCAAGCATTTTGGTGCTATATTAATTAACAAACTGTAATTATAACTTTATTTATATTTAAGTATTTAGTAAAATGTTTGCTTTAGCCTAAGCAATCATAGTTTAAATTATTTTATTCTTGTTTAAAGTCTTTTTATGTTAATAATAATTTTAAATTGAAATTATTATAAAGTTATTATAAAAAATATTAGTTTTTGAAGTTTAAATTTTTTGAAAGTTCAAATAATTTTATTGTTGTTACTTATTATTTCTTTTCCATTTTTTATTGGAACATTTATACTTATGTATAAACAATTTAATTTATAAGTAATTAAGCAACAATGAGCTGGTATTAAAAAAGTTTTTAACTATTAATAAGCTAGAAGCGTTTTTTTTTATATGTATGCAGATATTAAGAAGTTTGAAGAAGAGGATGCCATTGTTTTAAGTGTTAGTGGACTGTTTCTTTTCAGTTTTGCGTGTCTGTGGGGGGTGGCAAAGCGTCCTGTAACTTTCGTTGTGCGGTGGCGGCATCTGTGAAGTGTTGAAACGGGGGCGGCAGCGTCGTCTGCGGAGACGGCGGGAGGGGTACGATCGGTTGGGCAAAAGGGCCTCGCGATACGTACGTGCGTCCCGGACGGCTATTGATTGCGAGAACGCGCAGTGCGAAGAGCCACCAGCAGCAAGCAGCAGCCAGCCACAGCCCGCTTCGCTGCCGTACCTGTCCCGTGTGTGTGTGTTCTCTCAGTTGGGGCGTCACCAACCGACCAACATTTCCATCACTCTCTCTTTCTCTCTCTCACTCATACTCACATCCGCATTCATTCACCCTCCTCAATACCATTCACTCTCTCTCTTCGTGACCGTTCCAACCCTGTCTCCGCCATCGCAGATACGGCCCAACACCATCCGTATTTTGTCGCACTCGCTCGGGGGTGGTGAAAAAAAAGCGAGTAAAATAGGATAGCAGGAAATAGTATAATAGGATAATATCAAAATTCATCGTCGGGGGTGGGTGCACTGGTGCGTGTGCGGTGCGAAATGTGACAGTACGTAGGGTAGTAATCCACAGCAAAAGGATCAAAGGTGGTAAACACACCGCCAACGCTTCTTCTCTGTTGAGGGAAAAAGGAGGACGAAGAAGACGAAGAAGGAGTGAAAGGTAGTCAAAGAGGCGGCGGCGACGGCGGCGGCAGCGGCGGACTGCACACGAAAAGGTAATAAATAATAATCGCATTCCACCACTTGCCACAAAACACTCGCCTTTTCTCCTCATGTAGAACAATCGCACACGTATCGATTCATTATTTCTTTCTTTCTTTTTTTTTTGGTGGTAAAGCCACCGACTGAAACAAAACAATATCAAAAAAAAATGATAAAAGAAGATCGAGAGGGAATAGCCACCCCCGAAATAACACATTCATTGCAACGTACGAAAAAAAAAACACTCGCATCTATCTATATGGATGTACAAGTATATATGGTGGATGCGCAGGGTTTAAAGTCGAAGGGCCGTTTTCGTACGCTCGGGGGTTCTTTATTGTGAAAATATTTATTGAATAATAATACGATGCCAGAGCGGAGATTTGCCTTGACAAAATGGGGTGAAAAATGTAAATTTCCCTCCTTCCACCATCACCTCCTTCTTCTCGCGGTGCGCCCCGTATTTATCCTTCTTCTGCTCCATCCATCCTTTTCCGCATGTCTCTGACTATATGTGTACACATATAAGAATGTGTATGCGTGTGCGTATGGTGGAAAGCACTTTGTAACACGAGCTGATGCCATTCAGGACCGAATCCATATATAGTTGATAAATATATTTTCTTTATTGAAGCGCCAAAACGCATTTTTATTGGCCTTATTCAATTTCACCGAAACTCCCTTCTACACCCTACATCACTTAATACGTACACGCTGTAACGTATACAATATCGAGAGTGTTGTAACACCACCAACTGACATCTCGCAAACAAGATTTTTTTACAGAAAAAAATACTTCTATATTCTTACTGACATACATCTACTGCCTCATTCTCTAGACAAATTCACATAATTATAACAGTATAAACACATTACAATTATATAATTTAAATAGCTTTAATATTTCGATTTTGAAAATTCTTGATTTTTTTTAAACACTGCTTAATTTAAATTTTCGTTTTTTTTTTAATTACTTAAACAACTATATTTCATTGCTGAACAAGCGTTGCGTAACTCCCTGTCGAAAATCCCTGTCGCAATTTTTGCGACATTTTCATAAAACATTTTTTTCTTATTTTATTGCATAATCAGATGCGACGCAATTTAAATATAACAAATTTTGTTAAAATTACAGTCGAAAATTATGAAACTTTTTAAAAAAATTTATTATTGTTCAATTTTTTACGTTTCTAAAGTTAAGTAATGTAAATTATACGACACTCGTTATTCAACATCTTATACACGAAGAACCTCAAAAAGATGTTCAAATAAGATTATTTTCGGTAAATAACTTGAAAATTGCATTTGGAAACAATTTCTACACGAGTTCTGCGGAAGTCGACCCTTTACGTTCGAAGTGGAAACCCCCTCCAGACATATCTATTCTATTTATTTTCTGATCGATCAAACTAAATACAAAAAAAAAATGACTTTATACTCGTGCCAAGAGGACCATAGACATTCACAAATAGAGAGAGAGATAGATGGGGGATGGAAGAGCAAAGTGATTGAATTTCAGTTTGGACGAAAGCCATCGGCAACCAATAATCCCAAAATTTGGTATAAAAGGAAACTAGTAATTATGTTACACTCGGTAAAGGAGTGTTACACAAATTCCCATTTGAATTTGGTCGATGATGCATCAAAAGGAAGGAACATTGCTGCATTCGTTACATACTTTTAAAATTTCAATTTAATTATCGTGGATGTGCATTGCTTAACTATTATAAGCTGTCAAATGTCATCTAGTATATGGAATTTATGAAATGAATTTCGATCTTGCAACTGGAAAACGTTTGTGTTGAAGAGATGTGGAAATAAGAGGGAATGAATTTAATTGATAGAGAATTCAATTTATTTGATACAGAAGAGAGACGTACAAAAAAAAATGGAAAAAGGTTTCAACAAAAGACGTCCTTTTGTGTCGACCTCAATGGAGAGAAAGATGTATTACGCGATATGCAATATGTAGTCGAAATTAGGCGACGAAGACGGAGGCTCCGGGTCCCAGACATATTTTATCTTCCTACTCCCACGAACGATGTCGTCCCTCGCACTTCGGTGACAAGTGTGTTTTCAATTAAGTGTCCTGAAATTTTCGCACGAAACGAGCGCACTTGATAATACACACTCGAAATATCTTCAAGCCTGTTTCCACTGCTTTGCATTTTCGCGAGTGCGCCTCAAGTGTATGTATGTGCTGTGGTTACACACGTATATATATATATATATACATACATTCACGTGTTTGCAGATGTGTACATGTGTGCTTCGCCACTTTTTGATGCTAAACTTTTCAATTATCCTTCACACACATGCACAAAAAGAAAACAAAAGTACACACACACACAAACAGAAAAAAAATTAACGTATGCACTCAGCAGCAGCACACTCGACGATGGTACACTTCTAAATTGAAATTCGTCCATCGAAAATGTCACATCCAAAACTATTTATCCTAAAGGTTACCATAGCGACCCGAAAACCTTAACACTAATTACTACAATTTAATAAATTATTATTAAGTACATTTTCGTTCTGTTAAATTATAATTTTAACATATTTATAAAATTGTGTTTATTAAAAGTAAAAAAAATAATACAAATAAATAAATATACAAGTCTCATTAATGACAAATTTTCAAATCAGTCAGATTAATAGATCATTATAATAATCGTAGATTCATCACATTAATTCATATTTGCGACATGCGAACATCGTTATAAATAAGTCATATTTTTTAAAAATTTATTTATGGCACTAATTTTGCATTTCGAATCACGTTCTTCTTCGGAATTTTCTGTGATATTTACAGTATTCATTACATCACTCGCTCGACCCGAAAAAACTACTTTTCGGCCTTCCTAGGATCGCAGCCCAGCGCTTCCATCTTGATTTTGGCGAACTTTTCACGGAAATTCACGGATAAAGATTGACTTCCAACTGGCGGAGTCTTAGATTTCTCCTACAATTAAAAAAATCGTGTTAAGAAGCAACATATTCTATTACTTATTAAATTTTGTTATTTAGAATTGAAAGTGGAGTACGTACGTTTCGTTTTTTGGTCGGTTTCTCGCTGGGTTTAACGGGCGCTTCGTTGTGAAACTCGTGCGTCAGATCGGATGTGGCCGTTGTGTCGCCCGAGTTCAGCTCGATGAAGTGCGATAGCTGCTTGGGGCTGTTATACAAAGAGTTGTGGTGTGCAACCGAGTCTGCACTATTTATAGAGGATATCGTGTTGTTGCCGCCGCCGCCACCACCTACGCCCAACTCCGTCTTCTCGTTCTTCCACGTCGACGAGGGAGAACCTGCAATTGCGATTATAAAGAAAAAAAATTAAACTTCAACTGAACTACGTACATGTGGTGTTGCTGTAGCTGGAAGCCTCCGAGGTGTATGCATTGTTCTGCAGCTCCATCAGCTGCTCGTTAACGACCTCCTGCAGCTGCGTCATCTCATTGCGGATCTCCTTGACCTGGGCGTCCCTCGCCTGCAGGATCGCCCTGTACTTCTCGCAATCCATATTCGCGAGAGCGATCTTCTGCTTGAGTTCCTGACTCTCCACCAGCACAGCGCTCTTCTCTTCCTGCAGCTCCTTGATGAGCGATTTCAGCTCCTGCGACGTAGGTCCTTGGTGTGTCTCTATCTGCAACTTCAACTTCTTCACCTCCTTCTCGTATTCATCGATCTTCTTCTGAAGACTCTCGATCAAAGCGTTTCCAGTTGTATACTTCAGCTTATGCTCCTCCAATTGTTTCTGGTACAACTTGGTGGTTTCCTTTTCTCTGACCAGCAAAGCCTCCAACTCCATCTTCTCAGCTTTGACTTTTGTGCACATACTTTCCATTTGATTGCAAGCATGCTCAATCTTCACAGTACTACTCTCCAAATGCCTGTGCACCTTCTCTGGTTCTAAGTACAAAGTGGGCAATGTTTGCGTAGCAATGCTACTCGTTATAGGCTTCACACTGGTACACACGTTCTGCAAACCAAATAAAAATAGTTAACATACTCACAACAATCTAATCATGTTTACCTGAAAAGGATCTTTCTCTGCTCCCAACTTCGTCGGCTTCATATCCAGCCGATTTTTACCGCTTCCACGCGAATCCTGTAAAGCCGACGTCACCTCCTCCGGTATCCTACATAGAGCTTGCTGCATTTCCAAAATCATGTGATGTATGGTCTTATTATCTGCAGAAAATTAATAATATCAACATAAAATAATTAGTATATCTTAATATACAATTATTAATAAAATAATCAATGATAATGAGAAAGCTGGATGATCATTGGTTAAAAATAGCAATGAAGTAGTATAAAGTTATCAATGAATGAAAATGTTGATTGTTCATTGGTTTGAATACAAAAAAAAACAATAATAATATAGTAGTTGGTAGTAGTGTAAGTGTAAATCATTTTGAATGAAAACACACATTCCAAAGATTCATTAATAAAAATAATAGATCTGATTGGTTGAATCATAAAGTCAGTGACCTCTCTCATTAAATCACTCCCGATTGGTATTATTTATTAATATAAAAACTTTTGGAATTAATTTAAAGAACTGATAATTAATAGGAATATTTTTAAATAATATTATTAAATTATAAGATTTTTAAGAATGCTAAACTCACGTGGTAATTCTTCTTTAAGTTGACTTCCCAACTCATTCGTCAAAAAGTGTATGGTACGCAATGGATTGAAGTTTGTGAATGTGTATACATTTTCCTTGCTGGCTTGAGGTTTCAGTATCTTAGACCAGGTGTTCCCTGTTGAAGCAACACTGTTGGACCTCATCTTCGGTGCAGTCTTTGGCTTATCCAGCTTTGAAGTTTCCACTTTGACTTGCTTCATTCTACCAGATGCCATCGTTGTGGTCTTGTATGTAGATGGCAAGCTGCACTCCCTGATGATCCTGTTAGGTGGCGCCTTGTGTACAGGAGCCCCCTTGCTCTTATCAATTTTAGGGCCCAATTTACCTGCATACGCATCGCACTGTATCGTCTCCATGTTCATATTCGTGACACAGCTGTGTATCGTCCTCTGAGACATCATCCACACCGAGAAATTTTAAAGACCGACTTCAAAAAGTAATCCGAAAAAAAAAGACTTGATAAATTGTGAGAAATGTGAAGTTGACGAGTTGTTTTTGTTTTGTTGGTTAGTTTGTTTTCGCCGCTCTGACGTTTACCGAACGAGGCGGGAAACATTATTTTCGAAATTCCAAAATATATTGGAAAAAAAGCGTGCAATCATTTCCAAATTGAGATTGAATTGAATTACGCGAGCGTTTCGATCCAAGTCCAGTTCTGCTAATTACGTAATTTTAATTGGATCGGGTTTGCGGGCGGCAACCGGCGATGCGCCGTGCGCGTTCAACGTGTTGCGAATTTTTCGAATTCCGGTGCATGCGATATTTCTTCAATTTTGTTCCCTTGGCTATCGGTGCATGCGATTCCGTGTTTAAACTTGACTTTGCATGCGATTTTCTTTCCACCGCTTATGCATGCCGTGTCGGAGTCATGTTTTCCATCGCAGCGCGCACTAAATTTGAACTTTGATTTCCGCCAAAAACTTAAAAACAACTTCAACTTTCAAACAATTGCAGTTTGAAACAATTGAAAGATCTAACTTTTAAGAATGTAACTTAGCATACATCAAGTATACTAAATCAGAAATAATTTGCATGTGTTTTCTTGTTGTTTCTTACAAATGTCTTTGCAAGAAAGGAATGTAACTGCATAAAGTTTGTGGAAATCATTAAAATATGTTTTTTTTTCTTCTTTCAACACACGTTCGTTGTTCGTTTGTGGTATTTATGAATGCGGAGCTTTAAATCGCCGCTTGTTTTCTTTTTGTCGATGCGTTTGTTTCTTCTTTTCATCTGCGTGTTTCTTCGTCATCTGTACGTTGCGAATGTTTGTTGTAAAAATTGGATCCATGGCAAAAATAAATATAAAATAAAATGGGGCCGGAAGCGGAAACGAGTTTGCATTGTGGAAGTTCTTTTGTGTATTTAAAAATCCCTTTCGTGCGTCTAGACGGGCGGCGGTGGCGGCGGCAGCAGCAGAATCGGAGGCGGCGCAGGACGAAGGAAAAACTTTTGCCCCACCCTGCTTCATCCATGTACGTCGCCTTCTACTTCTTATACTTGCTCCACTTCTTATATTTTTTCCTTTCCACCCTTTTCATATTATACATCTATATATTTCTAAACTATACATACATACACGTGCAGATCCATAAGGCGTTCTGGCTTCTTTTTAATAAAAGTTGGCGCGGAAAGTTTTGCAAATGCGATATGCTGGGAGAAGCGAAAATAAACATTTCTCAACTTTCCGCTTCTCTTTCCATTCGTTCGGAGGCTTTTTCCTTCTGCTCGGACGGGCACTAATCAACGGGAAAAGTTTACGTGTATCATCTAGGCTTCCACGTCTTTAAACTATCCCCAGATTGGTTGTGTTTGAAGGGTCTGGAAGAGCCCTCGAGGAGTTTCAGTTTTAATGAACAATCTCGAAAACCATTTACAACTGAAACGCTCCTCTCTCATCCACTCTTCGATGTCTGTTTTTAAAAGCAAATTGAATGTAGTTTCTTATTGAAACTAAAACAAGTACAAAAAAAAATATAATAGAAGAGTAGTTGGAAATAAATGGAGTTACCTGCCATCACGTGTATGTAATTGAAATATTATTTTAAATTTTTAAATGCAGTGCAAATATTAAATTTTGAAAAAAAAAATAAAATTTTTCGAAATTTAATAATTTTCATAATTCATGTAAGTTGTAAAATTTTCAAATATTAATTGAATATTATGAGTTGATATTCCTGATTTTCTAAGTATGTAGTTCAAATCATACTAAGTACAGACTTTTGTGGTTCTTGATATATATATATATATACACATATGTATATATATATATATATTGGGATGCATTACTTTAATTGTACGTGTCAGTTTTTTGTGGCTGCTGTCCTCTTCATCTTTATCCTTCTTTCTGCTCTTTAACATTTCGGTTTTGTATGGTCGAGTGTGCGGAGCCAAAAGGGGTGCAGGATTCTCTAAACCGGGGAGGCAAAAAAAATCTGATCCATTAAAGCTCCTCGACAAAAGGGAGGGGAATCCCCGCGCCGGTCCGTTACGTCACGCGGCTGGCCGTTGCCACGGAGACGTGACGTAATCAGGCGTCGTCGTCGTCGAGGACGACGGTGGCGGCGTTGGGCGTCGGCGATGATCGTGCTCCTCTCTTACCTCGAACCCTCACTTTTACGACTGGGCTGGGCCCAGAAGGGCGGACGAATGCAAGGCGAAACCAGAGAGCTTTGGACATTTTAATTATTCACGCGAACGGCTAACGCGGTGTGTTTTTCCTCCTTTCGAAGAGCCGAACTGTTGGGTTGCGGCGGGCGGCAACAGCGAAATCTTTAAAATTTATAACCGCCCTCAATCGCCAAGAAACTGATACGCGCCGAACATCCTGCGAGAGAGGGAGGGAGGGAGCCATGAATTCTGAAAAGGGGTTCCTCGAATATTTATGATTTCCGGTCCAAGGGAATTTTTAAAATCATAGCCCAGAGAAGTTACATAATTTGCAGTTTTCCCCTCATCAAAATCCAATTTATCCAATGGATGGCAAATGTTGTTTTTTTTTTAAGATTTAGTAATAATTGTATAATTGGGAGGTGTAGTGTCCGACATATAAATATGTAACCAAATTCATTTTTTAAAATAACCCCCAAAAAATTTACATACTTTAGTTATAGTTTTCCTATAATCAAAAACCGATTTATACCAACTTACGTTAAATTTGCTTTTTTTTAAATAAAAACTCAGGATTTAATAGTCAATTTGTAATTGGGGTGTATATTGTCCAATATGTAATTAAACATACATGAGAGTCAATAAATAAAGGTACTTAAATTAGAAAATGATAAATGATTAAAGAACTTATTCATAAAACATATTAACTAATTTAGATGTATTAAATTTGTAAAAATTGTCTTCAAATTTAGTAAATAAAATTAAATAAAATAAGCTATAAATTCATAGTTTGATTAACATATTCCGATCGGTGTTCGCGAAAAGCTATCGCTCTTCCAACTTTCCGCGAGCGCTTCAGCAAAAGTATGAAAAATTGTTCATAAATTTGCCTAAACATATCAGGAATTTGCATAGAACCACTATTAAAGTACACCTTCCTTGATGGAAGGGCGAAAAAAAAAACGTAGAGAAGAAGAGAAAAGAAAACACACGCAGAGAGGCGGAGTTGGAGGGTCACACTGCCTAATGAATATTTAAGAGAGCCTCTCCTCATCAATTTCATCGATGGCCCTTAAGAGTCTCAATGATGCAAAACGCAGAAGAGGAGGACTCGGAAATGGAAATAAAAGTAGACCTTCGACTATTTCTTTCGGATAAAAAATGGATTGCACAATTTCTAGTTTCCTCCCCTTTTCGCTAAGAAACTTTTCGCTCTCATCCTCACTCTATCTCTCTTTTTCTATTTCTATCTTAGTTTTAAAAGCGAAGCTGTAAAAGATTTAAGACTGAATTCGGCGCCGCTTGCAGACAAGATAGAAAGAAAGAGACAAAGGTCTGAATATTTGATGGTATCGGAAACTGCATCCGGCAACGACGAAACGTCTTTAATTTTCTTGGAGTCCATAGTTTAATTATGGAAGCGATCAATAGTGATCGCGGAAGTAGCTTCTAAAATTGGAATATCGTGCTAGAGAGAAAAATAAAAATTGCGCTCTTCCTGTCGTTGTTGTTATTGTTGCACTCTTCGGATTGACTTTCCACCCACGTTATCCAACTTATTTCCGCTTATTTCCCATCTCACGATTCGCAATTCCCACCATTCCACACTAAACTCATTCGAAATCTTGCAGTTTTATTTATAAAAAGTAAATATTTCAATTGCATTCGTCCCGGAGGAAAACGGACTTAGTGATAGCCGAATACACCATCACAGAGATATGCATCGATCCGAAAGAGAGATGGAAATGGAGAAAATCGAAAAGCAAGAAAGAGAAGGATGATATCATTCATTATTAGCGCCGCATCCGAGTGGCGAAATGCCATTAGATGTCTATGCCGTTGTTGTCCTTTTTATTTGTTTATTTCTTTATTTTTTTTCCCGTCGCGTCTCGTCCTGCTCTACTTCCAATTCTCTTTCTTTTTTTTTTCCTTAACAAAATGTAATCCGCGCGCCGCCGTCGCCACCGCCCTTCGGGCGTTTGACTGTGGAGGAGGAAAGAAGGTTGGCGGCGGCGGCTGCAATAAATCGAGGGACGGTCCTGGGGATTCGCCGCTTCCGGAATCCTGCGGCTGACAGCCACGTGAAATAATAATAAAATTAGCGCCACTTACCATAAAAATAGAGTGGAGGTGAAGTTTACGTCGACGATGGAGGCGAAAAGAAGGAAACCGGAGGAATTCATTTGCATCTCTGAATGTGAATTATGAGACGGAGGGGCGGAAAGTCTTCGGCAGAAACTCAAGGAGATGGAAAGTGGAGAGAGAGAGAAAATGCAGTTTCAGTGGAAGAGGTTATTCAATTACGATTAGTTTCGATGGCGAAAGATTTCTTTCAAATTAAGGCTACAGAAACCTTTTAAATTTTTTTAAGAAATTTTATCATTAATCGTTAAATTTTTCAAATGTTAAAAATAATATTAAAAGAGGCATAAACTGGTTTGGCTGGATAGAAAAAGCAGTGTCTTCACATTTTATTAAATACTACAGAAGATAGAAACAATATTGATATTGAAAATTAATTATGAAACTAATTTGAAAGTTGAAAAAAATAAACGATTATACAAGAAAAAAGTATTTGCATAATATCTAGTTTTCGAAAACCCATTAACAAAGGGATATTGAAATGTGGCTAAGATGAAGTATGAAAGCTCTTGCAACGAAGTGAAGTGGTGCAGAACATTGATGGCAAACATAATGCACGTCATTCGTAGATTCCACGTAAAGCGACGTTTCTGTGTGTACAACATTCGCTTCTTTTGTATGTGCGTCCGAGGCGAATTATCCCCGGGCGATCTTATCAAAAATGAAAGGGTGTAAAACGCTGGATTATGCAAGGGCTGATATAACGTGGCATTCCCTGCGTTCCGGGCGCGCTCAGCACGCATGTCCGTGCAGCCAATTACTTGCCAGTAATTAACGAGTGCAATTAAACGCGGGAGGCGGCGGCGGTTGTGTTTGTCGGACTGAAAGCACAGCCGCCTTCGTCGGTCCGTCAAGTGGCGGTTGTTTTACAGGCGCCACCGCTGCACGCACTCTCTCTAGCTCTTCCTCCTCCACCTCCACCTTCTCCTCTTCATCCTTTTGTAATCATGCATACGCATTCATTACGCATTGCCACCCTCGCATCCGGATTTCAATCAGGACATTAATTAATTTGACGCACAAACAGGCATCAATGAGATACGAACATGTGCAGAAATGGTTTTACATCATTAAAGTTAGTACATCTATTTGTATACGTCAAATACAAAATACAAGAAATATTTATTTATTTTTTGCATATTTCACTAAACATTAATGATGAAAAACAACAAACAAATAAATATCATGGATGGGTGGATTATATATTTTCGGTTTATTATTAAGGTTTATTATGTGTGTGTATTCTATTCTATTTTTTTTAAATTTGTTTGTTTCTGTTTTGTGCGCGCCTCCGCGATGAAGTGATTGATGGAGTTGCCTTTTTGGAGGATAATTAATTATATGCGCCTGGGTAACAACAACAACAAGAAAAACAGCGTCGAGCCGAAACAAAAGCGAGGAGAGAAAGAGAGAGAGAGTAGGATTCCATTAGGTGGCGGCGGCGGCGGTAACGTTCCAAAAATTGCATTCCTTAAATTAATTCACGCCGTTCGCTTAGAACTTCCCTGTAGTGGCACTCGATGTTTGCATTACGTAAAATAACCATAGCAACGTAGCTATTTTTATTTTTTGTTTGTTTTTATATGAAATTTTATATTGTAACACTTTGCAAACGAGCGGCGGATATATCCGCCATATCCTTATTGTACGTGATACCATTGTCTTTTATTCTTAAGATGAAAATTTGTTTCGGTTATGGATATTTCATTTTCATGAAAATCTTTGTATATTCTAATTGTAATTACCAATGCGCGCATTCGACGTTTTCCTCCATGCTAAGCTCCTCTATGTAAACCGGACATCTGCAGAATTCGGCTTTTTATCGTCGTGGAAACGTTTTGAGGTCGTCGAGAAAACAGAGAACGGTATTTTCTTGCCGGTCGGTTAATCTTAAGGGTCAGCGCGAGACTGGAAAAATAAAGAAGTGAAGGCTTTCAATTTTTGCTCACATCGCGACGCTCTCCTCAATACGTACGTATGTGTGGATGATATTGAATGCTGCAGCTTTCCTCGGATCCCATTAGTATTTTCACATCCCTTTCCTTACTCAGTCCACGAGTGCAGAGAGCGTCTCGGCAGGACCATTTAGATAATTTAGGTTTTTCGCTTTGTGCCTTTTGTCATCGTCTTTTTCATCTTTGTCGAGTTGACTAAAAACGCGATGACGCCTTCGACGTCGTTGCAGTCGCCGCCGATCGCCTCTTTCTCTCCACAAAAGGCACTAATTGTTTTCATCCCTTTGCCGCCTCCAATTCTCTCTTTTTCTCCATCCTTTTCCGGCACGGAAAAAATTGAATTTCCCACTTCATAAACTCCGTGAAATAGGGAGGCGGCGACGGCGGCTGCTCGAAAATAATAATAAAAAAAGAGAGAGAACGTAATGGGGTATACTTCCAGTTAGTGCATGATCCGTAACTGCTTCCTCTTTGTCTTTGAAGGCAAAACCGCAAAATATGAAATGCTCATACAGTTTTTGCCCATTTCTACTTCAGTCATCAATGAATAATCATATAATCTCCTTACTTATTTTTTGTTGGTACATTTTAGAACAGAAATCTTTACAGAATCATTTCTGAGCAATCTTTTTCATTTCTTACAATTTCTTTCAATATTTTCAGCAAATAATATTTTACTATTCTATTTATATATTCTTTTTTGTATAGTTTACGTTTATGTTTTCGCTATTTGACTGGATAAATATAGCATCGATATTGGCGTATGAAAAGCCGTGGACCGAAATGAGTCTATTGATAACAGATCGCAGTTGGATCGGGTTCGAGTGATGCGCGTCAACGGAAAATGAACAAAAAATAAAAGAATAAACGCAAATAGAAGAATACACAAACAAAAGCTCTTTTGTTAGTGAATGTGAGAGAGAGAGAGAGAGAGAGAGTGAAGGCGGAATTTTCAGGGCATTATTCCATCAAGTGCGCCGAGGGTTTTTGGCGGGGTATTTAAAAGTTATTAACCGTTTTTTTTTGTTAAAGTGGCAATATCGAACCGAAGGGCCTGTCACTTGCAGAGGAGCCCCCGCGGCCTGAGCCAAAAGTTACGAAGTTGTTTATGCGAGGAAACCCCGAAACTCGGCGTTGCATAAAAAGCGCGAAGAGCCAAAATAAACGAAGAAAAATATATATAAAAAAAGTGGTAGGTAGGGATGACGTCGAGTGGTTTGCAATTTTATTACGGGGATGATTTTCCGCGGACGCAGACTGTTTAATTATCGAAATGAACAACCACCTTTGTCCGGACGTCATTAAAGCAAAAGTTTGCTTATTGTTTGTTGTTGTCAAGGGTGCAGAGAAGGATGCAAATGAAACGTGTATCTATGGAAACGCAAACAGCTACAAGGCAAATATGGGACAACGGTAAACCGAAAGTTGTAAAGCACCAATCAGCATTAGCTGAAATGGAATTACGGAGGCCTAGAAAAAATTGTCAAACAAAACATAAAATTGGAGGAATTAGCGAACGAAAAATCAAACAACGCGTCGATTGGTAATTAAAGCGAGCAGCACTCGATGTTTATATTGCACTAATTAATTTCGAATTCGATACCTCGATATTCATACATATTCTTCCTTTTTTATATTAAAAATTGCTTTAATAATCAATCAACTATTCGAATATCTTTCGAAAGTTTACACTATTTGTTAAAATAATATAAGGACAAAATAATAACCTAAAAGTTACCAAAAGTCACCATTAGCTTTTATTGAAACAATTAATGCGCATATCACACGTGTTTTCGACGTTTCTATTTCACTAATTAAATCGGTATTCGGATAGGTGTTTACATAAAATTCGGAATTCGCGTGTTAAATCAATCAGCTATGTAAATGTACTTGGAATAATTGTAAAATCTATGAATTCAAATTAGATAAACGAAAAAATAATAATTATATTATAATATTGAAAAATATAAAAAGTTATAAAAAGTCACCGTTATTTTTGTTGTTGCATAAATAATTATTAACAAAAATTAAACAATAACTTATGTAATGTATTGATGTAAATTTAAATGAATTAGTTTGTAGCTTGTTATTCATTGCCAACTTGAAGTTATGAAAAGTTACCATAAGTCACTGTTATTGCAGACGTAATGCATTAGGAGATATGCGAAAGCTCGTTGGTGCTATATATGTGTGTGTGTATTTAGTCGAGTGGCTTTCAAGATATGCACTTGACGGTTTTCAATCCGAAAAGTGTACGTTGAATAAGTATAATGAGCGTGACGCAATTAATTAGAAAAGTTTGGTCCTCTCTTAGTCTATCTGGGCTCCAGCGGAGTTCGCATTCGGGTGGAGAAAGAAGAGAGACGAGAAGTGGCGTAACAACAAAGAAGTTGTATGTATTTGTGTATATAAGTATACGTGTATAACGTGCATAGGGAACGAGTTCTTGGAAAGTTTTCACGAAAGCAAGGGCGAAAGATATCCAGACTGGAGGATAGAATGGAAAGCCTGGCCGAGGACCCTTGAAGCTCTTTGGAAATGAAAAGAAGAGAGAAACGATCATCGTAATGCTGACGATCATGATGATGATGATCATAAGAAACTGCAGCAATTTTCATTAAATTCGTTACCGTAACGGTTTCTATTAGATTCAGAGATTCATTAGCGCATGAAGCGAACGCGCTCCAAAGGTAAAACGCGCCCGGAATCCCGCAATTATAACGAGAACTGAACATATAAGTAAACGAATAGGGACGGAATAAAAAAAGAAAATATGAGCGAGTGGAAAAATAGTTAGGGAGAACCCGGCGCATCCACTCAATATTAAAGCGTCTCGAAGCTGCCCACATTTTGTAAGTGGTTTCCTTTCTCAATTGCAGACCTGAATTTTCCATTGTTTTTTCCTCTATTTTTACACTAGTTCTTCGCTGCATTCTAATCAACATTCGTTCATTTCATTTTATACTTTCCACTGATGCACATGGAATCAAATTAGATTCGAAACTTTTAAGGAATAATATATTTTTTACAAATCAACTATAATGTTTCAGTTTATTTTTGCATTAATTTTAAAATATTTTCATGTGAAAGTTATGATGAATTATTCGAGTATAATAAAAATCGGCGCATCCACCGAAATTTAAAGTTGTTTTTAACTGCATTCTAATCAAGTTTCTTTCATTTCGTTTTCATTTTGTGTCGTTCCATTGATGCATATCGTAACATGCCAAAATACAATTTGAACGCATTAAGTAAATGGAGTAGCGGCGGATCCTGGAAATCCTTTTTGTTGTTTTTTTTTTTGTAGTTTTTCAGTTCGTTTCCGCGCATACGTGTCTCACGCAACGATTTGTATATGTATATGAAGCAGATTCGGTTTTGAGATGTGTTCCCGCGCGGATCGGCTGCAATTACGGCGGGAAATATGAATTTCTGTTGGGACTCGGATCGGCGTCATTAGGGCATTTTCGACGTGCATCGATCCGTCGTCGGTGGTGTTGGTGTTTGCGGGGTATACTTTACGTGTGCCCGGCATGGTGAGAAAATATTGATCGAGTGGTGGTGGTAGGTGGTTCGTACGTACGTACGTACTGTGCTGGGTTGGGCACAGAACGAAGGGATGAAGGGATTGGGAATGGTTTGGGGCGTCGTCGTAGTCATCGGACGGACGGATGGACGGAGGAGCGAAGGGCCTTAACGGCTTCGGCCTAGGGTAATAATTATCTCCTTATATGCAAAATAGATGGTGCTACTTTGTTTGGCTATAGCGACGTGCTATCGGTTACCCCTGACAACGCTATTTATCCGGACGACTGAACGCGCGTCAAAAAATTTTATAACCTGATCTGTCATCGTGACAGTTCACGTCACACCTTGTGACACTCGACCGAAATGCTTGATTAATACGCAACGCATCAATTGCAAACGCTGAATAAACTTCTATTATTTACTCTGTATCATTAACAGAACATAAATAATCATAAAAAATAACATAAAATATTTTTTTAAAAAAAGCAAGAAAAATATTCTATAAATTACGTGATACAATTTAGTAGACATGACAACAATACAGAATAATTATAGAATACGCAATACCAACATGCATAACATTAAATAAATTTGTATAAAATGTAATAAAAGTAATAATCAACATTTTAAATATTTGTATATTACAATATGTGTAATAGAAATATTTTTAAATATTTTTTCTTTCTTAATTATTGGTGTGTGATTATGAAATTTTGTAAATTTTTGAAGTTTATTAAATTATCTGGCGGTGGCAGTGAATTTGAGAAACGTGAAGGTAAATAATGGAGTAACCATAGTAATAAAATAAAAAGGAGGAAAAAAGAAAGTGCGGAGAGAGCGACGGTGTTGAATTTTGAGGTTTCATAAATCATTTCGGATCGATGGGCGAATAATTTTGGGTCAGTGCAGATCACCGGTTATTCCGAGGCGGCGGTAGTGGATGAACTAAAAAATAAAGAGGAACGTGTGTGTATGTATGTATGTATATATATAAATATGTGTGTGTGTGTGTGTGGCAGCAGGACTGTTTTCCCCCGATTTATGGTTCGAGGTCCATCGAGGTTCGAGAGGGGTGGATTTAACCGGCCGCACCAAAAACGGCTGAATGCATGTGCGAAAAAGGGGTTTAAATGGGAGAAGGGGCGGCCGAAGGAGGAATCCGCCGGAACAAATTTTACAACTCAATTTAATCCCGAAACCAAACCGAATACCGAACCGTACCGTACAAACCGCTCCACAATCCACCCCTTTTGCACACAAATGTACATGCACGTTGTCTCCGGTGTCAGTTATCTTTTTTTTTGTATCACTGATAATCCGCTTTCAATTCTGCAACGCGTTCACTCGAAAATAATAACACAGACGAAAATAACATACGTAGGTTTCAGATATGAAATATAGAATTTTTTATATTTATAATTCCAGATACATTTTTGATTATATAGATCAGGGGTGGGCAACCTTTTTTAATCATTAAAGTAACACTTATTAATAATTTAAAAAACTTTATTTATAATAAACATTAGAATAAAAAAAATTAAAATTTAAAAGAAAAGATTTAAAAGATTTCATATACAAATTTTAATGCAAAATAAAAACAAACAAGAAAAGAACAGAAAAACGAATTTACAATATATTGATGGGAGAAAGTCGATAAAATAAATTCAATTTTAGAAATACTTGGCGGCCCGCGGGCCTCGTGTTGCTCATCCCTGATAAAGATAATTTAAGTAAAATTGCAGTAAAAATTAGACTAATAACAATTTGTGATAAAAGAAACTTTACTCTTTTATATTTAAGTAACTTTCAAATTAACTAAAATAAAATTATAATTTTTACATTTAACATATTCTAAAATATTTAAAAAATATAATTTTGGACGGTTTTTTTTATTATATGGAAAATATTGGTATATTCAAACTCCATAAAAATTTGTCATAAAAGAATCGTTCTTAAATAATTTTTAAATATATATATATATATATATATATATATATATATTTTAAAAACATAATTTATAATTATACAATTTCATTTTTACATTTAATAAAAAAAGAAAATTAATAAAAAATAAAATAAAATTATATATATGATGAAAACAAAGGAAAATCAAAACGAAAATCACACAATAGAGGATAATAGTTTTTTTTTTCGCATTTGTTTTGTTTTCAAATATTTTTTGTGTTGTTTGTTGTTGTCGGTGTAGCCGGAGGTTGTTTCTGTTTAATTCGAACGCGAAGTCACGTCGGAAAATACGTTCGAATTAATATGACGTTGGAAAGCGTAATTTCAGAATGCGTTTTAATATTGAGATTGGACGTCTCGCTTACAGTTTCAGCAAACGAAAAGAGAAAAAAGAATGTGACGATGCAGAATACTGAATATAAATATTAAAAAATAAAAAAATATTTATGTGAGAGAGAGAGATGGGAAAAAAGGGAGAAGACCGGAGGCATCAAAATGTTTGTGTATTTGTGTGTAAGCTGCAATGTCAGTGTCATGGGGGTGGCTGCTGCTGTTGAGTGTGTGCGTTTGTGTATATGTAGGAATGTTTGCGAATGTGAGTGAGTGTTTGAGAGAGGGCTGCTGGCGGCGTATTATTGATCTGCAGGACTGCCTCTCTGGCGGCGGCAGCGGTGCCTGCAAACGGGCCGGGTCTGATCCTGCGAATGGGGGGCGGTTTTTGGGGGGTGTGCAGGTCGAGCCCCGCCCGGATCTGACCCGGACCCGGCGCCTCCGCCGAAAAACCGAACCCAACCCTGCATGCACACACACACACACACCTCCGTTCAAAATCTTGTTAACACAACCTCCACGTGTAAACTCGCAAAGTCTTCAGCACATAATATTAAGTCATAAAAAGCGCCCTTAAAGACCCCACGAGAAAGTAAGGAAGGAGACAAACAGAAAGAATGAAAAGTCGGTCTCCCATCCGTACACGGATGTATGTGTGTATGCATATTATGTATAAATAAATTCGGATTTGCGTGTAATTTCCATTCAATTCGTTCCCTCGAATTGCGGTGAGGGAGGCAAAAAAAAAAGGGTACGGAAGAAAGGACGAAAAAGGGAGAGGAATGGGAAAGAGAGAAAAAGGGAGATGATTTATTAAGACGTTTCGCCCTGCATAAGGGAACGGTAATTCGAACGCAATATCTGCCCCCGCAGCTTCGATCATTAGCCGATCATTTTTCATTTCGAACGGCATTCATTGAGAGCGGATGACAACCCCTGACGGAAACACTCCCCGATTGCCTTTTGAATACATTCAATTCTGCCGTAGCAGGAGAACGGATTATGCTAATTCCATCAATCCCCCATTGTCTCACATCAATTACGCTTTTCGAAAAACGTGTAAATATACCCAATTCCAACTTTAAGAAATGACTAAACATACCATCAATATTTTCAATTTCACAAGAAAATGAGTTACATACAATAAATAAGCGCTCCCTTGTATATTTACTTTGGGTTTACCTAGCAATTATGTTGGTAAATCTGATTATGACCGATAGAGGTCACGACTTGAAAGCGCTCGGCAATTAGGCCACCGCGCGGACACACGAAAATCGCATTCGAAAGTGGTTAAAAGCTCATGATTGGAATTGGCATGTAGTAAATAATGGTCCTAAGGGCTCATTAATTCTCTATATTTATTATGGCGTATTAATCAAGAAAATAAGCAATTAAGGTCGCTTTATCTACATTAAATTCGAATTAAAGTTAACCCTAATTGTGATAGTTTCACTGATTTTATTGTTGGTAACTTTATTATTTCGTGAGTTAATTAATATAGAAATGAAATTCACGAATGATTGATTTATTTTTCTGTTACCTAAAATAAATTGAAATTCATTTAAAAGTTCTTTAATACGAAAATAGATAAACTGAAAAGCTTATACTTCTGTAATCTTAACCTAACCTAACATTATTTTACATAACCTAACGTAACATAACCTGCGTTACAAATGAGTAGATTTAAAGGTTAAAATTGAGATGTAATTAGAGGATGATTAAGTACACCAGCTAGCCGTTGGTTAATATGATATATTTGGTTGGAGGTTTCGGAGGTCAGATATAATTTCGCACAGCCCACTCGAGAATTTAATTTATTCATGGTGCGTTGTTAGTAGTTTCTAATACATGCCGGGAGAGATCGCGGCGTGCATCTCCTGCATGATTTAGGCTATTTTACGAGCACCAAAATTCAATTTATACTTATACCAGCAATTTTCAACAAAGTTACTAGATAAACAAAAAAAAACGTTTAATTTAAAATTCATTTTAATTTTAAGAAATAATCAATTAATTAATATTTTTGGTTTAAGAATTAATTATAAAATTTAGAAAATGCAATGTTAAGAGATGTCGCACCGTATATGTTTTAGGCTAATTTATTGCTTATAATAAACACCAAATGATTATATAATGTTATGAAATCAAAATGATAGATTTGTGTTGATTGATGAATTAACTTTGATGTATTCAAATGATTCATATTTCGGCTGATAAGTGTTTGTGGTGGGAATTAATATAGCACGAGTTTAATAATACAAAAAAATATATGTACACTCATCAGTGATTAATACGTTTCACGTTTTGCACTTTGCAGGAACTGAGGGAGGAAACCGAAAATGGACGTGATAAAATAAATGCCACGTATAAATCGCATGCGGTTTTGGGTGAGTCACAACATCATTACTATATAATACTTAGCAATATGTACAATGAGCACGAGAAATTCTAGTATGTATATTTTATATTTATATATATTTGTGTGTATGTGTGTAGTGGTATTTGATTAATTTAATGTTGTTTTCATTACGAGCGGAAAATTATGATTGCAATTTGTAACGTGGGGGGTCGCGCGCGCGTTCACAGGGGGGTTGGTAGGAAAGTTTCCGGAGCCCGGGGATCGTGCAAATGGACAGCAACAAATCACGTTTCCGGTCTTAAAAGTAATCATGTGACTTTGTAAATGGAATAACTTCCGTTTAATAGTTGTATTAAATGGGCCTCAGATTTATCTGTTTCCCCCCCGTCGTCTTTCATTTCAACATTTTCTGCCCGTTCCTAACTTCATTCTTCAACCCCTAATCTCCATCATCCGCTGTTCTTTTCAACGAGCAATTAATTCCGATGACAAAGGTGCTAAAGTGGCACGCGATGGAAATTAAATTTGATTCGAGACAAAATTTAAATATAATTTGGCTTTTTCTTTGCAAATGCAGTTTTTTATTGGCGTTGTAATTCCTACCATTATGATTATTTCTTGGTAGCGTTTTTGTATAAGAGGGAATGAAACGCGACCCACCGTGACGGAACGCAAATAAAGATGCCTAATCGAAACTGGTGCCACGGTTTTAGGATTAGTTTTCACGCGCTGCTATGCAATCGGCTAATCCGGCGCACAAAATTAGGTAATCAGCAACGTGTGCATCAAATCACATACATTTAACTACTACCCAATCTCAACCCGATAGATGTCGCTTTTTAAAACTCATTGGTGGTTAGACTACATTACTTACATTCATTGGAGTAAAATTAAAGAAATCCAACAAGTAAAGATAAGCTCCAATTTGGTTTCGGAGGAGGCGGAAATAGAAAATAATAACTCGATTTGCACATTATTAAATTGGATTATATCAAATTTTATACTCTTTCCATCGTCTAATTAAATTTGTCAACTTCTTCTACGCAGTCCGCACTGAATGCATAATAAACTCGTATTAATTAGTCTCAAGCGCATTTCGCATATGACGGCGTTCCAATTAAAGCAAAGGAGATTTCATACCAACTATATATTTGTAACAATTTTACAAAAATTTTAAATATAAATTTAATTTGAATCTCTGAATTACATTTTTTTTCACTCAATTGTATTAATAGAAAACGTTTCAATTCCATAATGGAAACGTTCGTATTAAATCAAATTAAATTACGAACTTCTTCCAAACAGTAATCACTTAATAATAAACTCATTTTAATTAGTCTAAAGTGCATAACAGTATTCCAATTACATAATGAAATTCTCGCTAAAATCTCTCCTAATTGGAGTTTACATGTGATGGCATGAATGTTGTAGAGAAACAAAGATCATTTCATTTTTTTTTTGTTGAAAACTCGAAGTAAAAAGTAAAACTAAAATAAATAAAAAATATATAACGTGTCTCTGTATGATTTAGTTTGTGATTCTGCTCGCCAGGGAATGCGCGTTTCACCTGTGGGAAACATATTTCATATAGACAACTTTATGTGCAGGAAAAATATGAGTCCGGCTGTAAATATCAATGCTTCATGTTGGACTTTTTTTTATTACGGTTGAAATCAGAAGTTCTCAAACTAAATTAGTTGAAATGATTTTTTTTTGTAAATAATATAATAAATTTGTTTCAGTTAAATAACCTAATTCCTTGACATTTCAATATAATTCACATGAATTTGAATGAGTGATGAGTTCGATAATAAAAACTGATTGGATTAAAATTGTAATTTTGTATTATTGTAAAAACGGTTTCCAATTACGCGTTGGAATTAATTGCTTTTCGGTAAATGGAGAGACGTTTTGGGGGCGGATTAAAACTGAAAACGAGCCGGGTTCGAAATGAAACGGATACTCCGAAAAGCCGGTTTGGATGCGAATTGCGCGCAGAAGGAGATGATTAATTATCTGAAATTATTGAAGGAGGAAAACCGCGATCTCGGCTTTACGTATCGGAAGTTTGCGACCTGCCAATCCACTACCATTATGCCCAGAATAGGACCATCAAGTTTATCGTATTGTCTGCATGAGAACAATATGCACATTACCTGAGAAACGCAGATAATCTTGCTCAGCATTTGTTAATGGATCCATCTAGGGATTAAAGTATGACAAAAACGTTAAAGACATGACAAAAACGTCTGTTTTAGATGTGTAAATTTTAAATATTTTAATTCTCTTGCTCAGCGGTTGGTAATAGAATGACATTTAAGACGCCATCTAGGGATTAAAGTAACGTGTTATTGACTCTTGATACGTCAAAGGCATCGATTATATAATCATAATTATCGTCGGATGGTGCATGTATACACGGGTCTTGGACTCGTGTCATTAATCAGCGGGTCTTATTCATCCGCAAAGTGACGCCGACGCCCGCTCCTTTTCATCCCCGTAATTTTCCAACCACCACAAGTATTATTTTTTTCTTCTCATCTTCATCCTTTCCAATCCCTCAACGCGTCCACCGACGAAAAGAAAAACATTCTTATACATTCTACCTCCCCCGAAAAAAATGGGATGAAATAGGATAAAAACTTGCGATGATTAATTTTAATTGCAATTAATTATAGCTTCTTCGGTTTTACGTGCTTTTCGTCTAGACGCATTGAATGAGATCCAAATTTCCATACTTGCTCATTATTATATTTTTATGTATTATAGTCTCAAAAAAATAATAATTATTATAAATATAACAGATTTTTTTTCGAAACAATTGATTCATTAAATGTTGCGGTAACATTGGTTATCTCTTGAAGGCTTTTATGGAATATCTGCTGATTCAGTTACGAAGTTTAATTAGAATTTGCATTGGTTGTATTGGTGTAAGTGCAATTTATAGTTGTGGTATCGATCGAAGCCATCCATGAAACGGGCGAAAACAAAAGGTGTAACATCGTCATGGAGAAACCGTTTACGAAGTTGCCAACTGGATTTTAGTGTGCATTTAATTTATTCCATTATTATATGGTATCCAGCTGGAATTCCTTTATACCCCCGATTTGAATGGGGAAGAGAGAGAGAGAGAGATGGAATTCATTTCAAACGGCAATTAATGTGTAATGTAGTTGCATTTCGATAAACGCGACTGTTAAACGTAATAACCGTTGGATACGGTCGGATTACCATTAACTTTTCCCGTTAAACTCGTCTAGTTTATTCCCAATAACAATTAGTATTCATGAAAGTCTAGTCTGATGTAATTTATAAATATTAAGGAAAATTTTTCTTTGTAGTTAGAATCTTTTCTAGTAAATTATTTAATTTAAAACGTAGATGTCGCAGCGGTAGGTTTCATTGTATGTCGCCTAGAAGACGTGTTCATCGGATCTTCTCGAATTCAATGCGACCCGATAAGGTCGTCTGATTACCACTGTTGACGTTATTGTCGGTCGGTCCTCTCTTCGCCTTTTGGTTAAAGGGTTTCTTCGTCCTTGTCCTCCTCCTCCGCCCTTTCAAATAGAATCCCCCATATCTCTCCAGAACTTTCCTTACACATAATATCATTAAGAATCCCATCGCATATGTAAATAATGTTCGCAGCCGCGTCGACTTCAATTGGATCCGACCGTATTCAATTACCAGAAGAAATACACTAACTAGATTGTTTCCGGATTTACATAACGGAAAATGCAAATCCGCAAAACTATGTTCCGTATTCAAAACTTTCGATGCTCTCCCTGTACGATGTTTATTAACGGTCCGAAATAAACGGATCGGAATAAAGCAGTACGCTTTCAGCGGAATTGCAATCCGCAGGTGCGGGATTCGGTTACAACTTTTTCGGAGAAGAGAGGTAAAATTTCTTATTACTTTACCTCGCCGAATGATAATATTAATTAAAAGATACGAAGAGTTTGGAATGTAATTAATCCCACTGCGTACAAATGCTGCAGATGTATCTTAAAGTTTTAACTTTCTGCTGAAAATTTGTAAAAAAAAACATTTTTTCAATTATTAAAAAAAGTAAAGAAAAATACTATATTTAAATAGTTTATTCGAGAAATTGCAATTTTCAAATACTTGTCAAGTAAATACTTGCGTTTATCCACGTTACGTAATTTATTTAAAGAGAAAGGAGGAATTTAAAAGGAAAGTAATTAAATAAACCTATTAAAAAAGAGACTAGACTTGGAAATAATAATTTATTCGAAATAAATTATTATTTTTATCTTATCGTCTAGACGCGAGACCGGAATTTACTACACATCTTTTTTACGTCTTTTAAATCCGTTTCATTCAATTCATTCAATGATTGTACGTATTTCCAAGAATATAGTGTTTTTTTGTCAAATTTAATTTAATTCAATGAAAGCATTTACTTTATTTGCATGTTGATTGTATTTTTATATGAATGAAATTTCTTTTTAATTAAATATATAAATATTATTGAACCTAAATCTCCAAACATGATTAATTCCTAATTAATTGTTCCAAAATTGAAACTATTTTTTCTATAAGAATTAATGGAAAATGAATATAATCTGAAAAAATCATTTTTTTGATTTATATAGAATTCGAATTTATTTTTACTATGTCAAAACATTTTCAACGATTTTGATTTTTATAAAAATCTACTTTACGTCTCCATGACTAATCTGCAGCTGCACCTGCGATTCTCAAACGATAAATCAAACTATTGGACACGAAAATCAGAGCGTTTTACGTATTTATATAAACAACAAGAAAGTAATAAAAATTAGGGTGATTATTATAAAAATCACCTTTCATTGATACAAAATGCAAATGCTAAACCAATCCTTATATGTTTATGCGAAAGTCGTAGAGAAAATGTAATTAATAAATAAAATCCTGAAAAAAAATGTAATGTAATTGTAATGAAAAAAAATATCTTTATAAAATTGATTAATTAATTTCAAAAAATATAATTATTTTATGAAAATACTAAAAATGTTACATATTGAAATTTGTATTCTAAAATTACGAAATACGCTTTAATTTATTTTTGATATTATTAAAATAATGCCTTATTTATAATCAATGGTCGTAAATTTATGCATTGTTGTTTTTGTTTTGTAGACTTTTAGTTTTCCGAAACAAATATAGCAATTAGATAAGAGTAATGCGCATGGGTAAGCTATAACCATGGGTAATTAAACGAACGAGTTGAAAAAAATAAATAAAGATAGAAGATAATAGCGTAAAATGTTAATGTGTACGAAGTGAAGTAGAGAGAAAAAAATGGAAAAACTCTATCCAGAGAGGACATTGGAAGGTCGTAATTAAAGTTCTATTCATCGGCGACTGTCGTAATTAGGATTTAATTGGAGTTGAAGGAAAAATAAATGTGTAAATATGTATATGAGTATATTATATAATAGGAATGTGCGCGTACGTGGAGATGAATGCGGGAGGTAAATAATTTTCCAATTAGTGCGAAAATAAGGAAATGCAGGTTGATAGGTTTGGTTTCCTTTAAGTTGTTAATGCAAATGAGCCGAGAGTCGAGACTGATGGAATTTAATTAGCCCCGGCTCTCCTCCTTTCCATTACATTCCGGCGCTAACTCGCTTTCACCTCTTCCCATCTCCGTTACCTTTGCACACTCTGATATATTGCATCTCGCTCTCCAGCCCTTTTACGTGCCCACGGTCATCCGTCCTTTGCACAGATCAAAACATTGCAAATTATATCCTAAAACTAGCAATCACTACTAATTTGCAATTAATACCAACAATAACTATCGATCGAAGATCGAAGTTATTAGTTAGGATATGTTAATTAGTTGCTGTTTTTGACTGTAGAAATTTCATCAATGGCTGTATACGTGTCTTTGTTTCGAGGCCCTGAGGGTCGGCCCTTGGCTGCAAAAGCTTTATCCGCGCTCGCATTGAAACGCTATTGCCTTTGAAACTACAAATAATGCCCGGACCTGGGACCTTTAATCCCTGCATTCAACCATTGAACCTCTTTCTCCCTCTCGCACACTCACGCACACTCAATACTAAAGCCATATTAGCAGAATGTTATTAACGTACAAACATTGCAAGCGAATTCATTATTAGTTCCAGTCCACATTTCGCCGCTGAATTTAACGCATTTTCAAGGCCAATTGAAATAAATACGTTGTTTTTTATTAAACATAATTATTATATCTTTATGAATGAATCATTTATTTCTATGCAAATAAACTATTAACAATATAAATTTGATTGATGGATTTTTAAAAATTGTGTAGTTCTTTCTATGTCGATGGAATAAGTGTGTCAATGTTGAGACAGGTCTTCTTTCCCATGCATTTCATTTTAACTATCAAGGTTGAATGACGTCATCGGATACACCGAAGTGCACCATGCGCTCTCCGCAAACAGCTGATCCTCAGTGCTTTGAAACTCTTTGTCGGCGAACGACGCGCGCGAAATTCTCTCCACCTACTAAAATAGCGTAAATTTCGAAAAGGAAACTTTGTTGTTCTGTTTATTGCGGTTTTCAGCGAGTGCATTGAAATTAGCAGATAGAAGGATTTAACAACCGCATTTCGTGTTAGGTAACAGATATTTTTTTTTTGTTGTTGTTCAATTTCTGTTCGTTATGTAATTCGTTGAGCGATTGCATTGTTTTCTTAATTGTGTCTGCTTAAACGTCGTACATTAATTGATATTTATTTATCTGTTGCCGTTTCGTATTTACGTTTTATCTTCTTTCGGATATCAATTCTCGACGTTTGTTGTTGCTCGACATTTTTTCTCTCTTTATCTCTCTTAGCAAATTTTCATAAATAACTATACTCGCTTTTGTTTCTATGCATTATTCATTTGTTTTTATGCGCTTCGCTATTATTTAAGCTATTAAGTTATTACTACGAACAAGACAATCTTACTTTCTCTTCATCGCAATTTGCATATTTTAAATACAAGGCTTTTTTCAGTTTTTCGGAAAGTTTTTGCATTTTATTTTAAGTATCAAGTAAATTATATACATTTTTAATAAATTTTAGAGATAAATTAAAGAATTTTATTTCGAAAATTTGGTAGCAAATTTACATTTTAGTAATTGCCTCAATAACTAAATAAGGTAGTTCAAAAAAATAAATTGCATATTGAATAATATTTTATACTATTCTTAAAATAAATATTTTATTTTATAAATTTGTTGAGAGATTTACAGTTTTTGAGTAAAAGTATTTTATTCAAATGAAATACACTATCTGTATATTTTAAATACAAGTTTCAATAACAAATTTAAACATAAAAAAAATAAATGTGTATGCAAATGCAAATAGAATAATTGAGAAATAAATGTATATTAAGATAAATTCAGATAAAATTTCAATAATGAAATAATGAGTGTAGAAGTAGTTTTGTGAGATTTATAGTATTTTGTTATAATTATATATATTTATTAAATTTTCTGAATCATTTTTAATCACCACAAAACTAAGAGAATGTATTAAAACTTTAATAAATGTAGAAAATAATGAGATAATAATCTTTGTCAAATTTAATCTCTTTTGTGAAAATTATAGCACATTTTACTGAATAACTCTACAATCAATTCAAGATATTAATATACAAATGAAACTTGAACAATTCTATGAAATAATGAGTTTATTTTGTGAGATGTAAAAACTCTATTTTGCTAAATATTGCAATAAACAATTTCAAATTTACAAAACTATGAAAATATGCTATAAACCTAATATTTATTGCAAAAGGATTATTTGAAATATTCTAAAAAAATATTCCATTTTGATAAAAATCTTATAAAATAATTTGAATCTCTACAAAACTATAACTATATAACTACTAAAGCCTTAATAATTGTAGAAAATAATGATTATGTAAGAATTCTTATGAGATTTATAGTATTTTGATAAAATAGATATAATTGCATTTCAGGCATTCTAAAAAAATCTCTATTTTGCTAAAAATTGCAATAAACAATTTACAAAACTATGGAAATGTACTAAAACTTTAATATTTGTTGCAATAAGATTATTTGTAAAATTTATAATATTTTTGCAAAATTGATATAATTATATTTGAAATTTTCTAAAAAAATATTCTATTTTGATAAAAATCTTATGAATCTCTACAAAACTATAACTATATAGTAAAGTCTTAATAATTGTAGAAAATAATGGTTATAAAAGAAGTCTTGTGAGATTTATAGTATCTTTGTGAAATAGATATAACTGCATTTCAGGCATTCGAAAAAAAAATCTCTATTTTGCTAAAAATTGCAATAAATAATTTACAAAACTATGCAAATGTACTAAAACTTTAATATTTGTTGTAAAAGGATTATTTGTACTATTTATAGTATTTTTGCAAAATTGATATAATTATATTTGAAATATTCAATAAAAATATTCTATTTTACCAAAAATCCACAAAACTATAACTATATTCTTATGAAATTTATAGTATTTTTGTGAAATATATATTGCATTCTAAAAAAAATCTCCATTTTGCTAAAAATTTCAATAAAGAATTTACATCACCACAAAACTATGAGAGTTAATAATTAAAAAAAATAATAATGATAAAAGTGTTTGTAGAAAATAATGAGTTTGGATGTATTATTTGTGAGATTTATTGTTGCAAATTTATTTAACAATTAAATAATGAAGAAGATATGAAACATTTATAGAATTTTAAAAGTGATTTTTTTTTAAATTGCTATTTTAAGTTTGCATTTAAGCGATGATTGAAGTTGAAACATTGTCGAACAAATAAGCGATGTTGGATGAAACCTTCAAGATTTAATTATGGAACGTAATCTGCAGGTCGTCGTCGTCATCGTCGACTGCTGCTGCTGTTGAATGTTGAAAAGGGTTGGTTTCATGTCGGGGTCGATGTGCTGAGGTTTTGGACGAAGTGCATACATATTTTGGGGGCTGGTAAATTTTGAGGAAATGCAGTTGTTGTTTATGGGTCCGCTCGGCTCCGCTGCACGTTCAGTAATTAATATATGGCATATTATTAACACTATGCAAACTATGTCGAGTGCTATTAATAAAATACAAGAGGAGGCTTCCGATGTGGCGCTAACTCGAACACACACAGACACACACACCCTCCGACATTTCTGCATACAACACACATACATAGACGTATAGTGTGTATAGGTATACAATAGGAGGTGGCGGCTTTGCATAGACGTGTGCGTATGTGTGTGGTGTTCGTTGGTGAAGTGCTTCAGTTTAGTTTCAGCTCCGCTGTCCAAATAAATGACAATTAACACCGAATTGCCGGGATCTCGTCAAGCCGTCGTTTTACACCAAATCCAACACATACACACAGACGCTTCCGGAATTTATTCCACGTTACGCAAGAACACGCCAAATTTCAATTTTACTGCCTCCCCGAAAAAAGATGCAAATCTTGCCTTTCGTTTCTTTGATGTTGTTATAATAGCAGTTCTTTTTGTTTCGAATTACTTTGCAGGTAATTCGGCTAATTCGTAGAATCTACTTTTTCCTATCGTGAAGTCATTTAGGAATAGTAAAATGTAAATGTAATATAATAAATGTGGAAATACCCAAACGTATTTTTTCAACTCAACATCCGTGTTTGTCAGTTAATAACTAACGCTTATATAAATATTGCGAATCGTTTTAAGTTGGTATTTCCTAAAGAAATGCAATAAACTATTTTCTTTAATAACTAAATTCAATAATGATGTTTGAAATTTGCATTAATAATATGTGGATTGAAGGTTGTTTGCACTGAGTTATTTATTAATTTGTTGTTTTGTACAGAAACAAAAATGGGAAATGCAATTATACTATATTATTGAAGCTGAGACGGTCATGGATAAATAAAATTCATTTATAAATAACGTAAATCCGAATCGATTGTGCACACACGTAAAGTAATATCGGTATACAGAAGTTGACATTTATTAAAGGTTCCGCGAATCTCATTCTTCCCTGCCTGATCTTCAGGAGAAAATGTGTAATGGATGACTTAATGTATTATATGCGATGCAATCGATAATTCCCTTCTGTTATTGTTGCTGTCGACGACTTTGAATAATTGACTTTCCGTTGCATCGAGCATGAATTTTTCCCTTCTCTGCCGCCTCCTTTTTCCGTCTCACCCACATCGAATTATTGATACGGAACTCCCTGCGCTTCTCACCCTCAAACAACATTCCGTGCACTCGAACCTGGAGTATATTTGATTTTCCCCTCATCCCACCCTCCATTTTCTTCTTTGAAGTGGATGAAGAAGGAAACTTGTGCGGTTCACATCGTACAAATCAAATCGTCAGTGTAAACGAACTTCCTTTGTTTCTTTGCCTCCCTTGATTTACCTTTTACATTTTCGCACTTTTTGATCTTTCCATTTTTCATCTATTTTTTCTTCGCAAACATTTCACATTCATACACAAATATGATTACATTAAATTCTTCTTTCATGAAGAATTTTAATACTGACGTTTTTATTAAAACTTTGTTGATTTTTTCAAAGAAAACCATAACAAATGTTTTTAATTAATTATGAAATCTTATTTCTAATTGTGTTTTATAGATCTATGAAGTACTGCATTTTTTTCTGTTAGTTAATGTTTTTTTTTTGTATGTGCGGTAGAGTTTATGCGACCGATGATAACTGAATGTTTTATCGTCGGCGATTTTGATCCGTCTGTCGGATGGAAGAGAAAAGATGATGGGGCATCGTTACGTCCGGTTTTACTGCGGTTATATATATATATAAAAAGAGAGCCGTTCCGGCGTGTCTCGATTTCGACGTTTATTGTTTTCTCTAATTGCGAACGTCGGATTTGCTCCGATTACGGCGGAAACACTAATTGATTCGCCCGGAAAAACCGAGCGAAATGCGCTTTTCCGACCAATCGAAGTTCACTTTTTTTGTCCTCATCGGAAATCATTCAGTTCAATTTTTTTTCTGCAACAATATATTTGTGGATCAACATTAAATTTAGTTAATTAGGCCTTAAATGTTGGGTATTTTGAATTTATTTGAAATTAACAATGAAACGTGTATGTTTATTACTTATTGAAAAAGGAAATAAAATGAGTTTATTTATTTTACCTTTGGTTTTTCAATTTTCATAAACTTTCCAGAATAACTGCTTCTGATAAAACCCTGGTGGGATGTCATCTGCTCGGCTAGATGAACAAAAACGCGACATTCTCTCTTACGTGCGCGTTTTCAGCCTGTATTCTCGCTCGCCTTTTAATACCTGTCGTCGTTATTGGGTCAGTGTTACTAGAGTCGCGTGATCGTACGTTTCTGATTGCTTTTCGTACCTCCTCTGCAGCAGCAATTGGAAAATATAAATAAAACCTCACAAGTTTTCTCACAATCATTGGAACAACACGAAACACAGGTAAAAAAAAGCGTTGAACTCTCTCGGACGCATTCCGACTTTAAATTATCCGTTTATCCTTGACTCGCGCTGTTTCTTATTTATTTTTCTTAAAGATCAGAAACGAAACGTCTAGTAATTTAAAAAAAAGTGTAAACAAACAATTGTAGGTTTGTGAAAGTTCGAAGATTTCTCTCGAGATTTGCATTGACATTTTACCGTAACTGCTGCAAATTTATTAGTTTCGTTTACAAGCAGAGACAGTTCTCTTTTTATTTATTATAATCGTTGCCATAATTATATAATCAAGGTTATTTAGGTTAGGTGCGTGTCTCGGTCATCATTTTGAATCCATAATTACAGCGGATTGTTTACTTTTATGGAATTATCTTTTATTAAGATTTATCTATTTTTATTATACGAATAGATTTAATGTCAAAGTTGTAATTTATTGATTGCCATGATACACTCTAACCTAACCTAATTAAATAATCAATGACGATATATTTTTGTAACTAAATGACAATTATGTAACATTATGTAATTCATATGTGAGACACATAATTAATTCTATTATTTTTGTTGTTATCTCACCTTAAATCAAATAAGAAAATCTCTATATTGTGTAATATTTTATTTTTTATTGAAGTACGGAATTGCGAGCTGTAATTATCAGTTAAAAATGAGGCAACGATAATTTAACCTTGAAGAAGCGGCGTCTTCAGGTTTTATTTAATTTCTCGAATACTACAAATGATAGAAACGATTTTAAATATGGAAATTAAAGACGAATATTTGAGGAATAAAATGTGTAATATTTGTATGTACTGTGTTATTACTTTACTTATAATTTAATTTATCGGGTATGAAATTATAATTAATCATTGGTTGAATGAACTTTCGTCGTAAATATTTTACATCATACTTTGTTATCTACGTTCTACATCTGAGGTTTATCTTAATTAGTGGACAGAAAGAAATAACATCAAACAATGTAAATATTTAATTTTATAATTGTGTGTTTAATTTCGACCTTTTCATATTTTCATGATTTTCCTGATATATTAGTCGTATTTATTGTTGCTTTAAAAAAAATGTGAATATTTTCATTTGAAAATTATACGTTTTCAGCACTTAATGTTGAGAGTATTTATTGAAATTAATTTTTGTTCCGCAAATATTCTTAGAATTCTTCAATTAAAATTGTGGTGTCGCAACAGTAAAAGCGATAATTTTTACGTAATAAAAGCCATGATAATACATTCCGGTTTAATCTCGTAACGCGACCTTGCGCTGCGCAAGAATCCCGTCCTGCTAGACGACTCTTTGCTTATATTGTGACCGGTTTTCCACTTTGAATACACATTTTCCGCTCCAATTTATTCATCATTGTCCACCACTTTTTTTTGTTCTTCAACTTCTTCATCTGCTTCTGGTCCTATCAGCGCGATAAATAACATCGTCCTCGGCGCGTGCACAGTCTCGTTTCTCCCCATTCAGTATGCAACGGGAATTCATTTTTTTTTTGCGATGCCCTTTTGTCCTCGCACAAAGGGCCTAACTCCCTTTCTCTCTCTGGAGTCCCAATTTTTTTCTGCACGTACTTCTTCTTTCCTGCCGTATACATCAACTATTGTTTGCATTTGTCATGTCCATTTCCATTTTAATTAAATCCCAAAATAAGACCGAAAATAAAAGAGTGTATGTGGGACAATGTAAGGTTTTTTTTTTGTTAAAAAAAAAAATAGTTAATTACGTGCTTTAATTACAAATCGATTATTTTTTTTGCAGGTGCCCAGACTGAGTAGAGGAGTATTGGGAAACACGGGACCAAATTACTTGAAGGAATCACTAAAATGGGGCTTGGCTTGGAGGTAAGGGAACCAGAAGAACCGCCTCGTGCATGTTTCGTTATTTATTCCTTTTCTTCCTATGATTTACTCAATGTTTTTATTTTTGCCGCAATTCCGAGTGTTTTCTCTATTTCCTTTTATTTTTTTCTTTCGATTTGTTATTTTTTATTTTTGGTATATTTCGCATAATTTATGGTCCCGCGACATGATATCGGATGTAATTTGGGAAATTGCCGACGTAAATTGCGTTTTGCCATTTCGTTAATTCTTCTTAGCAGAAAACGGAGATAATCTCACCGCAAAACGATTCCAGAAATGACATTTTAAATTGCATTTATTTATTTGTTTTCTTAGTTATACCACAATCAACAGTTAGAGAAATAATTAACCTTTTGCGGAAGGTGATTTGTGTACGACGCATTTGTGTATTTTGTTAGGAATAACGTCAAATCAAGGATTCATAACCTACACCTGACGATGACATTTGACATGTCTGAAAAAGACTAGAACTGCCAAGATTCAATGATTGCGGATATATTCGCCGCTCGTTCGCAAAGGGTTAAATTTGTATAATTTTATAACTTGTCATGTTACTTCAGAGGTGTCATTTAAACTTGTTTTTGTAAAGTAGCTTGTATTTGACAGGTGATGATGATAACTTATTTAACTGACAGATAATGACAATATAAAACAAATGGAATGCGGTATCGATAGGAAACAAGTGCCGATTGAATTAATCCTACGGTTACGTAAATACGATTGGTTGCAGCAGATGCGAACTGTGACTAGACGAAATTGTATTTGGAAATTGCGACCGTGTGTCGTACCAATAATAATAATAATGTAGGATGATGGGGTCGCACGCGATATTAGTTGCAAACTCCGATGTTTGAATAATCAATGGATAATCTCGAGATACAAAGGGTTGGAGAGCAGGAGGCGGCTGTCTGCATCAGCGACGACACCCTCAACCTCTCCTCTTGATCCTCATCCTCCAACATCACGTAATCTCTTGTCGGTTTCAGCACCGAAGATGCTGACGACAAAACGACTTCCTCTTTCTCTCTCCTCCACTAAAACCATCAACGATTAATTGGAGCCGAATGCACGTCTTCTTTATTTTCCTCTGCAATTATTACCGAACGTGTCAAACATAAATCATTTTTTATTTCTACTTTTCTCAAAATTGCATGCGGTTTCTCAGGATACAAAAAATACAGAGTAAAATTGTAATTTATTTTGTCTGTTACCGTCCGTAATTGAAAATGTTTGTTGAACTTTTGTTACCTCCGCGCTTCGAGAATTGCTAGTTTAATTTTGCGCCTTGAAAGCGATCTCGGCGAAACGCGATCAGTTTTCATCGTGAATTACCTCGATTGGAAAAATTCCCGTTCCTCGATATGAACGCTTTCAATTACCAATTTGAAATCATGTGCTGATTCATGAAATAGCAAAATAATTTATTATGATTGGATTAAAATATATCCAATATCCAATAAAAACTAATTGTAATAAAACGTAAAATAAATATAAATTTTATTCATTTTTAAAAAAAATGTTCACACTAAAGACAAGTTGTATAACCTCAACATAAATCAAATGAAAACAGTGACGTTTCTAATATGACAGTTTGTAATGTCAAATTCGTCCATTTATTATCTTTTGTTTCCACTTGTGCTGTTTGATTCGAATGCAAAATCTAGGTTTTTCCGGAATTCCCGCTGATTAAGATAATTAAGACGTTTGAGGGTGTCGCAGTTCGGGGGAGGGGAACGTACTAATTTCCCACTTTCCCGCAGAAACGGTGACACTAATTAAATATTACACGGACGGCGAAATGTCATTGTTCCATCCTCGCTCTTCCATCTCGATTCCCTGGAATGTTAATTCCGCAATCCTCGGCCGATTCATGCATCATCTGCACCAACTAACATGTATGCATGTTGGAAATAGAGAAAGCACATTATTCACGTCCCGACATTCAATCGAATTCATTCATTATTGGCGTCATCGAAATGCGAAAGAGGGTTAGAATCCTATTGACTCTTGTTTGTTATGTAATTTATCCAGTCCTTATTTTAGTTCTCCGCATCGAATTTCCCTAATTAGGAATTTCCTTATTTTACTCTTAAGCTCCGTTCGTTTCCCTGATTTTCTTGCAACCCAGTCAAACAAAACAAGATTATTATTTCCATTCTATTACGTCTACAGTTTATATTTACTCTGCTTGTTTATTTTTGTATTTATTTTTTTGTGAAATATATTAGATTTTCTGTAGAATTTAATTGCAATTATGTAGAATAAAGTACTACTTATTAAATTTGAATATGATTTATTTTTTATTAATTCATTTTTAATGAAATTTTTATTATATTTGTAGTTCACATTGTATTAATGTTTTATTGATAGAAAATTTGTATTTATTGTTTATTTTTGTACTCATTATAATTTCTCATTTTTATTATTTCTCTTGTGTCTTCTAAATCTTAAATTTATTCTTGTATTAGCATTTTATTTTTATTTTATTAATTTCCAATCTTTTTATCAAATTTCTTTAACTTGCTCATCTTTTCTATTGGTTGTAATTACTTCGAAAAGGAAATTTCTCTCTTTTCATTCTGTTTTCTTTCTTCGATGATGGATGGTGGGAGATGAATGTCCTTTACTTTTTTCCACTCTTCTTCAACATTCGTCCCTTTTTATTCATTCTTTTTCGCTTCGCCTTTTTCAACGTGCACTACTCCACCATTCCACAAACTTTTTTTTTGTGCGCGTTTTCCCCGCCGGTTTTATATTATAAAGTAATCCACGTAAGTGGTGCGCGTCATCAAAGGAGAGATGTCACGTCGTCCGTCCGAACGACATCCCATCCCGGACATTGTGTCAATAAAAATATTATATCGAAGCCCTCGGATCACCTTTAAAAAATTCAATTTGTTTCATCTCTCCTCCCAAACAAGAACTGTTACTTTATACTTACAATCATTTTACAAATTTATACTTAAGTTTTTAATGCTTATAGTTGCATGTAATTGTTGTGTAATGCTAATACTAATGCTATAAGACTAACTCCTGGTGGTTGTGCAGCTCCATAGGTTACACGTGAGACTCCCCCGGAGGCCGGAGGACTCATGAGACACTCCGCCGCTCCTCACCGACTCGACTATCCTGCGGCCAGTGAGTCCGTAGACACCCTCACCACCACCACTACTGGCTCCCAGCATACAGGTACTAACAACTAACACTAGTCGGGACAGCTCGATCCCATCCACCCATTTATTTACTATTATTATTATTATTTATTTTTTTACTAACTAACCAACTAATTAACTTAAACACTTATCTACTCACTATTACTACTACTATTATTATTAATTACTATATCTATTACTATTACTGTATATATTTCCCTGAAGGAAAAAGAAAAAGTATTATATGTACAACAAGATAAAAACAAACAAAAAATCCTTCTTTACTTTCTGTTATTAATTTTATTTCTTATTTTTGGATTTTTTTCTGTTCTCAAATTTTATTCAGAATACATGATTATTGGATAACGAAACGATTTCCACTAGACGTACGTTCGCACAGATTCATTTAAATATTTACAAAATTAATAATAATTATTAATTATACAAGATTTTCATATATAAAAATATGTGAAGCCTTTGCGGCATTCAAGTTAATGAAACTTCAACATAGCTGTTTATAAGTAAATATTACTTAAAATTGAATTTGAATAAAATCTAGAAAAATACAAAGTAGATAAATATTATTTATTAAATTTGTATATAATTTAACATTATATTTTTCTAACAAGTGGAAGAAAATTTGCTCATTTAATTTAAATCTAATTATAAAATTTTTATAAAAATTATGAAATAATTCTGTCAATATTAAATATATAATAAGTTTTAAATGGAAATTACTAAAACATATGTAGAGATTGCTGTTATTTAAAAATAATAAATAAATCTTGTATAACTCAAGTGTAAAATTAGGGTGTGTGCACAGAGCGAGCATGTGTGTACTGAGTTAAACAAATTTTTCAATTGCGTCGCATCGCCGGTTCGCGAGAAATTCAATTAAGGTTTAATTAAACATTAAATTGCTTCAATTTCCGCTTTGATTCGCAAACGGGACGAGTGAGAGCCTGTGCAAACGTACGTCATTTCCTGTATACGTGCTGGTGTGTGCGTGTATGCGTTCGGTTTTTATTATTTCATCATTCCCTATTCCCAATTCTACCCTTGTTTAGTTTTATTTCCCTTATTTTCTTTCTATTTTTATTATTCCCTTCTCTTTTTTATTTATTTATTTATCTGTTTTTATCTCTTTATCTCTCTTTCTCTCTCTATGTGTGTCATTTTCTGCTATGTGTGTTTAACCGCGCCCGGAAATAAATAGCAAATTGAATCCGCCGTGTAATCCCTTAAAGTGGACCCGAGTAAATCGTTTCGCTGCTGGATTTTCCGATTAATATTTGCTAATTTTTTGCTGTAAATCTGGGCGGCGGTTTGGGGTATTCCGTTAATGGCGGCTGTTTTAGGGGGCGGCTAGGGGGTGGTAGGTTCCGTTAATGGCGGCGGCCACCGGAAGCTGCCATTAATCACCGCCGATGAGGATCGCGAACGCAGGTGCTTCCGGTTTTCTCTCTCGATAAGCCCCGATGTTCGCCGCCCCCCATCGATGGGGAGTTATCTCAATTTCGCACGCACGTTTCCCACAGAATACGAATCCAACAGAAATAATAATAATAAAAAGAATAAATGAAAAATAAATTACCCGGCGCATCCACCAAAAATATTTCACTAACGTGCATTTATTATTATACATTTTCAACAACTTTCTATGTTAAAAAAATAATTTTCAATAAAAACAAGTATCTACGTAAAATATTTTTATATTACAGTCGATGTGCAAATATGTGCACTTGTATGACTAATGAACATATAACGAATATAAATCCATTTTCAAATAATATTTTTGGATTGTGCAGATTTTATAAACTTGTTAATTCGTTTAATTTGAAGCATTCACAAAAATATTCATTTGCTTCTACTAAATTAACGGTTTAGTGTTTCATGGCAGAAATTTGAAGACATCAACAAATTTTGTTTTGTTGTTTTTTTTTTAAATTTATAAAAGGGAAAATATAAAATTATGATTTCATAAGATGTAAATATTTTGTTTTGAAGTAATTTTATGCGAAATATAAATAAAAATACCCTGAATTCACAGGAATTATTGTGATGGTTTTTAAAAAAATCTGTGCGAAATTGAGAATACCCGGCGAATCCACTTTTTTTTTTTACTTAAGTAATTAATTTAAATGGGAGTAGATTTAATATGTTTCAATTGTGGTATAAAAACTGAACAAATAAAAAAGGAAAAAATCACACATTCCTTTTTAACTTCCTCTTTTCAACATCCTTCGATCCACAGTTTTGTTATTGTGCAAGAGTGTATGTAAAAGCCAAAAAGTAAAAAATGGAACAGAATAGTAATGTCGGCGCACATAGTCTTAATTTCGTTTTTATTTATTTATTAATTTCCGTTTCTGTTTTTTCTCTCTCTCTCTCTCTTAAGTTCTTTCGATGTTGTTGTTTCTCTATATATTTATTTTCGATAAGAACTTATATATGTTACTACTTACCTTGTACACCTCTCTCTATGTATGGTAGTTGATGTGACTTAAGTTAAGCAGACTGAACTTGATATTTTTTTTTAAATGACAGCGTGTTTTTCGAATTTGGTTTTTATTTCTCTCTCTTTTTTCTGTTTGTTTGTTTCTCCTCCTGGGCGCACACCTCGGGGGCCTCGTAACATTTTAGTATACGCGGAGGTAGTCGAGGTGGAGGAATATGAGTTGGGCTCCGACGTTGAGCCCGAGGCTCACCCGACCCTCAAGCTGACCTCGCGCCGCAGCACCCTCTCTGGACCGCGACGAAAATCGCGTGATGAGACGAAGAAAGAAATACAAGCGGACGATGAAGCCACTCTCAGAGATCTTCTTATTAGGTACACCCAATAAAAAAATAATACAACAATCAAAGAAAACCAAGAAAAATAATAACATTAATTCATTACGAATATTATATTACCAAAAAAAAAAAAAACGCTTAACTCTCTTTCTATATAATTTTCTAATTCTCAATCAATCTCTACGATTCCACAGAAAAAGAAAATCGAATCAATTTTTTAAATGTTTATTTATTTTCGTGATCATTTGTTTCCTTTTCACCATTCGTTTTTTTCTCTCTCCACATCTATTACATTACTTAACATATCGATCTTACTGCGCTCTTTTCACTCACCTCTTTCTTTATTTTATTTATTTTCTTTTGTTGTTTGTTCTTTTGTTTCTCCTCCGTTTCTCATGCGTGAAATTTTACACCGAGTCAAATGAGCAACTCGCGCGTCGACGGCAGAAGGGCATCCGTTTATCGTTTTCTCCTTTGCTCCTATTTTTTTAGCGCTCTCGCGAAATTGGTTTCGTTTGCAGTCGAAGCCGCGCGCATTACGCAATCGGGTGAAGGGCGGGTGGCGGCGGCGGCGGTGAGACTATTTGCATTCTCCGTGCGAGTTGCTCATTTCAAACGAAACCCCCGATACCGTGACACACATAAAAAAAAGAAGAGAACGGAAAGGGGAGATTTATATCGAAGCGCACATTCGTTCCTCCTCATCTCTTCTTTTTTTTTCAGTGTGCACTGAAAGTATGTTATCGGGCTGAAACATGTGTGCTCCATTTCATTTACGTCAAATGCGAGATTCTATCTGCGAGCCGGTGATTAATGCCGTTTGGATTGCATACAACTGGGGCACTTCACATCCAGCGCCATCTGCACCGGCGAATTACTACCATTCAATTTCAAATGTTGCATCATCGAAATAACGCCGCAATCGCTCATTGACCTTGAGATTAGAGTACAAATTGGTACTTAATATCATCAAAAATTAAACTGGAATGTCACAATGCACCGCTTGCATGCACTATTAATTCGAACGTCAGTTAATGAGAAACGGAACGTGTTGTATGCAACTCAAGTAGCGAACGCGACACGTCATCAATCAAGAAATTAATTATTTATGATTGACATCACTCAAGACGGATCGGTTGCATAATCATTTGCAATTAATCCACTTTTTCTAATCTTCTTTCAAGCAGATATTTACAAGCCGCAACTCGTTCATCAAGATAATCATCTCATATTTACGTAATACCAAGCAATTAAAAAAATATATATATTTATATATTTAAAACAGAAGAAAAAGATGTGCGGATTTGCTCGTCCCTTCGGGGCACGTTTAAATTCGACGATGTATATACGAATTGGCTGAACTGCGATTAAACTTCCTAACAACTTAACTGAACTCTTATTAAGTTTGCGGAGGTAATTAGCCATTCATAAAATCGGTGAGGGGTGTTTAATGAGTAGTTTTCTGCTGCTCTATTTCTTCTGCGCAGACACACGTGTTTCCACCCTTCACATCCTCACATCTATTCATTCTCTCTTTTTATTTGTTTCTTAGTCCATATTTATATCTCTCTTTCTCTCTACATAATTATAAGATACTTTTTATATACATATTTGTGTTTTTCTTTTCTATTCTTTTTATTATTGTGTTGCCAAGTGTTTTCGTTCCTTTTTTATTTTCTGGATTTTACTTTTCGGCCCTACGACTCGTATGACGTTGCCTGGGACCCGATTCGTTGTTGGTCGCATACATATCAATATATAAAAATATACTTGTACATCAGTTTATGATTTCTTCTCTTTCGTTCTATTGATTTATTTTATTTTATTATTTCTTTTACATTTCACTCGTCGAATGAGCAGGTTGCAATTTTAAATAAATTTTTGAAATTCCAAGTTAGCATCCTGCTCATTTGACAAGCATATTCATATAATTTTGAGTGGGTTGCGCGTAAGAGGCCATAGATGGCGTGAGTGCTCGATGGGCGTGGATGGTTGTGATTCTTTTGTTTTCGATTTAAATACTATATTTCTTTTTATTTGGTAGCTAAATTTGTGAGCCTTGTGAGAAAAACAAAAATGATAAAGCACGCTCCTTCGATGGGCTGTGTTTCCAAACTATAGGTGGAGATTTGCAATGGTCACGGGGATGTCAACGGCCGTCATAGACTAAGAGAGTTCGTTGAAAAAAGCAAAGAGGATACCTGGCGCGGTGTGCGGTGTCCACACTAGAGTAGTTTTGGAACACAGCCATGGTATCCCTGCCACCCAGGTATAAACAAACAATTTGACACTCTATCTCTGTTTGACAAGTGTGTCGAGATTATTTTTTTATGACAAAAAAAAAGTACTTCTGTAACTGCTGCTTCCATCTATCTCTATCTCTATATGTGTATCTATCTTCTAAGTCGCTATTTCTTTATAATTAGAGTCTGTAGCGAGCTTGCTTGTATCTAAATATATATCAATGCATTTAATATTTCTACCGTAGTGACTACTTTCATACGCTTCTGCATGCCTCAGATCATTAAACATCATTCAACTAATTAAGAATATTAATAACTCAACTTATTTATTCACAGTAATTCCAGATTTCAGATAAATAAACTCAACTCAACTTCAATAACAAAAAAATATAGCTGTTACATGACCAAACTCAACAAAATTAAAATAACATTAAAATTTTGTTATGTAACAACCTTAAATTTATATTTCACCAAATTTCTATTATTTTTTTTGATCATTTGCGATTGGCATTCGATTATTATAAAAATGTACCAAAATTTATTTCTGTTCGTTCGTTTGGTTTGGCAAATTGGCACGTTCTTTTTTGTACGTTTGTTTGTTTCTTTTGGTTTGCGTTTTTCTGAAGGAGTTGACTGATTAAAAAGAAAAGAGGAAAAACCGACAAACTAATAATCAAGTAATCTGCACGGCATGCGTAAAACAAATGAAAAATAGTAAATGTGTTTATTTTTTCTCTTCACGAACCGACTTAACCATAACCATTTGATTTTTCCATAAAGTTTTTAACTTTTATTGAATAAATTGAAATTACTTACTTAAATATTAATTCATGAAAATTCTAATAGTTTAAAATAGTTTAAAAAAATAAATAAATGAAAATTATGTAATTTAAATGCAGTATAATTTAATTAAAATTAGAAAAAAGAAATGTAAATAAGTCTAAACCAAAAGTGTACTAAACACGATTGTTGACAGTTTTTATGTAATATTTCTATGGGATTTGGTGAACATTGTGTGTGAAATTGACAGGTCGTGTTTTGGAGAGTTTATTGCGTAAAAAAAGTATGTGTGACCACGAAGCAAACAAGTTTTCATTAACGAACTTGGTTCATAATGGATTTTCCGCAAATAATAAAGTTATCTGTATATTTTCGTTGTTCTTTTGTTTGAATGGAAACCGACATGGTCAAATGGTTATGGGAAATGAAAAGAAGAAAAAAACACGGTTAGATTTCGTGTGAGATTGATGATACGATGATGTTAATGTTGTTGATGATTATACACGGATTGTAAAGAACTTAAAGATAAGTGTTTTGTAAAGTCCGGGAACGGCGGTCTGATTGTCTGTTTTGTGTGTTTCTGTTTCGGTTCCGTGTTTCCGCTTTGGTTTTTGGGGACGGGCAAAGTCTGCAAAAGCAGGTGAGCGTGATGAGCATGAATCTGAGCGCAAAGCTGGACGAGCTGCAGCGCGGCGACCGCCACCTGGAGACCACCGTGGCCCTCTGCGAGATCCGCACCCAGCTGCAGGAGCTCACCAAATCGGTGGAATCCTGCCAGTCGGAAGTGTCGGAAGTCAAGCGGGACATGGTGGCCATCAAGCACGAGCTGGACACCGTGCAGCAGGTCAAGGAGGAGATCGAGGAGCTGCGAGAGTACGTGGACCGTCTCGAGGAACACACGCATCGAAGGAAGCTCAGACTCTTGGAACAGGTGACACACGCACACTCATCAACGCAACGAGGATAGCTTAGAGTTTATTTGTTTCCACCGCCGCTTTTCGGGAGCCCTTTGATCTTATTTTCATTGAGCCCCTCGAAACGCAAATTACCGCAGGCCGATAATGAAATCATTAAATAATTAAATGACTGATCGATACTACTACTACTACTACTACCACACACACTACCAATGCATACACACACCCTCTTTACATGCATGCATACAGATTAGTGTGTGCTCCTCGTCCAAGGCTCACTACTACTACTCTTCCCATCCCATCCTATCACGAGCCCTTTATCGCATTCACACTAATAATTGAAATGAAACCACATGCGAGGACTGATTTGAACCTCAAATGCGGTCGCCGCCCCCCCATTCACGGCGCGCATTTATCCCCCGCAATCAATCTAAACTATTGACGTCACATCCTCATTGCCTTTTCCGTCAAGTTGACAGCCGTCACCGGGTATCATTGTTTTCGTTATTCGTTCAAATCCTTGACACCTCAATAAAGTATTCGCTCAATCCCCCAATCCCAAAGATTATTGACTTCTCATTGCTACGAGATCTAATTATTATATACTAATACAATCTCAAATCTAAACAATATATATCACATTACATTCCTATACGATGTCAATGTAATTTTGTTCGCAAATTTTCATCAATTTTCACGATTATAGCATAGTAAATAGTTTTAACTGAATGTTAATAGATTAGGTTAGTATTGATTTGTGATCGCTGTACGAAACGAAAAACTAAGTATATTTGTATAAGAATCATCGACTGGTAGGAAAGTCAAGTTTAAAGATCTCACCGGAAATGCGAAATTTATTGCCGCCCTTCACGTTCTCTCCTCTGGCCTTCTCTTCTCCATCCATCCATCCCCATGTCATCATGCGTCCTGAATGTTTAATCCCGGAGAGCAGTTCGCATTGTCTTCGCTTTCTCCTCTTCTTCCGGTTGTATTTTATTCACGGCGTTTTACTTTTATATATGTGCGTATTTTTCTCTATCCTCTCCATTCCCGCCCCTCATATTCTATCGCAATCTCTCTCACTCTATATATATATATATATTTCCGCCCTCCGGCTTCTCTGCTCCCATCGTCCTAGTTGCTGTTGTTGTTATTGTTTTCTCTTCTTCATCCTTTGTGTTCGCAGGGATTGACGTTTTTCCTGTCGTACGCGATCCTCGCGGCGGTCCTCGGCATGCTGCAATTCGGTTATAACACGGGCGTCATCAATGCCCCTGAGGGCAACATAGAATATTTCATGAAGGACGTGTACAAGTCGCGGTACGGCGAGGATCTGCAGGACGAAGGTGTGCAGCGGCTATACTCGCTGGCCGTTTCGATCTTCGCCATCGGTGGAATGCTGGGCGGATTCTCCGGAGGGATGGTCGCAAACAGATTCGGAAGGTAAAAATACCATTTTCACTATATATTAACTGAAATTGAAATTTTGTGTTTATTTCTGCGTTGCAGGAAAGGTGGATTATTGCTCAATAACGTGCTGGGCATCGTAGGCGCCTGTCTGATGTGGTTCACCAAGGTGACGAATTCCTACGAGATGCTCTTCATTGGTAGATTTATAATCGGTGTCAATTGCGGTCAGTCTCCTTCCATTGCAATCACCTGGAATAGTTAATAATTGTTAGTTCAATTCTGCAGGACTGAACACTTCCTTAGTACCTATGTATATATCAGAGATAGCGCCGTTGAATTTACGCGGTGGTTTGGGGACCGTCAATCAGCTGGCGGTTACGGTGGGACTCCTGCTGTCGCAGGTTCTAGGTATAGAACAAATCCTGGGCACCAACGAGGGTTGGCCTCTGCTTCTTGGATTGGCCATCTGTCCGGCCCTGCTGCAGCTAGTGCTGCTACCCATTTGCCCCGAAAGTCCCAGGTATTTACTCATCACCAAGCAGTGGGAGGAGGAGGCGCGGAAAGCGTTGCGGAGGCTCAGGGCTAGCAATCAGGTGGAGGAGGACATCGAGGAGATGAGGGCGGAGGAACGAGCGCAGCAGGCGGAGGCAAGCATCAGCATGATGGAGCTCATCTGCTCACCTACGTTGCGAGCGCCACTCGTCATCGGCGTGGTCATGCAACTTTCCCAACAACTCTCAGGCATCAATGCTGTAAGCAAACATTCTATTATTACAAATTATGAAAACTACACAAATATACCAATACAAAAAAGATACTAACTACAAGTATTTATATCTAAGTAAAATAAATACGAAAAATATTAATTTTTACTGTGTCACTTTTTGACACTTATTTATTGCAAAAGACAATTGTTATTTAAAAATCGATTGATTGAAACTGAAGTGACAGCTGCTTTTATTATTTGAAATACCAACTTAATTTTGGTGATATATTTAATTGAAATTCCTTCTTTGATTTGATTCAGGTGTTCTATTATTCGACGAGTCTCTTCACGAGTAGCGGCCTGACGGACGAGAGCGCAAAGTTCGCGACCATAGGCATCGGGGCTATAATGGTCGGAATGACCCTGGTGTCCATCCCGTTGATGGACAGGACCGGTCGCAGGACGCTTCACCTCTACGGCCTCGGTGGAATGTTCATCTTCTCCATCTTCATCACCATTTCGTTCCTTATAAAGGTTAGTAACGGAAGGCCCGTGCCGCCCCGCATCGTCGCCTACGAAATCCGACGAAGCCGCAGTGCATTATTAATTATCGGATTCGGTCGAGAACGAATTCCGCGCATTGTGAAATTAATGCATCAAATTAAAATTGATACGTGACATTCCAGTAATTATTATCGTTCGGTAATATCAAATTCAACAAACCGAATTTTCCATAAATCTTTAATCAATTCGTAATTACAAAATGCACAAACGCATGCATGTGACGTTCATCAAAAACCGCGTCACCTTTTGTCCTTTGACCTCGCATTTTTAACCGCATTTTTTTTATAAACAACGAAACAGGAACTTGTTACCATCGCAACAAGGACATAAAATCAACAGAATTGATCGAAACAAAGGCAATAGTTTTGTTTATGTTGTATCAACAATTATTACCACTCATTTGAATCGACGTTATTTTTCGCGGTGCAGGGACCCGACAATTTGGATTATTATTATAAAACATGATCCGGTCGTGTTTGTTTAATGAATAAAAGTCAATTAGCGGGCGTAAACCGTTGGACGTAAATGGATTTCGTTCCAATTTGTTGCTAAAAGCCCGATGATTAAAACATCATTGCCAAACCCCAATATATCTCTTTTTTTTTGGTAATCCCGCGATTTTAATTGCCATACTCCTATATATGTAAATACGCTCTCTTTTGTCCGTTTCCGTTTATTTTAACACAAGTGGCACCGATAAATTCGTGCTTATTTCTTTCTATCGAGATTATTTGCGCAGGTTTGTATAGTTTCAGATTTTTTTTTCTATACAGGTTAATTTCAGGTGAAATCCGCAAAATGTTTTTCTTTTCAGTTTGTTTGTTTGCAATCTGGAATTGGATTTCGTTCAGGTTATTAGGTTAGACCTCAAAACGGTCGAAAAGTTTCAATTCGATAATTGATTTATGTCATTCGATCAATCGGTTCATAAAACTTCTTGATCTTGTTTGTAACCACATTCGATAATCGAAATACATTTATAATATTAAATCAGATGATGTTTAAAAGCTAAATCGATGTGAAGATAACTGTTAACATAAATTGGATTTAGAATTATTATTATATAATAATTTTTTAAATTAAGGTTAGATAACATTTTTGACTATGACATATTTTTGACAGATTAGCCATACTTAAAAAAAATTATACAGCTGATATGGTTCTAAACCTATATTCAGGCTATATCAATTGTGGTTATTCTTATATATATGAATATGTATATTGTTTTGTATATTTGTGCTAACTAACCAAACCCTTGCATGTCTTCTTCAACTATTTTTTCGCCTTTACACCAGTGCAATGTGCTTTAATCAAACTTTTATTTAAATTATGATTTATTTCTTTTATTTGTTACCGCTTGAATATCACTTTGTATGTTTATAATGAACAAAAAATATCACTGTTTAAATGGACGCGCAGTGATGTATAAAATTAAAGCACATCTTCACGTGAGTTAGAACCCCGCTTCTTTTCGATCCCTTCATCCCCCGTACTACAAGACTTTCCTGACAAGGTGGAGGAGGGACGCTGTAAATATGTATCTTTGTTAACCCAAATTTTCTTTTGCTCTTTTTTCTTTCAACACACACCAAATTTATATTTAAAAAAAAATAATCTCAAGTAAATTTAATTAATAAAAAAAATCTCATTATATACACACCAATCAGCACACTAATCATTTTTCTCGATTCAGAGAGAAATAGAACAAATATATTTTATATAATTGCACGCCGTGTATAATTTTGTATTATAACCAAAAATTAAAGAAACACCATAAATTCAATTTATGGTGTTTCTTTTTAGATTCATAGAGGGCGCAATCACCGAACAATAAGTAACGTAGGCAAACGGATGTTTGAGTTCGTTGATTGCGTGACTCGTTAGTATTCTACACTTGCATGAACACTCAAAAACACACCAAACTAACACTGACCATCGCCATAACAATCAACTTGGAACTATCGGTGTATACATTTTTTTTGTTTCCATTGGTTGTATTCCTTTTTTCCTTTTTTTTTCGTTGTCGTTGTTCCCTTTTGGGTCACTCCTCTCCGTCGGGAAAGAACACCGTTACTACTTCCCTGATAGGAGTTCTTTGGATATGTGCAGGAGATGATCGACTGGATGTCGTACCTTTCCGTGGTGTCGACGCTCAGCTTCGTGGTGTTCTTCGCGGTGGGACCTGGTTCGATCCCGTGGATGATAACGGCGGAGCTCTTCTCCCAAGGACCTAGACCGGCGGCGATGTCCATCGCTGTCCTCGTCAATTGGTTGGCCAACTTCCTCGTCGGCATCGGATTTCCCAGCATGAAGGTAAGTCGCAGCAGGTACACCACCGATTGTTACTTTCCATTTCGGAGGTCGTAAATCCCGCGGCGGGATTACGTGCGCTTTTCCGATTTGCATTCGCCGGTCCGCTCCATTCTATCTCTTCGCTCCCACCAAAAATGGAACAATTGGCCAATTTGGAATCGGCGAGCGGACGAGATGTAAAAGACAGCTTAAACCTGTCTTGTGTTGAAATACTCACTGGATAAATCGATAACTACAGTTGCCAAATTCAGCATTCCAAATGCAAATCAAACCTAATTCTTCGAGGGTTTTAGATTTAAACTGCTGGTTTACCTGGAAATCACAATCAAAATAACAAAAATTAGATTTCTTATGCTAGTTTTATTGCTACAAATAAAAATTCAAGATAAAACTATAACGAATAAAATTCAAATTGTTACATTTTTTTAATTTCACTATTAAAAATTGTTTTTACTTTTTCCTCTAAATCTCTACTACCATGAATTCCATAATCAATAACGAATATGTATTTTAAAGTTAAAACTATAGGGAATAAAATGAGTGTAATGGAAAAGTTGTAACTCTTGTACATTATTATTCAAATTTATTCACATTTTCGTAAATATCATTTAAAATGTTTATTAAGCTAAAATTGTAGGGAATTAAAGCAGTTTAGGATAATTCCCAGTAATTTGCTGTCAAAATTTGAGATAATGAATTGTAAAGTAGTTATAATTTTCCTATTAACATTATATACTTTTATAATATTGAATTCTAAAACTTTTTAAAATATTTACCAATATTGAAAATGCGCATAAAACTGAGTTTGCAAAATATTTTAATATGTTTATACGTGCAAGAGAAACGGAAGAAAAAGTGGACGTAAAGAAAACAGATTTTCCGTCTATCGCTCGAAAATTTGCATAGCAAATAACACGCGCTCTTAGCACTTTTTAATTCTCAATTTCCTTCAGTTTCTTTGTCCTTTTTTTGATTTCATTTGAATATATGTTCGCTTTGCCGCAAAATAGACACGGCTCGATGCCTCCATTCGATTACGCAACCGTTGCAATTAGGAAGTAAGTGTGAAAGAGGAGGAAGGGTCGGTTGCAGTTAGTTAATATCTCCTCTCCTCTGGTTACGCATGCATGTATGTATGTAATACATGCACGGTTGTTATGTGTGAGTGTGTGAACTCATGTATTTAATTGGTTCTCCCACTTTGGCCGGGAAGAGTTAATAGACCGTGCAATAATACACCGCATGTACACGGACCCAAAACAATTCGATAATAAACCGCAAAGCGTATTATCGATTTCGATCCATCCATAATGCAGTTTACCGATGTTTATGCCCTTCTTCTTCATCATCATCATCATCCTCTGTTTTTTGTTGTTCGGCTACAACTCAGTTTGTCTGTTATTTGTTTGCTCCATTTTGTTTGTTAACAAACAACACGTTAACGAGCGCTGCCATCAATTAAATTCGGCGCGTTCGCTAATCGTCCGTTAATTGCTCGATTTCCGGTCAAAAGATAAAAGGGTTTCCATGACGATTTTCCAAACAATTCAAATGTTTACCGATGAAAACCTATCCACCTGTCAATTAAAGCGAGCCATGCTCGAAAAGCCTATTTTATTTGTTTTATTTACTTTTATTCATTTTTTTATAACCTTTAATTTTATAACAAAACGTTTAAAAAAATATATAATAAAAGTATAAAGGATAGGGCGAAAATATCCGCCAATCGCCGGAAAACTGTTAAGTAAACACACATAGGCAAGAAACGTCTAGTAACTCCCAAGCGAAGAATCATACATAGACAAATACATATTCAAATTGAAGCTTTAAACTATAACGTTTAAAATGATTATGCTTATTACATTTGTATCGTCAAATCACTGTCAAACTTTTTTTTAAGTTTTGAAAAAGCAAGGGCAATGTTCTTGTACAACACATATACAAATGGATATGGAAATTAAAGCTAAAACTATAGACTTTAATATTTAACCAATTGTTTTGTTTTATATATAAATCTTTTGGGTAAATGAAAAATTTTAAGAAAAAGAAATTATTTTAATAGAAAAAAAATATATTTATTTACACACGAAAAAAACAAACAAAAATTATACCTTACACGGAAATGATGAAACAAAAATAAAACAAACAAAATACGTATAGTATCAATTACAAATAAAACAAAAAAATATTAATAATAAGTATGTTGATCACATAAAACGTCGTTACCTTAAAGATGATGATTAAATTAACAGACATGCTTGAATGAAATGAAAACCGAACACAGTGCGTCGCCAGTGGTCGGAGTTGGTCTAAGAACTAATTATTAGAGCGAATGAGAATCCTTGTGATATTGTTGGTTGGTTGTGGTGGTTCGTGCAAGAGAATGGAGGGTGCGAGAGTTGGTTTTAGGGGGGCTAGAAATGGCTTCACTCTCTCACTCTGTACTTCTCGTTGTCTCAATATCCTGGTTTCACGTGTTTGACGACCGCGTTGAATCCGGAATGTTTGTCGGCCGTGTACTGGACGATCCTCTTGGAACCGTCCGGTTCGACGAGGGTGTACTCACCCTTGACTTTATCCCCGTCGCGAGTCTCCCATTGGCTCTTGATGTCGTGGGTGTGCAGATCGTGAACGGCATAGTCGTAATGGTAATTTGGATGGGACTGCAAAAGCGAAACGATACAGAAATTAGCATTTGCCCGAAAAGACCTTAATCGAGGATAAATTAAAGTTAAACAAATCTGAACATTTTAAGTTTATAAAGTACATATTTGTAGATTTGCGTTGATAAAAGCAAGGTAACACTTAGAATAATTACAGTTGAAGAAAAAAGATGTGATTACATAGATTTTAAAATTGTTTTCGATATAATTCCAAGATTAGCACTATCGTTAAACAATTTGGTAGGAAAGGAAAAGGCTTCGCGAACAATTTCGATGATCGTTTCGGTTTCGGTTGAAGGATTTTCTTTTCAACATAACAAGCACCAATTTGCATTCGTTTCTCCTCCTCCTGCTGCTCCTTCTTTTCATTAATTATTTTTTCTTTTCTCTCCTTTTTTGCCTTTCCTCCTTCGAGATTCGGCTCATTAGAACCGATCATACCAATTTTCCTTTTTCATTGTCGTCGTCGTCCACCTCCTCAACCAACGCTTGCTTTCTCCCTCATTAGCGGGGTTGGAAAATTTCGAAATGCCAGTGGAACGTATAGAATTGAGTGGAAAATTGAGTGTTCCCGCGGTAATTGCCGTTTTCCACGATGCAATTCTCGAGAAAATAATTTGAAAAAAATAATAATAAAGAAAACCCTCCACCGAGTTGTCACAGTTGCTATAACAACGATAATTGCGTTTATTAAGAGCGCGCAACTTCCTCGTAATAAAACCGACGCAATTTTCATGCGAAATGTTGTGATTTAGATTTTTTCCTTCATTATTTCCTATTGTTAAAAACTGGGTTAATTTAAAGAGTTTTATATATTTGAGAAAAATATATACATTACTAGGTAAATCTGGAGCTTGGCAAATATTCAAAATTATTGTTGTAAAAGAGATTAATATAATATTAGTAAAGTGCGCTGAATAAATAGTTTTAGGTACTTCAGAAACAAGTTATTTAGTATACTTTTGAACTTGTTAACATTTGATTATTTGAAAGATATTGTTCTAAGTACTTTCTAAATTACTTGCTACTTGACAAGTTGGTTTATTGTTATAAATCTGAAGTTAATCAATTAAGTTACCTGGCAAGTATTGAGTATAGTGTTTTACTTACATGGTAATCGACGTATTCTTCATGTCCTCCTCCACCGTGGCCGATGTCGTTGCCTCCTCCGTAGGCTATACCTGCAGAGGCCCCCTCGTGTCCACCGTAGCCCCCTAATCCGCCACCCAGAGCGTATCCACCTTCATAGTGCTCATAGCCGCCTCCTTGGACACCGGATGTTGCCACAAAGATTGCAGCTGCAGCGCAAACCTTAAAACAATTTTCACAATCTTCACACTCTCCAACCCTTGTTGTTATCTACTTACAATGAAGAGATGCATTCTCGGTTTTCTCGTTGGTGGTTGTTGATGGTTTGTTTTTTGTTTCTGAGGAGGGATGCGATTGCTGGGATCGGCGGATCGAGACTGATTTGACTTCTGGCAGTTGCCACTAATTTATATATGGTCCGAGACGCGCGTTTTGTGAAAGGATTTCTCTGCACTCTTTGCGTCGTTTCTTCAAACATTATTCCCCAGGACTCTGTCTATGTATTTGTTTGAGTGTGTGTGCAAAGCGTCCGCGTGTTTATTTCTTTTTTCTCTCTTCGCTAACGCATTCTTCGCGCCACGCGTGAAACTTTCCCTTGATCTTGCCTAGAATAACTTCAACAAACACATCCAAATACATTTGAAACAAAAAAACACTTTTGACAAATTAATTCGTGTATGAGTTTTTCTTAAAAGTTAAATTACACATTACAAAACTTCCTAGTCTGCAAAAACTTAATAAACGTAATCCAAATTCTTATGAATAAATTATTTTTAATTTACTTATTTTTTTCTTATAAATAGACATATTCATATAAAATTTCAAAAACTCCCGAAACATGTACAAATTCTTAAAATCTAAATTTTGTACTTTTTTGAGAAAAAACATACTAATATGTAGATAATTATTTTATGAATTTCTGAACTAAAATTTTGAAAAATTTACCTTTTTTTATTCAAAACTCTTAAAACTAGAAACCAAAAGGTTCAATTTCTAAATTTTGAAATATTTTTGCACATTTTTTTTTCTAGTAAAAATTAGCTTGTAAATATTTAAATAATAATTTTTGGTTATTTTATAACAGTATAATCTATAATTTTCTTAACTAAAATCCAAGTTCAAATATTGTATTATTTTCTAAGTTTTTTTTTCTAGTAAAAATTAAGAATTTTAAAATTTCATTATTGGACGTAATATTTTAAATTTCCAAAAAGCCCTTAAACTTCCTCAACAAAAATCAAGAAAAAATATTATAATTTATTTATTTATTTAAAACTTTTTTTAAAATTTAAATTAAATCTGTTTATATAAGATTGTTGAATTAAAAAAAAACTATATTATATAATTAGACTATGAAAACAGTTTTTTTTTAAACATTGATAGTTTTCTTTTGTATATAAAATTTATGGATTATGAACATTTGTTTAATATACGAGTTTTTATATGAAAGTCAGATTATGAACATGAATTACGTTAGGAAGTGGTTTTAAAAAATAAACAACAACTAGAATAACAATAAAACTTATGAAATTTCTACTTTTTTTTTATTAAAACTTATTATTTAATAAGAAAGTCAATTTAGATTATGAACATGTGTAGTAATGTCATGCACAAAAAATAAATTTCTTTTTAGATTTGTAATAACCAAAATGCAGCTGTGATTATGATATAATTATTGTAATTAATTGGCGTTTATAATGTTAATCATGTTTTGAAAATTATATAAATTTTGTGTTGGTAATGGAATGAAATGCATTTCACCCTTAGGTTGCGACTGCAATCGAGCCATTTCGCATGCATCGATTTCTCAATCGACTTTTTGAAAGTAAACAGCGACTAAAAATTCCATTAAGTTTCGCGTGCCCGTAATTAGTTTCACACTCTTTCTGCTTCCTACTCCGTCTGCATTTCGTTTCTTAACTTTTTCGCTGTTTGTATGATTTTGATGCGTCGCATCTTTGGTTATTCTTCATTTTATTTTCGTGATTTTATAGCTCGGAGAAAGAACGTAGCCGCAAATTGGCAATTGGAGCGTTCGCGTCCGTAAATGAATATGTAACAGTCAATGATGCGTGCCGACCCATTCATTCTGCATGGCTCGTGGGCTGGAATCCGAGCGATTTTAATATTTCAGACATGCAAAAGAAAGTACAATGCGTCGCCGTAACGGCGCAAATGAATGTAAATAAATCAGAGGTGGATTTGATGGTGGTTGGTGGTGGTGGTGGTGGCAGTGGTAATTTCCTGCATCGATCGGATTATATTATTGGATCAATCCGACATAACGAATATTCTAATGGTTACACAGCTACTAAGCTCGAGGCGAAGGAGAAAATAAGTAATAAGAAACGAGGCGATTTTTATGTGCTAGAGAGCAGTAAAGAGGCAATAACGTAAAGTTCCGAAACGGTCTAATTGCTCAGTAATTGCTTTTCAATCTTGCGTGAAAGAAGTGCGGATTATAAAAGAATTTCAAGAGAAAAAAATGCAACTGGTAATATTGAATTAGTTCCAATAATTAATTGCTTCTTGAATTATTCATTCTTCAGATTCTCGCAGATTTGTTTCAGATACATTTTTAATAGTTTCTCCATCAACGCATTTAGAATAATTTATTTACCATCACTAAAGTTATACAAATTATAGCTACATTCTAATTAATGTGTTTTATTATTAATTAAAGGAAATCCCACCAATTATTATATAATATTATTAATATTCATAAATGGAAGTTATACAACTTTTGTTGCTTCTGACTATTACCAACATTAATTTTGTTTGATTTACTAATGTTTTCAATTGATTTGATTCTATTACCAATCGTACAAATTTATTTACCAATTATTAAATTAATGTTACAAAAAATTATAATTAAAATTTAAATTTCCAATTTTAAATAAAAATATTGTTATAATCATATAATTATTTCAAACATTACGTAACTATCGGGAATTTTCATTTTCTTATTAGTTTTGTTAACAATACTCAAATTATAAATATAAAATAGAATATGTTTTAAAAATCAATTCAAAATTTAAACTACTTAAAGTCAACTTTTTTTAAGTATTCTCGTTGTGAAGCGCTGCAGAAACGGATGTCAATTTAGAATCGAATGCAATCGGTTCCTTCACCCAACGTGTTTCTCTTTCGCTTATTACGACTCATTTCTGCTTCGATCTTTTCGTTTTCGTCTCCTTTTTTTTGCGTGTTATTTCAATCTGAAGTGACCGTCCTAACTAGAGCGTGACAATTTGTCAGTTCCGAACGCGCGCTCCGCCACATACGGACGAAATCTCGGGCGGCGAAAGAGAATTTACAAAGAAAAACGAAAGATACAAAGAGTTCGCAATGTATGTGAGATTGTGTATTGCATAATTTCGATAGTTTTTCGCATGAGGGGAGAATTTGAACGCACTTTTGTTGCAGGAGGGTTTTCTTAATTAACGAGATCGGCCTTCTCGGTTCGGCTTTCCCTTTCGACGTTGTTAGTGCTTTAAGTCCTGCTTGTGCCTTATTGAATCGTGATCAATCATAGCCGGACAAAAAGGCATTTTTTCTTCATCTCTTACGTCACCTCTCTCCATTTTTTCACTCATTTTCTTTGTGAATCGAACAACGGTCGGGTGTTTTGTAAGAAACTAATTTAAGACTTAATTCCGACTTCCCCAGAACGTACTTTTACTTTGCTTATAACTCTAATCACTCGCAAAGACCTTGGCTCACTTAAACCGTTTCAGTTTTACAAAAAATCTACGTTTTAATTGAAAGTAGTTCATTTCTTTAATTAATTGAATTACTCAATTATTAAACCAATTATTATTATTGTTTGAATCGTTTATTTGCAGAAATGTTAGTATTTTACGTTAGAAATCGCAGGAAGCGATAAATTAAAATTTTCGTTGCACTTCCGAATTCACTTATATTAACTTCCTTCATTATTTATACTAATTGGGAGAAACTTAAGAATACTGCACGCTTTTCTCTGTATATTTTAAATTTAACAATTAGTTAAAAAAAAGACCAATTGTTGAAATTTTTAAAGTGAGAAAATTATTTATTATTATATTTAAAAATCAATTAATAAATTTAAATTACGCAATAACATTATTTTCATTCCATTTAATTGAATCAGTTACGTTTAATAGTAATTTTTTTTCAGTTATCTATAAAAAAATTAAACACGATTAAATAATTCCTGCAGCGTTCGGAATTTTTACCGCATTTTATTTATACAATTCACCGACGTAATTTTTTCTCTTTCAAAAAAAAAATAACCAACCAACACCAGGAAATTCACTTATTCTTCTTATTTTTTTTTATATTATTATTATTACTTCAATACATTGTGCGAAAAGCTCAATCGTTTTTAATTACGGCCCTGCTTTTTTTTTCTCTTGCGCGATGTTAATTAATTGCTCCGTTCGAGGAATAAATTTCGCGCTGGAAATGGGAAGAAAAAAGACGATTTTTTATTTCCCTCATCCCCTAATTAAAATCCTCCTACCTCTTTCTTCTTCACCGGAGAAAAGAGAAAAGTTCATCTCCCCGCAAAAGCGGAATCCTTTGTTGTGTGCGCACGATGAAATTTATTATTTCACGCTGACATTGATTCACGAAAGTTTTATTTATTTTTTTCCCAACTTTTAATCGACGCGTTAAAACATTCGTTATTAATTTAAATTCAAACATACTTTCTTTGTTTTATGAAATTGTTTTTGTTTATAAAACGGATTCAAGTTATGCAATTTAATTATTAATTATTAAAATATTATTAATTAATTTTAATTAATTGTATAGTTTTGTAAAAACTGTTGTTTTATATTAGTTATATTAAAATTATTCATTGAGGAAGTGAGGACTAGCGAGGATTTATTCGATGTGGAAATTGCAGATTTGTTATGTAAGTTTTTTTTTCTTTTTGAGAAAAGCGAAATGAGGATCGCTGTGAGCAGTGGCCGTTTCACACGCCATTAATCGTTGTTTATGACGGTTTCGGTGCGTTTGTTTGGAGATAATGGAAAATGGTACGATTTTCTTTCCACGAATTAGTTTCTAAAAATTTCCTGTATCGTTTCTAATGGTGAAATTTTGCAAGACATAAGAGCTTAACAATTTTGAAATTATTTTCGATTTGTAAATGATAAATTGTCATTTTTTTTATAAGGAATTTATTTTAACTGCAAACATAATATATAACATAATATTATACAAAATAACATTTAACGTTCTGAGGTGGAGCGGATCAATGGTGATGTTGATAGGAAACCTTGGCCTGGAAGCCCAACTTCTTGTCGGAGACGTAGTCGACGCGACGCACGGTTTTGCCGTCCGGTTCCACCAAGCTGTAGGATCCCTTGACTTTGTATCCATCGCGTTCCTCGTGTTTGCTCTTATAGTCGTGGTGTTTATCATCGGCTACCTTGAATCCGTAATGGTATTCGGGATGCGCCTGAAAAAGCAACGATTAAAATCTGCAAGAAAAGTTACAAGCAATGATGTATGCCTTGAAGTGGATCTCCTCGTCTTTGCCGTCGTGACGCTCCTGGTTAGCGTAGGAAGTGGCGTGTCCGTGTCCATGACCACCACCGCCGCCTCCACCACCTCCTCCTCCTCCACCTCCATGGTGACCGCCGCCGCCTCCTACGTTATGATGGATGCTCACGCCGTGTCCTCCGCCGTGTCCACCGCCTCCACCACCGCCGCCGCCGCCGCCATATCCGTACTGGGGAACGGCTGCCGCCAAGGCAATGAAAACCGCCAAAATCTAAAAGCAAAATACAAAATAGAATCAAGTGAAACCATGGCAATTCTCTTCCCGCTCGAATCAAAAGCGAGTTTCCATTTAATTACAATATATGTAACGTTCACTTTTTGTGCGTTACCCGTGTGCATGCATAGAAAGTACTTATGTAAATCCCGCTTCGCTTTACTTTGCTCCTATCGCCCCACATTGCATTTCTTTCACGATTCGAATGCTGGATAAGGCCGTTGTTTCGGGCCGTTCCGAAACGGTTACGCAACTAATTGCTCTTCGGATCCGCACAACTCGAATTAATTGCAATTCATTTTGCCGCTGAAAATAATGCGCGATTTTGACGAAAACACTGTTATTTTCTTTACTCGCAATTTCGTTTAGGCAAAATCGTGATATACTTATTAATTTAAAAAAAAAAGAATTGATTGAAATTTTTAATATTATTTCCAGTTGCAAAACAATAAGAATTGAAAGTAATGCAAATTATTGTGTTAAGCCGGATTCGTAGAAAGTGAATGGTATTTATTTTTTGGCAATATCCGAAATACATTAATTAATAGAAATTTTTAATGGAGTCGAGTGAATTGCTACAAATGCGTTTCGAAATCGCATCGAATATTTAGTTCATTGAAACAAAATTGTAATTGCAAATTTATAAATTATTTTATAGATGTTATAGTTTGTGAATATGAAGTCGTGCAGATATAACGAATTGATTTTATTATGCGTTTTTAATCGTTAAAAAGGAAAGCGCGAATTTCTATTTGCAATTAGCGTTTATCAATAGTTGTAGGTGTGATTGAGCGTGACCACCTTTGCTACATGCAAATGCGTTTTACATAACTTAATAGTATTCAACTTAGAAGTTTCGATTTTCAATTATATTTTTGGAGAAAAAAAAACTACTAATTTTGATTTTGATAGAAATTTGTCAAAATTTAATGAAACTGATTGTTTATTGCTGTTTCACTGAACATATTTCTTGAATTGATTGAATGTATACTTACAATAATCGGCTGCATACTGGAGGTGAAACTAGCTGGATGTAGTGGTAGTAGTTGTTGAGGTGGAGTGAAGCAAATGCTAACTGATAACAACTTTTCAGCGAAATTCCCTTTTATACTCGATCGGGGCTGATTTTTATGAAAGTTTCCAACCGATAATATATTATGAATTCGCATACGTTCGCAAATATTTATATAAATGCTAATTCGGTGCCGAGTTCTAATTGGACGTGTTTTATATAATCATGTTACTAACATGCGACCCGAATCGAGAATTTTTCTCGTTTCAATTTTTTGTAACATACTAGAAATTATAGCATTAAATTTTCTTTCAGAACGCATTGGAGAACTACACCTTCCTTCCATTCAGCGTGTTCCTTGCAATCTTCTGGATCTTCACGTACAAGAAGGTGCCCGAAACGAAGAACAAGACCTTCGAGGAGATCCTGGCCCTCTTCAGGCACGGCAACGGAAGGTAAGTGGAACGAGAGATTAAGCCCGGATCACGGAAAAAAAGTAATAACAAAGTAAATCCGAACAGCCCTAAAAAACCTAAACTAAAAACACGGAATACCTATATAACAACGGCATATAACAATAGCGTATAATCGAAATACGCAACCGTAGCTAGGGGGGAGGGCGGTATTTAAAGAAAAAAGTAATAGAATTGCGATTGAAACGTAACCAAGCCAGACAACAAAAAAGAAAAGTGTTTTGTGTGTGTGTGCGTATACACCATCATCCATTTAGGAGTATGAAATGTTCCTGGGAAGCGCCGCCCTTGTTCATTTCCTTTTTGTAAGCAATGATTTCATTTATTTATCGTCAAGGGCGTTTCTTGACACAGAGCAGCGCATACATGATTTTTTTGGTTCTTCTCCATACTTTCGCATAATTCTCTTTTCCGTTCTCGTCTCTTGCGTTCCCTGATTTTCTTTTTCTTTATTTATTCTTTTCACCTTTCTTTTTTTATCATCAATTTTAATCGAGATTCTTCGGCAGGAACAGTTTTCGGGATAGCAGATTGTACGGGTGAGTCTCCCTGCACGTGTTTCTGTCTTTTCCCAGCGGATTTTCCACACGCAACGAGCATTATTTATCTGTGATTATTATTCTTTTAATTCTCCATTATTTTTTTCTACCCTTTCTTTTAACCATCATGTTAGATCACTGTAACATGAGAGCATGCGGTGTGTGTATTTTGTTTTTATCGATGTCTGCTTGCCGTTTGTTTCTTTTGCGCTCTTTTGATTGGCTATCATCATTCGAACACCGTGATCTTCGATATTCTCTTCACGCTGCATGATTGAACAGAAAACGAATCATCTCTAAACACGATCCCAAAATTTTAAATTTAATCCAATCACTTTTCGTTTGATCGACTATTTTACAATTAATGAATAATTTAAGAGTGGTGAACGAATGAAAATTACGTCGTGATACTGAAATATACTAAAAAAAAAATGAACCCGACTTCCGGTCAGTAGTGCATGCAATTCTCTCTATTTTATTAGTTATCTCATCTTTTAGTTTTTTTTTTTTTTGGTTTATTCTCTCTGAGTAAGACGAGATCCTTTCCGTACGAGGCAACATCCCACCGCCTTCCCTTTAAAAACAAAAGTTCCATACTTTTGTTTCCAATATCCTAGCAACCCCATTTCCTTACTAAATATTTCGATGTGCAATTTTTCTTAATTGCAATAACTTTTGTTTCAGTTTCTTCTCCAAATAAAATAGCCACTTTTTGTTTAGAAAACACATAAATTCCATTGATGAATGAAATTATAGATTTTTTTAATATTATTTTACGTAAAATAAATTGTAACTCTTTTGGTCATGTATTTTAAAAGTACTTTCGAACATAAACTTTTACTGATCTGTGTGACGCTTTTACGCTCATTATTAAGAGTTGAGCTACTTTTTTGACGATTGCATTTGCATTAAATTCAATTATTCTAATGATTTTGAATCTCATTTTTCAATCTTTAAATTTTTATTTTTGTTTCTATAAAAAATTTCTTAGTTTCATTTATCAGATTATCAAACTGTTATGTTATAAATTTTATATATGAGTGATATTAAATGAAAAATTGCATTATCAAAATATTACTTAAATCCTTAATGTCATCTCTTCCTTTAATTAATTTCTCAATCATTTCTTAAATCCTCGCTATTACCATCCGATTGATGATGCTGCATCTTCGCAGACACCTTGACTTAAGTTTAATATTGTTGGTGCTGTAAATTGATTTGCTACAATCTATTGAAGAATGCGTTGTTGTTTATGATGATTATGATCATTATTGGAGGATATTTGAAGATGCTGAATGATGAGTGAGTGTGTTTGTTGCCTCGTACTGTGTTCGTTGATCTTGTGTTTGCTGACCGTTGCTTCAAGACAGTCTTCGGGCCAGCCTTTCGCGTTTCGCTAAACATCTGCTTACAACGGCCGTGCCGTGCCGTAGAGGACCTCGCGTCCAGAGTTCGGATCCTTCGCCCGATTCGACGGAGGTGGACCTAGCCGGATCCGCCGAAGACCTAACGGTGGGTCCCATTTATAACCAGAAAAAAAAAGAAAGCAAAAAAAAAATACTTAAACGAAAACCACTAACCAACCAACGACGATTATAAATTTAAATAACACCGCCGATTTCATCCCACTACTTTTTTTTTTCTCTCATTATTTTCTCTTTTTTATTTATTTGTTCTTCTACATCATCCATCGTTTGTCTCAATCTCACTTTGATCCAACACAACGACAGCAAACAATCGGAAGCATTAGGTCGTCATTCATTTTTAGTCCATCTGCGCATCGAAACAGTCATATCTCAATTTTCAGGTTATGCGCCGAATGTTTGCTCGAATTGTTCGCGGATTGCTATTTTACGTATGTTGACACACACACTTTGCAACGAATAAAGAGTACACTTTAACCTATAAGTTTGTAAGATTTATGTGCGCGGAGAGGCGACACAAAACACTTTTGACACCCACACCTTGACCAATTTGCATCGAGCAGGCTTATTTTATTTTACTTTAATTTTTACAATCTTTTTTCTTTTGTTTTTTTTTTCGTTTTTTTTTTCTTTAATTTCTAGCGAATCCGTGCAATTCGATCGAATCGCTGCAGCCAACGACGATCCTCAGCAACAGCACAGTAATTCGGCGGATTCATCGAAGACCCAATAAATGCGAACATCCAAAGACATTTTCACGCAATCGAGAAAGTGCTTTCGATGCAATGCAATTATTGTTAAAGACTGCTTCACTTTTCTATTTGTTTATGATTTCAATTATTTTGGAAATGTGATAAACGTATTCGATGATGTTCGCATCGAAATGCGATTTGCACATTTTTTTTATTAATAATGAAATGACCTTTTAATTGAGCAATTCAAATTATATTTTAATTTCAATATCAATGTGACATTAAAATGTCAAAGTTACAATATAATTCTCAAAATGACATTATATTTGTCAAATAATTAAAAATTGATAAAAACGACGGTTAATTAATTTATTTCAATTAATTGTATGAAAATAAACTTTTCTTCATTTAGATTTTAAAATGTTACAGGTCATTCAATTAATAATATCATTCGCACAAAACAAGATGAAGCTGTTACCATAGATACTCAATTATATAATATCATCGCAATAAGACGTAACCTGAAAAATACTAAATAAAAGTTATTTAATGTTGAAATTAAAAAAAACGGTTGCTCAATTAAACAATAGTTTAAGTTAATATGTTTGTTTTGTTTCGATTAAAAACCACTCTTCTTATTTTTATTTGATTCGTTTTATTGCTGCTGACACGCTGCGCAAAATAATACACAGGACACAACAACTGCAAATAAAAAGTTGTATTACAATTCTCACGTCTACTTAATTAATTGTTTCACCTGTTTTTTTGCTTTTCTGTAAGCGCTGATTTGATTGATGTGAGATCACTTTACGCAAACTATAAACCTCCTACTTTCTCTCTTAACTGTGTATTATACTGTTTACCTATTTTATTGTTTTCCCTTTGATTTAGTCGTCGTTTGTTTCTATCTAGGTGTGTGCATTTGTTTTTATTTATTTCAAATCTCTCTCTCTCTTTGTTTTAGTTGTTTCTTCTTCTGTTTTTTGTTCGTTTTGTTTTTGTTCTTTTTTTTTGTTGAAAGACAGGTTGTGTTTCAGGAGTATGCTTAACTGTGTTAACGCACTCGAGCAACATCTTCCGGTGACCGAACAGGCAGGTCTTGTCGTTGCCGAGGAAAAGATCCAGCAAGACTCATGTAAGAATCCCAACCTCTTCTACTACTACTACTTATTTACAATCTACATCAGTTTGTTGTTCGTTGTTTTGTGTCTCCGTTATTTAGCTTCCAGTAGATTCGTACCTTTACCTCCTCGATATTTTTTTTAATTTTTGCAGAGATTGTTTTTTTTTTGCATTCCATTATGGAAAATAATAATTAATTAATTAAAAATAATAACGAAAGCATGCCGAATTTTCAATCAGAATCGTTTTTTGTTTTGTTTGTCTCTGTATCTTAGCAACGGAAATCTATGTATGTTTAGTGTTTGTTTGAATGTTTTTTTTTTCGTATATTAATTAATATAATTAACTATTGTTAGTTTCCTATTTTTTGAATTGTTTTTGTGTTCTTTTGCATTCAGTTCAGAATCCGTTTGACCATAATACCGAGGAACTGCAATTGTTCGACTCGTCGTACTCAGCGTATAATTTGTTTCCCTCAAGAACACACTCGGCGTACGCCTTCTATTCAGGTACCTGAAACAATGTAAGAGAAAAAGCTGAAAGTTGAACGAGCTGAAAACTATACCAAAACTAATATTAACTACAACTGACCAGAATCAGACAATGGGTGAAGCCGTTTTTTACTTTAGCGCTAATTGAGGGAGAAGAAAACTTTCATAGAAAGGAAGCACCAGGATCGACACATATTTTAAATAACACCTCACATACACCTATCACCAGATTTGATACTTAACTATATTTACGACACTTTACATAACAAACATTCTACCCCTTATATTCACACCACCAAACGTACACGTTCACACACGTTTTAAGCACTCCGTTAGTTATCGATGCTTTCTTAATTCATTAAACTCTATAAAGTTAAAACTAATAAGTTTTGCAAGGAAAAATATAATTATAAATAAATAATTTTGATTGATATAACAATGAACTTTATAATATTTCAAATAAAAATACCCGGCGCATCCACCGTTTAACATAAAATTTCTGAATTACTTTAATAATACAGAATAACAGTTTATATTGGTTTTTAATATACATAAATAATTGTTAATTTTAATAATTTTGAATAAAAGAAATATTATTTGATATATAGCAACCACAGGAAATCATTAGCCACTGTCAATATATGACGTCCTTAGCAACACTAATGGCGATCATAACATGAATTGCGCGTCCGTAGTAACCATTATTAGATGCTTGGTAACGTATATAACAACCGTATCGCGTTTTCAGTAACTATTAGAGAAACAGTACCCGGCGCATCCACTGGCGATTTTTTAATAATTTTATAAATTATGAAATATTTAAACGTAAATATAAGTAACTGAGTCATAAAATATAAAAAAAAAATTGTTTGCAATTTGTGATTAAGAAAGCAACGATCGATGGAAATATTTGTAATTTACCTGTAATTTTATGAATAGCAGCGCACTTGGCTCGACTACAGACCTAGTCGTTATCCTAGAGCAGCTCCCTTTTTCTTTTAGTACGAATATCTGTAAATACACGACAGAGAACATCTGAGACCGGACTTAGTCATAGTTTGATTTTCAGTTTTTGAAACTGATTTTTTTTTTAATTTTCTTAAGTGCCATTAAAGAGAGAAGATTTGATAACAAATCAAATATTTTACCTCCTCAGATAGAAGACCCAAGGAGGATTATTATTTTTTCACATCGTGATTTTTTTTTGTACTTGTCTCTTCGTGCCAGATACAAGGTTTTAGATGACAGGAAATCGGTTTCCATCATTTAACAAACGCGGGTCACTGCGATGATGAGAGGTTTATTTTTATGGTAGTATTTAGTGGCTGTAAGAAGTGTTTCACTCGTAGAAGCATGTTTGCATGTTATTTAGTTGATATTGTTGTTGTAGTTGCATACTTCCAATTAGACGAAGGTAAAGTATATTCGATGGGGTTGGTCCGTTTTGTTTATCGATACTTTTGTCGTTTGTTTGGCGCTGCAATCTTTTCGTTTCCGGTTCCTTTCCGTTCGTTTGTCTCTATTTGTATCTGTTTTCCGCTTACGTCTCTTTCCACAACATCAACGATGATGATGGTGACTACAATTACCATCGATCAGCTGGATCGGAAAGGTCCTCGCAACGGGGCGATTCCGGAAGCAGACCTCCGCCCCCGCTGCCGCCCCCGCGCTTCCCCAACAGCGCCGTTTGACAATGGGAAAGTCTCAACATCGCGACGTTCAGCATCCTGCCGCTTCCGGCCCCCCTGCTGGCGCTCGAGGACCATCTCGTCGAGTTGATCTCGCAACGCACCAAAGCTTGCGCAACATTCTTAAGACATAGCTTTAAGCGTCCACACCGAAACTAGAAACTACATCTACAACAAAAACAGACAACAAACAACAACGTACAAACAACAGCGCAGAACAAAATTAAAAAGCAAACTGAGACACTGCCCTGAGCCGCATCTACTAAAATCCGACTAAAAGCAAAGAAAAGAAAAACGGAATTTAAAATTAAAAGTGATTCTCGAAGCGTGAGTTTTGGGGGATGACATTGATGTATATCGAAAAGGGATGGAAAAAATTGGAACCCAACAGCAACAAAAATAATTTAATAAATCAGTGTGATTTCTCTTCCAAAACTTAATACCTAATACTAAGAATACTAATACTAAATAAATTAATCAATTTAAAAGGTTATTAATCACGTAACATATAAAAAACGGCCTTAAATGTAACGTAGTTTCGTCCTTCGCGAAAGAAAGAAAGAAAGAATAAGTAAAATAAACAATTTTATTTCAATTTGCAATCGGTTAAATCGTTGAATAACAACCATCTATCTGTGCGCTGGCCCGAAGATTTTCATCGAACGCGATCATTTCCTCGTTAAGTTTCCTTTCTCTTAGTTACACCAAAAACAATTACAACAATAACAACAAGAAAAACAAAAAAATATCCGCAGAATCGTCTTATTTCTGTTTTGTTAATATTTTCATTCCGCGCAAAACAAAAGAAACTGTTTGATTGCGATCTAGTGTGCTGTGTTTGTATGTGATCTTTGCTTGATAAGTCCTAAACGAGAAACGAAAATTCAATGATTTTATACATAAATGCATCATCATTACATACTTTTCTTTTTTACTTAGCTCTTATTTTACGTTAATTCTTTCATTTCATTATCTTATTTCCATCTCTATAAATATTTTAATTATCCATGAATGATTTCTTTTATTCTAATTACAAAACAATTATTTGGTTGGTCGACGAAATGCTAATTATGAAACGAGTTAAATTTTCTATTTCACAAATATTATTCATTTTTTTTTTTAATTAAAACATTGAAATTATCTATTTAAATTATTTTATTTCTATATGACAGCACAAATCTTAAATTTTCTTTTACGTGACAGCTCAACATTTATTATATAATCAATTAATTTGACGTTTATAATTTTACTGCTGTCACGATGACATCTACACATCTTCGTCATATAAAAGAATTAACGCAAGCTAAATTGTCATTTAGTAAACTATTTATTTGTTTTAATAGAAATGTTAATAGATTAAACCAAAAATCCTTAACAAAATTGAAAATTTAAATGTCAAAGATCGGCCGACCAATTGGATTTTTCTAAATTGTTTATGCTTTTCGCTACATTTTCACTTAACGATGTTTGAAGTTGCTAGGTAATGAGAAATTACAACAGAAAAAATGCAGAACAAAAAATAGTAATAAAATTTATATATAAACGATATTTATAGAAAAAGTATTTAAAAAAAGAAGGAAAGAAAATCCTGTAGTGAATTTTTTTTTGGCACGCATATAATAAGTGCACTGACTTGGATTAGGACTAAATCTAAATAAATGATGGATTGCGATGAAGAATACAAATATTTATATATATATTATATATATAAAAAAATAAATACAAATACAATTGAGATTTTTTGAGATGTGCTTGCGCGTTCGACGGATGCGAAATAATCCTCTTAGGCGCAAGCATAGATGCATAAAATCTCGTTCGTTCATTCTAAATTAGCGTTAAGTGACAAAGAAATATATATATATAAATATATAAGTAAATGAATAAATAGGTTTAAGGATAATTATAGAGCGTTTCTTTTTGTTTGATTGTTTCTACTTTCATTTGTTTTAATGTTGTTTGATTGATTGATTGATTGGCTGATTGTGCGTGATTCTGGTGATGAATGTGGAGGATATGAATAAAATAAATAAATTTGCAAATTCACTGCCAGTAGTAGAAGAAGAAATGGAACTCGAGGGACGCGTCGCGACGTCGTTTCGAAATTTAAGTGAACTAAAAGAGAACGAAAAATTATTGGATTACTTAAATAATAATAATACCACGATAGATGATCAGGAATTTTAAAAATTTTAACGTAATGTGTGCGTGGTTTTCGTCCTTTCTCTCTCACTAAATCCTTCAGCGATGTACGTTTCGATTGGTCGGGTGCTGCTCAAGTGAACTAAATTAATCAATAGTTAACGAATAACTTAAACAACTAATTAACTAATTTAATTACGATAGTGCGAGGACCTAGGAGGCTTTTCTGGCAACAACTGAAAGAAAGAAAAACATTTAATTTTTTTCTCCGAAAAATTTGTTCCTGATATGTTTCTGTTGTTACCGTCACCAGGACGAGTCCGAACGGCTGCGACGTGCGAGGAAAGTGGAAGTTCCCAACGCGAAACAGCATAGTGGACACCGGATGACTCAGTGTTAATTTACAGTTTAGAACTCTCTGTTTAAGAAATTGTAAATTTAATTTGTTGGTTTCTGTTAAATTATAAATCGCAAAGTTACAATTAGTACTCTGAAAGCACTGCCATTTGTGAATTCTCGATTATATCCCGAATGAGGACGAACAAAAACAAAGAACGATAAGAACTATGTTAATTCATAATAGTAATAATGATACGAGAAAACCGCTTTGTAAAACTTTAAGAAGAGACATGTATCCGTTGGCCCCTCTCAATTTCGTTCTTTTCGTTTTATTTTTTATTATATAATAACGTATTATGTAACCGACACACGTTTTTTGTAACAACATTTATATGAAATTTTGTACATAGCACAAAACAATAACTTTCGGAAAAGTTGCTTCGTCTACGAATCAGGTTAATTGTAATAACGCAATAAGGAATAAAAAGGCACGCAACACACATCATCAAATTCATTCACATAAATATGACACACAAACAAAAAATTTAATATAATTGTAATGATACGATTCTCGAATTGATTGAATCACTTGCATTAATCGAGAGAGGAGACCTTTAGAGACTGTAGCGGGTCGAGGAATTGTAACAAGTTTTTCATTTAAGCCGAAACAAGAATATATATCGAAGAATAATAATAATAATGTTTAAAAACGTTCAATAGCGTAGATAGCGCCACAGTGTAAATTTTGAAATGTTCCTGTTAGTATTCAAAATACGCAACAAAAAAATAAGGAGACCATAGGATTATTTTCTTTGTTTTTGTTTTAAAACAATTGATTGATCATTTATTTTGCATAACTGTACATATTTATATTCAGTTTAATTTCGTTTCGATCAAATTTACCAAAACTAAACAATTAATTTTAATTATTGAACCGAAAATCAGTTTTTAGCTAAAATTTAAGAAGAAATTCATTAAAACTCAAAAGTAACGCTAACGAAAATTTGATTTTTACCATTGTTTATCTTTGGTAACTTTGATCGTAATTAAGTATGCGTTGTACGATTGCGGAAAGGTCCACGATTTTAGTCAATTAGAACCACATTTTTGGCGCTATACATGTTTCTTTTTGCGTTCGCAAATTGTTGTTGACTGTGTAAACTGCGGATTCCGAGCATTTCGTTGGCCTAAGGAGAATTCTAATAATAATAATATAATATGAGAACGAAATGTCGATATAAACGTTAAATATAATTTTAAAATTGAAATAAAACTAGGAAACCTACCGATAATTGCTGTAAAAAAAACACACACACCATTAATTAAAAGAGAAACACTAGCGCAGCAGACCTTAACCGAAGTTCGAAGACGTTAAATAACTTAATAATAATAATATATTGAATTCTATTAATGGAGCAAAACCAATGATTCTAAATGTAAATATTGTTACATAATAATATTAATAACTGTAATGATCATACTATGTAAATGATTTGACGATTGTGGTGTGTTTATTTAATTAAGGATTTTTTGTAATTCGTTGTTTGTTTTATATTTATTATTATTTTAACGAGAAAATGTGTTGCATGTTTGATAGAAGTAGAAAAATAATAACGATTAAATTACCCAAAGAAAGAAAAATATAATTATGGTAAACGTTTATTATTTTGCGTTTTGTTGGTTTCGTTTCAAATTGTAGATATTTTTGATGCAAGAGCGAGAAACATGATGATCACGAAATTACTCAAAATTTTACCCGAGAGTACGGAGCGACGTTCCTCTCAATTAAAACGTTTTTGGTATTTATTGTATATTGTATAAGATCGAAATCGTTTTACGTTAGTTTTTTCGAAGAAATGCGTAAATTGCAAAGGAAAAAACAAACTATTATTATTATATAAAAGGAAAATAAATTTTAAAAAAATGAAGAGATGACGAGAGTTTAAGGGGTGATGATTTTTTTGCTCGGACTAATATTGCCATTGGGATGAAAGCGAAGAAAGTTTGTGAGTTTTAGTATTTAGTATACATATATTATTATTATTATGGAAGGTTCGTATATATATATTAAAATATAAATATATACATTATGATTATATATATGGAACATGTAATAAAGTTTCAACAAAAATGCAATAAAAAATACATCTCTATACATACGAAAGGTGAAGGTTTTACGAAGAAAAAAAAATACAGACTAATACTAAAAGATTTTTTTTTGGATAAGTTACAATCATTTGCATTCCTCGTGGTACGGCTCCAAAGTCCTCAAATCCCTCCACGTCGGCGGCAGATTGCTGTACAGATAATTTCCGCATCTCTTGCACGGGTTGCTGAAAAGAGTGTTGTAGCTGTGGAACCAATGCTGAAAATCCCCAAGCAAAAAACTCAAGTTAAGTATGTATCCTCACAATGCATTACAAATTTAGTTGATTTACCATAAAGGATTTGACCGCAAGTTCGGGCATCGTTGGAGAATGAAAATGGCACATCGCCGCGTGACAATTCTCGGTGACTTTCTTGAACACCTTGTACCTGGATTCGGTCCATAGATCGTTCGACTCGGAATGAGCTTTGACGACGACCCATTCGATCATCAGACCTTTGAAGGCAATCACCGCCTTCAAAACGCGGCTCAGCGAGGCCTGAAATTGAGAAGTCAATCGATGTCAGGTGTTAATCCAGTTAACTCACCTGTATCACGGGATTCGGCACGAACGGTCGCGATGCCGTTATGGTCACATCCGGAAACAATCGATCGATTCCTGTTATTAGATTCTCAATCACCCTGAAACGAATTTGTTAATGATAATCTTTTGAATTTCTCGAATTTTCACTCACTCTGGAGGGACGTTGTGGGTGCTGGTTTGAGTTTTCCTGCGCTTTGTCGCGCTGAAAGTCTTGTACGTTTTATTCACGGAATTCGAGGCCAAAATGTTCCCAGCCAAAGCACTGTAATCTCTGATCTGAAACACAATTACAATAATTATATATTTGTATAAAGTTTTCTGTAAATATTGATATTTTTTGTAACTTGAGTTGACTGAAATATTAAACTTTTTTAAATAAATATAACTAAAAGAAACACGATAATACTGAAGCAGATTTTATTACCTTGTCTGTCCATTTATAGCTGTTGACCAACTGCACATAGAGTGATTGCCTCTCCTGCGTAACCTCCTGACTCAAATAAATGGTATTTCCCAAAGCAAACGGGCCAGGAGGAATGGACAAATTAGAGACAGCCCCTTCAACATCCCTAAAACAACATATTATTAATAACTCTAAATATTCTTGCAAATAGAGAAATCTCACCTTAAATTGTTATTAACAGTGGAAAGCAACTCTTGCAGTTCTAAAATAAATTTGTTCTCTTTTCCATCCTCCCCATGATCAGCCCTGAGACCATTGCTAACTGACTCAAAGGCTATTCCCACATTGGATCTGAGCACTTTCAGAGAGTGCAGCGCAGTCTGCAGCTGCTCCAGATCAGCCATACTTTAATTGTAATCAAATAAACAGCAACAAATTACTCTCAGCACAAGTTTTATAAACTAACCTGAAGTTAAACGCAAAGAAATGTCAGATTGCTGTTGGTGAGCCTGCTTTTCGAAGAGATTCTGTTACCAACTATAGTAGAAAAACCGCATGGGTTTGTTGTTGTTGCTCGAAAAGGAAGAGAGGTTAAATCAGTGTAGATGAGTTTTCAAAGTTGATCGAGGATGGATTCAGATCATGAAGAAGAAAGTGCGCCTTCCGGGCCGGTGGACAATGCGTGGCAGATGAAAATACCCGAATTCAAGAAGGAAGATAACCCGCATGGTTTGTTGGAGGAAAGTTCTTTTGCGACGTTATTTCCACAGTACAGGGAGCAGTATTTGAAGGAGGTATGGCCTCTGGTGCAGCAGACTTTAACGGAGCACCACATCAAAGCGGAGCTGGATTTGGTGGAGGGAACTATGACTGTGAAGACGACACGTAAGACTTGGGATCCATACATTATATTGAAGGCGAGGGATATGATCAAGCTCCTGAGTAGGAGTGTTCCTTATGAACAGGCGCAAAGGGTCCTGCAGGACGATATTGGATGTGATATTATAAAAATCGGTAATTTGACTAGGAACAAGGGGAAGTTCATTAAGAGGCGACAGAGGTTGATTGGGCCCAACGGCTGCACACTGAAATCAATTGAACTGTTGACCAATTGCTATGTGCTCGTGCAGGGGCAAACTGTGGCTGCCTTGGGTCCTTACAAAGGTTTGCAGCAGGTGCGAAAAATCGCCGAAGATACAATCAAAAACATCCATCCGATTTACAATATAAAAGCGTTGATGATTAAGCGAGAGCTGGCGAAAGATCCCAAATTGAAGAACGAGAATTGGGAGCGATTTTTGCCTAAATTCGCGAGCAAAAACGTGCAAACTCGTAAACCCAAAAATAAGAAAGACAAGAAACCTTACACAGCTTTCCCTCCAGCTCAACAGGAGAGCAAGGTATTTATCATTGAGGAATTATTCCAAGAATCATTTTTATTAATTAATTTTAATTTCAGGTTGATAAGATGTTGTCTACCGGTGAATACTTCTTGACGGAAGAGCAGAAGCAGGTGAAGAAGCAGAAGGAGATTGAGGAGAAGAGCAAGATTAACGCGAAGAAAAGGGAGGAGAAGAGAGGTTTGGCTTTCATTCCACCCGAAGAGCAACCTTCGACGAGCAAACCGAAACAAACCAACACACCGGTGGACTTGGTTGCGCTTAAAGAGAAAGTCAAGAAGGCTCAAAAAGGAAAGAAGAAGTTCAACTTTTAGTTCTAATTTTTATATACATATAAATTATACGCGTATTCATTAATAAATTTGTTGATTTAAGTATGCGTTCTGTGCATCATTTTATTTACTTTTTGTATGTGGGGTTTGTGCGTTGCGCAACGAAAGTGCAAATCGCACTTTCACCTTCTTTCTTTCTTCGGCGAGAGAGAAAGGTGACGTAATCGTCGGTTGTGGCGCGCGATTATGCAATTCGAAACACTCTAAGAGGAAGTCAGTCAGTCACGGGTGAAGTGGGTCGATCGCTCATGTAACCGGTCCCGTTTTGCGGAGTCCCAGCGCAAAAGGAAATGCAAGTTTATGTATTAAAGGTCACCTTGACCACATTTAACAACAAACGAAGACTGCCATACCGTTTCCTTGACAATAAGAAAACAATTGATTACGATCCAACGCCCTTAGATCTTGCTCCAAGACTTCCTCTACTCCCACAAAACTTAGTATTCGACCTTTTTGCAATACCGATCACATCCCGGAAAATTAGTTTCTAATTTCTGAACTCTCCCGCGCTTAAATAACATTGTTGAATAACTGTAACATTTCCTGCCTTTATCAAGCACTAAAAATATAATTAATCTTATTTCAAGAAATATAAATCAAGCAGATTTGTGAATGCAACTAGAAGACTATAAACATTTTTATACTAATTTTGTTTCAGAAATAAACTCGTTCACTCCTTATACTTCCTCAATCAATGCATTCAATAAGAAATACGAGTATTTGAAATAATGCTAAAATTACCAGGAATTCAATGAATCTACTTTCAAATTGTTTCCTTAACAATTTTATGATCAAAAACGGAAATTTCAGTCGAGAAAATTACTATTTAAACATTAATTTATAAAATCACTTTTTAATTTATTACAGTTTATCTTCAATAATTAGTCAAATTTGACCATCAAAACTAAATATAATTTTGTAGATTAAAAATTAAACTTAATTCTATAAAGAATCAATCGGATTTATAAACATAATTTCTATCATTTTCATAAATTTACGTTTAAAGTTACGACTTAGTGCACTAATTATGTTATATAATAAAATTGCAGATGTGCAATATGCATTTCCTTAATTACAATGTTTTGTTAATCGATTTTCCATCTCGTTTATTACTTTTCTTTGCATTTCGTCATATTGCTCATTTCCTGCACGATTTTTCCTTTCTTATTATATATATTTTTTAATAAGAAAAGTAAAAGTAAAATTCTCGCAATTTAGTCGAATATCCAATTTCTCGAGCGCATTGTGTGTTTGTATACGTTTCAGGAATGCAGTGCGCACCGTTTATTCAGTTTTCTCCTTAAAGAATATTATGTATGTTTATTTATTTTCAATATTTGCATGAAAATAATGAAGTAATTGATGGAAATAAGATTTTGAAATAATTACTGCAACCGACGTTGAAAATGATTCTAGCAGAAACTGAATGAAATTACATAGTAATAATCAAATAAAAAGGTTTTAACGTCCGTTTCACGCTTGTAATTAAGTCTGTTTCATTTCCGTATGCAAATTAGCCATCATTTCAATAAATATTTTAAAAAAACTAAATTTCTAAAAAAATAATGTATATCTACTCATGAAGATTTATGTAAATAATAATCAATGAAATAGAGTTTTGTAACAAGATAATGTGAAGACTATTAATGTGTTTAAAGTTGCTGTAATAAGTGATGAATTTACTTTTCGAAATGCAAAAATGATGCCGGAAACGATGATGATGGTAATAATGGTATGACGGTCAGGATGGGATTGATTAATTTTGCATTAGACGACGATTTTGTCGAATAATTTTTGCTTGGGTCGCGTGAAGAAAGCGGTGGTAAAAACAATGATCACCCTCTCCAAGAGGCTCTGAGCCAGGTGTGTGCGTGCGTGTGAGCGGATTGGAGGGACTTAATGATATCTGCACTTTTACCTTATAGTCGGGAATCTTCCGTGTCCAATGATCAGTGAGTTATCGAACCAAATTCGGACTGCATCGACCGTTTCTTGCACCTCGCAATAATTTTATTTCAAGAAGTTTTCTCAATCCACAACGGAAATAACAAGGTATTTTTATTTAGTTTTTTTATATAAAATATATACTAAATTTAGAAATAAAGTAAACTAAATTCATATTTCCAGCGCAGAAAAGAAAATTACAAAACTTTTTATGTTTAATGTTTAAAATGTGTCAATCAGAATTGTTACATTTTCTAAAATTACGTTAAAAATCAATAACGAAAATAAAAGAAATGATTTGTATTATAGAAATTATAATAAATTTTTAGAAAATCAAATTGAATTGAAAGATAAATTTTCATTTTCTTATTTATTGCTTATATGACTTAAAATCTTTGAAAAACTCAAATTACACTTTTCAAACAAAATATTAGTGATATTTAATGATTAGAAATTTCAGTTTATTAACTAAAAACTGTAAATTATTCCATATTTTCATGGAAATTAATAAGGATTAATTATAACTTCCTGCTTCATAATTAGCGCCAAGAAAGTAATTTGCAATTAAAAAATGTGAATTATTTTTGCTCGTATTTAATGGTAAATGTAAAGCAGTGTTATTTTCATTGACTGATCTGACTAATAAGGAAAACCTCATCTGACCTACAAAAGAAACGAACGAAGTGATGTAACAGGTACCATTGTGCGTGCGGTGCGCGCGGATTACATGAATTCACCAAAGGCGCACTTTCTCTTCTCACTGAAGGAAAACGAGAAAAATACGCGACGACCCATCTTCCGGGCTTCATGCAATCTCTTTCGCTTCTCAGGATGTCTTCAGTTAAATGGGTCACAGAGGCGGACGAGTACGAATGCAAACTATCCGAAGAGACGCAGAAGATCGCCAAAGACGAGCTGAGGGAGGACAACAACGCAAGAGTTCAGGCGTTAGCTTCGATGAGAGAATGGATAATTCAGAATCCGAAGATCATCAATTGCAGATTGGGTTTCACAAAAAAAAACTAAATTTTAATTCAACAATTTTTTTAACTCTTGCGAATTTTTCAGATGCTCGTTTCTTATTGCGTTTCTTGCGCAGCAAGAAATTCAGCGTGCTTCAAGCTCAGGAAGCGTTGCAGAGATATATTTTGCTCAGACAAAGTTTTGGTATTGCTTTCAACAATTTGGATATAACCATTCCGATGATGGAGGATTTGACCGATTTGGGTTATCTCTTCGCAAGTCCCAAAAGGGATTCGAAGGGAAGGAGAGTCATCATTGCCAGACCCGGTTTGCTTTCATTTTGATCCGTTTTCATATTTTGATTGCAATTCGATGTTTCAGGGGTTTTCGATTTGGATAAATTCACGAACGCTGATATGTGTCGTATCCACGGGGTGGTTTATGAGACTCTGATGGAGGACGAAGAGAACCAGGTGCGCGGATACGTGCACTTCGCCGATGGACAAGGCGTCGGTTTCGCGTATCTTACCCTGTTCACAATTAAAGAGGCTGTTCGCATCGTCAAGAATGGAGAGGTTTGTGTTTATAATTTTTAAGTTTTCACCAATTTTCAGGTGAAGCTAATAAAAAAATAAATTTACAAAACAAAGTTAGTAATATAAAAAATAAAATGAGGCAATTTACATAGTAATAATATTCCCAGATTCGTAGCAATAACATTTTAGTACAAATCTTGCGAACTAAGCGAATATAATTGAAATGTTTATAAGTAATTTAAAGCTGAATAAATGGGGATTAAAATGAGCCTATTTTCGTATTTCTGTGATTTCTGAAAATTTAGTAAATCATTTTTTTTAACTTCATTGAAAGAATTTGAAAATTGAACAAAAAGCGACATCTCCCGTTTTATAGTAATATCTCATTACTTAATAGAATCTTCTTGGAATGTTTATAACTCAATTAAAGTTGAGAAAATGAGGAATAAAATGAATCTATTTGCATGTCTCTGAAATATAATCACAATTTCGTAAATTGCTTCGAAAATTCACTAAATGCAATACCTTCAATTTTAAATTTATATATTTCGAACTAAGAAAATATTATTGTAATATTTATAATAAAATTAAACTTGAGAAAATGGGAAATAAAATTAGCAAATTTGCATGTCGCTGTAAGATATAGAAATTTAGAAAATCGCTTGTAAAAATCACTTAGCGAATTCAGAAATTGAACGAAAAGCAATAGATTTAGATTTTTATTAATATTTTTTAAACTAATAAAATCTAATAATAATTTTCAGAAAACTTTGCCAATGAGACATAAAGAAGTGCACGCAGTGAATGCACATCCTTCGATGAAATTCGCTCTGGATTTCGGAATGTCCCTAATTTCGGAGAAGATCAAGCAGAGAATAAGCTTTTATACGAGCATTGAAGATTGCTTGGAGCAAAACAAGGTTGAAAGAGATACGCTTCCAAAGGAATACGGTGGAACAATGCCGATGGCCGAAATGATCCGTACTTGAATCCCGTTTAAGAAACTTCTTAATTAATTATTTTTCGTGTTTTATTTTTAGATCTTTGGAAGCAAGAGCTGAAGGATTCTCACAAAACGTTAATCTCTCATGACAGCATGCAAGTAAATGAAAATTTGTTCAGTCCGGCGGCAAGAGAAGGTGCAGTTTCAGCGCTAAAGAGGAACATGGTGAATTGTGGAAACGAGCGAGATTCGATCTTCGGAATCACAGGAAACTTCCGTAAATTGGAAGTCGATTAACTCTCATTATTAAAGCACTTATTACTAAACCAGTATTTTGTATAACACGTTAGCTGTTTAGTTGGGGGTATTTTATATCTATTCTCTTTTATATATAAACGCATATTAAAATAAACTCACAGATTTATCGAAAAGTGTAAAAATTTTATTAAATCACAATAGTTTAAAACATTACATTTAATTTGGGGTTTTGTAAAATGTTCAGTTTGGCGCGGAAACCTTTGAAACCGTACTCATCGAAGTTATGTTCGTCGATCACCGATTTCACCGAATCAAAGTCCGGCTGGTCCTTCGCGTATTCTATTACCTCCTCCTTCGAGATCTTGTCGAAGAGCACCGAATGTATCCTGTAGTTGGTGTTATCAAAGTGTTTCGGGATCGAGGAAGAATCTCGAATGAAGAATTCGCCATCATCACCCATGTCTTGTGTATTAAAAATAGCTATCACGTAGATCGTCGGTCCCCTGGATAGTGAATCCAGAAACTCGGTGACGGCCTGCAGATCTTCGATGAGAAGATTATCGATGATCACCAAATACGGTATGTTCCTGTGGAAGGACATCGCATCCATGATGAAATTGTTCTTGTCCACGTCGAAAACTTGATTCTCTTTGAAGTTTCTCTTGATCAGATTGCCGCAGAGCGATTTACCAACTCCCATCGGCCCAATTAAAGCTAAGAAGTTATCTGGAGTAGAGAGAATATTCATGTCCACCCTATCCATGAAAGTAACTATATCCGACACCTGCTGCTTCTGATACTTGACGTTATGCATCAGATCATTTCTGATTGCATCCAATTTGATCTTCCTTTGGTAATTCATTTTATCATAATATGGGATAAAACATAATCCCAATATCAAACAAACCACAGCCAGAGACAACCAACACGAGAAACACTTGTTTTGTCTCTCCTGTCTTGGTTCTTCCTTTTCAGACTCTTCGATTTCCTTTATGAGGATTGGACCTTGCCCTCTGTACTTCACCTTGCATTTGCTCAAGGCGTTCGGAGTGGAAGCAACTGCTGGTGGCTGTATCACCTCTGGCATCAACGTGATGTTCTCCATGGAGGTCTCTGGGTCTATATCCATGGGGGAATCATTGAAATCAGCTGCACTCATCTCCAGACACAATGAGTTTGCGGATGGAAACTTGGATATCTCCTCAATGGGGATACCACCGTAACCAAAGTCTCTTTTGGGTGGAATACCATGACCTTTAAATGATTAACTCATTATCACTGATAGATAAGATCAAATGAAATTATTGGTTAACACAAACCTATGATTTGCTGACAGCTGATATGCCTGATCATTGGTCTACTTTCTGCATAGTTATTGCCTTTGGGTCTATAGTAGTACTCTTCCATGTAAACTTTCCTGCAAATTGGTTCATTTGCGGAGATGTCCGGCGTCGAAAGGGATCTGTTTAGGGGGGACCTCTCGTGGCATTTAAATTCCATTTAATGTAATGAGGAAAAACGTGCAAACCAACGATTCTAACGTGTAAATTATATATCTACATAAAAAAAAACAAACGATAAACACACACCTGATATTCCAACGGTCTATGCAAATTTGAAAATTTAACACTGCCATCTGCCTATTTATACAAAATTCGCTAATTCTGTAGGCAACTTAATATACATCTCATTCAAATCTTTTTAGATTACCAAGATTTCTATAAATTTACATTAAAAATCTTAAGTTTACTTAATTCACAAAATAAACAAATTTTCTCAACTTTAATTTAATTCTAAATATATCAGTAAAATGTTTTTAATTTTAGTAACATTAATTTAAATCTGAATAATAAATTTATTAATTGTATTTTACAAAATAATTACTAAACTTATGTTTACCATTAATTTTGGCATGGTTTATATCAGTAATAGGAAAACGATGTCCCGCGGACCTGGTTATACCAGCAGATATTAAATTTTAATGTTAAAAAAAAATGCATTTAAGGACATAAGAAAACTTCACGTTTTATTTAATTACTCGACAATCGCGTATCCTAATTAATTCAATAAATAATCAAATTAAAGAGGAAAAACTCAGCTTTCTAACGAGCCTACTTATAAATTCGTGCTATCATTCGCTCATCTGCTACAAACTATAAAAGTATTGATGAAAATAATTTATATTTACATAATGCAACAAGAAACGTAATCTGGAGACAAGTGGCGTAGCTATAAATATGAAACCCTTTATTTTATATTTGCTATGTGGACTTAACAAGAAAATTATTAAAATTGTTGAAATTTCCATCTTAAATTTTCTTATTAATATTTTGTTAAAATCCAATAATACAAGTAAAGATATTACGTTAGAATTAAATTAAATACACTTACCTCATTTTGTAATAAAATTAAGTTTTCATTAAAGATTGAAAATCGTTTAGAATTCGCAAAGAAAATGAATACGATTTGAATTTATACGGGGATACGTATGCAACAAGTCGATCACTGTTGTCGAGCAGAAAGGAAACGGGTTGGAAATTCGAACTGAAATGAAAATGCGTCCTCTTTAGAAAATGGCATAATGAAAGTGATTTATTTTCATCCTCTTATTTTGTTTTCTCTTATATAATCATTTACGCTTATTTATAGAATAAATCACATTACACAGTTGTCCCTCTAAATTATATATTAAAAAAAGAACGGGCCTCCCTCGCGAAATAAAAATCACGCACCAATTCTTATCATCTTCACATTTCTTCATCATCATCTTCAAAAAACATGGAACTTATTTTTTCGTCCATCGAATGATAAAAATCAATCAATCAATCGAAGAAGACAATTTATATTAATATATAAAATAAAATAGTAATAATAATATTTATGAAGAAAATCATATTAAGGGAGTCGAAAAAGAATGAAAATTATTAAAGAAAAATAGAGAGTTAATGTACAAGGATTATTATTATTATAATATTCATTCATTTATCATCGTTTATTTAGTTTCCTCTTTCAATTCTTGTTTATCTTGTAATAATATATTTAATAATCATATACTTTCAATATATATATTTGTATTTTTTTTTTCAATATATTTTTATTCTTTTGAATTCGCTAGAAATGAAAAACAAAAATAATTGAAAATAAACAGAAAATAAATAATTGGAAAGGAAGTCGCTTTTCTCTTAATAAACTTCGCGCGCGCCTTCATCCCTCCGATTACAAATACACTCATTTACAATAATAATCTTTCCTTTTTTTTATCGTTCGAAGACTAAATCTTCCGCTTGGGTCTGATACATGTTAAAAAAAAAAATAAAATTTTAAAGAGAAAAAAAAACAACTTTACAATAGAAAATCCGCGTTATTATTTTTCCTCTTTCACTCCCTTCAACGAAATTACACATTTTGGATCATCCATTCCGTCATGTACGAGTAAAAGTATCAAAAATAAAGCAAATCGTGAGAAATATCACAGAATTTATTCCCCCCTTCAACGCTTATTTATTTATTTTGCTTCGCAACCCCGCAATTCATGAAACAACCAATAAAAAAAAATCTGTCAATTAACTTCACAAGTTTCCAAAAAAACAATCGCGCAAAGAAAACGAAACAAATTATAAACGATTAATAAAACAAAAATGTTTGCTTTCAAAGAGATCTTCGATATCTTAACATGTACAAACCCCAAACAACGCCGTCTCTCTTACTCTCTTCATCACATATGCTTATTTTTTTTCCGACTAAATTAATTTAGTTTAAACCGAGTTTGTGACTTATTTCCGCGTTTCAAATAATTAATTAATAAGATCGATTATTCGCACTTTTTTTTTCCAAATAAATTTCATTAAAACATCTAATCGAGGGTGAACGAAAGAAAAAAAAATCGCAGTTATTTCGCGCGTTACTAAAAAAGTCTTGTATTTGGGGCTGGGGGGGATGAATGAAAATAATCGTCGAATCTTGATACAAATTGTAGATATTTATATAATAACATTTCGATGGAATACAAACAAATTAAAAGAAAACTTCTTCGATCATTTCATCCCTCAATCTCATACAAAATTTCCTTCCCCGTGACGATTACAATTTCTCTATATAGACGGCAGACTATGTTTGTTTTTATTTCTTTCTTTACGTTTATTACACAACAATTATGAACACTTCCTTAGCGAGCGTTTTTTTTTAATTAAATTTATTAATTTTTTTATATAATTTTTTTTCGAAATTTTTTTAATTTTTTTCAATATAAATATATTTTTTTTTTGTTTAAATGTTACGTTTCGTTAAAACAAAGAAAGAGTAGAAATGAAAAACTCGCTTGCTCGTTTCGTCATTATCATTAAATAATTATTATTACTATTAAACAATTACAAAAAAAAAATAAAAGAAACCCCCCATCTAATAAAAAAATAAAATGACGCGAATGACGCGAGAGCAAAATGATTTTTATATATATATATATATTTAAAAACGAAAATATGAAAGGAAAACGAAAAGTAATGTATATATACGTATTTATAAATAATATTTAGAATTGTTCTACCAATTTTGTTGCTTTTTTTTATACAAAGTTTTTTTTTATTAATAATTGTTATATTTTTCTCCTTTAATAAAAAATAAAATAATGTTATTAGTGTGTGTGTTTTGGGGGGTGGCCGAAAACCATCTCTTTCGCGACGCACATGAAAAACAAAACAATTCGTCGTTTAAGTTTTTTTTATCTTAAATGTTCTTAGTATGCATGTACACAGTACATAGAAATACTTGGCGCTCGTTCCTCTCCTTCGGCAGTTTTCTCATTCATTTGTTTGCGTATATATATATATACATATTCTTTTGTTTATTTATTTATATATATATTTATTAGGGATTTACGGCGATCGTGGGTGGCCGGAAACAAAAGCACGTTCATGCATTTGGTGTCTTTTTTGTTTTCACTTCGCGCTCTTGGATGCTCCTCTTCCACTGTTCACTTCTCCCTTCAATCTGCGGTTTGTTTTATTTATATATTTATGTATATATAAAAAACAAAATACTAAACGTCCATTCGTTGATGCAAAAAATTCATTATAACATACAATTTTTAAATGAGTCGTAAAATATATATATATACACATATTATATCATCCTCATCTTCGTCCCTCTCTCCAACATCCTATCTAACTAATCTATCTATCTCTGTCTCAATCTCTCACTGTCTCTCTTATTTTATATATATATTTTCTTGTTTATATATATATATATGCTTATGAAGTGTGGAATTAATGTAAATATATATATTTTAATATATAGTATTAATATATATATAGATAGATAGTAAAATCTTTTTACCTAATAATTTTTCTCTTTTATGTATTATAATTATTATGTGTTTTTTTTTATGTTTGCTTCAGTTTTGTTTCCATTTTCTTCTTTTTTTCACAAATATCACCTAGCGACGAGAACGTGTGGTCAGACGTTCGGTTTGTGCGGACGGGGCGCGTTGCCGTTGTTTTGCTGCTGCTGCTGTTGGTTGTTATGGTGATGTTGTTGCTGATGGTGGGGTTCATTGGGAATTGGACGTCTCGATCGCGCCGTGGGTACGAGGACCTGGGGCAGTAACGTGGGGGCTGGCGCCGGCGACGGCTGTTGCTGCTGCTGGCTCTTTTTGCCGGTGAATATCTTAACAGTCTTTTGTATAAAATCAGTCTTTTGTCCGCCGCCGCTGCCGCTGCTGCTTCCTCCTGCTGCGCATCCGTCCGATGGGCTGATGCTGCAGCTGCTGCTGGTGCTCGCTCCGATGATGTTGTCGGGCCTCTTCGAAGACGAGGCCGATGAAGACGTCGAGTTGGAGCGGGTCCCCGACAGAAGAGACCATTCGTTGCAGCTACCCCCTGAGCCGGATCTGTACGAGGGCGGCGACTCCGATTCAAGGACCGTGCGATTCGGAGGCGGTCGTATGCATTTTTGTAAAATTTCAGATTGCTGCAAGAAGACGAAAGGAATAACATTAACACCAATGCCTGCATACACCTTAATTTATACTCATACAAAAAAAATCGTCTTCTTAAAATCAATGCAAACTGGAGAAATTAATAAAACTAAAAATACCTGCAACCCACAAATGGTGGATGCGCCGGGTACCCGAAAAATCACCAATCTAAATTTAATCAATTTTCAGAAAATCCAACAATTTAAGATTATAGTTGAATAATATTTTCTCATAAAAATGATTGGTTCAAAAATGGATAGAAATTTTAACCCTTTGCGGACGGTGTTTTTTTTAAGAACGCATTTTTAATTAATAAATGCGAAAAATTCATAATTTCTTCAAGACAGCATAAGACAAAAATAAAGTCCTGAAAAATAATAGTAGAGCCTCACTGAGATTTGCTCGTCAGCAATTGGTTAAATATAAATTTTCTCTTTGGAAATGTAAAATTGAATTGATTTGTTACCTGTTCTGCATCACGGATTTGCAGCCTGCCGTTAAACGGATGATTTTCGCCATCTGGAAGAGATATACTGTGGGGCAGATTACGTCTGATTTCCATCGGGTGCATATGCTTGCTGGGCGTCGAGCGACCGCCTCCTCTCAATCGGTCCATGCCGCCCACCCCCGCCGTGGCGCCGGCACTCACCACCGACAGCATCTGAAATGAAGAAAAATATAAATATAACAATTACATCTTTGTATTGATTATTACTTGGAAAGTAGGTAATAAGCAAACTTTGATGTTTGCATGACAATTTATAGCAGGAAACACGATCACAGCTTTTGGATCAAATTGTTGACTGAATTATGAACTGAATACCTTCTTCGCCATCTCTCGAGTATCCAGATTAGAAGCACTAATAACTACAGGAAAAAACGATAGGAGATCTTGTTGTGACCGCAAGTAACAACTATCGGCATGGCAACGGCTAGCAACCGCGTCAGCAAGTAGTGTTCTCGTAACTAAGCAACAAGTCTCGACGATGGCCGTGGAAATATCAGAAACAAAGGCTATCGGAGCTCTCTCCGCTATCTGCTATCTGCGCGCCGCCTCGACCACTATCTCTCTATTTCTCTAGGCCGGTTTCGTCGAACAAGAAGAAGATGAAAAAGAAGAACGACAAGATGTAATGAACTCGAAATGCGGAAGTGCGTCTTGTATGGCCTATGCGTGCGTTGTTCGTCTGTCTGACTTTGCCTCCAAGAAAGGCGTGAGAACGTTTACGTCTTCTATAAACATCTCTACTCTTCTCTTGTTGCCGCCGACGCCGCCTGTTTACGCATGCTAAACCCGTTTCGTGAAATATTTTTGTAAACTAAAATTGAGCCGACGATTTGAAAACAAAGAGTTTTCTCCTCCCGCAAGGATCGACGAATACCGAGTATCTAAATATTTAAGAACTTATTAGCATTCTATTCGAACGGTTTTCGTTTCGGCGTATTCACCTCGCTTAATGTCACTCTCTCTCAACGAATACCGACAGAACCCGTATGAACACAAACATTGATAACGATGCTCGAATCTAGGAGAAAGCGATCGTATTTACACATAGTTTCAGGATGTTGAGAAACGAAAAATGAAACTATTCAAATTGTTCTACGATTATACATAGCAGTTATATAACATACAAATATTTGACATTATATTCATGGTTACGGGAACTTTATCTATCATGTACAAACGATATTTATAAAATAAAAAACAAAAATAAACAAACGACTGCGGTCAATAATCTTGCATAAACAATTGCTATTACAAAAAAAAAATGAATGCGGAAATGGTGGCAGTTTCCATGTATCGTGTATGTCTTTTGTTTTTCTTCGCACGTTTTAATCAACAGCGCCGTCGCCGATAAGCGATCCAAGTTAATGAGCGTCAAAAAAAAATATTATTATGAGTGTAGTAGAAAAGGCAAACAAAATCTGACCGGTTATCGACTTTGAATTATGTGCGATTCCGAGAAAATCCCTCCACAGTCGTCGTCGGGTTATCATCAGCAAGTTGGCTCCTCGTTCAGTTCACTACTTATCCTATTCGCATGTTTTCCATCGTCATTTTTATTTCTTCTGTTCGGCCTTTTTCGCAGATTTTTTCTTTCAATCAAAACGATGATCTCATCCATCGTAAACGATGTAATACGACAAAAATAATGTTTTCTACGAAATAAATTAAAAATAACTTTTAGACGTTCAAATTTCTAAATAGTTTAATAGTTACATTTTTAGAAAACTTCAGATTTTTAATTGTCGAAAGTTGGATAATTTAACTAATAATTTAAAAGAAAACTAAAATTTGATGTTGGTTTAAGGTGGAAATTGCAATTGAAAACAGTCGGTAATTTCAGTAGAAATAAGCCGCTTTTAATGGGGGGAAACGTAGATTTGAATAGAACGTAGTCAATACGAGTAATGATAATTGTCGGCAACAAACACCCACGACATCGGAGAGAGAGTTCATCGAACCAGCACTACAGCACGCATCCATCCATGCACGACAACACAATACGCACACCTGCCGATCGCCGTCGAAGGCCTCTGCTTCTATAATATCCTTCACCTCTTCGGCGGACATCTATTTCCAATCTAACAAACTCTTTATCCTTCGCCTCGTCCAATCATTACGTTCAGACCAGACGTCTGCACGCGTTGCAGCAACAATCCAGCAACAGGTTTTCCCCGAACATCAAACAAACAAAAAAACTAATTCCGCTCCTCGGATTACATAAATAATCGAACGCCGCTCCGGTAAACAGACGATAAATTATTTATAGAAGGCAACTTTATTTTCTAACAATTCCATTTTTCGACACGTGTAGCTCCTCTTTCTTTTAATATTTTTTTAATTTTTTTTCTACTTATAATTATACGTACTAGACAGACGATAGCATCGTTCGTCACGTGTCGTAACAATTGCATGGGCGACCTTGTATCCAAGCATCCCACGCCGCGCGCGCAAACAAAAGAACGCAGCGCAACTTCCGCGTTTCCGGGCGTTACGCAACCAAATTCGCGCGGAAGCAGATGTTATGCAACGGCTTTACTGCAAGGACGTCTCGGCGCGACGACGACAAATGTGTTATGCAAAACTTTTAATTTCTACAAAAAAAAAAAACAAACCGAAAGTAAATTTATACAAACAAAAAGTTGTGCTTAAGTGCTAAGAGAGACGAAACGATAATCAGTGCTAATTTTATATTATTAACACGTGGTGAGCCTTGAACGCCTTATTCGGAACTCGCGGCTAAAAAAGCACCGTCTGCGTGCGTGCATATCGAGCGCAGAAAATAGACTTTCGAAGAATTACTAAATGCAGCATTCCGGAAATATTTCCGCACACAAAAAAAAATTGGATTGATGAAAATATTCACGATTTACGATTAGGCATAATTAATTTAAATGTCCAAGAAATTACGGAAGATTTACGTTAAGTGATTAATCTAAATGAGACGTAATTAATCTTAATGTTTATTAACCAATCGTTAATTTTAACGAGTTTACAAAATAACCAAGGATTTCTTAATTGATTTATTGACGATCCTAACGGAATAGTGATTTTATTTATCGTACATAAATTTCACATCTTTAAGTTAATTTAATAGAAATTCCAAATGATGAAATATCAGACTCGTATCATTAAATTGCTTCATACACATTTATTTCTAATGTTAAAACTATCTATCAAATCTTTTAATCAACTTTTATACTAAATTTATTACGTTTTTAAAGAATTTCACGAAGATGAAAACAGTTTTATATTTAAATAGAATTATTGTTTTCGAGGATGATGGTCGTCTCGTCGCTTTCGTTCTTTTTTTCATAAATCTGCGATTTGTGTACGTACATTCATACGTTACGGTTCGAGAAAAGCAGACTTATTTTTGGAAGAGAGAGTTATATAGTCTACTTTTTTTTTTAAATATATATATCTCTCTTAGCGCTAATACCAGACGGTAAATATTTGCATATACTCACACACACTCATGCGTCACGAGTTTCGAATAATAAAATCAACTCATCTGTGGCTCAGCTGATTTAAAACAAAAATATGAAATTTGGACGAAAAATAAAAACAAAATTACTTCTTAAAAAAACAAATAATTAATAGTTAATTAATTATTAAGACTTAATTAGAAATAATTAAACATTTCGAATAAATTAAGAAAGTAATTTTTGTTTGTTTTAAACAAAAAAATAATTGTAAATTAAATAAAATTGTATTGAATTTGGAATTTATGGAAATAATTAAATTAATAATTTTTAATTTAGAGAATTGTAAGATATTTTATTGAATTTGGAAATGGTGACAAAAAAAGTGGATGAAGTAGTCAAGATTGTTTGTTAACTTTTCGAGGAATTCCAAGATTGAAGAAGCATTTTTTTTTTGCATGTAAAGCAGACGGAGGTTGTAAGTTCTGGAGAAACTTCTCTTTCGTGTTGTTTTTATATTTTTTTTTGTACTTTTTATGTTGTCTGCCCTTTGCGGTTTGTGAAAGGAAACGGAATTGTTTCGGGACGTGGAAAATTTGAGAAATTTGTTTTTTATGTTCTCTTTCTCTTATTATTGAAGAGGGGGTGGGTTGATGGTCATAATAAGAAGGCGTAAATATTTACGAGATTTTTTTTTGGATAAGAGCGAGACGGGCGGGCTGTGCTCTGTACACATTCACCCTAAGGGGGTCACATTGAGACCAGTATCGTTGGGGCGGCGAGACGGGTGCGGGTCTAGCGTATACAGAAAGAAAAAGAGTGAGAGAGAATGGTGGAGGAATTGAGAGAAGCGGGAGGAGGGAGACGCCAGACGGCCTACGCGCGACGCGACGCGTCCTTGGCTCTGTCTGCCAGCCGTCTACCGAGCGTTCCCGACAAAGCGCACACGAAAGTCAACGTGAGAGGGAACGAGATGGGGAGACTCCAGGTCTGGTGACGTTGTTGGTGCGATCATGGAGGTGGCGGTGTTTGGTAGTAGTGAATTGGTGGCGGAGGAGGAGAACGGCGAGACGCGCGGAGAGGACACACACACACACAACTCTCTTTCTCTTCATTCCATCTTTGTCTTCAGACATTACAGACGGACAGACGTGCAGCACACCGGGCACAGGTGGCTGTAAGCCGTGACGCGTCGTTCGTCCTACCATCGTCCTTCGGCGGGCTTCTTTCTTCTTCCTCATCCACACCAAAAACCAGACATAATACATACACGCTGAAACTCGGCACTTTCTAACCCATTCCAGGATCAACTTTCAACAGCATTCCACAACACCTCGTCAAAACAATCCATAAAAAAACAATCTCAAAAACTAATAACAATTTTAACCAAGATATAACACAAGAAAAATAATAATAAAAGACAATATTATTACTAATTTCAGAATCAATTTTTAAAATTTGGTATGAATTTTTAACTATTTCACAATTTTCATCAACAGAAAGTCAAAAAAAATTAACAACAAAAATTTTATAAAGTTGAAAATGATTTAATGAGAAAAATAATTTTACAATTAAGTTAAGTTTCCAGAAAACAAATAAGTTAAAAAATATCATTAAACTCGTATAAATTTGACTAATAATCAATGAGACAAATATTTAATTGTAAAAATACAGAAATTTTTATATGTTTTAATAAAACATTCCCATTTCAATATCAATTTTGTAACCAGTCTTAGTCTTATAAATTTGAAAATGATTAAATTCTATAAATTACAAAAAATATCTGAAATTCTTCTACACTTATGTTTTAAACCCACAAAAAGAATCATTTAAAGTTATATTTATGGAATATGACACAATTTGTTAAAAATTACTGAGTTAATGATTAAAATTACTGTTGAATAAATCATATAAATTTAGTAATGATTAAAAGAGACGATTTATAAATTTAGATATTTAATTGCCAAGAATTACAGCATTTCCAACTAACATACATTTCCAATTAATACAAATTCTACTAATTTTTTAACATTATTTTGTTTGCAACAAACTTCTAAAAATAAAGATCAAATAATAATTAATTATAATATACTTTAATCATTTTTCAATTAATAAAAATCTTATAAATTTAAAAGAAATTCTTAGTTAATTGATTCTAGTAAAACTAATGAACACATCTCCAAAAAAAATAATAAATAGAAATTTCATAATATGCACTTAAGAAGTTTGTGACGAAATTAGGACTTGGTTGGAATCCACTCAAGTCTTCTGGAGAATGTTAATCCGGAAGATACCATTAATTATTTCAAAGGCAAACCTTAACCAGAACAAAATCGAATCGTTAAAGTGCGACTCGATTACGTCAGACACGAGCGGCGCGTTGCGTAACTATTTAGTAAACAAAAGAAAAACTAAATAAACATTTGCAATCTTCGACTTCCGCTCTTTTTTTTTCTCCTTTTAAACGTTTCGCGAAATTCTTTCCGCCGAGGATTGGCGACACGCGGATAAACGGAAATTTGCATTAATGAATTCCGAAACGGTTTTCGGTCAATGCCAAACGCTCGCGATTCACTAGACTGCCGCGCGTGTGTGCGTGAGTATATATATATAAATATGTGTGTGTATCCAGTCGTAAATTTAAATGCAACGCGTGGGCGGCCAAGAAATTCATCGATTTACAGTTACGTGCAAAGAAAATGAAAAACGACGAGAATTCCCGCGCATAATTGCTTCGGTTTCTCGTAGAAAGATCATGGACAAATGGAGACAATGCTCTTACAATTGTATAGATTCTCTAACGTTAAATTCTGCAAATAAAAGCAATAATTGGGAATAAAAATGATTCAATTTGCACTGCTTATTCATTAGATGAACGCACATCAATCTCCGCTGTGATTGTGTTAAAATTACAAGACGTTAACAGCGCTCGAAGTGCGTTAAAAGCTGAAGAACAAAATGCCTGTAATTACACTAACTACTTTCATAATTAATGTAAGTCGATGCTTTAATCTCGGCGAGCGGAGATCATAAATTGCCGGAAAATCGCAATTTAACACGAAAACATCAAATTAAAATCTAGCTCACAATTTTAATTACTTTTAACCAATTTATTTTTTTGACGTAATCGAACAAAACAAAAAAACTTTAATATTATTATTTAACAATTTTTATTGAATTTAAAATTTATTTACTCGAATTTCGAAGAATAAAACCTTGATTAATTGTTAAAAAATAATTAACAGTTTTTTTTTAATTAATCGAATGTTGGCATTTCAGGGAAGGCTTGTTACCAAAATCGCAATTAAAAATTAACCGTTTTTTTTTTGTTATTTCAACGTTGGTGACATGAGAGAAAAAACAATAATTGTTTTCGACGCGTCGTGTTTTTTAACGGATTCGTTTTAATTATTCGTTGAGTTTGCGTTAATTAATTTCAATATTTTAGTGCATGTATCATTTGTGTTGTGGTTACATTAATTGAGGTGGGAAATTATCGATAAAAAATGTAAGTATTTCCAAAATTATTGTTAATCTTACGTCAAAATCAAACAAATTTTGTTTCGCACAGCCATCTCATATTTTATGTAATCATTACATAATCAATTCCATAAATACAATCGATTATTTTGCAGTAGTTTTCTATAGTTAAATAACGCCTGGCACGTATTTAATTTGTGTGGGTGTTTTTTTTAAGATACTTTACGAAGATTTCCTTGACTAGACTAAAGTAACGTTATAAAAAGAAAACTGTGTCGTGGGAGAGTGAAATTATAGAAAGTTTTGGGAAGTACCAAAAAAAAATCTAATGTTTTTTTTTATCACCGTACCAGATGCAAGCCATTACGACACAACGTCCAAAGTCTACTAAAAGAAACAGATCGTGTCATCACTTGTTTTTTTCTTTCGTTCTCTCAAAACATACAAAACTAGACTTACATAGAAACAGGCAGTCACAAAAGTTAAGCAAACAAAAAATATATCGTTTACAACAGTTTGAAATATGAGAAATAACAATTTGTTATATAATTTTATAGCACAATTTATTGAAATGCAGCGCAATTAATTATTCTATTGCAATTGATAAATGTAAATCATGTTGACGAAGCGAGCTTATGTAATTAATTTTGTGTATTACAAAAAAAAACTGCGAATTCTTCTTTTTTTGTGCTTATTGAGTCGATTTTTTTTGCACGACAAACAAATTAGAATATGTGTGTCACGTTCGAGAAGGTTCGTTAACCTCTCAACGTTACGAATTTAATTTAATGAAATTAAAATCGAATTTGACGTGATTTCATTAATTATAAATTAATAATAGTGACAATATTGAGTTCATGCATCTTTATGCTTATCTCCCCCGATTTATATACACTCTTTCACATTCTTTAAAATACATCTTTCTTCAGATTTACTCGGTTTTCTGAAAAGCATATCTTCTGTATGAATCAGGTGATTTAAATATTTGTCATTTTTTTAATTGACTGTAATTTTTATGTTATTCATGTTATTATGTTATTCTTTTAGTTTTATTGAATGACTGAATTATGCAAATTTTAGTTTGATTTCCAGTTATAAGCTGTAGTATTATTGAATTTATATAATTAAATTGATTATGTAAATTCTAAATTATTTATTTATTGGGAAACACAAATTGTATACGTATTCCTGTTATACAAGAGTTGGTTTTCTTTAAGAATGAAGTTGGGATTTCCGAACGACGGTTTGTGGAATTTTTTGAATTACAGAAAAAAACGAGGATTTTATTTAATTAAGCTATGATTCAACGCGACTCGTGTTTATGTTGGGATTAGTTTATGGGATGTTGGAAATGGGAGGTGCGGTCTGAAATTTGAGATTTTCGTGCAAATAAAACGTTTTCGTTTGCATTGAATATCGATTGATAAATGTTATTTCTTTTTGTGTAAATGATTCGAAAGAATAAAAATGTTTTAGTTTGAAACAGATTTGAAAAAGATGCATCCCGTTAGAAGAAAAAAAGTGTGATGCAAGAAATCCCGGATCTTTTGTAGTGTGCATATAATATTTACGCTCTTTGAGAGTGCCGGCACTCGAAATATAATGATTAATCATGTATTTTTAAGCTTATCAACGGCCGATGGACGATGATCACGCTCTACGCTTATGATTTTTTTTTGGTATATGTTTAAATTCCAATCGTGAAAATAAAATGGAATAAAAATCGTGCGAAATGGATGCGTACGAACTACATAAAACACCTGGGTGGATATAATCGAAGGTAATGCGAACCGTTAGGGGCTGCGTGCGTGTGTACGTTTGTCGCTGCATCTGAAAGGGAAAAAAATGTGCATTGTGCACCAAGAGCGGTGTGTCGCGTCCTTGAAAGGGGGAATCCCCCTTCTTTCCGATGAAAACTGTTTTCAATTTCGCCTCGGTCTCATCGCCAATTAATTTCGATTGGATCAACAATAAATATCCTGATAATAAAATTTAACGAATCTTATAATATTGATTAATCAATGTAATTCAAGTAATTATACTACATAAAACATTAATTTACTTAATTTTTAATTAGGAATATTTTTCGAATTTTCTTTACGGTAGAAAAAAAATATTTACACTTAATTCAATTCGAGGATTTTTTCAATTTAATAATTATTTTTAAATTTAATTTTTGTGATAAGCGCGAAAAGTTTTGATTTTGATTAAATGAAAATTTCTTGGAATAAAAATAAATAATTTGTTTATATGTATTAATTTTAAATTAATTGTAGTTTTTAATGAATATTGAATATATACCTTTTTATTGTAAGTGAGCTTCTGTCTCATTGCAGTTAGGCACTTGCGAATAGCGCGCCTGACTAGGCGCCGAGTACACAAAACAGGCACACTTTCAACGGTCATTTACGAACACACTGTATGTATACACGCTTTGAGAGGGTGTCTAAAAGCGAATTTGTGTGAAAAGTTTTTTGGTTGAGAATCGCGGGCTTTTTTGTTATTCGAATTGTCCTGCGAGCGTTTTCAGGCCGATCATCAGGACGAACCGCTCCGTTTCAATTTCGAATGCGGACTGCGCTCCCGTTGCGAGCGCGAGTTTCGTGCGGTGGAGCGCTCGCTCGCTTTGCCCGCTTCTGCTCGCTATACTCGACGACTCTCCATTCGTCCTGTCTCCGTCGCTCGCCCCGATTTAGCCGGACGGGTGTGACAAGGACGAAAGCATAAAGGACACGAGCTAGTCTGTGTGTTTGCGGCTGGGCTGGTCTGGTTTCTCCCTCTCTCGCTCATGCACGGTCTGTCTGCAACTCTGTTTTTCTCTTTCTCTCTGTCCTTCTCTCGCTCTCTGGTCGCTCGCTCGGTGGCTCGGTGTTCGGCTGTCTAGACAGACTATGATTTTTTTCCCCCCCGCGGCCGCCGCCGCCGCCCCACGCGCGTGTTGATAACACACACATACACCAGCACGTACACAGCAGAAGGTCTGGTCTGATGCATGCAACAACCAACACGACGGGCACAGACGTAATCCCCCCATTTGGCCCACTTAAAGGATTCAGAGACTCGCATACAAACTAATTTATATATATAATACATATAACATAGTACATAAAATTAAAAAAAATATACCGCTGCTTACTCACTATTTCCATTTCGACACACCGTAAACACGGACTCATCGTGATGACTACTACGACGAGGTCCCCGAAAAATAATCCCGAGTCTCAACTCTCCCCTCAAAAGAAACGAAAACGCCAGAGACAGAGAGGCTCTCCAGGACTACCGTCCTACTTGGGTTATTTACAAGGATCTTAATTAACTTTGCGGTACCATCCTTTTTTTTACATGTCTACTATTTTCTCTCCCTTTTGTATTATCGAGGGGTCACGATTTATTTTCCTTTAATTGAATTTTCCAAGATCGATTTTCAAGACCCTTGGACCAACTTTTTAAACAGACTAAAAGTTCTATATTTTAGAAATAAATTTGCTATATAGAGAACATATTTCGTTTTATACATCATTTTTAATATTTATTTTCATTTTTTTAAAATTTTTATAATTATTAACGAATATCTTACAGTTGTAGTTTTAAGTTTGTCGATATTTAAATAAATATTTCATTTTGTTTTTTTAAAATATTTATTTATCGCACATAATTTAACGAACGGAACATGTATGCTTTGGAAAAATCTTATAACTAATCGTACGTGTGAATAGACGTTTTTAGAAATTTTGTTCAACACGTACACTTCAATGAAATACTCTGTTCGAGGTCAAGGGAGCCAGACTAGACTAAGAACATTCCGATCTATCCTCATAAATATGGAAATTTATTCTTAAAATTGATGGCGGCACTAGTATATTACTATTTTGAAATCGAAACTAATTAATTTTCTAATCAATTCTATAGATTCTATAATATTAAACAAGTTTCAGACATTTCAGCTTTGAATAACTAAACAAATTAAAAATATAAAACTTATTTTTTTTACTTTTAAAGTTTTACGTAAAATCATATTGAACTAATCTTGATTTAAAGATAGATTTCGTAATTAGTATTAGGGATTTTTTTTCTTGTTATTGAATGTGTGGAGATATTTTAGGAATCCAATTGAGTTTCGGACCCCAGACATGTTTCAATTAGTTTTCCAGTAATAAATTACTTGGTGTTCCGTCCGCGTGTTTATGGACTTTTGAACGTTCTCGTTTTTCCGACGTGCGAAACGCTTCCTTTATTTTCTTTAAAATTTTTATTATATTTACGAATCGTTATCTTTATTTGATTAGGAAATATTAAATATTGACATGTTGCTGTGTGTTATCAATAATTGCATTTTGTGTATACACTGTATTAATATTTCTCTTTTATTTTTCTCGGACTTGTCCTAAAATAGATGTAATTATTTGTAACGAATTTCGTAATTTGGATGAGTATGGAACGAATACAATTTACTAGTATAATGTTGTTTTTTTTTTCTAAAGTTTACGTTAAAAAATGCTATTATCCGGGAAAGCAGTTAATAACAGTATGGAGTATTTACAGTAAAAAACGCAGAGCAGTCATCTGTGCCATAATTAAAATGCTTCAATTTATCGGAATTGCTTGGGACAGTACATTATAATTACAGTATACCACGGAGTTGCACGATTTTTGTCGAAGAAACACGATTTTCGTCGAAGTTACACGATATATCGTAGTTTAACTATTTATAACTTAATTAAAGTTTAGTTGAATGTCCATTGTAATTGATAAATTGGTGGCGTATCGATGTTGATGTGGCTTTGAATTGATTCGAAGAAACGAAAAAAAAAAAGAGCAGAAGAATGTATCTCTCGGTTGTTTTGTTTGGGTACGGGTGCCAAAGAATGTGTCCTCAGGTTGTGCCAACCTCCAAATTTGTTTCCGGCGTATCCGAGCTTTCATCGTCTGAAATTTTACGTCGCGCCTCGCCGTAACAACTCCCCCTCCCTCTTTCAGAACGCGTGTTTTTCAGCTCTTTTCAGCATCCTTGGCAATCGTCGAATAGCCAACAAAAAAAAAACTAAAGCCGAAGATACAGACAAAAAATATAAAATAAACCGTTCACATTATTCATCTAAGCACGATTCGCTGAAACTTCATTCAAGCGTGCCGTAAAACATCGAGAGTGAGAAAAAAAATTACAGTTCTACCTATTATTACATACTTTTTTTTCTCTCGCTCTCAATACTACACGGTATAATCCAATTGGCAGTAAACATACACCGATGTATGTGTATCTCCTTTTTTTTTTGGTTGTTGCTCGTTACTTCCATTCCTTGCCATTTATAATGAATAAAGTCTGGGCCAGAGACACGTCTCAATTATTTTTGGATCTCGAATTGTTGCGTTATTATTACTTTATTTTGCGTCTGTTTCGATTAATAATCAATTGTCATCCATTTATTTTTAATTAAACTTTGCACCTTTCGATATAGACGAAGGTGATTCCAATTTTCCGTCATTATCATTTTGCAACGAGCTGAGTCGTTTATTATCAGCTGCGCAATTTGGAATTTGCCATTGAAATTTAAAAAAAAAAACAATAATTTGAACGTCTAGGAATTTCCTAGACTCACTGGAAATAATTACTTAAAAAAAGAGCGTGTAATTCGTGCTCGACGCGATATAATTAGTGATTAGACAGTATCTGTAGATACGTGTAAATTGTAACAATTAATTATATTTTCTTTGATGTTTCTATAAATATTATTATTATATTTCTTTAATTCTGCTTTTCGTATTAAAGATTTTTTTAAAATAAAAAGTACAATACACGTGGAGGATTACTTGAGGACAGAAAGTCGACAATTAATTACAGGGTGAAGGGGGGAGGATGAGACAACGCGTGGCAGGGTTTTCGGGGGGAGACAAGGAAAATCCGTGGAAAAACTTTCGCAATCATTCCTCGTTCCCGAAATCCTCCCTGAAGCCTCCGCCGAAGCTGCGAGGGATGGAGACAGTAGGAAGTTTCTTTTAAAGCAATTTGCGAACACACGCAGACAACAAATAAAATCCTTTTTCGCCCGCTTTTCATCTTCATTTCCACCCTCTCGCACGGTGTGTGTATGTGTATTCTATTTGGCGATTACAGGAACGACAGACCAAATTGAATCTATTTGCATATACTGGCGCGTCTCGTCCACTTAGGGGATGGAACGGGAGGAAAAAAAGAAAAGTTTGAAATAGCGCGAAAAAAAAAGCAACAAACAAACAAAGCAGAAAGAAAAAAAAAACGAGACGAGAGGAGAGAAAGCTCCCGGAAAAACTTCGCCCTTTGTGAGCGACGGTCGAAAAAAGCGCAGAGGAGTGTAGGTGGAATGGTCGGAAAAAATTTAAATGAGTCGACTGCATTTTCACTCTGCACTCGCAAATAAGGGGTGGAACAAAACATAGCCAAAAGGATGGAACGAGAAGAGCGGAACAAAAATAAAAGGATAAAGAGAGAAAAGGAAGATGAGTGGATGAGCATGGATTTTCCATGGATCTCATTAAAGTTTACGCTGCAGTTTACGAAAATCCAAGCAGAATATTAACATGTCTAAACTGTCTGAAAACATACAACAAGTTTAAAAAGAAATAAAAATACTGGTGATAGTAATTACATGTTTAATTGAATTAATTTTTAATTAATGCATTATCATTATATTTTGCTCAAAGTTCAAAACTCTTTTGCTCTTCTAAATATATTTGAATATAACTGTAATATAAAAATAGATTTCGAATATCGATTTTAATTCGGATTTGAATAGAGCTGTTCGCAATGGATTTTTTTTGAATACCTTGAAACAACAATGCGATTCTCGTCGCTGAGTCACACCTTCCTATTGCACATACCACTTTTATTTTCGACATATAAATGTTTCCCAACGCGTCGTCTGCAGGTCATAATTTTTGGCATCGAACATGTTATGTCTCGGAAAACCCAAAACGCGAGACCGAAGAGCTTTATCGACGATTTAGTCAAATCGACCCAGTTCGCTCTAATAGTAGTCTGACCCATCATAATGATTCATTCAGAATTGTCGCGTCGCGTAGGCATTGTACTACCGAGTACTTGATGGAATCATGAGGGAATTAGACCCACTCGAAATAGCACATTCGAGTTTAAGAACAGAGTCAAACTTTCAATTGAATCAAGATTTGATTCGTAAACACTACAAATAAAAAAATCATCTATTTAAAACATGCATAATTTATTATTGTTTTCCTTTTTCCGGTCGTGCGGAAATTTTGCGCGATTTTTTCGTCTGGCGCTTCGCAAGCCGAATGCAATTAAACTGATAAGATTAAACGGTTGCAATTACACCATGTAAGTACGAGCATCTTTCTTTATTTTATTTCGTATTATTTGTTTCGTTTCGCGTTCTGCAAACATTATTATTGCATTTCCGAAACCGTTAATTTGCCGATAAGTCACAATAATAAATCGACGATCATACATGCACTGACGTCACCATAATTTTATCGCGCTTAGACACAACAACGAATAGTAGTATCATCTTCCAACTTAATTCTGGGTATTTTCATTTCTTTTTATTTGTGCAAACTCGAAAGTTGAAAATCGAGAAAGTTGAAAGGATGTCTGCGTTGCTGTGGTTGGGAGAGACGTGAACGCAAAACGGGAGCAAAACAACAAACAATGGTCGGCATCCGCGACAAAACAGATCTTGGAAAATTTGCGCAAAAAAACATATTTGTTCAATTCCATTTATAACTGTCGCAGTCGGAGCGCGACGAAAATATGTAATAAAGATCAGTTCGTTTGTCCCTACTTTTCGACTATTTAGTCAAAACAAGTGCATTAAAACGAGGGGGCGCGGACATTCCAGCAACGTGAATGTTTGCTGTACAAATACATATAATTACTTTACGAATCGTTTTTCTAAAGAATGTTTGATACATTTGTTGGTAAAATTACGTGTCTAAAGCAATTTGTATAAGAAAAATGTAATAATGTATGTAACGGTGTAATTGGATTATTGTAATTAGAATTAAAGAGAAGGCGCACCTCAGACAGACATTGTGTCGAGAGAAACTTTGTTTGTTTATTTATTGTGCTGTGCAAATATTTGGCGAGAAACAGAAGAAGAAAGAAGTCGCAAGAAACGACGAAGACAGAGAAAGTTATGTAGGTTAACTTGCATCATTGTTGCAAACGGAATTTAATAAACAAAAATTGATTCGAGGTCAGACCTCGGCGTGCGCCCGTGTACGTGTGTACAATTGCCCTTCGTCGTCTGCGCGCTTCTCGTCCAAATGAAGAAACAAAATAATTTCTTGTTCCGGTTTTGTTTCTTTTATTTTTTATTTGTATTATTATCTACGTCCATTTACGGCTCGTCTGGTTCTTGTATTCGCCCGGAGCGCGAAACGATAACCGGAAACGGAAGTGAACGCGCGCCCGAAACCGTTTCCCGAAATTAGTGTCGTTTCGGTTCTCCTTTTTAGCTCCATTTTCTTCACGCTCCGCGTACCATTTCCCTGATATTAGATACGAACGAAGAATAGAGAAACAACGCGCGTAAAAGAACTTCCTCCACTCGACGATAATTACTCCTGTTTTGAGTAATTATTTTGCAATCAACGGAGTCCATCGGGTTTGCGCAAGTTATCGAAAGTTAAGCAACATATGTTCTGTTTAATATTTACATTATAAACTTACAATTAACGTATATTTTGCAATAATTCTTGTAGACAGTCGATCTTTGAAAAATATGTTGACATCAAGGATATTCTTTAAAAGGATTAACAATAAATTATATTTTTCACACATTTTACCAATAAGGAAATCCAATAATAAATTATACCGAAGAATCTAAATAATTATGCTAATCGCATCTAAATTCGGTTAATCTTCATATACTGTTTTAATTGGTTTTAAATTAATCCTCATTTCATTAGATAACAGTTTATCTATTTAAGGATCGAGAGACTCTTAGATTCAACCTAGATGGAAATTCGAAACTACCCACATGAATTGCTGTTTTCAATAAATTTACCGTGAATTTCTAAAATAAAACTGAATTTAATTTTATTGCAGAAAATGAAATAATTCCGTGTAAAAAGGGGAATTACCGAGTTCATGGAAAATGTAAACTTAGTGTAGTGGACTTCCGCGAGTTTCCTTTTTCCATGTAGGGATAATCCGCTTCTTCTCTTCTCTCCATACATGTACTGGATATTACAATAAATTTGCATTATTTCTTCCTTTCTTTAAACACAAGACTGTTCAACACAATGCATAACTAATGCGCAAAGGCATCAGTTAACGAACGCATTCCACCATTGAAATAAATACATTTCATATTAATTTTTAATAAGTCTCGATGGAAATTAGCTTCGCTGCTTTTAGTTTAATAGAACGTAAATACATCCATGATTAAAAGTAAATAAAATCAGTTAAAAGTAATTTAAATTATAATTAATTAAAAGAAGGAGCCCCACGTTGGTCTCCACTTTATTCAAATTTAAAAATTTCTATTTTAATAGAAATTGTTTATTTATTAAGTAGTTTTGTGAATGGAATAAATTAATTCGTAAAGTATTTGTACAGGTATAAATATTTCATGTTTCGTAGCGAAAAAGGGTGTACGGTGTTTGCTTTTATTAAAAAAAAATGTGAGCTTTGTTGTTGTATCGAAGGCGACAAAAGGAATGTCTTATTGGGCTTTTCGTAACTTTGTCATCGTCAAATATTGGTTTAGCTGTGAAAGCGGGGGCGGCTTGGAAAATGAGTGAAACGATGGAAGAAAATAAGGAAAAAAAGAGAAGCAAAACGCGCCTAACAACATCAAGAAGCGGAGCGAAAAAGGTGAAGGTATAAGAATGGGAAGAGGAGGAGGAGGTGAATCGGGGCCGTGTATTATTCGAGTCTGGATGCGATTCAATTTGTCAAACAAACACGATAAAACATTGTCGGTTGTATTTGTGTTTTCCTCGTCCACCTCCTTTTTATATTTTTTTATATTATTGTGTATTATTTTTTCTTTTTTTCATTCATTTCGTAAACCCACCGTTAAAACGGAGCCAGTCAGTTACAGAACAACAAATTCCCGTACCAACAAACGGAAATTTATTGCTTATTACTACCAGTCTCCGTCTAGACAAAATAAAAAAATAGCTTACAAGCTGAATCCAAAAATTAAAAAAATATATATATTTAAATGCACGTTTTTTTTTTTTAAATACTACACATATTTTTTTCCATTTGTTCCATATTAATAGAAACCGCAATTGTTCTAAAAACGCGATGATATCATTACCGTCGCAACGAATGTCTGGCGTCCTTGGGACTTCTGTTTCATTTAATTTAATTTTTTTTCTCCGTTTCGTCCTTCGAGAAGGAAGGAATACGAGACCTGGCTGCAACGACAACATATTTTTATCTTCCCGATTCCTTTTTTCTACGGAGGTCGTCGTAATCAGTCCGATTCCCTCAACCCTCTCAGGTGGTAAATATTGAATTTGTATTCATTGTCGGGACGGAATTGGGTCGGAAGGAAATACATTTTTAATAAAACAATTCCGGGACCGCCTCTCATTCAACGACGCCAAATAGCTTGGCGAAGGAGGAATAAAGAAAACTGGAGCGTCGCGACGCCCGAATGAGTCACGAAATCTTGACTCTCGTACATATTGTTTCATCCCCCATCATCGCATCCTTTTTCTTTTTTGAACGTGTATACAAAACACACAACCCTCAGGGACATTTCGAGCTCACTTTCCTCCGCATAATTATTGCATAATCCCTGATTACAACATCAAACATTAACAAATCGATTACGTAAACAAAATTAAACAACTCTTTAATTCATCTAATATTTAATGCTAATTTTAGTTAATTGTTTCGAAATAGATGGCGTTACTTATCATAATGTAAAACTGCGTTTGTATCATAAACAAATTTAATTAACTTTAAATGATCTTTACAATATTTCATACTAATTAGTTGAATTGGATTATTTACAGAATAAATCAGAAGATGCCATTTTTTGTCACGTAATGCTGCTGCATCCACAGTATGCGTGATATTAGACATGAAACGTCAATCAACGAATTTTCTAATCATGAACTCAATGAATAATGTTGATGATGATGCATCATTCATTTGAAGAGAAGCGAAGATAAGATTTCGTATGTTTTGTTTTGTTTTTTGGTGTAATTTTATCAGAGTTCGCCTCATTAATTAATGAGTGTAAACAGAATTCCTTAAACTTTGACACCGCGCCAGATTCCCGATTATTTTCGCTTCCTGTAAATACATTTATTAATTACGAAACGAGATGGAAGATAGGAGAGCACGTACGAGTGGAATAAAGAGAGATTCGATAACCTTTCGCAGTCCGTTTGCAAATGCGAAGCGGTCTCATCAATCAGATAAAAGTCTGAGCGTTTTCTCCCCTTTCCATCGTTTCTCTTTTTCTCGGTGTGTGTGTTTATCCCGAGTTTGATTCATTGCATTCATTCCAGATTTGCCGGAAAATCGATTCCGAATAGTTATGTGTATGTGTCTTTGAAATATGGCAAAATCCGGATGATGAAGTGCACAATCTAACTTTGCAAAAGTTGAATATAACCGGTGCGATTATGGTTATACATTTGTATAGATTTTCGTTATTTTCAGATTAGCAGTTATTAATTAATTATTAGCGAAATTGATACGGATTAGAGTTGTGCAAAGTCACACTCATTGTCCCCATTCATTCATTCAGTTGACGTGCGAGAATCGCTTGATGACGATTGATGAATTATTTTAGAGAAGACACGTCTCGCCTTGAGACACGTGTTTTTTTTTTTTGGTTATTTAAAAGCAAGTAGGATGCTAATCATTTTCTCATTACGGTTAATGATGACTATTGGCGTTGCGTTATGCATTAATTCGCGTTTGTTGTTTTGAACGCTTCAAAAGTTGCGTATTTTCATCTCAATAAATTACGAGATTCGAGCAGATCCCTGAGTCAGCAGGAAGGAGATTTCATTTGAACATGCAAATAATATCGCGTTACGTGACGCGCTGCAAACCGAAAACAAGTGAAGAGAAAATTCTGGATATAATAATGAGTGGGCGTTGGCTGGACGATCGTAATTTCATTTTAGCGACAATATATAAATAGGTTTGTATGCGAAAAGAAAACAGGAATCAAACTGTCGGAGCAGCTCAATTTGGGATCGTAAAGTGTCGAAGTTATCCGCGGATGTGACCGTTTCGTACGTCTCGCTGATAATGGAGGCCGCAACAATGACAGGTAATTGACAATTATCCTGTCAAATTAAAAGCAAATCATCGGACGTGAAATATTGTTTCCTCTCTCTTTCCTGCTGGCCCCAGTTTATTTGCAGGACGCGCGAAAAATAAACACGCGGAAATTGGGCGGAACAACAACTGCATCATAGTTTGGATCGATTCGTTACATCAAATATTTGATAGACAATAATAATTGGAAACAATCAGGAAATTAGATTTTTTTTTTCAATAATATTAAAATGAATTTACTATGAATCATTGAAAATTCAGCAACAGCATTTGTGAATGGGGAGCGTAACTGGCAGTCGTTATATAAACGTTATGATGAATAGGGGGGAAAGCGTTGTATTTAGTAAACAACTGGATTGGTCGTTGATGTTTCGGTGGATTTGGGGTGTGCGAGAGACCGAGGGGTAGTCTTTGACGTCCATCGGAAAGACAGAAGATATTATTAGGGTGGAAAATGGGTATGCCATTAAAGATAATAGACGTCTGGGTGTTTTGCGTGATCAGCGCTCCCCCATTTTTCCGTTTCGGGGCTGCCTTTTGTCTAGGTCGAAGCGCAGAAGACAGAATGAGATGAGGATGATGATGGGGGGTGAAAGAGAAAGGGAGAGCAGATCTCGCATCCCGTCTAGTCGAGAAGGTGTCGTCGCCGCCTCCCTTCCGACGCGACAGATACGCCGTCTGTGTCCCTTGCACACCATTCACGCACATAAGTGGATGATGATGATAATAGCTAGTTTTGTTTCCAAAGAACCGACAAATCAAGTAAAAACGGATTCTCTGTCTGCACTTTTACGCATATATGAGTATATATATATATAATATTGCATATCACCAGACGCACACACGTGACCCAAAGACATTGATAAGGTACAGCGAGGACGTCCGCCGCCATTCGATAAGTCCCATTTCCTCTCTGACCTGATAAAAAGCCGTGTAGTCTGTCTGGACTTGTATTTAGTTACAGATCGAAAAGCGCACGGAGCATAATTTTTCCTTCAGACAATGAAAAAAGAGTAGAGCAACAACACACACACACTTGATATTGTTTGAGAAAAGCAAAGATTGCGTAAATATTTGCACTGCCTTTAAGCCAAACTTAGCACAAACGTAAGCGTATCCGATGATAAGTGCCGCATTAATTGGGCGCGTAATCAGAATACAAAAAAAATAGTATAACTAAGCTTATTTTGGTGACTGTATTCAGATTTGTATTCATTTCTCTTACATAAAAAATATTTCTCGATCGTTTTAAATATATCATTGTAAATTGTACGGAAATTCCGCGTAGCGTCTACGGCACGTCTTACGTTTTTTTTTTTGGTATCGCACTTATTATTTTGTTCGCTATTCACCGTCTCAATTTTCCGTCGGCTTAGTTTGCATTCAATGGGTCTTATTGAGTCGTTATTGGTAATTTGCTTGAGTCATGTTAAAGCTCACCGTCTGCGACAAAACAGAACGATTCATCGGGGTCGAACAAAAACATAATAATAATACCAACAATAACCGATATTTATATCCATGCATATTGGAAATAAGTTTCCACTTCAAAAATATATTTTTGCATATAGAAAAATTCCAATAGTTTATAGAAATCTTGATTATCAATTAACGAATTAATATTTTTTCTTAAATTATTCTTAGATAACATTTTGGTAGATTGATGTTAAATTAAAATAATATAGAATTTTTCCATTTTTTTTTTGAATTTCATTTCGAAGTATTTTTTTTATAAAGAACATTTTACACTTACAATAGAGATGTAACAGTATCTGTTACACATGTAGCCATAAATTACATCTGAATGTAACACTAAATGTGAAAGCAATAAATCATCAACAAAAATAATCCCTCTCTTTTAAATCGCAGTGAGATTGTTTTTGTTCCTGCTGTTGTTCATGTTTCATTTTCTCTCCTTTTTTTTTTTTGTTATTTATTTATTATTTTCGATGTGCGCGTCGCTTCATGCGGGCAAATAAAGTTGAATTAATGCGGGGGCGGACGAAGAGACCGACGTGAATTATTATCATTATTATTTTCGTCGACGCTGTTGTTTCTGCTTTTCATTATTGTTGTTCTCCCGTGTTAATAATTGGTGGATGAATAATGGATCCAGTCGCCGGTGCCACCGCTGCTGGCTTTTGCAGTTGTTTGTTGTTTCGACGAGGGGCGGTGGCGGCGGCGGCGGCGGCGTTACATTTTAATGTCCCACATGTATTTATTTCTCTTAGTTTATGACCGTACATTTCTAATTGAGACCTAAACTAAGTGCAGGTTAGATACACGCAACACGTTATTTTTTTTTATCTGAAAGTTAAGCAACTTTTGATTGTGATAGCATCATCCATATTTAACAAATCTAAATTAGTTTATACATTTCATTTTAAGCAAATTATAAAATAAAAATGTTGCAATGTTGTTACACCATTGAATATTGTTTGATTGTAAACGGTGAGGACTGAAGCAAAATATCAAATAAATAAATATGAGTCCATGTGAAAAAGGACAATTACAAACTGCAGGATGAATAATGGTCGGCGGCCGTGTGTATATAAAACGCGCGGAGGATTTATATAACGATTTGGTATTGTAATGTTGTGTGCAGGTCGAGGAGAGATGTTACACTTTGGTAATTTATTAGAGTGGTTTGGCCGTCCGCCAAACTATTTATACACAACAAAGCGGCGGCAGCGGAATTATTTAATATTTTTGTCGAAACTTGCTAGAGAGGCAGAGAGCGAGAGCCTCCCCCAAAACGGAAACCCGGCCACCCTTCTGCTGAGAATTGCATAATTCGTGCACTGAAACTGGACTTGATTGAAAATATCGTTCAGCCAATTTGATTCAGAGTCTGGGTATGCTGCACGTCTCTCTGATTGCCGATCCAGTTTGCTTGCTTTTAAAATGCATCGCGAGGGAACGAGAAAGAGGATCAAAATAAAAAGAGAGATGGCAGAGCAGACGTATGCTGCGGACCTGCTGGTAATGAGGTCGTACGTACGTACGAGAGAGGCGTATTGTTGATATTGTATCACATATGTTGTTATGTCTGCAGCGATACCAAGTTTACTGTAACATCACGAACAGCCTTGTTCCTACGCTTCGCATCCCAACAGCCTTGCTTTTTCGTGCTTTGCTTTTCCCCGCTGAAACTAGTCGGGAGGAAAACAACGGTCCATGTTTGCACACGCCTTCAACAATTAAACACATGCATGCATAATTGGTGCCGCACGAAACGACGTTTGTAAACCGAAGATTCGCGCATAGTTCAGAACCAAAACTTTCAAGCTTTACTTTCAGCATCTCGAAGAAACATCTTTTATTATTTAGATCGTATTTATTTCTTGTTAAAGTTTAAATTTAAATATTGATATAATTGAAAAATAAATAATTTTTTTTTTCCGTTACATTCAGTAAATCTGGTGTGACATTTTAATCTGTGTTGAAATTTGTATTATTTTTAGGTAAACTTCCCAATGGAAGTTTTACCTATTTGGCTTGGCTGGGTTTTGAACCCGAAACTCTAACCATTCGGCTATGAATCGCCTTAAATAAATTATAAAATGTAAATTTGCTTTACGCAGCATTACGTCAATTTCTATTGTTTTGTAGTCTCGTAATTACTTTGACGTCCGGATTTGAACTTTTGAACTGTTTAGCTGTAATAATTATTGTATCGTTAATGAAGTCGGTAATTTAATGCTAAATAATTAGGTTCTAATTTCTGCTTCATTAAATTTGATATTGAAAAATATCTGTAATAGGTGGGTGCTTAACCGTTTTCATAAATCTTCCACTAGATTGGAGCGTCGTCATGCATCCATCTACATTACTTAATGAGGTTTGATCCTAATCCTGTGAAGGGTCCTCGATTGGTTTTTAGATGAAGTAAGGGAGAGCGCGTGCAGGATTATCGTTACGTGCGAAATAATCCTTTTCGAGCTGATTCGATCATAACTCTGTGCACGTCGAGATGTACCATGCAAGTCTTAATGAATGCGAATGCGCTAGGATGTGTATCTGACAGTGAATGTGTATAAGCAGGAGAGAGATAGAGAGAGAAGGTTTAATCTGCCGCAACGAAGTGGATAGACATGCTAATTAGAATCGGGTACTGGAAGGAAGCAACGGAGGTTTGCACACAGATAGGAATACCCGTCGCATCCACCATAACTAACCGCTACAGCTCCATCTCTCTTTCTCTCTCACACGCAATCTCTCCATCTCAGTCACCGATTGATTACAGCTCCGAATCTAATTGCTAATTAGGAAGACACATGGCTCCCTCTCCTTTCTCTCTCCACTATCCATCTCCATCTCTCGGCATGTGTATGTGAATCAAACCAACCGCAATCACCAGACCTCGACATCCTTTGTGGCACAAGCTTCTCCTTCCCAATAAACACCAAAGAATTTCCAATTACCAAAACCTCCCAAAACATAAAATAACATTGAATATCTTGAAATAATCGATAAATGTGATTATTTGTTTATTATTAATACTGCATTCGCATCGTTTATCATATGAAACGTAAATATTATTACTGGTATTTTTTACATTACTCAAAACAAATTTATTTATTTTTATGTAAATATTTGCAGATTATGAATATTTATAAATTTTAATACTACATTCTGTGATGTCAATATTATTCAAGTTTATAATAATCAGAGATAAATTAGAAAAATTGTTATTGAAATAAGGTAAATAATTATAAAAAACTGAAGAGTTAAGATTAGAAAATGTATGTTTTCAGAAGATAAAATGAGTAAAACTTGAATTATTTTAACTGTCAAGGATACTCGAGTTGTCTAATGGGAAGAGTGTACGCAAGTCACACCAATTACCAGTCCGGTAGACCGCATCGAAACAATTCGTCACACTCGGGCGTTTAGTGTGCGATTATTTGTATTTTTAAGCAACAAAATCCTTGAAAATTCGGTCTTCAAATGAAGCGAATTATTTTTAATTGTACAGAGTATTTATTGTGTGCAGACTTACGGGTGTAGTACTGGGTAAATGGTCGTCTTGGGGGATTGCAGCTCGGTTCCCTCGTAAGCTGAAGTAGTACGTGGCCAGACCCAGCAATATCGACAGCAGAATCACCAATAATAGAATGAACACAAAGCGATTCGAGAGTCGATCACCAACTGCAAAGAAACAAATTATAATTTTAGATAACAAAAATAACAACAAAATAAAGAGTTATTCAAGGAGGAAATGGTACGCGAATTAGATGGCAGGAAAGAAGAGAGATATTGTATATCCTCCGTGAGCTTTACGACCGGTCGTAAAACTACTTCTTATTATATCTACACGTCAGGTGTGTAGAGGAGAGCAAACAACTGCAACAACAACAGCAAGATTAAGAAGAAAAAAGGGCCAGCGTAACGTGAGAGGAGTTTTGGAACAAAGTGTGCTTTCTGAAGACCTTAAAACTACCTTGTAATTTATGGCGCATTTCGCGCGAGAGCCCGGGCTCTTTTTAATCTTGAATCATAGCCGTATGATTTATCTGGTAACACCTTTGCCCTTTTGTTTTATTTAGTTTTTGTTTTTTGTTTTTGTTGTTGCTTCGTGCAGTGTAGCGTTATGGCGGAATTGCATGAAGGTGTTTCCTTTTTGTTTTGTTTTTGAGAGCGCGAATTATCAATTTAGGAGGGCGCCAAAGTTTTTGGGTAAACAAGCGATGCGAAATGGGGGAGGAAGAGGAGGACTAAATAAACAACTAAATTGATTATCCGCGGTTTTTGCGGCACGCCGAGAGCGGGAAAAGGGTGCGCGACGATTAAAATAATAAAGAGATTTAATCAACAGCCTCCAATTTGAATATCTTCTCCTCGCTCCGTTTATTATTGCGGTTTACTACGTTTTGCCGAAGTTGTTGTTGACGATGATTGTTAATGTTATTGTTAAGGCTGTTGGAATGCCTGGGAAAGAGATGGCGCTTGCTGGTTGTTCGGACTGCGGTTTTGGTTGTCTATCGTATGGGTCGGGGCGCGCTGCCGCCTCTCCTGTTACGTGTGATATCGACCGTCCGTCTGCACGTCTAGACGATATTTTATAAATAGAGGAAGTTATTTAGTCCTCGATATGCATTTTACGATTATTGACTAATCAAATTATCATTCATCCAACGAGTTTGCGCGGAAAACTGATACCGTTCGAACGATGGGAGTTTTACATATATTTTTAGTTACACAGTCTGCATGTTGCATTTATAAATCGAAATTCATAATCAAACCTATACATCCATAGTTCGAAAAGGTGTTCACATACATGAAACTAATCTTGACTCTAAATATCATGCACCTAATATCAGATATTATCAATGCGAAATATTAATAAACATCTTATACTGCATTTTATTAATCTTGACTCAAAATAGCATATACCTAATATCTTATTTTTAATCATCATTCAATATAATAAATATATTAATTTGCTATGGTCAAATGTTTAAATTTAGATTGTAGTTCACTATCGAGTTTCTAATAATGTACACGGAAATTCCGTAAGCATTTCAATAAGTTTCTAGTAGATATTTTTTTTTATATAATAGTGAATGTAGTTTTTTTTTTAATGTGACCCAGACTTGCACTCTCTCTATAAATGAGTAGAGAGTGCATGTGAGAGGATGTGAATATATCTCGACTTCCATAAATCATAAACTTGCTTTTACATTATGTATGTTAGTGTGTATTATCTCACGACCGGAGATATGTTGAGTACTATATATTTTGGGGGCCGCCGCCGTCTAGACACGCACACGTTTCGAGTGGCTGAATTTCGTAATAGCAGTTAGTTTAGAGACACTCGTGTACTAATGCTTCATGCATATCTCCCCTCTGGCTCTAGCGCACATGTCTCCTCTCTATGAGGACATAGTTGTAGACAATCGATCTCTCTTTTATCCAAGTAGACACCTAGAGGTTACATGATGATGGTGTCTGGTAAAGTGCGTTGTTGTTGTTGCCGTGTGGCCAACTATCGCGGATCTATTCGATATGTCGACAGAACAGAAGTGTGTCAGAACGGAGAGGTAGGTAGAGTAGTTTGTAGTAGTCGTAGTGTAGGTCACACTGTCTGGTCTGGCCGCCTGCCTCTCCAATGGCCCAGACATATTGATTCAACCCGCTCACAGAGAGGAGGAGGAGCAGGTCTGCCTCGGCCCGACTACTACTCTTTTATCTAGACCTAGCTTGATGATATATATCTACATACCAAACATTTCAATTTTGCAGACGCCCGAATTTTATTGGACACATAAAGGGATTCCATCTAGTAGGACGCATCTGCGACGCCCAAAAGACACATTCATTTATTCATTGCCTTGCATCTATTATTTTAAGTACACATTTCAGGAATTATTTAATTTTGTTACAAATAACTGAAATATATATGTTGGAAGGACAAAGTTGTTTTCGAAACAATAATTAATTAATTACGAACGTCATCGAGAAGTACGGGTGTCTGAAATCTGGACCTTGAGAGATTGAGAGACAATGATGTTGGGGAATCTTCTTACCTTTATATTATTTTCTCTCTTCCATTCGTTTCTTTCCACTTTATTTTTTTTTTAAGAGCATAATATACATTTACGTCGACCAATTTGTGCATGTTTCAAATAGCAAAAACCGCAATTAGCCGACAATAAAACAGAGATATTTCGGTTCGGCTTTCTCGTAAATAATTTTACGGCCCGACGGACTTGAAAATGTAGAGGAGAGAAACGAAAGCGGAGAGGAGATGAGAGGATGATTTTGCAGCGGAATCGATGTGGATTAATCCTGGGGTCGGTCGAATCAGGTGGGTCTAATTAAATGTATCCAAAATTTAGTGGGTAAGTTTAATGTTTCGCTGGGGGTGGCAAACCGAAGTTTTAAAGGGGTTGCAGCAGTCCCTGCGGCGGCGCGCGACCAATAAATTCCACCCAGGACGAGACTCCCGGGTCCCCACCGAAACAATTAGCAGAAAACGGCGTTTAATTTCGCAATTAACGGAAACGCCATTAATTAGTTAACGTGTGTGCGGGGGAGCGCGGCGTTGCGCAACGCAGATCGCGCAACATGTGCTGCTGATTTCGATGCTTCTGCTGCTCTGTTATGTTTTAGTTCTCTTACACATAAAATAAAACATAATTTGAAAACCTTCTCGGAACGGGGCTAAAACTGTCTAATTTAATTTTATTAATAATTCAACATTTTAATTAAATTAATTTTGATGGTATTTTTACAGGAAATTGAATGAAAGCAACGAAAATTTAGTTTAAACAAAATATTGTAGAATTTCTTGCGTTGAATTTCTAGAGTAACGGTATGGGTTACTATGGGTCATTTGACTTTGTCTTGTGTTAAACTGTAAAAAGGAACTAAACTAAATTTGAGGTGAAGGCTTCTTGGCAAAGAGCGCACCAGTTCTTGCAGGCAATAAAAATTAGCGACAGGACGATGGAATGAGTGAGAGAAAGAGAGAGGAAGAATGATGGTGGCGCCTGTCGGACAGGACTTTATGTTCATCGTTGCAGTTCGCGAAAGAAGGAAGGAAATAAAGAAATAAATAAAGAAAGGAAAGGAGGCATTCTTTTGTGAACTTGTGAGCCATCAGCGCGCGCGTTCCTCGCCGCCACCCCCTCACGCCCGACGATTAATCATTGAAAGTGTCACGATTTATTTATATTTATTCCTCGGGTTTAATGAACCATTGTTGTGATGTGTACTGAATGAAAAACATTGTCTACGTACTTACTTACATCCAACATACATACAACGAGGCTGTTGTCTGTCTGCCTGTGTTTGGGTTCTTCGGAATTTTATGCATTCGCTACGCAATGACGCGCGAACGAAAAGGAAGAGAAAAAAGAAAGAGATGATGACCAAGAGAAAAACCGAAACCAAAACAGGGAAAGAACAACACCATTACGAGATTATTAATATGAATGTCGACCGTGCGGTCGAATGGAAAAATACAGCTCGAGAGGTCAAGCTTATATATATATATACCAGTCGTCTCCTTCGCATCATTCCTTCTCCTCCTTCCTCATCATCATCTTCTTCAACCTTTACTTTTTTTTTTCGTTTCATATTATCATTATTATTATTTCTTCTCAGACGCACACACAGATATATACACTCAAATAAAACCAAAGAAGAAAAGTGTGCCTTTTTGTCTGCCACCGGACGGACGAGTTGCTGTTATATGCAAATCCTTTTTATGTCCTCCTCTTCCTCCTCCTTCGGCATACAGAGGAGACAGAAGAGCGCGTGGTATGGAGTGAACGGCGGACGGCGCGAGAGGAATCCAGTTTCGATTTCTCGAAATTTCGACGGGGCCCAAAAGGAAAATAAACACGGGGCCGAGCAAAAGATAACTTTCGAGACGTTATTACCAAGAAAAAAACCCACATCACCGCAAACGAAGACCCACAAAGATCATCATCATCCGACGCCCAACAATATATTTTTATTGTTGAAATCCCAAATAATACGCTCTTTTTTCTGCAGTGCTAACAGTAAATTAGGTACTTGATACTAGGCGTATAGCGACAGTTAATCTTAATGGATGGGTGATTTGTGTTAAATTAAGAAATCTAAATACTACATATATTTACAATTTATATAACAGATGTGGGCTCTTTCTATGAGACATTGCGGCTCCCACTAAAAAATGGCTCTTTGCTCCAAAAAGGTTGTCGAAAAAAAATCGTTAAATAAATCCTATTAGAAACTTGAATACAAAATAATAAATTAAACAAAACTGAATTAAATTGATGACAACAAGAATTTGTAACTTTTCAGCATTTCGCGGTAATGAATCAATTGTGTTTATTTACGTGATATTTAAATAATTCAATTTAATTAAAACGTAAATCAGACATCGTAATAACATGTTTCGTTTAATTTGTTTAATATTTACGTAATAGTTTTTTTTAAAATTAATTAATTACATTTATTATAACAATTTGCTTTCGCAACGCGACGCTTATTATTAGCATTAATTGTAATTTATTTACGCAATTTGTTAAAACTTAATTAATTTATTTATTTAAAAATCATATAAAGAAATTTAATTTGAATTTACAAAATTTAAAAAATAAAATAGTTGAAAGGTTGCAGTTTTAAACGCGCTTTTCAGAGCTCGGTTTTCCAGCTAGTTGGCTTGCGATTCTTTGATTCCATTGAGGTCGGTTCTACGTAGGTATTTTTTTGCCGCCGCGGGGGGCGGTTTCTGCGGATAAGTCGATAGTTGTTGGTGCACAGAGAGAGGCTAGAGCTTGGCCCTTCGCGAGCACGTGTGTGTGTGTGTAGACATAATCAATACGCAGCAAACACAGAAAGGGCCCACATTGCCGCCCTCGCACGCCAAAAACCAGACAGAGGCGGCAGACAACATTCAGAAATTCGGTGCGTGAGTGCGTGCGCGTTCCACTTCATTCATAAAAAATATACTGGGTGAAGAAAGGGCGAGAGAGAGAGAGAGAGGAGTCCTTTCCAAGGACGAAGAACGTAAAAGGGCCGAGGTCGCAGCCGCCGCCGCCGACGACGACGCCCCCATCTCCAGGATGTGATTTAAACCGTCTGCGATCCCCCCAACTCGGTAATACGGTTACACGCTAGACGCACCACTCACACCGACGCCCGCGCTCCGTCCCCCACATTTCACCTCCTTTTCCTCTACCCTTCTGCTTAGCTTAATGCTCCTCTCGAGTATCCTTCGACCCACATATAAAAAGGAAAGAGGAGGAGAAGAGTAAAAAGAAAAAGAAAAGTATATAGGGAAGACGTGTAAAAAAGACGAAGTCGAGTGAGGAAAAAAATGCGATAGAGACCCACATTCAGACACACCTAATCAATCTTTAATATCCACGCCTCCCATTTTCCAGCTATAAAACTGTATTACCCCGATGGGGGGTAGAAAGCGATGGATAGAGAAAAAGAGAGCGCAAAAAGAGGGGGCGGAAAATTGGAGCACCAAGACTCTTAATATGTTTTTATCAGCGAAAATCGTACCGCCAGGACTACTTTAGTAGACCGAACATCTTCATGGATCACTCTACCAATCTAATAAACCGAAAGATCTCTTAAGGTTAATCAATTTAATTAATATTGTAGAAAAAAAAAAGGAACAGTCTGGACTTGGAAAGGAAAAAACGCAGACAATTTCCTCTGATTGAATTCAGATTTTTTTCAACAATTCACATACATAAATTCATTATTAATAATGTTCTTGATAAAGTACGTATCAAAGGAATATTACTGAAAAAAAAATCTTTCTTATATATTATACGAACTTATAAATTCAGATTTGCTTTTTCAGTTATACAAAAAATCTGGAAAGTTTCTTTAATTTATTTATTATACGTTAATAATTTAACATTCACTTTGTCTATATTATTTTTCATTATTATATAAGTATGAAAAAATTTAGAAAATTATTTTATCCCAATCTAATTCAATATAATTTAATGTAACCTAATTTAATTGCAACGAAACAAAATTTTCAATATGAATTTAATAAAAATGTCTTACAACAAATTTTTATAATAATCTTTGAATACAAAGTATTTCAATGAATCTTTTGGAGAAATACGTTATTAAACAATGATGATAGAAAAAAGAAAGAAACCGAGAAGAAAAGATTTCTTTTGTGGATTAGTTCGAGCGATTTAATAATCGGCTTAGAGCTGAAAATCCTCAGCGCAGCTCGAAAGTTCGACTGAAACTCGCATAAAACTGAACCGTCAACTTTCGGCATATACGATTTTTTTTTTTTTTTTGAGAAATAAAAATCAATAAGGGAGACGGAGAAACCGGTGGGATATTGTTTTAAACGACTGGCAGCGCCAGCTTGGATCTCTCTAATTTAAGATCAAATTTCACCTCGAGATTTTGCCTTCTCATTTTCTTTTCAAGAAAAGCTTTTCACTACTTTTCTTTCAAAGAATTTCCTTTATTACACTGTTTTTTTTGTATAACTAGCATTATACTAAACTTCAAGAAATTTAAAATTACGTAAATCAACTTTTTTTAAATTATGTATAATTAAATTTTCTGTTAACTTATATCAAAATTAACAGTTTGCAAGTATATTCGTGTGCGGATGTACTAATAATACGAAGACTCATTGATTCCATCTCGATTAGTAGAGATGTATTTATGTTTAGTCTACGCGCCCTGCGTGCAAGTGTTTATTCATCGCATCAACAAGGGGACGAACGAAGAATTTCTGAAAGCGGTTATCGACCCTGTCTTCATCGCCTTGTAATGCAAACAACGAATTTCGAATCTTCGATCCCGAAATTACAATGCAATTACTTTTATACAGTCAAAACACGTGCGGTCCTTCTTGACGAAACTTGTATACTTTATATAGAAGGATTTTTAATAAAAATAAAATTAAATTGAATGATGAAATTTTATTGAGACATCTGCGATAACAATCATTTTTTGGCTTGGGATTAAGTCGAGGCTTATGTAAAAGAGGAAAGAGAATAAATAAGGGTAGTAATACGAGAAATCCGCAAAGACTTCGAGCGACGTTTACATAAAACTTTGCCGCGCAGACGGCAATCTTCGAAATCTTCTGGGAAATCAGGGGAGGCCCTGCAGATTCAATATAAAATGTGTGTTATATATATACATGCATGCACGGAGGAATGTAAAAGCAAAAGAATTACTGTTCAGATTTGTTTCGCTCAACATTTTTTTTCAGACTTAAAGAGTAAAATTAGGAAATCAATGAAATTATCTTGGGTTGTTGTATAAACGTAAATAATATTTGTCCAGTATTATTTTATGTAGTCACCATGACGACCAACTTATTTTGTAAATACTTGTATAAGTAACATGACTTGGTGATTGGTCATTTTAGAGAGAAGTGTTAAAATGCTCTGTTGTCAAGTTGTTAATTTAAACCCGTCGTCGCAGGATTCTCCTCTATTTTTGTGTCCTGCAACGTTCAATTCCAGAGACTGCGTTTCTTAAGTTTGACCCTTCTTACCACATAAAATAAAAAAAGAAATCTTCGGTATTATTTATAAACCGTCGCCGCCCCCCCTCCGAAAACCGATGACGGATTGAGGCGTCCTAATGAATCTTCGCATTAATTGCGACGTGATTAAAACAAATTTAAAAAAAAAAAAAATAAAGGTTGAGGAATATCTTGTTCCTCGATCGGATTTTCTATTTTCGTTTGCCCACCGCGAAGAGAAGAGAGAGAAAAGTGGAGAAGAGCGCTGCCCGAAATCTTATCGTCTAGACCCAATTAATTACTTCGCTAATTAATTCTTCGATTACAACGAAATCATTAGCCGCGAATCTTATTACACGAAAGCCGGAGCAACATATTTTATGAAAGTCGAACATTTATAATCCGTGGGGAGAAAAAGATTAACTAATTTTTTAATTTTTTATTTTCATTTTTATTTGAAAATTATTATTTTACGTTTTCAATTATCATAAGAAAAATGTTATTGCATAAGCGTAATCTTTAGTGTAAATGATATGGCGGATATACCCGCCGCAAATGGTTATTTATTTAAAACAAGTAAGTAAACAATTGTGGATACAAATTACTCGATACTTGTCAAGTATAGCGTAATGTGGTGGAATTCTAAAGGTAATTTTTGTAACAACGCGACTAAATACGGTGCGGTAATGACGTAGCCATCATCATCATCATTAGATGCGTATGCAATTAGCATAGGGATATATGTGTAATTAAGAGTAAAGGACGTTTAATGGATCAAATCCGAGCCACGATTATTATGCTCTCCGCTTCGGAATGCGATAAGTACTACTGTGTTCTCTCCTCGCTCCGCTTCTATTTTTTCCTCTCGATCTTCCTTTCTCGTTCAACCCTCGTCATTCCCATTCTTTTTGCTCTCTCATGCACACACGCACATACTATAGCGACTCCCTCGTTACGCGCATTCCAGACTTTACACGCTTATAAAAATCCACAAAACGAAATAATATCATTTTAATTGGCTTCGTTTCCACAAACGTTTTTCGTCTGCATTATTTATAAATCCGAATAATCGAATCGCTCTGCAATAATATTTCGAAGAAGAAAAGATTTTTTCGAATTCCACCCTCAATAAAATATCTTCAGATTTATCTGGAAGATTAACGCCGGCTTAATTGCATTTCAACACTAGTTTCGGAGTTGGGGGTTGGTGGTTTTTCTTCGCGTTTCTCTCATTGCATCGCGCGCCGTTCGGGGTGGTAATATTTTAAACCGTCCGACGGTATAAATCTTTTGGGTAATAGCCTCGGCGTTCGCCAAGGGCAATAAATATTCATATAGGTGAGGTCGGCCGCACAGAAAGAGACCACTAGCGAGAGAGCGAGCGAAAATTGATGATGTCGACCCTTAAATCCTCCTCGTCCAGGACACCTCTAATCTATGTCCCTAACCGAAGAAAGTCTGCATGTACCATACACGTAAACCGCGTGCGTGGATGCTCTTCCTCTCCAACGTCTCGTCTAGACTGCGGTAATCCGTGAGACGGAATTAGCCTGTTTATCGTTCTTATGCATACACGTACACATTCTTGCCCAGACTATACAAGAAACCTTCACCATTTTTACTTTGTCCTCCCTCAACCCTCTCCATTTCTCTCTCAAACTCCCTTAATATCATCTTAAGCAGAGTTTACAGACTTCTGGTGCGATTTATCTCCTCGGGAAATTAGGAGTGGGACACTGTGTAACGATGAATAATGATGCAGGAAAGAGAGAGATGCGTGAAAGTGGATGAGGTGAATTGAAATTATAAATACCTTCAGACGCCGCAAACGAAAGCCAAGAATTACACATACATTGTAACGATTCACGAGGCGTTGTGGCGCGGGCAGATTAATCACAAAACGTTTGCGCTAAATCCCCCCAAAGATCTTCGTTCAAGCAATTGAGCACATTTTAAAGACTTTTAATCACAATCATTTCAGTAATCGAAAAATCAATATTATTCTCGTTTTTTCTATAAATTGAGAAACTTTAATTGTCTAATGCAATTCCAATAATTTTCTTTTTAATCTCTTTTAATTTTCTTTCTGGTAATAATAATATAAAGTTCGCGTGCAATAAATAAATTGCAAATTGCATAAGAAAGACACATACAAACACACACGATAAAATGCGGAATTAATTGTCGGTGGGGCAATTAAAGTCTGGCATTGCAAATAAATGTGGAAACGTTCGCAATTAGTGCAATTCCCGGCATGACAAGGACACGAAACTTTTAGCGCAAAAATGCAATTAATGTCGATGACAAAAAAAATATAACAATTTCAACTTTATGGAATTATATTCTTGATCCAGATCATATCAAAAGCAAATGTAGAATTTTCTAAGTAAAGAAAAATAATCTAAAAAATTTCTAGTATTTAAATTTGATCAAAACTAGTTCTGTAAAATATTCTAAAATATATAGAACTTATTGTAGTACAAGTAATATTTTTAATTAATTTGCAATGAGAAATAAAATCGAAATTAGCAAAATAGTGAGAAAAATTTAATCATTTTTATATTGAATTTTAAGTTTCTATTATATAATTGCATTGAATGCACTAAATGAAAGGTAACGACCGGATAATAAGGAATAATTGTTTAGTAAGCAATAGTTGAACTGTCGACTATTGCTAAAAGCTAATTGCAAAAAAAAAATTATCAGGAAATGCTTATTGCGAAAAAAATATAAAATATCTGCGTTTTTTAATGGAGACCCGGAGGGTCAGGATGAATTAGATGGGGGAAAATAAGAGAGAAATTAATAAATAAGTAAAAGCGTCTCTATAATTGGCTTTTTAAAGTCAAACGCGTTTCATCCCTGACGAAAAGTGGAAAGAAATAAAAAAATAAATAAAGAGGCGCGAAATATGAGGGAAGAGGATGAGGAGGAGGAGAATAAATATCTGCCGTCTCGTCGCGGGAAATTTGAATAAAAATCATGAATAATAATTTCCCCGGGGCGGCGAAACAAATCCGTAAATTAATTAATTGCCGGGCGGGAATCGGGCGAAACTTTTGAATTTCAAGATGCGACAAGAACAATGATGAAAGAAACAAAACAAAAATGAAGAAGAAGCGGGAAAATTAAAAAAGTTTAGACTTGATCCTGTTAAAGAATAATAATCAAGTTAGTCTCGATATTAATTAAATGATTTAAGAAACTTTACAATTATAAATAGTAAAATATTTGTTATTTGAATATTATTAAGAGATTAGATAATTATTTAACTTTTTGTTGTTAATTCCGTGAATTTGAGGAGATTATTATTGATTAGTAATAAAAGATTAAAATTATTTTAATTTTATCTGCGAATTTATTCTAATTATGAAGCAGAGACAATACAAGTTTATAAAAAAAAAATAGATGCTCGTTATTGTTTTCCAGCTGTTATCGATGCGATGATATCAAAGGTTGCCGGATATCTCCGGATTCGAAGAAAAATAAATAAATTGAATTAAAACGATTAATTCGGTTTCGTTTATCAGTCGTCTGGGCACATATCTGCTATCTGCTTGTATGACTGTAAGTGTGTTTTTGTTCATTATCCTTTTTAACAATACAATGATGCGTTGTATGTGGTAAATAATAATATTTATTGTTGTGCGGATGGAGCGAGGGACGAAGACGGTCGAGCGATGCAGTCTAGACACTCGACTTCCTCGTCATAAATTATGGAAACGAGGCGCGAGCAAGAAAGATTTCCCCAAAATGGATTTACGCTAAATATTAATAAGACAACACCAGACACCTAACGTCTTCAAAAAAAAAACAAACAAGAAAAACTTGAGAACAAAACGACTTAACAATATTACAAATCGTTTCTGTTTAAATAATTTCAATTCAATAAGTTGCAAAGTTGAATTAGTTAAAATCATACTCCATTTTATAAATAGTATTGAATAATTTTTGTAAGATATAGAAAAATGACTCATTTTCTAGAATTGTGAAATGAATCTATTTGAAAATGACCGAAAATTTAAAATGACAAAAATGGAAATTATAAAAACTAAATAGAATTTAATTAGTATAAAATAATTGGAAGTAACCAAAAATTTAATGAAAATGAAAAAATAATAAAATTGACTGAAAGAAAAACTTGAGAACAAAACGATTTAATAATATTACAAATCGTTTCTGTTTAAATAATTTCAATTCAAAACTATTTTTTTTCCAAATTGTCAATTTGTCAACATGATTTTATCTAAATTAATAATTTTTGTAAGATATAGAAAAATGACTCATTTTCTAGAATTGTGAAATATATTTGGAAATGATAAAAAAATGACGAAAATGGAAATTATAAAAACTTAATAGAATTTGTATAAATTGATATAAAATCACAAATGGCTAAAATTTTATAAAACAATTGGTAACCAAAAATTTAAAGAAAATAAAATTGACAAATCGTTTCTGTATAAATAATTTCAATTAAAAAGTAGCAAAATTAAATTAGTTAAAATCATAGTCCAAATAAATAAACTATTTTTTTTTCTAGTTTCTAAATTAAATTAATCTAAACTAATAGTATTTAGTAATTTTTGTAAGATATTTTCTTGAATTGTAAAAATTTCTTGAAATGTCAATAATATCTGCTGCCGCGTTTAAAATCCTCGTCACCCTTCTTCTTTATTTTATTTTTTTCGACGGATGGATTTATTATATTTCGGATCAATCGCACCGGCGCTGCATCAGATCTCAACGAATCACAATAAAATAATATTGCAGAAAAATCTCATTTTAAACGTCGAAGATCCACCGCGCAGGAAGATCATGCACATTTTTTTGTTGTCTGATTCAAATTGAATCTGGATGAATGGTAATATTAAGCACGCACGCAAGTTGTGTTGCCTACATACTAATAAAAATTGAATTGTTTTTTGTTGTTGTTAATTTGGCTATAAAATTGCTTTAATTAAAAGATTGGTAACAATTTATAACAAAAAAAAAACTTGCAATTTGTGCAATAATTAATTAATTAAAGGATAATTTAATGTTAATGCAATTTAAATAAATTAATTAATTTATAAAATATTAAATTTTTGAAAGTAATTGTTAAATAATTTACGTAATAATATCATGATTTTTTGTTGTTGTTTTCAGTTTTAAGGCGATTAAATTTAATGAACGCTTTTGATTTCCATAAACGTCTTCAACCTACAACAGTGGAAAAAAATGTGAGCACGTAAGAACGTTTAACGATGAATAATTTTAATTATACTCTGAAAAACTGATTATTCACGAATTATAATTTTTTTTTGGTTAATCATTCCATTTATAGAAACTGGCTTGCAATTCGCACTTTACGTAATTTATTGGTGCTTTTTTATATTAAATTTAAATTGTTATTGTGGACGTAATTTATATCCTCCAGACAGCAGTTTAAGGTTTCTTTAATGTATGCAATTATTTAAATTAAAAATATAAATTTAATTAAAAAAATATATATAAAAAATCAAAAATATATAAATGAAATCGTATAAAGCATCAATTGGAAATATCTAAAATATTCAAAAGATAATTCAAAATTGAAATTATAAAAATTAACAAGAATTTCAAAAAATAATAATTGCAAATTAAACAACCAAAATTACAATAATCTAACTGCAAATTATCAAAAATTGAATATAATAAAAGTAGAACTAACTAAAAATTATAAGAATTCAATTGATATAAAATTAAATGATCAAAATCTTTCAAAACAATAACCAAAAATTGAATGAAAATAATCAAAATTTAAAAAAGGCAAAAATTATTAAAAATTCAATTGGAATCATAAATTAAACAAATAAATTCTCAAGAAGTAATTGAAAATATTAAAAAATTTAATTGAAAATGATAAAAACTAAAAAAATAACATGAATCAATTTCAAAATGATCGAAAATATATAATAACGAAAATTATTAATTAAATTATTAGTAAAAAATGATACAAAATCACAAATGACTAAAATCTCTTAAAACAATTGGAAATAACAAAAAAAAAGGACTAAAATTAAAATGATTAAAAAATTCAAGAAAATATTCTAAAATTTAATTGAAAACAGAGACAAAAATTATAAAAATCAAATTGAAAATGATCAAAAATCAAGAAATTCAATTGATATAAATTCACAAATTAAGTTTAAGTTTAAGTTAAGTTTATAGCAACTATTTAAAATGTATAAAAGGAATCGAATTGGATTCTTTAATATGAATTTATGCGAAAGAATTGCAACATTTTGTAAATAAATAAGAAAAATTGCAATTTACTATAGATATTCATCAAAGTTTGTTTTATTGGCAAACAGCGCATCTTGTTTAAGGCATTATTCATGTATTTTCATGCCTTCAATAAATATATATATATAACTACATGCATATATTTCCTTTATCCTCTCGTTGGTGAAAACGGGAGAGAAGGATTCCAGGAATTGAAATATTCATCACATTTTCCAACATCACCTCTATCTTATTTTCTCGCGAATTTTCTCTTCCACCGCCACTGCACGCACATGCAGACACACGCCAGTCGTCCTATTGAGAGCCTTTCACATGGCACGAAATAAAATTCAGGCTTTAAACTGATTTGTATGCAAAGGTGAAGAGCACGATGCCGAGGAAGCATGAATAAAAAAAATATATATAAGAGGATGAGAGTAAGAAAGAAGGAGAATATGAGGAAAGCAAGCAGAAAAGAGAACGAAAAAATGAAAAATAAACGAAAGAAACAAGGAAGAGAACGACGGGACGAGCGGTAAGTAATGTTATTCATAGATTCCTGGAGCTACTGTGCCTGCTCGACGGACTGTGCCGCTTCTTCTCGCTGGCGCTTCTTCGCTAAAACCTCATAAATTCTCGATTAACAAATTTATTGCTTCGACCGTTTCATTTTTTATATAATCTCAGAGCTTAAAACTTTCAAATTATTTCTATTCGATTGTTGGAATTATTCGAGAATTACTCGATCATTGCATTTGCAACGAAATCCTTGACACACTGCGCTTTAGCACCAGGATGTTGTAGTTAGCCAACAACAGTTCGATGTGCAACGCGAAGCATTAGAGATTTGCGCTGGGAATGCTGTTGAGTAAATTTCCAATGTATTCTTTTCAAGGATTTATCAAATGAAATACTTTTAAAAATGTGCACTACATAAAAAAAATGATTGCTTAACATGCAAATTTATAATTTATTACATTGCACTAAGTTACAACATTTCTTTATACATAAATATAAAAAAGAAGTATTTATTTAGTATTTTATTATACAATTATAAGTTATTCTTAAAATAATTTATAGACCACCTAGAAGAAATACAAAAGTAGAAATCTAAACATTAAATGATACTTATAATATATAATTTTTCTTAAAATGTAAAAAAAATTAACTAAAAAATAATAATTTATTAATAATAAAATATATAATTTTCTTAGTATTCTTTTAAAAAAGTTGTTACAAAAATAATTTATGAACCAATTATAACTATATACGTTTTATACTGTTTTACCAAATAGATTAGTTTATGAAATTTCATAGAAATCTAATCATTAAATCTTACTTAGAATTCATATAATTCCGGTTAGTGCGCACACAAATAATACTAATGATTAATTAGAATTATGAACATTAGTTTCGACGTGGAATTCTTTGCGCTATATTTTTTGAATCTTAGTCAATAAATCTCACAGCTCAAATCAAGCTTGACTGATTTATATTAATTATAGTCAATTATTTTAACAAGCATTGTAGTTTTTAATTTAAAAATTAAAAACATTCAGTTTGTAGAATAAATTATTAAAATATTTTATTTACATTCTTAATATTATAAAATTTTTTTAGGAAAAACTTCAATATTTTGAAGGAAACTAATAGAAATAATATGAATGAAATATTGATTCGATTTGAATGAATGTGAATGTGCTTCTGTGTGAATGGTGACTTTGAACCCTTAAAACCGCACAAAAACGATGAGAAGAAGTGTCGTTTAAATTTGGAATTACCTTGAGTAGGAAATGTGGAGTAAAGTGTGCGGTTTTGTGTTAAGCTATTTTCGAATGGCGGCGTGCGTGTGGAAATTTCGGATGATGTCGTAGTGGAATACGTTGAATATAAATAGAGGCTTGGGGGCTCAGTCGAAGATTTTCATGAACTCCTCTTGCAGCTGATATTTCTACGATCGTCGTTGTTATTGTAGTTGTAAGCTGAACTTACTTTCCGACTAGTTTGCACACAGTATATTTACCTACATACGTGTGAGCTGCATACGAAATCCGTATGCAAACGACGACGATGAAGATGGAGATATGCGCGGAGATTGCGAGTGAGCGAGTGAGATGGGATGGAAGAGAATCGCGAGAAGAAGTTCTGGCTAATTTGATGTCAGCGAGTCAATCACCTTTATGTATCGGGTCGCACGTCGTCTGCATGGAGATGGCTTCTTCCTTCCCGACCGAAAACAACCCTCCCAGAAATCGTACCAAAAACCTCTCTCACCTGACAAAGAGATAGTAGCTAGCAGAGTGAGATGACTTCGCATAAGCTCGAACGCATCAGGTATTCAAGTCTCTCTCCTCGCCAAACGAAAAAGGGGGAAGCAGCGAAAAAGAGGACTTCGTGTCGCAGCCGCTATCTTCCACTCCGCATGTGACTTTGATTAACCCGAAGATAAAGTCAGGATTCTTAATATGACTGGATTAGGTACGTATTTCATTCCAAAGGTAAAAGAAGGCAAAAAGCCTGAAAAATAAACCCAACTCGAATTGTCGTTGCTGCCTTGAGATTTGCCCAAGTCGAGGTGCAGTCATGCAATCATTATTATGCATTCGCATAGACTGAGCGAACGAGCTAGCGAGCGAGGGAGGGAAAGATATTTTTATTAAGTCTAGACTTCGGACCAGACCGAAAAATCGTAAAAACCTTATCTAGATTATTATTATTCCAACAATACACCATCGTCGTCGTCACAGCCTGCCTCGATTTATCTTTATATCATTTTTTTTCCTCTTCAAACATACTGCACACTCAAATACAAAAGCCAGGCAGACGGTGAGAAAGCTTTTGTTTGTTTTGGGTTTACCCGAAACGAGACATAAACAAAAATAATAAGAGAGAAACATTGGGCGAGAATTTATATCCTCACGATTACATTCGGAAAGGAAAAACTGTTTGTGGATATCAATCCGAGAAAGCGTTATCCTATCAATTACCGTAGAACAAATACATTTCAACAAAACACTTTTTTATCTGTAGCAATTTTCAACAAGTTTTTTCATAAAAATAGTTTACAAATTACATTAGAAATATTAATTGTTAATCTCACGGTACACTTGGAAGTTATAATTCAATTTTCGTGGTAATCTTAACCCATTACGGATGAGCGGCGAATATATCCACCACATCATTTTATATATGCAAAATAAGAATCTTTTATTGAGGCACCACTAATCTTTCTTATTACAAATCTATAAATATCATATTCTAAATAACAATTTTGAAGTTGATTATTATCTAAGAATAATTGTATACATTAGAGAAGTAGGTAAAACAAAGTGAAATGTGTTTAAAGATTGTGGGAAATTAGGTTTGTTTGTAAAGCAATTTCGGTAATATCGATACGGTCGGATGAGTTGGTTGGAGGAAAGTTTAAGGTCTGCACGGGAGTTAATTAGTTGTTTTCCGGATTAATGGAGATTGTGTGTTCAAGGATTTTGAGGTAAGGCGCCACCACTTCTCCCTCTTGCTCGCACTGTTGTTAAGTGTCGAGAAAACCGTTTGGGGAAATTATCACTAGAAAATTAATGCAGTCCTATTTATGTTACACTCGCAAAATCTTGTATTCTATTTCTTTCTCATTTTTTGGTTCGTGTGAGCAAGGAAATACTCATGTGCTTATAAGTGAGTGCGCGTTCGAGGATTGGCCTTTAATGATGTTCTTCTACCAAAGACAGAAAGAGAGAGAGAGAGAGAATGTTTGAATAGAGAATTAACGGTAGATTTCTCTTTCTTGTTCCGTCTGCCATAGAATCTCCTTATGTGAATTGTGCATTGAAAAACGAGGAAGGCGCGATAAGGAAGTTCCCAGGAAGTTGGCACTGAATTTGTTTCTTTATTCTCTCTCTTTCTCTCGCTCGCATCGCATCCGTATGTATTTGTCCTTCTTTTATATGTGAGCGCGCTTCTTAAAAATGTCTCCTCTCTCTGCACACTCTTATGTGCAGAAATGGTCGTTACGTGCACGTAATTCGAGCTTTCCGCATTCAGACCGACGAAATAATAATAATAATAATGAGAATACAAAAAATATATACACCGTTTGAAGTTCCTCCTCCTACGCGCACACATAAAGAAGAGAGGAAATACAAATTTTCCTCTCTTTTATGTTTTCCTTGTGCAAAGAGGAAAATCGCAAAATTCCATCGTTATAATGATCACCACCATCCCAAAAAAGATATAGTTGCTAGGCTTCGCTTCGCACTTGTTTCGTATCCTACTCTTCCGCAGATCACCCTCAAATTTGGATAGATCTGCGATGATAATTAATCTTTCTGCATTATTAATTCCATGAATGCAGCAGTTGCAATTTGCTGTTCGTGTCCATTATGCACGAAACAGGTTTGATTGCAGAATTACCATTTGCGTATGCGAGGCGGATATATCCGCCATATGATTAAGCTTTGATGTTATTCCTGTGAGATACCAAAACATAAAATTTGTAACGATGTTAACATAAATAATATTTAAAAAAAAGCAACCCCTAAATTAGTAACGTACAAAAAACAATTAACACTTTTGCACCTACGTAATTATCACCTATTTACGACCCACTTTCGGCCGACATTTTCTCCCCCATCATCATCATCATCCCCCTCAGTTGTTATTGTTGCTGCTGCTGCTGCCGCTTCTTCTATTATTATTTTTTGCCTCCCGGTGTTTAGAAATTTCGTAATTAAATTTCGGGCTGTCGCAATAAATTTGGGGCACACCGTAATGTCTCTATTAATTAACGCAAATAATAAAGGCAGGACGACGAAAGAGGCGTTAAATTATGGGAAATGGAAGGAGAGCGTTCATCTCTCTCTCGCATTTTAATGTATTCACGGTGGTGTATTATGTAAACACGCGATATTACTGCGCGAAACGAGGGAGGAGGAAGAAGTTTTCCGGCCAAGAAAAAAGAAAACGCTATGAAAAGAAAGAGAGAAACCGTAAAGTCATCGGCAACAATGGTGTTTCTGCATTGTTCTTCGATGAGACAATAATAAATGTAATGCAATGTGGAAATGGAGAAGCGAGGAAATCTTGGGGAAAATCTATGAAAAGGAAGTACAACGACCTCGCACAACGCCTTCGCATTATTTCGTCGAATCCAATTGTTTATTTGCAAAAATAACAATATGGTGGATAGCGATTCTGGCGTACCGCTGGGTTCTATACTGGGTCTCATATTTCGTTTTCAAATAATTGAATTTCGTATTTTTACAGAATGAAAATAAACGTACTTTTTGGGGATGATGAATGTAGGAGGCAGCACGGTAAAATTGTTGCTGCTGCAGCTGCTGGTAATTGCAAAGAGTAGTTTTTCGTGTTGCACGACGGAGCGGAGAACAAACGTTCCGCATTCCAATGCCACCTGAACCGGCCGCAAAATTTAATTATTTATTTGCAAATTACAAATTGAAATAAAAAAAATAGAAAACCGAGTAGACGCGTGAAATGCATTTCGTACGCGAATGATTTTTTTTATGGTAATAAATATTTGAAATGTGTTTCAAGGATGCACCACACTACACACGCAAACGTAATCTAATGCACGGCTAAATGGGAAATATAGTAGAGTGAGTGTGTGTATTCGTGTCATCATCAATTGGACCTTGAAAAGTGGTGTGGCCCCCACACACACACTGTGTACTCTAAACACATTACAACACGGCACATCCTCTATATTATTTCTCAGCACTAATCCTCACCATTACATCTAATTCGCATCTGAAATCTATTCCATCTGCGCTCCGTGACCGCTTTTCTTCATCTTCAACTTCCATCATCATTATTCATCGCAGACGCAAACGAATCATCAATCATCATTTCAAACTTTGGAACTTCACTAATAACAATTAATTAATAATCTTTAAACATAATGTTTGATTCAAGGTCTTTGTACTTTCGAGTTACCTAAAAGTTCAAGTGCTGATTTCTTCGTGATTCAAATATATTTACAATTAGCCTATGCAAAAGAAGTTGCCTACAAGTAATTTTGTAATTCCAAACATTTCATTTAGGGATTTTGGTTAATTGTAGATGATTATTCAAGGATCAAACGCGAATGCTAATTGGAAGAATAGAGAAATGGAAACGTTTCGCAAGTGTAGACTTAATGAAATTGTAAAGTGAATGCAACAATTTATGTACGTAGCGAAACAGTCTATTGAATTTCTAAGACGAGTCGAGTCGAGTCGAGAGCCTGAACGAAAAACGAAGAGAAAAATAGGATTGTACAGACGACCGCCAGGACCCGAGGACGTCTTCTGCGATCCTTGCCATGTGCAGTAATCGCTCTGTACATCCACTCTCGTGGTCATACTACTACCATCATCATCATCATTCGTACCTGTTCACCTTGAAGGAAGGAATAGCTCGCTCGACCACAACCGCGCGCACACACGTGCCTCATCTAAGTCTTCTAATCCGCGTAGAGAAAAGCCTGCGCTCTTGGAAACAGGAAAATTTGTAACGCTAAGGCGAAAGAAGAGAGGAGAGGCTGCACCAACGACATCAAGGTGGAGACATCATAAATTATTAATTTGCACGTAATTATTAACCATCGGCGATAGGAAAAAAAAAAGTTCCACCTTTAAAAGTGCCTCAAGACAACAGTCTTTGCACGCATATGTTATTAATAATTGCACAAATCTCATTCTCTCTTAGCGACAACAGCGCAACGTGATTGACGTAACTCCAGCTCTTACGTGATGACTCCAGCAATTCTCTTTCCAATTATTTACATTAACATATAAGATTGCACAATTTTGATTCTATTTTAACATTATTATTTCTCTAAACCAGACAAATGTTACATTTACTTATAAAAAATGTAATTTTTGAAAAAAAAAATTATAAAAATTATATTATAGTTTATTCGAATTCTTTTATCCAATTGCATCAGCAAATAGCAAAAAATAAATATTTTACATAAGATTTGTGTAAAAAATTCGATTTCGCAAAAAAAATGCACACAATTTGGTTGAGCAAATTCTCGCGATTTCATAAAGTCTACTACGTTATACAATTTTTGTTTTGTTCTTCGCTTCGCCTTCCCTTCTATTTCTGCCCATTTTAAAAATTGAGCAAGCGAAAAGTGCAGAAGCGGAATGCCGCGCCATTCCATTCATTCCATGCCACTTTCCTTGATCTTATTATGCAAATATGCAGTGTGTGTGTGCTCGCTTCAAAGGATGTCGCGCCACAACATCTTGTGACATCTGCCCCGTGTCGTTGCGAAACTCGGTTTTCTAGCTCTCCGAACCAGAACTTAGATAATTGCTGTTGCTGCTTTTTTTGTGTGTGTAGTTTTCTGTCGATAACATCCACGTCGTGTCACAAACAGCGTAAAGTTTGGAATAGAAGGTTTCTCTCAACTTCGTTCAAACACACATAAATGTGTCAACGCGACTTTGGTTACAGCGTGAAACGCACACCGAGTGCAAGAAGACGCGTCGGTTGCATAATAATTAACACTCCTCCTCATTTATGTATCTGGGTTAGAGCATCCTCTCTCATCGATGCCCTCTCTGTACCCTCGCGCTCCATTCGACTTCTATGAATAACATGATTTCGTAACATTCTTGCACAAAGAATTCATCGACTTTCCATTTCTCATAAAGTTCAAAATAATAGTTTATAAAAAAATAATTATGTTATTTACTTCAATCAATTGCATAATCGTTACATTTTGTATAAAAACACTTTCAGTTTTCTATTAAGTTTATGTAATTATGCATTTCATAGAACAAATAATCATAGACACAAATCTTATCTGTTTTCACTTTTTCATACATTATTGCATAAAATATCTTCAAGTATTAGTTTGGGACAATTACTATATTTTATTTGTTATTATTTATTGTATTATTATAATGCTGCATCCTGATGTTTATTAATGATACCGAAATTGGAATTGTATTATTAGTATTCAGCGGAAGCATTAATTAGTAACCAATGTTAATTAATTAGAGAACATTTAATTGAAAAAAAATGTTATACTTACATGTTATATAGACAAGTGAGACTTTAATTAGCTCAACGAAAAAGCTGTTATTATTTTGACGCATTATGGAATATAGAAACAAAACGATTTGGCAATAATCCGAATGAATGGGATCCTAAGCAAAGCAAAGCAAAAACTACAAGCATTAATGAATGAAAACTAAATCCATTCGCACATAAATACAACACCACATACACGGAGAGATAGACATAGACACACATTTTGCAACAGATTTTCTTTGCATATTTTAAAAGCCGAGCCCATGCGTTACGTAACATCTCTTGTCTAAATTGTTTATTCATGAGAAAATGGGATGCCTTTCGATTGCAAACTTTGTCCAATTGAATCATTAAAAAAATAGTTGAATTAATTTACTTGCACAAATTACTAGTTATTGGACGGTAAAATTTTATTGAAATGAAAGGTGATTTACGTTGAATTATAAAGTTGAAATTTAATTTACTTGCTTAAGTTACTCGTGCAAGTTACTTGTTATGTAGATGTAAAATAAATTTAAACGTTAATAAATTGTTTAAAACTTAAAACAACTAATATAATTGTACAAGTTACTTGGCAAGTACACGATATAAGTGGGCAATGGTGGTTAAATGTAAATGATTGTAGGTTTCGCGCGAAAATTAACCTAAAACTGACTTAAAACGTCTTGGGAGTAAGTAGAGTTTAGAAATTCGAGCAGTTTGCAGCGAGAACGGCTTTAATGAGTCCCTGGAAGAGTATACAGTTTTCGATTTGAACGCATTTCGGACTTTACAAAGAGAAAATAAATTTCAGTTTCTATGTAGCATTACATTTAGTGTTAATAAAAAAAATGCATTTCTTATAATCCTGAAATTGTTTGAAGATAATTGTGATTTTTAATGAAATGAAAAATAATTTACTTATTCGTATATTTATCAAAATATAATAATTACCTACATTGAAAAATACTTGAAATTATTTCAATACTCGTCAAGTTTTAGTCAAAATATTAAATCAATTTCTATTATTTATTTCAGTTCATCAAACTGAACATATTTTCTACTCGAAATAAAAAAAAAGTCCGATTCTATAGAAATTTAATCGTAAAAAGTAAAGTGTTGAGTTGTGAATCGGCAATAATTTAGTATTATCAAGATTTGGTATATAGTGTTGAAGTGTGATATTTTTTTTTAGATTTTTTATCGAATTCAACAGGATTGAAATTTTATAAAATAATTGAGCGATTTTTGATTTGTACAAATAGTTCTGATTTGGAAATAAGTTAACTTAAAAATTAAAATTGTTAATTCATAAATTATATTTATTAATTTAAAATTTTCAAGTTCAAATTTGATTAAAAATATATGATTTAAAGAAAATGTATTTACGTTCATAGAAACAGAAATTTTTGAGAATAAGATGTTCAATTATTGTTAAGTAATCGGTGGCAAGTTGGATTATGATAATTCTCAAATCACACCTACGCCTCGAGTTGCGTAATTAAGAATTGCTTCTGCAATTGTTAGCATTTTCGTTGCGAGATAAAAGAAATAATTTAAGTTTCGCAGTCCAAAGTGAAGATTTTGATTTGCATGTATTTGAGTAGAAAAAAAAGTTACTTACTTTCTTTGGTAAGGTAGCTAAAATTGCTCTTTCAGCTACTCCAGATTCAGAAGAAATTAATAGAAATTAACACAATATCTGAACATTAAAAACATGTACGTTTATTTTTGGTTCGCTCTATTCACTTTATATACATACATTCACTATACAAAATACATGTGGACACAAAAAACGCAACATACACACACACACTCTTAAACGATACTGCAATGTTGTGATCGCGACTACGGCGGCTTGTGGTCGCTCGCCCGCCTCCTCTGCCCCCGACCGACTTCTCGATGTGTCATTGTGACGTTCACCGAGTCTATCGTCGTCTCTCTTTCACCTTCCTTGCGTCGCATCACCTCCTCTCTCTATCATCGCCACTACCACTCGCACACAACTTGGATGATAACGAAAAGGATTTTTTCATGCATATGTACAGAGCATATCACACGCACACACATTCACAACCTTATCAGAAGTACTCCGAAGCCACGGCGCAAAATTTGATTGATTCCCCAGACTGTCGATGTCATAAAACAACAATGCGAGAGAGAGAGACGAGAGTCAACGTCAATAATCAAAAACAATTGAAACAAAATAAGATGCTGTTGTCATGCGTCTTCGATCAATTGGTCCATACCCGTCTCATCCACTATTTTATTTACAAAAATTTTGCATGTGATTCAAATAGTTTATATTAAATTCAATTAATTCTTCATTTTAATTTTATTCATTTCTCGGTAATCTGTCGATTCCGTTGAAGGCCTTAATTAGTTTCGGCGAAAAACGCTGAACGCTTGTTTAATTGCTGAAAACCTACTTGATGATGATGCTCCCATTACCAACAAGATAAATGACATGGTTTCTTCTTTCATTTATTTTTTATTTAGAAAGGAAAATCACTGCTCGTTTATAAGTTTTTCTTGTTTTTCCAGGTCTTTTTTCGCATTATCGTAAAAATCAACATTTTTAAAAAAAATAATTCATCTAAATATCATTTAAATAATATAACTCTGTATTGACGTATAGATAAATGACATTTAAACTTAAATTTATTATCATATATCAGATATGGAACTTAAATATTTGTTAGGTTATCTGTCAAATAAATACAGCTGTTAATTCAAATTTCATTGTCACCATATTATTTGACAAACATCAGTATTAACATATAATTGACAGTCAGCTGTACTAAATAAAGAATAGGTGTTAATTAATTTTTCGATAAACAATAGACTTAATTAAATGTCTGTTGTAACGATACAAATTGTTTGATAAACAATGGATGTTATGTTAATACAAAAATAGCTGTCAAATTCAGTTTTATTGTAATTTAAGTCCTAAATAATAGACATTAGATATTAAATAAAAAATACTTGTCAATTTAGTTTTATTATAATTAATTCCTTAGTTGTACTAATTTGAAAGTAATTGTTAATTATGTTTTACTGCAATCTGATTCCTTGATAAACAATGGATAGCTGTCAAATTTCGTTTTACTGTCATTTGATACTTAATCAATAGACATGTAAGTAATTTTAAAAGTAGCTGTCAATTAGCTGTCATCGGATTGCATGATAAATAATAATAGTTTGTATTTACGTTTTGAGTCACGCATGGTGCGGACGCAGCGTAAACAACTGCACGTGCAATCTCGTTTTAGTTGTAAAGGATTTTTAGTGAATGCGCGAATTGAATAATTGCTGCCTGCGAGATGGGATGTAAGAATAAAGAAAGAGTTTGTTAAATTAATGGTGTTAGCAGATGAAATTGTCGTTCTAAATGCGTCCTTTTGTGGTGCGGTTTAATCAAGGGTGTAACGTCCCTTGAACGTGTGTAATTTAATGTGGAACATCTTCAGATGATTGTTAATTAAATCAAAAGTGAAGAGTGCAGCGAGCGAACAGTGGGTTTGGTTTATTTCTAGGACGATCTCGTTGTTGCTGGTTGTCATTGTTGTTGTTGTTGTTGTGAGCTCGCTGCGCTCTGAATGGCAAACAAACAGCACAAGGCGAAACGTAATGAAAGCAAATCAGCGTACAAATGGTGGACATTAAGGAAATTGCGTTTCCAGCGTGCGTCGTCGCAAGAGGAACGTAGAGAGAAGAGCATTTGCAGATCACAGCAGCAGCAGCAGCATCATCCTCTCTTTCTCTAGTTCACTTTTAATTAAGGATTGCATTGCAATCTTGCATCGCACAATGGGACTAAATTGCAACAATAATAAGCTGCATTGCTTTTGATGGGAGGACAGCCGAGGAAGGAACGTTTTACGATCGCCGTCACGGACCCGGCCAGACGGCGACTTAATACAATTACCAGTTGCACTTCATCTAATTGTCTGTGACCTTTGACCCAAGTGTTTGCCATAATTAACCGGACCCGACTCTCTTTCTCCCTCTCACCATCCTTCTATATATCTATCTATATTTCTTCATCTACCATCATCAACATCGATCGATCCAGCTACTAACACAAAAAATCATCAGAAAATAATATTTTGATCTTAAATAGAATCAAAGTTAGGTGAAGAATTTCCTAAATAAAACAATACTATTACTCACCAATTTTGTAAAAGCATATCAAGGTATGGATGTCAGTTGTGTCAATATTAAAGTATCTATTGATTCTTCTGATATCTGACTCTTTAATAAATAATAGACATTAGACATAATTGAATGTCAATACAAAAGTATCTGTCAATTCAGCGTTACGTCATCTGATTCCTTGATAAACAATAGACTTTAGACTAAAGTCAGTTTGAAATGTCAAACATTTATGTATACATTTTTATTGAACAATTTAAGTACAATTTCCAAAAGTTATAGCATTGAAATAAGAAAAAATTAAAATGATCATTTCCAACAATTTTGAAGCAACAATAACAACATTTAGACCAAACTTATTTCTTGTTTTGAGTTTAACAGTTGTTATGTTCATTTTCGCTTTAATTATTTCCGATTAATTAATATACGAGGAACAACACAAAAAAAAACAAACGTGGAAATTTCACGGATGCAACTCGAAAGTCACGTCGCGGAAAAAGGTCAATGCTTCAAAATGGTCGTAAGTGAGCGGTGTTTGGTTGTTGTATATATGTATATGTATTATACGTGCATGTAAGTGAGTGTGAATGTGCTTTGCACTTGCCTATTTAATCGGTCATGTAGAACCAATGCGCATTAACGAGCCACGTGCATCAAGATTAAGAGTTTTTCGCTGTTACGAGGAAAACGTGGAAGTGCAGCACAAAAAAAGTGCACGACAGAACGGGAACGGAAAGAAGTGCATTTATACGTGTTACCAACAAAGTAGTATATAATTCATGAAACGTAGTGTAAAGTCCATAGTTTTATCTTTAATTTGAATATTAAATAATATGATTAGCGTTTATAGTCATCGCGTAATCATATAAAACGTAAAGGCATGATAAATTTCGTAATATTTCGATCAATAATTAACATTATGTAAAAGTAGTTATATCGAAAAATGCGCAATAAAATACATTCTTAATATTTAAAAAAAGTTATATAAATATATTTTTTTTTAAATCATAAATTTCATAAATCTGTAGTTAGATTCTTTGTTTTATCTTAAATTTGCGCTTTAATGAACTAATTAATATTCGTGTTTATTGAGGAATTAGATAAAAAAAAGTAAAATATTTAATTCGAATTTAGATAAAATCTCCGCTTAATTAGTATAGAAATAATATATTCCACAAAATACTTTTCAAAGGATTATTTGGGTCGAAAGACAGATTTTTTTTTGGCGCTATTTTGCGATTTGCATCTCTCCGCTGAGGAGCACAATTATTTGGGTCAGAAAAGTCTCGAGAGGAAAACAAAAAGAACGAAGTATTAAAACAAACGACGACAACGTAAAAAAAGACAAATGAAGAGGAGACGAAATAAATGGGAGGAAAGCGGAACGTGCAAACATCTTGACTGGACTCGATTTATATGTCTGCTTAAGTGTGGTGTGCGTCTCTCTCTTGGAAACGCTACTTCTTTAATTGATGCTAACGTTTCATATTATTTTTATTAGTAGGAAAATCAGATTGTTAATCATTATATTAGGTCCTCAATTTTAATTATATAGAAAATTGACAGATGTCACCTCGAGTTCAAAGCGAAATTAAAATACCACAAGGTAATATACTAGGTCCGATTTATAATCGGATTTATAATATGTAATGTTTTATAGTAATCAAGGTTCGTGAAATTAAGTTTACTTTAATCAAAATTTGAAGTTTATTATTGGAAACTTGAAGACTTTCATTAAAAAGTAATTACTCCTTCGCGATAGAGAGAGAGTGGGAAATAATGAGATTGTGTAGGGTTTTCGGGTTCTTTGACCCTAAAGCGCGCGTCGATAGCGAAAGTACGAAAGAGAGTCGCGTTGTTGTTGTTGTTGTTGAATGTTGAATTTTTTCTTTCATTATTCTTATTTGGTTTTATTATGTTCATTGCTTTGTGTCCTCTCCCTATTCCGATTCGTATTACGACGACCCCCGTTTACTTTTTTTCTCACTCCTCTTCTCATTCTCTCCATTTTTTTAATGTGTATACGCCCGTTCCCGTTTGCCACGAGGACCTAATTCGAAAACACATTTCCGCCCTTCGGTGCCCTCATTAACCCTGCGGCGATCGATGGAAAACAACTCTGCATTTCTCTCGCTCGCTCTCCCCAATCGTGCTATGGGTTTATCAAAGAAGTACACTATACTACTAATCTATAGTACTCGTTTTTTTTTAAATAATGAATGCAATGAAGAAGGTGGATGAAGAAGCAGTTTTATTGTTGTACAAAAAAAAGGAGCATTTATATCGCGAATTGTTGTCTACAAAGTTTGCTCCTTATTAAAAAAGTAATTTTCTTTCTAAATTCATGCAGCGGCGCTCTCTTCTCTCTCGTCGCAGTCTTTTTGGAGCATTATCCGTTCGTTAGGGAGTGAGACGCAGACGTCGATCCAACCGCCGTCTCTTAACTTTACGCTTATTTTTCCATCCCGAGCTGAAATTATGTCTGCGACAACAGCCCCGACCCTAATTTGAATTTTCGCCGAGATAAACTTTAATTCCGATACCTTCCTCCATCATTATTAAATTTGACCAACTTTTATACACAATAGCTTCACATAAATATGCACAGCTTACAATTTTAGAATAAATCTCATGCAACAGCTTGCACTTTCTTATTAATTATTAAAAAAAAAAATACTGAAATCATCTTTGTCGATGAAGATGTTTGATGAAGACTTAATAAAAATACAATAAAGATTTTTTTTTTAATATTTTTTATGTTTACTTGTAGAAACATGACGATTTATGAAGTGAACTTTTAATCAGTTTTTTCCCTCTCTCTATGAATTCATACTAAATTACACAGCAATTACGCGTAATAAGGTATAATTTGAACTGTATTCTAAATGAAGGTCTCCATCTCTCTTTCCCCTTGTTCTGATTAAATAACGTGAAGCGTTGCGGCGTTTTATAAATATGTTTATGATTGAAATACCAAACCTTGGTGAATATGATGAAAAGAGAACATAATGGGTGGTGAAAATTTAGGGAGCGATTCGTCTTTCTCAGAAATAAAATGAAAAGAAAAAATAGAAAGAAAATAAGGGAGGGAGCGTACATTAATTGTGTGTGATGTGTGACGAGTATAGGTTCGTGCATGCGGGTGGAAGAGAGACGGAAGGACTTTAGGGCATGGTGATGACGTCATTGCCGTTGCCAGGACGACGAAACACCCGCGTCACAGGCGGCTCCGATTCCGACGCCGCGGTTTTCCGAAAGTTTCGTTCGCTTAAACCATCCGAGATAGAAAGAAAAAATAATCCAAATATGAAAATCGGCATGAATATTTAGGTGAGTTTTCTGTGAAGGGATGATGAATTATTATTTTTTTCATCTCCGCTGCGCTCTACGTGAAGTGCACGCACGCATTCAGGGGTTGGTGATTCGTTCTCTGTACGTGACCTACTTTGCTTAATAATGGTATGCGTTTCTATTCTTAGTCGGCTGTGGCAAAGAGCGAGAGAGAAAAAACGAAAAGGGGGAGAAACGCAAATGACGTGTCGCCTGTTATTTATCAGAATGGAAGGGTAGTGCAAAAACAACAGAGAGAAAAAGACAGAAATATATAGATTAAATGAGTGAGAGAGAGAGAAGGTTGAGGAAAGAAATCAATGCCAGTCCGGACTCTAACCGGGGGGAGGAAAGCAATTGATCCAAGCGTCGGGGTTGAAGGGAAAAAGTGCATTTTATTGTAGTCGGTATTGAGAAACTTTGTTCTTGCAGCAGAAGCTCGAGAGGCGATTCTAAATCTGATGATGAAGGGGGAGAATCGCCCCATTTCATCATGCATCGATTTGCAACCCCACGATTATTATTTAATGCAATTTCGGTTTAAATATGTAAATCTAACAATTTATTTAATAAGAATTCAAGTCAACGTTTTTGCATTAATAAAAAAAATAATTACATGAAATATCGACTTTCGTAACGATTAAGAATGATTGACACGAATAAGTATATTGCGTTGCTAAAATATAAGCACTTCGGAATGCCGATTGTGCAGAACTCTACAAAATGAAAACAAAAAATGTATACGTATAAGATCTTGGAATGGATGAATCATCTTCGCTCTATATATCGCCGCATTCGTTGTATAACTTTTTCTAGATCATCCTCGAGACTCTCGGTTCATAAGTGTCACGAGGTTATCGTTTCCATTTTCTTGCAGTTGCATTTAATTGGTGATAAACGTCGAAGCGCTGTATGTGTACAATTTTTGCTTTCCTTTTATTTTTCGAAGGCAAGCAACAACCTATGGTATTTACAAGACGTCGACGATGATGATGATGATGGTGGCGGTGGAGTGGAAAGAGAAAGAGGAGAGCTATCGGACGTTGAACCTCCTTCGAAGGAAACAGTCTCCTACTCCTCCTCCACTGCCGCACCGCATCGCAAAACCGGAGAGAGGAAGAAGTGGAGAGAACGCGGACGTAGTACGTAGCAGTCTTTCGATATTGCTCTTGTGCAGCTCCGGAGGATTCTTTTAAAGTAAAGATAAAAACAAAACTCATTGTTTCATAATAAATATATTTAAAAGAAGAAGATTGTTGTTACCAAATGAGAAGTAATAGGAAAATACAAACAAATAATTGATTGAAAATATGAGAAATTTCTGTAAATTATATTTCACTGAATTTCTATTTTCTTTCTAAATTTATTCATTATTTAAGAATTATTAAATATGGAAATAACAACATGAGGTTAAAATAATGAAGACTGTTGTCATGACAACTCAATATATTTGTTTCTCAAAAACAACCTAAGATTGGTTACTGACCCTGCAACTCGAATTAATAATAGTAAATTAATTATTATTGGTAGTAATTTGTTTTTATGAATGGAAGGAGTCGCTTCCGCGTGTCGAGAGAGAGAGAGAGAGAAATCTTACGATTCCGGATGCGAGCGCGCGAGAGATCGCGTTGGTAAGAAGGAAGGAAGGAGAGAAGGAAGAATTATAATCGTCCACGGGATAATCGTTTTCGTGTTAAAGGCCTATAAATTACGGAACGACGTCCTTGAGCGAAACGCGGACCCGCGAGCGAAGTGTGCGTTGGATGTTATGTAACAGCCACACACAAACATATATATTCACAGCATCAACGATTTCGAGGTGATTGACTCCTCTCTCCTTCTTTCCGATTCTTCTACGTCGGAATATTCGGAATTTCGCTTTGAAGCAAATAAATACGGAGTGAGACGAAGGACGTGGACGCACGGAGGCGCCTAATTTTCAAGGACTCTCTTCGTGGAAGAGGAATTTTCGAATCGGTTTCATTCCTCGTTCTCTCTTTTAACAGTCTCGCACGGTCCAGCCAATTCCAACTCCCAACGTCGACGATTATTATTATAGGCGACATGACCCAATTTTTGTTTTCAATTCTATAATTAGTTCTCGTTTATGGACCTTCCTCCTCTCTGTCTCTCCCTATCCGTCTCCTACATCTATCTGCACTACCAACATCCGACACCGTCATCATCCCTCCTCCGTCGTCCTCTTGATGGATCGATGCCGCAGCGTAATTGAAACACCCCATTTATCTTCAACCGAATCCACCGAAAAACTTAAACTAAATTTTCGAAATTCAAGTTTTCTTCGCTTCTTAATTAGCTCCAAGTCTCCAGCGGATCGAAATAGCGTCCAGAATTTGTTTGCTGCGACTCAAAACTGATTCCCAGCTTTCGTTTATCTTCTTTTAATTATCGAATTAATCGCGAAAACGAAACTCAGGCCAAATTTTCAACTACACTTGCACTACATTCGAATCTTCATCCACTTTCAGGACTGGTAACTATCAACCCTTTGTACTTTTCGTGCTCCCTCCTGTTTATTTGTTTGCACCGCGCTCGCATCCGGTTCCATGCATAAATAAGCAGCTTAAAATCTGAGTTTCAATGCATTGAAAGGGCATGAATGAATGGACCGTGGAGGGAGATGAATTAAAAGTCCAGGCACGTGTATAACCTGGATCACGGACGATAGAGAAAAAAATAAGCTAAAACTTTCAATTAATCTTCGTAAAACTCAACAATATATAATAATATTGAAAATCTACTAAATGTGAAACTGTTGCGTGACTGAGAAACGTTTTAACTTATAATAACAAATAATTTAAATGCGTAGGAAGATGTCTATTTGTATTTAGTGACGATCATTTAAGTGAACTTCCTGGATTCGTTTAATTGGATAGATCGAAAAGGAAGAACTAATTTTATTGATCAAAGATTTATGCGAATAACCTGCCGGCGTTTCGTTATTTATTGGTTTCCAACGGAAGACGCACATCTTGAACCTTTTATTTCTCCTATTAATTTCTTGTAATAAAGCAATCTTTCTAGATAATTTGTTTTTGCGAGACCTTTGTCTGTATGGATGAAAGGAAATAAATAGATTGTTGTTGTGGTCGAATAAGAAAGTGAAATAATTGCGTCTTCCCTTACGCGTATGAGCTGTAGTTGGTTATATTAATCGCGACTGGAAGAGGAGAAGGAGGATGGATGAAGATGGGTGAGGAAGAAGTGGATGCCTATTATTTCTGTACGTGAATCAAGATCCCCGAGAAGAGGAGCAACGTTGCCAGGTGCTAAACTCGTATAATTTAAGGCAATTCACTACAATGTGGCGATACAAAATTAGCAACGGCCTGTCTCCAGATTTGCAATTTATTCTCGTCGTCTTTAAGTAAAATGCAATGTACCATTTATATCATCCCGGCTGGGAACATTTCGTTTCGGAGACGAAGAAGTAAAATAAGAAAAGGGAAGAGGAGGAAGGAAGAAAAAGATGGAGGATGCAGAAGCAGCAGCAGCAGAAGAGAGTCTCAGCGAAAATGTCAACCGCACATTCCAAATAAAACTAGCGGGACATTCCGGCTGTACCCACCGCAAAGATCCCCCAACCAAAACGCATTTCTCAAATACGGATCCTCGTGTTTACTTTGATGCATTCCACGACCGAACGGAGGGAAGGAACATCAACAACAGCAAAATACGGATTAGAAATAAAACGAGAGCATTCCTACGTCCATTGCAATAATAATCACATAATAATTTGCAATAATATCGTTTGATTTCAAACGAATATTATTACTGTCTATATATATATACATAGTATGTAGTGTGTGTGTATACTTACATGAAGTGTCGTTATCGTGATCGTGCGACGGTGGCATGGGCCGCAATATCTCCTTCTGCTCCTCCTCCGCCTCACTGGAAAGATGATTGAAATCGTTCTTGCGTTCCACTAGGAACGTACTGGAAACACTTCCACTAATACTACTCGTATTGCGATTATTACTATTACTTTTACTACTATTACCGCGGTTATGATTGTTCCGCGCACCACTCCGAGCAACACTGTCAAAGGAAGATGAGGTCGGTGATGTTGTTGTTGTTGTTGAAATGGCGTTCGAGGATAAAGTTGTTGTTGATGATGATGATGATGACGATGTTGATGAAAAGTTCACTGTGTACTTGTGCTGAAGGGTGGTGTCGTTAGTGTCCAGGGAATTGTAATTGTAGAATTGGCTCCGGAAGTCCCGGCGCTTCCGCCTCCCCCGCGTCGTATTAGCCGCCTTCGCCGTGGCCCTGGGCCCTTCCACTCGTCGATTCTTTGTCTCCGCTTCAATTACACTATTACTTCTACCACTAGTATCACCGCTTCGTGCATGCCTCGTCGGAGAAGGAAAGTCGTTCCTGTTTAATACTAATATCTTGGAAGTATGCAGTTGGGAATTGGAATATTTGTTTGCAATTATTGGACTATTACGACTATTAAGATTATTATTATTATTAATATTATTATTAGCGTTAATGCGATTATTGTTATTATTATGATTATTAATATTATTGGGATAAATGTTTAGCTTTTGCGGGGAGAATTGGACTATCGCACGCAGCAGGACGTTCGTAGATGCTGTCGTTGTTGTTGTTGTTGCTGAGGTGGCGGTTGCTGTTGCGTTGGTGATGGTTGCGAAAGGTGCAGGATGCGTGTTTCTATGGTTTTGGTGATGGTTGTTATGGTGCTGATGGTTGTTTCGGTAGGGTCGATGAGGTGATGGTTGTGAGGCGGTGGACGCATAGCACCTCGCCGCTATCGTGAGCGTGGCAAGGAGGACGAGGAGCGGAAGGGCGGCCAGCAGGACTGCGAGGGTTCGTCGCAGGGAAGGGCAAAGGGCCGTGGTCTGACCAGCGACCAAGCTCCTACCCGCATACGCCGCGCACACTGTGATCACAACGACGAAGACAGCAATCCCGCAATATCGCGACGGACCGCTTATTCTTCTACTTCCTTCTCCTCCAATTCTTCTACTGCTGCTGCTGCTACTGCTGCCGATGTTGCTGCTGATATTTGCTTCGAGAAGAAGTATGGCGAGGAGGAACTGCAGCGGTAGCGGCGGCGTGAAATCGCTGTCGTTACAACAACAGGCTGTCGCGGTGATGAGTATGGTGATGATGATGTCGATGGTATGTTGGCATTCCAGACTAGGACGATCTCTACCGGATGCGGGGCGCGCGCGTCGGATCCCAATTGGCCACTTCAACGCTCCTTCCGCAGGACTTTGCATGAACATCGCAGCATCTCACCATCGACGCCCCAAGAACCATCTTGCTCGTAGCACCACACCTGTCTCCCAGATCCCGCGCACTTTCTTCTTTTTCGTTTTTTATTCTTTACTTATTCTTTAAACTAGACCACGCACACCACAAGCACGCTTTTCCTCCTCAAGTTTTCCACAGTCAGCAGCTATGACGAAGACATGATACCGCAAATATCTGAAATCAAAAAATACTTCAATTATCATATTTCATTTGAATACAAGAAATACATTTGAATACAATTAGCAAATAGATCAAGATACTGAATTCGATTAGCTCGAGCAGAAATGGTCAAAGAATAACGTACTTGAGCGTTTCAAAAACTTTGCTTTATTGTTATTTAATTTATTGAAGTATTGAAAATTTGCACAACATTCAAAGATTGTGATGCTTGAATGGCGAGTGCGGAGTTTGTTTTGATGGAGAGAGTCCTCCGAAGGGGAGCTGCAGCGGTATCAGCAGAATAGAGAAGAGAGGAGTGAAGCAGAGAGACGACGACCATCGAAGCAGCAGTCTGCGTTCTAAAAGCGGAGACTCTGGCAGAATGCCAGAAGTCCGCGTGGCGCATATGCGTGTTCGTCAGCGTACACACCTCTGGAATCCACCCGTCCAACGTGTATATGTAGTGTCAACGTGCTCACTTTCGCAAAAACAACACACGGCGCGGATTCAGATATTTCTTACTACTACTTACTTACTACTTACGACGCTCATCTCTATCTCTCAACTCTTCGCTCGCACTCGATGCACAGACGCACCATCCATCAATCAGATATGATCGTCCATCCGGATCACACTAATCGCCGAATCACGAGGAAGTGAGAATATATCCTCTTCGCGTGATCCGGTCTCATTTTCGCACATGCATGCACGCTGCATGAGCTGGAGGAATCTTCGTAATGGCCAAGACCATCCGTACCACAGCTCCGACTGACTCCGCGGACGGAGGATTAAATGCAGCTCGCTCAGGCGATTCCTCGATTCAAACGCGGAAAGATTCGAATTTTTCAAAACAAATCGAGACAGTTATTATCATTATTATTGGCTGCAATCGAAACCGTACCGGTACGACCAGGAAACAACACCAATACAAAATTATATCGTATTTCAACATTTTGTTGATACTAAAATGAACAAGTGTACGATAATATTTATCCCATTATATATTCAGTTTCGTTAAAATCTGAAGACAATCATTATCACTACTAACTAACTTCAATTAATTTTAGAAAATGTCACCATTTAATTTTAACGACATTCACTTTTCGTCGAGGTTACGTCAATTTTAATTTGACAGATGTCAAGTGTGATGATGTCACTGTTCATTGAGGTTGCGACAATTTTAATTGTTTGGACATTGCAATTTTATCGCGTAAATACAATCATTTTATTTATGTAAATGAATCGTCTTCAATAATCAAACTAATTAAAAATACTTTCTAATTATCGATAAGCAAATTCCAATTAAGAAATAAGATTAGATTACAAAAAAAAAAGCACATAAACTGAATAAGTTTCCAAATTAATAGCTATTAGTGTTTATCGAATTTAATCAACAAACAATTACTTAATACAATAAATTAAACTCTTTACAGATATAAAATGTTCATTAGGAAAGTTTTATGCGCAAACACGAATTATTCTAAAACGTTATCTCTGCGTGTCGCCGTTTCCTCTGCATCTAATAATAATATTTATCTCAAAGTTTAAAGTAAAATAAAAACTCGAGATAACACGAAAATGCGCTTTATCAAATTATAAGTATGCAGGCTAAAAGAATCTCGGGAATCTTCCAAAACTGAATATGCAGAAAGAGAAAACAATTTTTGAGGAATGCTCGACCTTCGGACTTCACCAAAAACTCCTTATCAAAACCGATATAAAAAATGCTGGATGAAAGTGAGGATTCATTTAATATTAGCTTAATTTAATTACGATTGCGACAAAGTCCATTCCGTTTCGATTAGTTTTTCCTTTATTAATCTCGGCGTTCAGATTAATTAATTAAACTCGTTATTTTTTTTTGTCCGTTTGGAATTTGATCGTCTGTATTAAATCTGATGTAAATGTTTTCACGTTCTTCAATGTTAACATTCTAAAAAAGTGTTATTAATATATAAAAAAAAAATTAAATAAAACGGATTTCGTGTGGGCTCAAGGCGACGATGTTCGACAAATTGAGAGAGGCGCTAAAATTTTATTAACGTGATTTATAATTTGGAGAAAACACGATTCAATAATAATTTAACAACAAAAAAAAAACGCGAAAGAGAATTTATAATAACGACTCCTTTAAGTCTAGACAACATCCTTCCTTTGCAGGTGAAAATATTGTATTAATGTATGATAATTCTATAATAAGATGAAAGTCTCTTAAGTGAATTAAAGCGTTTCGATGTGCAGTTTTTAGATGATTTTTTGTATAAATAGTTAACTTTTCTTAAATCTAAATAGAATTTACATGGTTTGATGACAGTTATGTTTCAAAAAAAGAATATTTTCAAAGTATAACAACAATTCTAATAAAACTACAATATTTTGTAAATGTGAAATGTATATTTATCGTCAATTATGTAATTTGATAATTATTATTTTTTTTGCTTCTTATTTTGAGACGAAACGAATTTCGTTTAATGAAGTCATAAATAACGATGGTGGAGCGTTACGTCCGAGAATTTTGTTGCAAGAATTTTGTGAGATCAAAGAAAATTTTCTTTTTTTCATATATTTATTTTTTTCGTGTTCATTTTGCATCATCGTCGCTTTTTTTTTGCTCTCAGACAGGACGAGGAGGAGCGGAGCCAATTTGTTCGTTCCTTCCCTCATCAACTCATATACAGTTGACATATTTTTAAATAGAAAATAATAAAAAAAAATATTTTAACGTCCACTTTTTCGCTATTAATTAAGTTTAATTTGTTTGTTTACCAAATGATTTTTTTATGATGAATAACACATTCTTCGTTTCAATATTTAAAATAGAAATTTGAAATACCATTTAAGTAATTTTCATTGAAATTCTACATAGAAATTTTTCATTTTACGAGATTCCCCAATAAATGTAATAATTAGACCATAAGCATACATATGTTGTTTTTTTTATACATTTTTTCTTTATCAAAGCGATAATGAAAACGTTATCAAATCATCAACAGCAAATAAACCTGAAAATAGAATAACATTTGTTTATTATTGATCAGCGATGTCTAAAAAAAACGAAGCATCGAAACAAACAATAAATAACAAAAAAAAAGGTAAATTAATTAATTTATTTATTGTGATTGAATATATTTTTATAATAGAGCACAAAAAATTAACGATTTATTATGTTGAATTGGGATTTCCATCTAAATTTAGAATTGCAATTATTAATGGAGATTTTATGCAATGCACTTGTGTACGTATTTAAATTTTGCTTTTTTCTCTAATAATTGTAATTTGTTTTATTAATCATCATTTATTAAAAGATTAAAAACTCAAGGATTATCTTATTATAACTTGATAATTTACAATAAATTTATTTCAAGAATTCTGTAAGAATAAAATTTTGAATTTTATCAAAATTTATTAGTGAAACAATTTTACTACTTCTCTAGATTGTGATATATTTTCATGTAATTGGTTAAAAAATTAATATGTTAAAATTTTATTGAATTTCAAGATCTGATTGTAATAAAATAAATAAATAATTAGTAAAATGACCTTTGTTATTTTTTTTTTAAATTTGCAATAAAAATGTGACAAAAAGTAAGAAATTTGAAAACAAAATGCGAATTTGAAATATAATAAATTTAGTAAAATTCACTAATAATACAATTACAAGATGTTAAAATTACAGTTAATTTCAAGGATTTGATAATTAAAGAAATATTAGGAAAACGTGTATAGTTTCGTAAATTCTTATATTTTAGGTAAATTGTTAAAAAATGTTAATAATTATTACGAAATATATAATTTTAACAATAATTGTCGATAAATAGATGTTAAAGTGTTTGTTTAATTATTTTATTAAGAAAATTTATGAAATTTATAAAACAAGTAGATATTTTCAATAATTTTGTAAAATATTTTTTCAAAATTTTATATTCTTAAATATTTGTACTTTACTAAATTGTTTAAATTTTTAGACTAATTATTCTCACTTATTATATAATTATAAAATTGTTGTATTTTTCTGAGTTTTCAATAATATTATGGAAAAAAAAATTATAAAACTAATTATATTATTTCAATAAAAATGTGTAGATGTTAAAATGTAGGAATGGTTTTTGGAAATTTATCAGGGAAATAATGAAATTTGTTTGATTGGAAGTAATAGCATTAGGAAATTGCTTTTTTTTGTGTGTGTGTGTGTGTGTAAATATGAAGAATTGATGGATGGAAGAAAGAGTGAGTGAGAGAGAGAGATGGCGTAAACAACAACGGCTAAACGAACCGCAACTATTTGCCATAGTTCAAACATTTTGGCAGCAAACAAGCAAATAGCTACCCCGAGTTAAAAATATCATCCAGATTCGCCTCCTCTGCACCGTCTGCTGCGTGCGGTGAGTGTGTGTTTGTGCGTACGTTCGCGCGCGTCTTACGACTGTTTTCCAATGTGCAAGAAAGAGATGAACATATGCAAATATATATATATATACACACAGTCAGACAGACGGATGGACAGATACAGCCGTAACAAATCGAGTGCAGACATTCTAGTCGCGGACACCACCGTGTGTTTTGCACATTCCGCAAATGCCAAATCAATATATTTTTTTATTTATTTTTTATTTATGGATGAGGAAAGAGTGGTAATTAGGAAGGAAGCGTTTCTGAAAATACGTCTGGGCATTCAGAAATAGTAGGTAGTGTGTGTGTGTGTTCGGCGGCGGCGGCGTACGTATTATAATAATAAGTGTGGTGTTTGGATGGAGGAGAGATGGATCGAGTTTTTGGCTCGCCAAAAATCGTGGCCCGGTCGGAGCGCAACATCCAAGTCAAATATATAATACTGTCTGTCCGTCCGTCTGTCTCGTCTTCCCTTCGGAAGTTGAATGGTTTATGGTTGGACGAAGTGAAGAACAAGAATAAAACAACAGTAACGATAATAGTAATAATAATCTACGGGCAAATTTACATTGGTTTCGTGGTATTTTTGGGTTGTCCTGCAGGTGGGCTCTCTCCCGTCTCATCGGAATAGATAGACTTCGCGCACTTGCCTCGACGAAGACTGTGGTGTTGTTTGTTACATTCAACAATGCATGTTGGTGATGATTAGAAAAACAGTTTCAACTGACAATTATTATTTTTTTTGATGCACTTTTCGAAATAAGTTTGTTTTGTTTATTTTGAAGGTCTTCCTCCACCCGACGAAGAATAGGTCCAAAAAGACACACCGCGCACACACTAAGCGGTTTTATTAGTTTCGTCTTCTATTAGTATTTATTTATGACTGCGATTATTAGTCTCTCTCTCTCTCTCTGTGTTTCTGTTGAGTTATTATTATTTTTTTGCTGTGCGAAAATGCAACACTCCCTCACGGTGTGTCGTCACATACTACTGACGTCTCCAGCAGACGGTCTGCTCCGGGTCTGGCCAGACGGAAAGCCGACCGACCGATCGGCCTGTCTCGTCCGAAGCCACGAGACCGCGCGTTCCGCCGCTCCTCCTGCCGTCCCCGACGCCGCCGTCGCCGCCACCACCACCGACGCCGACGTCGTTACGTAACGACAGACGTCGTCTTCTCTCCCATTCTCTTTCGCACACGCACAACCGACGCACGCCCTTCTACCACTTCTTCATCGGACGAAGGCTAAGGACAACTGCACGTTGTTTGTTGCATCCATTCGTTTTTTTTTTAAATCCTAAATATAGACGAGACGAGTGTTTCTAATTAATTTACGCATTTTTCATAATTTCAATATTTTATATAAATTTTATCAATTATTACATTATTGAATATAGTTTGGAAATTAAGTGTCTTTGCATTTTAACTAATTATTCGATAATACGTATACAATAAATATGTAAATAAATTTATAGTATTACCAAAAAACCTAATGGTAGATTTGTGCTCTTTCTTACAAAATAATTTACGAAATTCATAAATTAAAGTCTGAATTGGAAATTGAGTATCTTTAAATTTTATTAAAATATTTAACAACCAAGATTGTTAATTAGAAGAACAACTATAACCTTTCTCATTTTTATATAATATATTATAGAAAATTGATAAATAAAATTTACGCTCGGAAATTGAGTGTTTTTACAATTTATTTAATTATTCGATAAAAACGTATACTAATTAGATTAACAAATATGCAAATAAAAGATATAATTATTAACTTTTCAAAGAACTTAATAGAACATTTTTGCTCTTGTTCATTTTCCTATAATGTAATTTCCAAAATTGATAAATAAAATTTAGGCTCGAAATTGAGTGTTTTTACAATTTATTTAATTACTCGATTAAAACGTATACTAATTAGATTAACAAATATGCAAATAAAAGATATAATTATAACCTTTTCAAAGAACTTAATAGAATCTTCTGTACTGTTTTTCATTTTTCTATAATGTAATTTCCAAAATTGATAAATAAAATTTAAGCTCGGAAATTGAGTGTTTTTACAATTTATTTAATTATTCGATAAAAACGTATACTAATTAGATTAACAAATATGCAAATAAAAGATATAATTATTAACTTTTCAAAGAACTTAATAGAACATTTTTGCTCTTGTTCATTTTCCTATAATGTAATTTCCAAAATTGATAAATAAAATTTAGGCTCGAAATTGAGTGTTTTTACAATTTATTTAATTACTCGATTAAAACGTATACTAATTAGATTAACAAATATGCAAATAAAAGATATAATTATAACCTTTTCAAAGAACTTAATAGAATCTTCTGTACTGTTTTTCATTTTTCTATAATGTAATTTCCAAAATTGATAAATAAAATTTAAGCTCGGAAATTGAGTGTTTTTACAATTTATTTAATTATTCGATAAAAACGTATACTAATTAGATTAACAAATATGCAAATAAAAGATATAATTATAACGTTTTCAAAGAACTTAATAGAAGATTTGTGCTCTTTTTCATTTTTCTATAATGTAATTTTCAAAATTGATAAATAAAATTTAAGCTCGGAAATTGAGTGTTTTTACAATTTATTTAATTATTCGATAAAAACGTATACTAATTAGATTAACAAATATGCAAATAAAAGATATAATTATAACATTTTCAAAGAACTTAATAGAAGATTTGTGCTCTTTTTCATTTTTCTATAATGTAATTTCCAAAATTGATAAATATCATTTAGGCTCGGAAATTGAGTGTTTTTACAATTTATTTAATTACTCGATAAAAACGTATACTAATTAGATTAACAAATATGCAAATAAATGATATAATTATAACATTTTCAAAGAACTTAATAGAAGATTTGTGCTCTTTTTCATTTTTCTATAATGTAATTTCCAAAATTGATAAATATCATTTAGGCTCGGAAATTGAGTGTTTTTACAATTTATTTAATTACTCGATAAAAACGTATACTAATTAGATTAACAAATATGCAAATAAATGATATAATTATAACCTTTTCAAAGAACTTAATAGAAGATTTGTGCTCTTTTTCATTTTTCTATAATGTAATTTCCAAAATTGATAAATAAAATTTAGGCTCGGAAATTGAGTGTTTTTACAATTTATTTAATTACTCGATAAAAACGTATACTAATTAGATTAACAAATATGCAAATAAATGATATAATTATAACCTTTTCAAAGAACTTAATAGAAGATTTGTGCTCTTTTTCATTTTTCTATAATGTAATTTCCAAAATTGATAAATAAAATTTAGGCTCGGAAATTGAGTGTTTTTACAATTTATTTAATTACTCGATAAAAACGTACACTAATTAGATTAATAAATATGCAAATAAAAGATATAATTATAAGCTTTTCAATGAACTTAATAGAATCTTCTGTGCTGTTTTTCATTTTCCTATACTAAATTTTCAAAATTGTTTAAGAAAATTGAGACATGGAAATGTAACATCTTTATATTTTATTTAATTACTCTATACTCATAAAAACTAATATAATCATCAAAAAATAAATTTAAAGATAAAACTATGACCTTTCTAATGATGTTCATCTGCTGTAATAATATTTTTTTAAATATATTCGAAATATTTCGAAATTCAAATTCTGATTTTGAATTGAAATCGATTTAGGTTTCTAATAATGATTTACGTAAGTTCGTTTAGAGATTTATTTTCAGTGGTATCAAAATAATATAAGTGACACTTAGGTAAGTTATAAGACTTGGAGTTTTCTGTGATGCCGGCGATTATTGTTTCCTGACCTCTGGAGCGAAAATTTACGGGCGTGCGTTTAGGTCCTTCCTCGGACAATAATAACTAATTCCGTCGAGCAATAAATCGCGCGCGCACACACAATGCTCACCTCTTGCGCAACAGAAACGGCAAACCAACAACAACAGCAACAGAAGAAAGAGTAAAGAGTTGCGATGATGATGGAATAAAAGAAAAACAACAAGAATAACGAACGGCGACTACCAGGAAGAGGAGGCTTCTCGACCTCGCGAGAGATATCGTAAAGAATTTGATGGCGTGCAATGAGGAAGAGGCAAAAGCGGAGGATGAGGACAAAAAAATAAGGAGCAGGAAATATCGGACTCGTTAAGGTCGCGTTATGCATTTTGCCCTCTTCTTCCCAGTTCACGTGCATCAAAGACTTACGACCTCTGCAACGTTTCACATCCTTTATCTCCTCCCTACGTACCTTTCTTTACACACTTATTCTCGCTTCTATTTTCTCCTGCCGCGTTTATTTTCATTACCGTCTAGACTCGCTTTTACTACTTGCGTTTTTAACACACCGAATCTGCATCATCGGCGCACGCAAATTAAACTTAATTTCATTAAACGAAAGTATCCTGTGTCTCCCAGATCAAACGACCAAAAAGCAATTTGTAAACTGATGCAAAAAAATAAAAATGTTTCTAGTAGAATTATTTTAAAAACTAATTTTTGTATCAAAGATTAAATCATCTACTTATTTAATAATGAAATAAAGATAAATCGTTACACTAAGATTTGGAAGTTTAAAATTATTTTCAATTTAAATATTCCTACGACGTGCGAATGTAGAAAAAATGTAATAAGAAAAGTTCATCAGCACATCTTTGACTGAAAATCTTCAACGAACAGTGCACTCGCGAAAATAACGAAATTATATTTCCATTCGGAAATGGTGGCTGCTGCGGTGAAGGAACAATTCGAAGACAGGAATGTCGAAGAGGAGAGGAAATAATAAAATAAAGCAAGTGAATGAATTGGTGGGTTTGGGGGAAGGAAGTGAAGGGAATAAATGCTGCTGCGGCCAATATTTTTACAAGAGGCTGACATTGCGGCGACGTACGAGTGGCGGCGGGACGAGATAAAATGTCCGACTCCATGAGAGAAAAAGAAATAAACAAGAAAACGAAGCAGAGAAATAGAAGAAAAATGTATGTCCAATGTAGAAAAGGAAATATATTGGGAGTGAAATTTACAACGGTTTTCCTTCAATTAAAATATGGTTTTGCAAACGGGATTTATTTACAAACAAACTGGAATGCGAATATTAACTATAATTAATTAATTTTTATGATTTAATAAACAAGATTTTGCTTACTCGTCAACTAACGCAACAAGTATTACTTGACAAATTACTTGTGTACATCCACGTTACGCAATTTGTGTAAAAAAATGAATTTAAATGTGAATGAATTCAATGAAACTATTGATAATAAAAACGAGACATGAAAATAATTTATGCGCTTTTTTGTTGCAGTTATTTAGAATAAATTATTTTTTATCTTATCGTCTAGACTCGAGCTCCGAATTTTCTACACATCTTTTTTATGACTTTTTAATACGTTTCATTCAATTTCATTCAATGAGTGTGCGTATTTCTAAGAAACATATGCGTTTTTTGCTGCATTCCTTTGCGGTCGTAAAATGTAGTATTTTTATCAAATTTATTCGATTTCATTGAAGAATTCACTGTATATAAATTTATTCAACTATAACTTACAATTTTTTAATTAAATGTACACAAATATTAATAATTAATTTTATTAGTACATAATTTAATTCCTAAATCTGTTTGAAAATAAAAAATTTCGAAAATTTAAATAATTTTCTCCTAAATCATGTATAAAAATCTTAATATTGCTCAAATTTTATACATTTTTTTAAATTGTTTTCAATGTTAGATAAAAGTGCGAAACTTATTGGATAAGATAATGGTTTAGTGTATAAAAATAATGTTTAACTAAAATACAAAGACCAATTAATTGAATTCTTGTTTGGTTCGGTCTTAAATTAAACGAATTTATCTGGATAAATTGGTGGAAAGGAATTCGTTTTTCGGTGAAATAATGTCGGATCATCGCAGTCTGGGAAATTCCTGGTGAGCAACAGGACGAAGCTTTGGGACTTTTTCATAATAAAATTGATGAAAAAATAAAGTGCAAGTTCATCCCGTGCAAAGATTACTAAATTGGATGGATTATATATTATATAGATAATAGTTCAGTCTTCTAAATCCGTTGCCAGCAGTTAGATCGGAGGCGGCTGCGAAAATAACAAATGGTCTCATTACGACGGTGCTGCTGCTGCTGCAACCGGAGGAGATGCAGGTATTTACTGCAGCTGGGTCTTCTAGAATCCATCCTCTCCTCATCCTGCGTGAATGCATTCATCTCTGTTTCTCTTCGCAGGATGAGAGTACGTGGCTGGCGTAGTAGACGGTCTGGCAGTATCATTTATCTATTGCGACAGGGGAACGTAAATTCAATTTAATTATTTCTTCACTCGAATTATTTTCACAATTAATTTTCGTTTCTAAAAAAAATTGAAATCAGCTAATTAAACCGATTCCGCAAAAATCTCTAGTCTCGCATTGTAATAAAGTAATAAGCGCCAAATCACGGTAAGTGAGCACAGACATTGTGTGGAAACTCCGAAACATTAACAACGCCAGTCTAGACACCAGACGAATCTCCTCTCTCACTCATACTCAAACTAATTCTCCTCATTTCGCCTACTCCGATTAACCAACGTTAAATTAATACAAAACAAAAAACAAAAATCGGAGCTCACTTGATATTATACTTAAGACTAAGTCTTCAAGTGTAGTTTGAGTCGTCTTCGTTTAAACGGATGGATTTTCTTGTGCAGCATCATTTATCATCCTTCCGTCTCGTTCTAATACGTATATAATATACATTTTTATACGGCCCTTTTGTGCGTGGATCGCTATAAAATATATTTCTCCGACCGAAAAGTGTTTTCTTCTAGATAACGCCCAAAACCTCTTCCCATTTTTTTTTTCCTGTTTCGAAGATGAATCGTTCATTTATGTAAGTCGCTCGTCTCTTATTGTTGCTATTGCGATATTAAATTTAATAAATGCTTTCATATAAATGCAACGGTGGATGGGATGAAGTAGATACAAGAAGTGAAAAAAAATAAAAATAAATAGTGGATGTACGAGTGAGTGTGTGTTGTGTATATATTTATATGAAGGATATTCAAATTGGCAATTTCTTTCCCGCCGAGATGAACTGCGCTTACGGCCCCTTAGCTCCTGAATAATGTATATTGATGTGTTTTTGGGGAGAGCGAAAGAGATAGAGAAAGAAACTGAGGGAAATGGAATCGTGCATCCGCAAAAATGCATTCAGCTACGGACAGAATTTACAGGCAATAACCTGGAAGGAATGATCCACATTTTGTACCTATTCTATTCTATTTGAGTTTATTTTTTTAGTTGAATTTTTAAATGTTCATTTTTACGATTTTTGCTGTAAAAAATAATATATATATATATAAAAAAAAACATAATATAAAATTGTTTTTCTATATAAGAAGCCGTGCGCGCTTTATTGACTTTATCGTAAATTTCACCAGCGAACGAAGAAAAGCGCTTTCCAATTTTTATCGCGAGAAAATTATCTTCGATTTCTTTCCCCGGCTCTCATTGCCATTATTGCTTCTTTCTTTTTCGTCTCATCGCGTTACCTACTACATTTTTTTCTTTTCGCTACAACTGTGTGTTATTCTCCTTCCATCCAGCATATTACGAAGATTGAGAGCTGCTGAAGGGTTTGTGGGTGGTCGAGGGAAGCGTTTTGCGCTGCTGGTAGTAGCGTCGATAATGCGATCCACATTGTCTAGACTTCATAATCCGCAATCGGTGTTTATTCACTTATGCATTCGCGTCCTTAAATAAAAGTCTGAACGTTTTACGGGAAACTAAACGGATTGCAAGAGGAGCCTTAATGTTTCACTGCATGCACGGGACGAATGCCAGAATCGATTTAGGCTTATATTTCATTTGATCAACAAATTTAATAACCGCGGCGGATATATTCGCCTTGTCCTTTACACACACTATACTTAAGCAATTGTGGTGTCTGCGAACATATATAATTTTATTTATATTCTTATAAATCTTTTTTATAGTTACAATTACATTATTTGCATATTTTTAAATTTTATACATGTGCTTTACAAGTAATTTGTTTTATGTAGAAAACTTTAGAGATAATTCTTTGAAATTATTGTTTAGTTAGAACTTGACAAAGTTGGAACGGTTGTGTAAATGTTGTAGAATTAATTTGTATTATATCTTTTTAGTCAAACGAGTGTTGTTTTTGGCTGAATGAGTTTACTAAAAAAAGAAAGAAGTTGAAAGCGTGAGGGTGAGGTGGGATTAAAATAAACGAGAGAAACTAACGTTCGGCGTTTGAATGCATTATTGAGCGTGTCTAGACTTCGGCCGCCCCCCGGGGTTGAGGGGCGGCGGTCGTCATCATCATTGGGGGGCGGCGGCGGTGGCGGCGGCTGTTCTCCGAGAGCGCGCGTCTAGACCTAGTTTTTATTAAGATAAAATCGATGTAATAAAGCGCTTCAATAGGCGCGCACAAAATTAAATTTCAGACCGGGATTATTGCAATTATTATTTCAAATTTGTTGTTGTTTTCGTACTGCTGCAGGGTTAAAGTTTCTCGCGACAAGGTTGGAATGGAAGAATGAAATCCCCGAAGCGCTCCGCAACAAAAGCACATAAAATGCACTCATTCCTCGAAGGAATAGTAGTGTGTTGATTTTAACACAATAGCGGTGATTGGATTTGAAAGTTGCTGCAAACAAAGAGAAGAGAAGACATGTGTGTGTTTGTTTGTTAGTGTTTTGGGAAGAAAAGAGAATTGCCTTTCGCGTGTTTTCGGTGGATGAAAGTCTGCTGAGATGATGACGACGACGACGATGATGATGATGACAAGGTTTGGTTTGCCAACGCGACAACACAAAGCAATATCCTGAGCTATTGTCGAGGCCGGGATGCGACAGGAAATTTCAATGTAATTTTAGAGAAACACTCCAAGTAGTTACAATACTCTCGACGGCGGAGGCGTCCGCCCCGACGAAACCCAGTTTAATAAATAAACTTTCCATCTTCTGCTCTATTTTACTTCTAGTCCTCTTCCTCATCCTGCACCCTTACACAAAAAGATTGCATCGAAAAGTTTATAGAGTAAATCGAAAGTTGCTCACTGTTTTTTTTATTTTTATCTAATTTGAATATTAATTAAACAGTTAAATAATTGAAAGGTTTATATTAAGTAACTCCATATCTCTTTCGTAAACTTTTCGATCTATCCTCGTATTTTATGTTATTAAATCGCTTTTTTTGTGTTTGTTTGCTTGCTGTTGAGCCCGGACCTGAGAGCTATAATATAGCTAGTTTAACGAGTCCTGTAGGGTTGCGACGTTAAATAGTTTCGCGACGTTTTATGAAGCGGACGCGCGTTGCACGGGGCATTATCGTTCGTTATTGCCGGCCGTTAATTTGCATCTGGCCGACGATCCTCATCATCAACCCATCGCTTTACGGCGCCGACCTTTTTACCTCCCTCCCTCCCATGGCTTTTATATCTATCCAACTCTTTTTTTCCCCCCTTACGTTCTCCTCCGTTTTTTTTTGTTTGTTTGTTTGCGATCCTTGTTTCGTTATCCTTTATTCCAGATAATCAAACCATGTTACGGCCGTCGAGCTTCGAAACGACGACATCGGGTCCAAAATTAAAATGGAAAAGGCAGCAGGAGTTTACGGAGTTGGTGGATGTAGGTAACATAGAAACAACAACAAAAATACTATAGAAAAAAAAGAGGTAGTGAGTCGTTGGTGGTGGAGCACTAAATACACTAAAATAAATAAGCCAGCTACACCCTCCATTTCCAACATCGCGGCCTTCGACCATTTATCCACCTATTTTATTCCTCCGAAATCTAATAAAATTCACCCACTCACCTTTATGCTTCTCTCTGTTTTCCCTTTTTTCTCTTCCACTTGTATTTTTCTCTACACACACAGACTGACTGGACGTTGATTGCAAACTTTATTGGATTTCGGACAAGTCAAGGTTACACCAAGTACAATTCAGTCCACCAATTTGATTCCACGAAAAGATAGAAAGGAAATTTAACATTATTATTTAAGGAACAAAACGTGTATCGCGATATAATTGCAACTGCTATCAAAAATGAAATAATAATAAAAAGTAATGTTTTGACATTTTAATGAATTTCTCGAAAAGATCAAAACCAAGAAAGGACATTCAACATGATTATTGAAGCTGAATATTTAAGGAACTAAACGTGTATCGTGATATAATTGCAACTCTAACCGCTTGGCTGTATTCTGCTATCAAAAATGAAATAATAATAAAAAGTAATGTTTTGACATTTTATTGAATTTCTCGAAAAGTTCAAAACCAAAAAAAGGACATTCAACATGATTATTGAAGCTGAATATTTAAGGAACAAAACGTGTATCGTGATATAATTGCAACTGCTATCAAAAATGAAATAATAATAAAAAGTAATGTTTTGACATTTTATTGAATTTCTCGAAAAGTTCAAATCCAAGAAAGGACATTCAACATGATTTTTGAAGCTGAATATTTAAGGAACAAAACATGTATCGTGATATAATTGCAACTCTAACCGCTTGGCTGTATTCTGCTATCAAAAATGAAATAATAATAAAAAGTAATGTTTGGACATTTTATTGAATTTCTCGAAAAGTTCAAAATCAAGAAAGGACATTCAACATGATTTTTGAAGTTGAATATTTAAGGAATAAAACGTGCATTGTGATATAATTGCAACTCTAACCGTTTGGCTGTATTCTGCTATCAAAAATGAAATAATAATAAAAAGTAATGTTTTGACATTTTAATGAATTTCTCGAAAAGTTCAAAATCAAGAAAGGACATTCAACATGATTATTGAAGTTGAATATTTAAAGAACAAAACGTGTATTGTGATATAATTGCAACTGCTATCAAAAATGAAATAATAATAAAAAGTAAAGTTGTGACATTTTAATGAATTTCTCGAAAAGTTCAAAACCAAGAAAGGACATTCAACATGATTATTGAAGCTGAATATTTAAAGAACAAAACCTGTATTGTGATATAATTGCAACTCTAACCGTTTGGCTGTATTCTGCTATCAAAAATGAAATAATAATAAAAAGTAATGTTTGGACATTTTATTGAATTTCTCGAAAAGTTCAAAATCAAGAAAGGACATTCAACATGATTTTTGAAGTTGAATATTTAAGGAATAAAACGTGCATTGTGATATAATTGCAACTCTAACCGTTTGGCTGTATTCTGCTATCAAAAATGAAATAATAATAAAAAGTAAAGTTGTGACATTTTAATGAATTTCTCGAAAAGTTCAAAACCAAGAAAGGACATTCAACATGATTATTGAAGCTGAATATTTAAAGTTTAAAAACTAAGAAAGGAAAATCAACATGATTATTAAAGTTATAAAGAAATGATGTTATGAAAAAATAAGCAGCGTTAAATTTTTTGAAATTGAAAGTTAAAGTTGAAAAAAGAATCCTTGAAAAAGCGGTTAAATATTTATGTTTACACTTAGACGTTTGGACATTTCCTTTTTTTCATTGCTCCTATAAAATTAATAGGATATAAACTTGTTTTCACTTCGCCGCGGAAAATAAAACTCGATTTTACCGTATCGACTTTGCGGGTAAACTAAATTTGCCACTAATTCCAATCGCACTGAATGAAGCCTTAAATCGTTTATTATTGAATTTTTAGCAAAAAAAAAATATATCAATTTCATGTAACATTTACAAAACTGAAACGGGTATAAAAAAAAACAAGCTACAACAACAAAAAACAAAAAAGGAACTGGAAACTACTCGAATGGAGCGGAGGAGGCTTTGAATGACTTCCATGAAACACTAGGCTATTCAGGAACGGTTATACACATACATACACACAGATGCACGCATGCATTTTTAAACTCTTTGCCGGCTTTAAACTAATTCGGTTTTAATTAAATTCCGCCCTCATTTCTCCTCCACACACACACATACACACACATATACTCATATCCTCGCCTGTGCCCTTTCTCTAGCGCTTCCCACTCGAAATTGAATATTCCGCAACCCCTCGAAAATCTGGACTGAATTTGATTATATGAAATAGTGCTGAACGTATAAACTGTGTGCGGGCATGTATATTTAATAGTTGGTGGCGGCGGCAGCGGCGGTGGTGGTGGTTCTTCGGTGCAGTGCATGGGGTCGTCCACCGAAACCTTTATTTTTTTTTAAACGGCATCCAATAACCGCGCTGCAATTCTGGCTTTGCTTTATTAATTTTGCGGTGATCAAATTTTATCTATGTATGTTTTGATTAGGATATATTAATTAATTTTTCATTCATAATTTGAAATACACATTTCAAAACTAAGCTAAACATTGTATTCAATTTCTCGAATACTACAAACGATAAAATCTATATTGTACATTGAAATTAAAGATTAGTGTAATATTTGTAGGTCCAAAAGTTTGGTTGTAATTTATTGTTAAAAATGCAGGTACATAAAAGTAAAAAGCAGTGCCTTCACGTTTTAGTAAGTTTCTCGAACACTACAAATGATAGAAACGATATTGAACATAGAAATGAAAGAAAAATATTTGGGTAATAATATGTGATTGGTGTATTTGTAGCTATAAATGTTTGGTTATAATTTACTGTCAAAAATGAAGGAACAAAAAAATAGGCATCGAAAAAGCAGTGTCTTCACGTTTTATTAAATTTCTCGAATACTACAAATGATAGAAACGATATCGATCATGGAAATTAAAGATGAATATTTGAGTAATAATAAACGGTTGGTTCACTATTTGTAGGTTTAAACAATTGGTTGTAATTTATTGTTAAATATGAAGGAACAAATAGGATTCAAAAAACAATGTCTGAACGTTTTATTCAATTTCTCATATACTATAAACGATAGAAACAATATTGAACATGGAAATTAAAGATGAATATTTTGACAATAATAAGTAATTGGTGCAATAATTTTAGCTATTAACGTTTGGTTGTAATTTATTGTTAAAAATGAAGGAACAAAAAATAACAGTGTCTTCACGTTTTATTAAATTTCTCGAAAACTACAAATAATAGTAACGATATTTAATATAGAAATTAAAAATGAATAGTTAGGCAATAATATGTGGTTGGTACAATATTTGTAGGTCTAAACGTTTGGTTCTAATTTACTGTCAAAAATGAAGGAACAAAAAAATAAGTATAAAAAAGCAGTGTCTTTACGTTTTATTAAATTTCTCGAATACTAGAAACAATAGAAACGATATTGAATATAGAAATTAAAGATGAATATTTAGACAACAAATGGTGATAGGTGTATTAGTTATAAGTCCAAACGCTTGATTGTAGTATAATATCAGAAATGAAGTAACAAAAAAATAAGCATCAAAAAGCAGTGTCTTCACGTTTTATTAAATTTCTCAAATACTACAAACGATAGAAACGATATTGAATATAGAAATTAAAGATGAATATTTAGACAACAAATGGTGATAGGTGTATTAGTTATAGGTCCAAACGCTTGATTGTAGTGTAATATTAGAAATGAAGTAACAAAAAATAAGCATAAAAAAGCAGTGTCATCACGTTTTATTAAATTTCTCGAATTCTAGAAACGATAGAAACGATATTGAATATAGAAATTAAAGATGAATATTTAGACAACAAATGGTGATAGGTGTATTAGTTATAGGTCCAAACGCTTGATTGTAGTGTAATATTAGAAATGAAGTAACAAAAAAATAAGCATCAAAAAGCAGTGTCTTCACGTTTTATTAAATTTCTTTAATACTACAAACGATAGAAACGATATTGAACATGGAAATTAAAGATGAATATTTAGACAACAAATGGTGATAGGTCTATTAGTTATAGGACCAAACGCTTGATTGTAGTATAATATCAGAAATGAAGTAACAAAAAAATAAGCATCAAAAAGCAGTGTCTTCACGTTTTATTAAATTTCTCAAATACTACAAACGATAGAAACGATATTGAATATAGAAATTAAAGATGAATATTTAGACAACAAATGGTGATAGGTGTATTAGTTATAGGTCCAAACGCTTGATTGTAGTGTAATATTAGAAATGAAGTAACAAAAAATAAGCATAAAAAAGCAGTGTCATCACGTTTTATTAAATTTCTCGAATTCTAGAAACGATAGAAACGATATTGAATATAGAAATTAAAGATGAATATTTAGACAACAAATGGTGATAGGTGTATTAGTTATAAGTCCAAACGCTTGATTGTAGTATAATATCAGAAATGAAGTAACAAAAAAATAAGCATCAAAAAGCAGTGTCTTCACGTTTAATTAAATTTATTTAATACTACAAACGATAGAAACGATATTGAACATGGAAATTAAAGATGAATATTTAGACAACAAATGGTGATAGGTGTATTAGTTATAGGACCAAACGCTTGATTGTAGTATAATATTAGAAATGAAGTAACAAAAAATAAGCATCAAAAAGCAGTGTCTTCACGTTTTATTAAATTTTTCTAATACTACAAACGATAGAAACGATATTGAACATGGAAATTAAAGATGAATATTTAGACAACAAATGGTGATAGGTGTATTAGTTATAGGACCAAACGCTTGATTGTAGTATACTATCAGAAATAAAGTAACAAAAAAATAAGCATCAAAAAGCAGTGTCTTCACGTTTTATTAAATTTCTCGAATACTACAAACGATAGAAACGATATTGAACATGGAAATTAAAGATGAATATTTAGACAACAAATGGTGATAGGTGTATTAGTTATCGGACCAAACGCTTGATTGTAGTATATATTAGAAATGAAGTAACAAAAAATAAGCATCAAAAAGCAGTGTCTTCACGTTTTATTAAATTTTTCGAATACTACAAACAATAGAAACTATATTGAACATGGAAATTAAAGATGAATATTTGGGGAATAAAATGTGTTCAATTTTATTTATGGTCAATGGAAAACATACCAAGTTGGTAAAGATATGAAAATGTTAACTAAATGTTTTCTGCCGTTTGGTTAAGAGAAAGAGATATTATTTAATATATGTTTTCGAATGTGTGCGCGCGTGTATTTCTATATCTCTATGTGTGTGTATGTGGTAAGGGTAGATGGATTTTTGGAATTGGCAAGACGGTTTCGAGGCGAAAGCGGATCCGCCGGATATTACCGCTGCTACATTTTACATGACCATTTTATATTATTTGCAACGCATTCGGCGGAATATTAAAGGTATCTTCTGCTGCGACTCTGCTCTCTCTCTCTCTCACTCTCTCTTCCTTGCACCCTAAATATATCCCTTCATATCTCTCGCACTCTTTCACTCGCTAACTCTCCGCGCGGCGAATATAGCCAGTGTATGAAAATTGAATCCCGGGATTCAATTTGGTTGTTGCTTACATAAGAGACTTTTCTGATTTGGCCCCTCGGTTCCAGGAGTTGAGAGAAAAAAAAATGTAGATGGAGGATGAGGATGATACAACCTCAGCCTTCGGATTTCAATTGATTTAGAATTCAGGCGTATGGTCGAGACGAAATAAAGAAAGTATATAAAATGGAATAAGGGAGGAGGTGCGGAACTAAGAGAAAAATGGTCTTTCTTTTGGTGCGCGCTGAGCGAAAGAAGAATTATATTTTATGTGGCGAACAATTTAAAGTTTTAAACGTGTTGATGAAAGCCGCCGCTACGTGCGACTTTTTCACTTCCTCCGCGAAGATGGAGGAAAGAGGAGACGGCGGTTTCGTCTTGGGGTCGCAATCGAATGAAACCAATGGCGAAACTTTGCCGCCGATCTGGACGTGATCTAGGAACTTTGACCAAATCGCTCCCCAAGTCCACGCAAGAACGTGCCTCTCTCTCTCTATTTCTTTCCCTCTCACTATTTGTGTGTGTGTTTCTTTGAAGCATCCCCTTGCGAGATTGGGGATGGCGGCGACGGTATAAGTTGGGCGACGAAACGCGGAGGAGGAAAGAAAGTTGAGGCAGTTTAAAAGTATCAAGCCGGAGAAGCAAATGGTCCGAAGCGCTTTTAATTTTATTAAAACGGCCCACAGAAGGGCAACAAGGACAATTATACAATTTGAATGCAAAACGCAGTCGGAACTGTGGAAGAGGAGGTTGGAATAATAACAACGACGACGAAACGAAGTTAAAAAGAGGGCACGAACTTAAGAGAAGAGAACGAGAGGAAAACAAGCGCGCAACAACTCTGATGCCATTAAGTTTAACAAACACGATAACCCCTGGTGGTCATTGCAATAATAATAACAATAACCGTAATGGCGAGACGAAATATCGTCAATTTATTCGCGCAGTTATACAAAAATACAAAGAAAAAAATTGGGTATACGTGAAGAGAAAAGTTGGTGACAGCAGGAAAATGATGTAAAGAAGAAGTGGTCGATGTTGGGATTTCAAAATAACATTAACTAACTGAGGCACGTCCATGATCCGGATATAAGGGATCATTCGATTCGATTACCAACAAATCCATGTGAGTTAAGCTATTTTTTGTTAGACGACATCGAAATCGGAAACAACACAGGAAAAATGTCTTTTGTGAGGAAAATACTAACATTTGCATGTAGACTTAATGAATATTATAAAAATCCGTGTTAGGTATATTTTGTAATTCAATGAAACATTTGTGCATTGAGATAAAATGAATGTTTGATAGTGAACGTATAAAGGCTAGACGTACTTTAAACTAATATCGGTTTGTTTCGTTTATATCATATAATTTTTTTGTGCGCTCGCTCTCACCCTACGTACAAATTTCGCTTGAGTAGATGAGGAGAGGAGAGGAAGATAAACGCTAAAAGGACCGACGGAATCCGGTTAATAATAAAATAAAGGAACGGCGTTGAATGGTCGAAGAATAAAGATAAAACCGGGTATGGATTTTTGAGTAATGTAATCACGAGTTGCGGGGGCGGATGAGAAGAAGGTGGAGGAGGTTCGTCGAATCGATGTGATGATGGGTGTGAGAGAGAAGCAGTAAAATAAAAAAAATAGGAGAGAAGGGAAGGGAAAATATCTTTACGCGATGCGGCGGATAGATAGTTGGATCTGGAATTGGGGAAGAAAGATGTGTTCCCTCCTTCTCGCTCTTACTCACACCAGTTGGTGTGAGTTCGCACTCTTCGTCTATCTTTGCAGAAAATATTAGGGCGAATGAGATCTACCGTCCTATCTATCTCGTGTGTTCTCGGGGAGGGTTGTGAGGTGGACTGAAAGCTGAAAGCGAACAAACCGCGTGCCGCCAAAGAAATAACATTCCACCATTTTTCAAGAGGGCCGCTGAAACGAGAGGCTCCCAACGAAAGATCAAGATAGCTGTACGCTGCAGTTGCTGTTGGAAGGGTGGGAGTGGGGTGAGGATTTCCCAGGCGATGGAAAAGTCGGGGCATGATGATGATCATCATCGCCGCATGACGGACGCATCATAAATCCACCAAACACACATTGCCAGAACGGAACGAAGAGAGATGTCATCCGACCAATGACAAGTGCGAAATGAGAACACCCTGTATATATGCATTGGAGAGTGATGCATCATAGGTCAACGTATTGCTTCATCCTTACGCTATTACCAAGAGAGATAACTTCTTTTCGCCGTTTCCAAATAAAAAAGTTGTATTCCGTAAGACCTAGTACAAAAGCATGTGGTACACCTTCGTCGTCATGTTGGTGGCCTACTTAAATCATTATACAGATTTAGCAACAGTTTAGAATGAAATAATTAATTTTAAAATTATTTAATATAATTCCATATCTGATAAAGCTCATTTTAATTGTAAACATTTGATTAAATGATGCCAATACAATTAATAATTGATAATTAAAAGAGAAGTTTATTCAACAATATGGAATTAGCGGTGAGCGTCGCAGATTGGACTGAACGAGTTTAATAATGAATTATTCTTGGTTTTTGGTGAGGGTTGTGGGTGGAGGTTCGCTTGTGGAATCGGCTCGTTCGTTTCCGGAGCTCCGGAAAAGCGCAGTAATTGGAAATGGCACTTAAAGGAAACAATATCTATAATGGAAACACCATTCCCCATTTGATGCATTTCGGCCCATTCAAACCGTCTGAGCGCGAAGTATATTTACTTTTCCAATAAGCGTCGAAGAGAATGCGGCGCATGAAATGGAAGAAGAAACGCAAATTCGTCGTCGCTCCATTACAAACAGAAGGAGGAAAGAATGCGCACTTTTAATTACATCCAGCGTGAAACATATATGTGAGGGAAACCAATTAAAATATCAATCAAATAAATTTAATTAGTTTTGATCTTACTAATTATTAGCACCCATCTACGTCTTAACCCTTTGTGCATAATCCGCGGATATATCCGCCCTATTCTTTACACAGAATACAACGATTATTCAGGTTTGTGGTGGCGCAGTAATTAAAGGATTAATCATATTTTTTTTATGTAAACTTGTCTAATTGTTAAATCTAAATGACTTAAGTTAAAATTTTAAATTGTTAAATAAATTTAAGTATATTTGTTAGATAAATTATCAAATTGATGTTGTTTATGTTAAGGAGACTAAATCTAATCAAATATATATCTTCAACGGAGAAGACTGTATCTAAATTTAATCCAACAAGGATCAAGATGATGTATTGGGGTAAACGAAGCCAACGCATTACATGTTACGTTCACAATGAGACAAGTCTATTAGTTATCCGTAACAACATAATTATTAGGAATGGAATGTAAATTTGATAAATTTACATCTATAATTAATTAATAAACTCATTTAAAATCGAAAAGTTAATAAATTTCCTTAATTACTCGATAAACACGCATGCGTCATTTATTTAGCATTAACTAATAAATGACGCCATCTTTTGATATTTTTAAGAAATTATTTGTAATGAAAATGATGAAATTATAATTTTGTGTTCAAATGCCACGTAGGAATGATGTTGGTTAACCTGCTGCGAGCGAGAGAATTGGCAATAATAAGGCCTTCCTCGCCGTTTTCTTTATATATATTTTTTTTTATTTGTTCTTCAGCGAATTGGGAAGAGAAATGTAATTCTATTTGACCGAGTTGAAACCGCGTTTCTCTCTCTCTATCTCTTTCTCTATATCTCCCAATAATATATAAAATTACAGCCGAATCCTAATAAAAGAATATTGCCGTTTCTCTCTCATTTTCGTTCCTTCACTTTCGGGCATCCCCGCAAGAGCAACGTCAACTCAGATTAATGTCGCTCGAGTTTCCACCATCGTTCGTCCTCCCTCTTTTTCTTGTTCTTGTACCCTCGTCATCGCTGAAATAATAAAATTATTTGCAAGACTTCTCTCTACCCGTCTCTCCATCTCTCTCTCTCTCATACTCTCGATGGATACGTGTGTAGTGGATGAGATTCCCGAGCAGTAATAACATTGTTGAAGCTAACTAACCATTATAACTTACGGCTTGTTAGCCGTCTCTCCGGCAATATTCCCCGCTACCAATAGAAATCCCTTCGGAAACGTTCGAGCGCGAATCTTCCTTCCTTCCTTTCTTCCTCATCCACCTAGTCGTAGTCGACCAAAGAAGACAAGACAAACAGAATCAGCGCAGCGCATCTCCTTATTAATTTAATATAATCCTCAACTACTTAATCTGCCCTCTCTTAATCCAGACTGCAATTATGATTATTTTTTCTTTCAGTTTTCGTCGGACATCAAATAACTCACGGCATCCGACTTGATTAATTTTTAAGTGGACTTCTTCTCTCTTTCTCTCTCGCACTGCATATGCTTAGGGGGGCTAGTTTTACAAGTGCACAAGCATATTAACTCGCTCACTGTTATATTAGAAATTCCAGATTGCCGCGAGGGTGGTATAGTAGTAGTAGTGCTATGTAGTGTGCATTTTATTGCCGAAATAGAAGCGAACAATGGCCCAGACAGGAATTCACAGCCCCTGTCTATCTCACCCCTTCTCTCTCATATAGACTCGTTCACATGTACACTCGCTCGCTCTCACTCGCTCGCTCGCATGCACACTCTATCCGTCCTCTTCCAAACAATGCACGTGACTTTGCTAAATTACTCTTCAATTAATTAGTTTTCAAGAACAAACCATCAGTTCATTGTTTCAAAACCACGCGATATATAAATTGCCGTTCAGCGAGCGAGCGCTCGATATATCAGCGGCGACAACCACGTCTCTTGCTCGCTCTTTCCCAACATCTGGACTAACCTTTCATTTTCTATTTTCTTTTTCTCTTATATACACTTATTGCTATTTTCCAATACTCACATACTACACGATTACATTTCACATCTTCTCGATTTTCTTTTAAATTTTTAATAAATAATTGTATTTTTCAAAAATTTAATTTTTCAATTTCAATATTTTCCAATACAGACTTTTTATTAGTGAACATTTCCTCGTTGTATTTACATTAAATATTTTAGAAGACACGTGAAAATATTCAAATTCTACAGATTTTAGTAAATTATTTTCAATTAAAATGAATAAATTTATAAATATTTCTACTTTTTATATTTACTTAATAATATTGATTAATCTTCTACTTTTTTTTTAATATTTGCCAAAATCTTCAAATTTTACAGATTTTACTAAATAATTTTTAATTATTTATGAATTTATAAATATTTCGTCAAAATATCTGTATTTTATTTCAGTTAAAAATATTGATTAATTTTCTGGTTATTACACATTATTTATATTAAAAGATTTTTGTAAATCTTCAAATTGTACTGATTTTAGTAAATTATTTTTAATTAAAATGAAGAATTTTATAAATATTTATGTACTTTATTTCTACTTAAATATATTGATTAATCTATTATTTAAATATATATCAACATTCGTTATTTTAGAGGATTTGTGCAAATCTTAAAATTTTACAGTTTTTAGTAAATATCTTGGTTAATTTTTCGGTTTTATTCAAATTAATATTTATTATTTTTTTGTACAAAACTCATAATTTTTCATATGCAATAATGAAAATTTAAATAAGTATGAAAATTGTGAATACTACGGTGCTACGAAATTTTACAAAAATTTTAAAGTTGTGTTGATTTTCAATTAATATTAATGAATTTACAAATTTTCTGTTTAAAATTAAATTATTTTTGCAGAATTTTACTAAATGATTTTCAATTGCAATGAACAAATTTGTAAATAAGCTACAGAAATTTATTTCTACTTAAAATCTTGATTAATTTTGTGAATAGTCGCACCAAATATTTCATTAGCTTTAATTAAACTTTAAGCGATTTATAAAATTTTCATTTATTTAATAAAAAAAAAAAATTGTGTGAAGAATGTTAAACAAATTACATCTCTTATGTCCTCAAATATCATTAAGTAAATTGATTTTTTTTAGATGAATCGATAAATCCAATTAGAAAATTCTTAATTGAACCGTACATAATTTATAATTCCATCAAAGCTGAAATCACACTTTTCTCCCCAACCGTTCGTTAAGTGTATGCGCACACAGAGGTCGAAAAGAAAATTGCATCGTTCTCGACAAACACGCACGCAGACTTTTTCCACTTTTGAGTAAGTGAATGAGTGAGAGAGTGGAAGGAAAATTAAAACATATCGAGGGTAATAAGTGAAGACGTTTTTAAGGATGCGCGAGGAAAAACGCAACAAGTGAAGTGGATAAATTTCCTTTTCTCCCCATTCGTTCGTTCATGTATGTGCTCTGCATGTGAGCGAGAGAGGAAAGAGCCTCGCTCTACGTACATGCACACACAATCCCTTTAGAGAGAAAAAGATGAAAAAAAAAAAACATAGAGTAAAGAGGATATTTTCTCTTCCATTTTTCTCCTCCTGCGTATGCTTTTACCATAGTTTTTTTTTCTTTTTGTTTGCCGTTGTTGTTGCGTTTCACCATCACCTCCCGCTCTTTCTGCTTCCATTATTTAGTTAGTTAGCTTTTTCTGCTTGCCTTTTCATCGTGGCCCTCTTGTTCTCCTCCTGCCATAGGAGGGTCTCTCAACCACTCACTCACACACGCACTCACTACATATATAAATTATATACATACACACAACTTTAACTCTCTTCCTCTTTATTTTTCTTTCTGTGCGAAGCAACAAACAGAAAAATAATAATAAAAATAGTAGAAGAAGGAGCGAATCGTAACGGCTTTTCGCTAAGTGCATTCTGCAATAAGAATTCGGAACTAATACGAATTCTCCATCTCGCTTCTGCTCACGGCTTCGCCACTTTTTTTTTTGTAAATTGCATACAATGTGAGTGTGTGCGGGTGAGAAAGAGACGAGGCGAATTCGCTAACAACAAAATATGCTGCAATATCTTGGAAGGACGGGGGGGGGGAGGTTTCGACGCTGCTGCGGTTTGTGCACACACAATAAGAAGGGACGGGAATAACGTTGACAAGTGAAACGCTTTATCAGAATATATATTAGCTTTATTTGATTTTATATTTTCCACTGGAGCGGAAGAAAAAAAGGACGAAATGTTGAGAAAAGAAGTGAAGGTGGTTGCAGTGGAATTGCCGAGGCTCAGGAGGGAGGGAAGCTTTTCTTTTGCGCTTTCCTTTCTATATGTATATATACAGATATATAAGTGTGCAGAGGCGAGATCTGAGACGTATAAAAATTTAGTATCAGAGCTCCAAAGTCCAGACACATTCATCCCTCTCCAACCTATATATGTGTGTGGTATAAACGCAGAGACGTATCCAGGATCAAAAGCTTATATTATCCTATTCACAAACTTATCAGAAAGTCCACATTTTTTATACGATTTTCCTAAAGTTAGATTTAAATCAATTTGTTTTTATTTTTATATATTTTTTTTTTGTTGTAAAAACTTTGAGAATTTGAAATGTTATTAATTTTCGTTTAAATTTATCCAAGATTAGATTTTTTAAATATTTACTTTTGGATGATACGGTTATATATTTGTAAAGGGCGAATATATTCCGTGAAGAGAAAATTTGTGTAAACCATTTAAAAAAAATAGGTAGAATAAGCTACAATTATTTGATGGATAATAAATGGTATTAACTTTGAGTATTTTCAGTAGTAGGATTGAATTGAAAATAAATTCAATTTGGATGTGTTTTTGATGGGTGAAATCGCTTGAATCCGGATCTGGTTGTAGTGTATAGACGAGCGTGCGGAGGTGTCCGAAACCCGCGAGAGAGACACACAACCCGGAGATGTCTGCAAAAGCAAACAAAAAAAACTTCCGTCTCTCTGAAACGTATGGTCAAAAGGTGTAGACTTTAATTTCAGGACTTCAAATGGTTTTCCATCCCTCCTTCACTCACTCGCTCGCTCGCTCGATGCATTATTTGCCCTTGCGACGAAGAAGACGAGCGCTTCGCTTCGTCCATCGGGCACGAAATTTCCATTCGGCCAGTTTGCTATGCACTTTGTGTCTACATCTACATCGTTCCATCTCTGTTTCGTTCACGTCACGCCAATCCGTCTATTTCAGAGAGCGTGTGTTTGCTTTGGATTCAAACAGGTTTTGATCAACCCTGCTCCACTAAGGGTCCACACTTCAATGGAATAATCCGGGCGTCCTCCTGCAAATCCGGATCAATTTAATTGCGGCGATTTTTATTCCTGCGGAGCGAAAAGCGATGAATAAATGGTAAAAAAAAAGAAAGAAAGAGAGGAGTAGGAGGATGGATGGAGCGCAACTTAATAAAGCCCGTTATCATGGGCTGCTCCGGCTTATTGGATCCTCGTCATCGTCGTCGTATTCCTCGCAAAAGACCAGACGGAAATCGATCCCATATCATTTTCCCTCCACCTCCATCCCTTTTGCTGCATTCTTTTTCCCATTTTTCTTTTACTTTTTACCTCTCATCCTGGCTAACTTTATTACCGGCTGCCTTTAATGAGCGGCTCCTCTCCAATTTCTTTTCCTATTTTTTTTTATCCGAGAACGTCGTCGTCGTCTAACAAGCGACTTCGTCATATTTCCAGGCGAAACAATGGGATCTTTTCTTTTTTTTTATTATTATCATTTCCATCCCTCTCTGCGAGATTTTTTTCAAAGGGGAGGAAACTTCGCTAATAGCAATAATGTGGAGCGAATAAAAATAATAATGGAGCGATTTCACAATTAAGAATGCAAATTGATTTTGCTCTTCGTCTTCTCTGCTCCTTCTACTTACTTATTCGGCGACAAAGGGACCGTAATGAGATTGCTAAAGGGTTGATGAGGTCCCAAAGTCGCGACACTACTACTTCGCGCGGAAGAACGTCTTAATTGTCGTTGACATTTCGTGCGAAAGAACGAACGTCTCAAATTGCCTACCAATTTAAATCTCCTCCCCTTTACTCATCTTTCAACAAATTTCACCAGCAAAAGTTGTTGAAAAAATATGTTAACTAAAATTTAAATTAGGTAAATAATTTAATTAAATAACAAATCTTAATAATATAAATAAAATATTAAAAAAAATAGTGTAATTAAGAATTTAAGATTAAAATTTAAATTCAAACAAAATTGTCGAAATATTAGGAGATTATTTAAAAATCGCCTTTTGTGGTTATGGAAAACCATTTTATTTATTATTTCAGAAATATTTATATAGAAAACGTTTATATGTATATGAAATGAAATAGTTACATTATTATCAGTTTTAAATGCAATTAAATTCGCGCGTAGAGCAGACCGGAAAGGTCCTTCGCACGAACGGAGATCCTGCACCTCCGGAAAATAAATCGATTGTTAAAAGGAGCAACCGTAGCGGAATCGATTTCCTCCTCCACGGAATGCCATTATCGCAAATGGGATTGCTCTGCGCTCTTCGAACGAGTCTGGGGTGGAGGTGTAGGTGGAGGAGGACGAGAAAAGATTCCTTCGAGCTGTTGGCCTACCGAAGTTGAGGTAGTAGGTGTGTAATGGCTTTAGAAAAATATAAACTTCTGCTTACGAAAGCTAATTGGAGAACGTAGGAGGAGGATGATGATGGTTGCAATGTTTACCTATAGGAATGGGTTTTGGGTTTGGAAGTCGTAAAAGCGAATTGTTGGAGGAACCCCCAGACAAATTAAATCCGCGTTTCCGTTCCGAATTGGCTGCGCCCGCTGCGAGACTTTGGCCAACACCGATTTCGGATTTTATAATGAGCGGCGAAATTGTTATTGTCCTTAATGATGCCATCCGTTCTGCACTCACTCTTTGTGTCTTCAACATTTTTTGCCTTATGGCAACAAAGTGTTATGCGAGGAGAAGAGATGATCGCGCGGATTGTGTTTACATATATTTGCACTCGCCCTCGAGTTTTATACGTGCAGACTGCACTAGGTGCTGGTATAACAGTATAAGAACGTATTCAAATAAATCGTTACAGGTATAACAGGAGGATTTCCAGTGCAGACTGATTTATGCCGCCGTCTGCGAGCGAGGGTGAAGCAATTGCATCCAACGTAGATACCTTCCTCACACTCGCACACTACAATGAATACCCCTACTCCCGGGCTTTACAATTTATCACCACAACAAACCTCAATTCCTCTTCGCCCCAACAGGCAGTCGAAAGGGAACGAAAAAAGAAAATATATATATAGGAAATCGCGAGGAGAAAAACCGATGAGAAGAAAGAAATTTTAATCCTGGAATTAGCACGATTAACTTGGGATGAGGAAGGAAGACCCGTGTCGTCTTCACGCTACGCGACCGTTTAATGGCCTCTTCCTACTTCCCCGGACTAACCTAACCACCTTAAATGCCAACAATTCCAAATTATTTCACCCCACCCAAATTAAAGATACTTTTATTGTGTTCGTTAGCTAATGCAACTTTCCGGTTTAAACCTAATTGATTTCAACCCTAAATATTTTATCATCTTAATTGATTTTTTTTACAAAAATATTTTATTAAAAAGCCTTTTGATTTACACATAAAAATATAAAGTGTTATAAAAAAACTATTACTATTTTACTTTGCTGTAAAATATAATTTTTTCCTATGAAATTTACATCATATGATAAATCCATTGCAAGTTCTTCTAATATAAATCGCGAAATTCTTAAATATTCTGCATATTTTACGTTAGAAATATTTGATTAATCGTTGTCCATTAAAGTTGTATACACTTTAAAAGGTACGATTTTACATCTTGCGAAACACTCGAAGTTGTGTAATTTGAAATATTCTTGCAAAATAAAAGAAAAACAAGCATTTAGCCTCTGATCTCGAGTAGATACTGCACTTCAGATAAACAACATGCATGGACGGAAAAGGAAGAATCGTAAATGGTCTTCGCATAACTTTTTCTTTTTACAAAAAATAATTTATTATCCGACACGCCTCGCGTTGCGTTAGTACCGTACGCGCGATGTTATTTAATAAACTAATATAATAGTAAACTTCATCTCAAAAGAGCGGAACGAATTTTCCTTTTTGGGATTCCATCATCTTAAAATGAAAATTAATTCCAAATTGTTTGTTTTTTCCTCCTACTATGGATTAAACGTGTCGCTGATGTCCTTCTTAAAGTTTCTTTTCGAAGAGTTGTTGTTGTTGTTGTTGGGTGATGGAAGGGAAAGAAAGAAAGAATTGCACGTTCGAAAGAAGTTTGCATTTTGTGTTTGTATATATGTATAGAGATTGCGAGAGAGAGAGAGTTGCAGAGGTCTATAGAGGTGGTGTCATGTGCATTAATACTTGCGCCCAGACGCCGAGTCTAGACAACCCGGGCAGGTGCCAAACAATATGATGCATCGGTCGGCCTTGTAACGCGAGACAGGGTTGTGCAATTCGGATCTGAATTCCTAAACAACCTGTCTTTGAAATCGTTCCATCTCTCTCATCCTCTTCTCATTTTCTTTCGACTCTCTCCACTCACACGAAATCTGTCTCTGTCTGCACTGCACGTGCATACAGACTGAAACACGCTCCTCGAAATCTGCACATACCGAATATTTTCAACACCGCCCACGCATCTCACCTCGGGCGCGAAATATTTGTACACATTGTTCGAATCTTAATGGCTCCAACGACAAACAGAAACAACACAGAAATAAAAAAAACTACATCTTTCTTTCAAAAACTTTCATTCCAACTCGTATCCTTCTCATTCTTATTGCGATAATTGTAAAGTAACAAGTAAATATAACAAGAAAATCACAAGTATAATCCTATTTCTTCATTGGATTTTTTGAAAGATTTCTTTTCAGCTTCAAACTCATCACTGTAATGCATTACATACTTTAAATTATATAATTTATATCTCAAATAAGATTGCTAATAAAAAAAGATCAAAACTGCTGCGGTTTCGAAGTTTATTTATGTTTATGGTTGCCATGGGATTTGCAACAACAAAGCGAGTGCAGTTGACGATTTTGTTGCGAATTGACGGGACTGGCAGACAGAGAGGAGAGTGGTGTGCACGGTGTACGTACAAACGGCATTCATTAAACATAATTACATGCAATGGCCGTCGGACACGCCACGCAGAAGAGAGAGAGAGGGTTGATGGGATTCCGAGGAGGGTTTTGGTGGGTTTGGGAGGGAAGGAGGAGGAGGAGGCAGCCCGACTCGGACGGCCACTCCGTACGAATTATCGCAATCACGGGAGATCGTGCTTTATTAATTGTCGCAATGGAATATCGGCCCTAACGATTTCCGCCGTTCCACTCTGCCAGACATATAAAACGAACGAAGAGAAAAAAATAATAATAAAAAAGAAAAAATAACAAATTGCATCCTGTGTTCCCGCTCATGTGACAATCGCTTTCAACTGTCGGCAATAGGTAACGTTTTTTTCTGTTTTTTGATATATTTCCTTTGCGAAAGAGAGGCGGATATATCCGCCCTATTCAATATATTATATGCATTGTAATGGCGCATTAAATTCAATGCTAGTTCTTAGTGAGTTTCTTTCAGACAGATCCGTCAAACATCATTGTCGTATGGAAAAAAAAAAGTTTAGGTTATGAATTTTTGTTTTTTTTTTATGAAGTTCTGATATTATTCCTGCAGAGGCGCCACTTTTAACCTTTTGACAGTTGAAAATGAGTCCGTCTAGAAAACGACATTACATTGTCTTCCAATTAACGATTGTTTCCTGTTTAAGGTGTTCTTTTGGATAGAGAGTGCAGTATTGGAAAACCGCAAAACTTCAGCGAATACATCCACTCACGGTAACTTTACCAGTAGTAGTAATAGTAGCAGTAGTTTAGTAGTAACCGAAGCCATTTTAATATTCATAAAGGGGCGAAACTTTGCGAAATGAAATTTTAATCGCTCGCTGTTGATACTGAAATCCTGTAGACACACACACATATTCTCTTTCCCCAGACGTAGAAACGTTGTGAAGGGCGGACAGTATTAGCAAATTGATATTACCGATAAACTCCCCGTAACTTCCGTAAAAGGGGATTCTAACATAATTTTCTACCGTTCGCAAACATTTGCGTTTCCGTGCCGAAATCTGCAGCTCGCAAATTGCATTTCCAATTATCCAAAAATTTAACATTGACATAACTGTTATCCGACCAACGACGAAATTAATTGCAGCCGTTTCACGATAAATCAATAAGTTTAAAACGGATTTCATAATAATTTAAAAGATTTTTTTTTTCATAATAATAATAATAATAATAATAATAATACATTTAATAAGTAATACAGCATTAACTCAAGTTCTAATCAGATTAGTCTGATGGTGCGAATTCAATTTCCCCTTTCGGTTCGGATTATATCGTATTATGATACAAATAATGCGAGGTGACGAAATGCTCATAACACACCCGTCTGCAGAATCCTCTCACTCTCTCCATTTTCCATACAATCTCGCTAAATCTCTCTTCACCGTCTCCCTATGTATCTCTTCGTTTAGTCCTGCGGGTCGGAAAACGAGCGGAAATTTCTTGCCCCGCGAAAATGGAATTAAACGTTTCATCAGCAACTTCATAGATTCTCCTGGGCTCTCTCTCCCTCACTCCGAAACAATTTTGTTATCTTAAGATTATTTAAAGTTTTGCCACCGCCGCTTCGAACGAGTGAGGGAGGAAAGGCCGCCGCTCCCCCGCTTTTGCGTTAATTATAAATTTAAAGCGCTCTTCGGCTATTTGCAAACTGCATTCCGCCCTCCGCCCCGAAAACTTTACGAGATAAGTTTTCTTTTCGCAAATACCGTTATTCGCATTGCAATTAATAAGAACTATATAACTTAATTTATATACAGACAACATCTACAAAATAGTCATTTGATTATCTTTTAATAATGCAGATTTTGCTTCCGTCAGAATTGTTAATAAAAATAGATTATTTAAAATAGGTTAGGAAAAGTATTAAAAGTTAGGTTAGAAAAAAATATTTTAAATTAAGTTATATCAAATTAAATTAACTGAAAGTTGTTAGTTTAGAATTTTTTGCATTATAAAATTTTATGGATCCAGAAAGGTAGTTGCAGATATTTCTCGGTGCGTTTATTAGGAATGAATTTCAAAGCTAATTTCCAAGCATGAGTTGCATCTCTTCATCTATATATTCTTTTATTATTATTTGCACGAGTATGTGGAGTGTGTGGGTATACGAGCTGAAGATTTAGACGTAGACGTCTGCCGTTGAATAGAAATTCATGAATTGCCCGAGAGGATAGGGTTTTCTCTTTTATGTCGAGCTTCTTGTTTTCTTATTTATATTCCTCTCTGCGTCCTCTCTGCGCTCCTCCTTACTTTCGTTCGTTCTATCTCGTCGTCGTCGTTGTTGTTGTTCTTGTTTTTGTTGTTGTTTGGTGTTTCATACGTGACGGTAATGCGAGTCGAGGTCTAAGACCACATCGTCCGCTCCATTGAGGTGAACGCGAGTTGCACTTTGCGCCCTCGTCCTAACCTCCCTTACCGCCACCTTCATATGTATGCAAATTCGCGAGCGCCATCTCTTAAATTGATTGCAATCTCCGTCGCGACGCCTTTTGTTGCATCGCGTTATGTTTTTGTTTAGAACATCCACGATACAGGTGGAACATCACCTACGATTGTCGCAAATTATTTGCTATGTTCGAGCATTCAACGTATTATATTACATAAGTTATTAGTCTTTAATAATTTTTAATCAATTTATACATTTTTGAAATTATTTAACAGATTAATCCAATATTGAATACAGCAAAAAAATGCATATTTTTCTTGGAAATACGCACAATCATTGAATGAAATGTAAAGAAAAAGTTGTGTAGAAAATGCCAGTTTCACGTCTAGACGATAAGAACAAATAATTTATTCTAAATAACCGAAACGATAAACAGCAATAAAAAAAACTGCATATATTATTTCAATGTCTCGCCTATTTTTTCTATTAGTTTCTTTGAATTTCTTTCTTTTTAAAAACTATTTTTTTGTACACAAATTGCGTAATATGGATGTATACAAGTAACTTGTCAAGTAATGTTTATAGTTTATAAACAATTCGATAATTTAAACACGGTACGAGTTAATATACTTTGCACATTATTTGAAAATTGTAATTTAACACAAAATAATCTAAAATAATAATAATCATTATTAATACTGTAAAAAAATCTTATTTAACTAATAGTAAAAATAATTTTTTGCATTTTCTTTTGTTTTAAATAGTATTAATCTACGTATTGAATTGCAATTTTATTTAGTAAAACTACGAACTTTTTTTTAAATGCACTTTTGTTTGTTCTTTCTAGAAATTTACAATAATCAATACATTTTGCAATTTTAATTTGGAGAATAATTTTACATAAACATCTATAAATTTTAACCCAATATATCGTATTCAACAGTTAGTGCAATAACATACATTTTAATTAAATGTCATTAATTAAGTATATAGAAAAGCAAAAACTTGATAAAAGTGCTTTGAAATAATAACTATGATAGAAATATATCACATTAATAATTGTATTATGATTTCGTTAAAGAATATATTCTAAATTATGATAATTGATTGTAATATTTACTAGTTTTCAAGACAAGGCGGATATATCCGCCCTGTCTCTTACACAAAATGTGACTATTGTGATGCAATCAAATATGTATAATTGTAACGAGAAGAAGAACGTTGTACGTAACATGGAAAATGTTTTTCTGGGCGGGGGCGGCGGCGGGTGCAGCGGCTGTTTCGAGGTTTATGAATTAATTGCGTTTGCGGTTCGTTGTCGTTGATTATCGCTCGCATCAAAACGACGTGTGCTGCTGATATCCGAGAGCGAAAGAGTGAGTGAGGGCGTCTCCCTATTAGTGCCTTTGGTAATATCAGTCACTGCCCTCGCAGTATCAAAACCGGGGAAGTCGCGACGTTCACTGCACCTCGCTTTGTTTAGTTATGCGGTTTATAAATGTCAGGAAACGTCTGCTCGCCGCTTACGATTATTGACTCTCCCCTTTCCTCTTCACCGCCATATGCACTTCGCTTTACCCTCTTTGTTGTCTCCTTTAGCTAACCTTCGTGCACTTCTTCCAATTGCTGCTTCAAAAAAATAGTAAAAAGATGCGCTCAGCGACGGCCAATTTAAGTGGATGGAGGTGTTTGCATTTATGTTGGCTGCATGTTTGCTACGGTTTCGCCCGGAAGCCTGACAGACCGAGATCGGTGGTCACCAATAGATCCCTACATAGATAATGAGGGACTGACCGCAACAGCAGCAGCAGCAGCAGCCTCCTCCTCACTCACTGTATCGGACAATACCATTGTCTGCTGTTCCTGCTGCTGCAGTTGCTGTCCTGCAGACAACCTCCAACCGAGCGCAACGTCCAGACGTACCGACGAAACCGTACATTGCATTTGTATAATGTAATAACGCGAGCCAAAAGAAAGAAAAGCACACCAACAGCGCATAAAACCAGATGGATTTTTCTCTCCCCTCGGAAAACGCAATCACCAAGAAGCGGCCAAGATTCCTTATAAACAAGCTACTGCTGGAAATGAGCACCAATTCCGACAAAACCGTAATAACAATGAGACGTTCTTATTTGCAAATCTCAAAACTAGTTATTAGATCCTCTATATAAATTGGATAATTGCGTTCAGTTAAATCTAATCAGAAATTACAGTTAGTTTTCAAACAGTAAATTCAATGTCTTTCGCAATTCGCACTAATTAAATCGAGGAATGAAATACATACACAAAAAACTTTTCTGATGATAGGCGGATATATCCGCCAAATCTAGTAATTAATTGTCAGATGCTTCTCTGAAAGTAATATAGTTTTTTAAATTACCAAAATATGCCATAACTTATTTATATAATTTTTTTTTTCATAAAGGACTTATTGGCTTATTTCAGAATGGCGGAATTTACAGTTTTGGAAATATAATCTTCAATAACGATCCATCTTTATAATCCTCGCTATTGTAGCATCTCCCATCATTTTTATCTCTCTTTCTGCAAACTAAACGCAGTAATTCCGAGCTTTGATTTACTTTGAACGAAACGAACAAACGGCCTTCTTTTTATGTTGCTTCCTTCGTCGACACGTTTTGAATCAATGATTAGATTATTCCGAATCCACGTTAATCCGTGGACAGGTGAGGAGGAAAAAAAGCGGTGACGTTTAATTATGAGCAAATGAAAACGGACGGGTTCGATTCGTGATCGGAGTTTTTAAATTCCCCATCCGGATTTAACCTATCTAAAGCGTTACAGACAAACAAGAATAAATGATGAAAGCGATTAATTTTAACGAATGCGACTGCGGTTTTCGGAGGAGTCTGCGATAATGGAGTAATGGGACCTTTGTGAGGCGTCCGCATTGTTCTCGATCAAGTTACAATTGTCGTGCGCGGTTGAGGGAGCTGGAAAAGAAGCCAATCTGGCGTGGAAGGAAATATGAGGAGGAGATCTTACTTGCAGATTGCGATTATATCTTCCTTCGAGTTGTTAAAGAAGGTTTGGAAGAAGGCGAAGAAGAACAAAGGATGAAGTTCGCAAAGGAGTCTTCTACAGCGGCTTCACTTCCGGATCCGACTTTTCGCGAAGCAAACCGGAAATAAAACTAACAGTAAATATCTTTCATTTTCTTCTAGTTGCTAAGCAATAGGAGGAGGAGTAAATATTATTGTTATTATTATTATTAAATCGCTTACAACCAATAAATAACCTGGGCGCAATCTAATAGCCGAGTATAAATAATCCCGGTGCGCCCAATAGATTTCGTCCTCCGTTTTGCTTAAGTCAATTAGACATGTAATATCGGGCCGTAAATCATGCTAAAATCCTTCGCATCTGCAGCCGCATTAACTCGTTAGCCGATACTCTCCTCCCTCCGCACACAGATTTGAAACCGCCCACCGCCACTATCTTCTCCCCCAAAACTATTCCAGATTCGAATTACAACTTAGTAATTAAAGAAAATAGTTTGCGCAATTTCGAACCGATTATTTCGTAAACGCGTGTCTCTAACGCTCCGAGCCAACATAAACTTTTGTCTATACATAAATCATGGATACCTTTGATTCTAATTTATACCAACTTTCATTTGTCTCTTTTTATCATTTAAAATCATGGATATCTTTGATTACATTTTATACTATTTTTTTTGCATCAAACTAAAATTTAATTAATTACTTTAATTTTTGTTAATTATAGAGATTTCATTCATTTTTTAATATTATTTTGAATAATTCCAACGTATTTAAATATTTTGAATTACATCCTAAATCTTTTACTCTTTATTTTTTTTATGTTAAATTACTGAATTCATATTTGTTATAAATTATTTTTTATAAATAATTGAAACTATTGAATTAGTACAATTGTAAACATATTTAATTCGAGTTTTATTAAATTTAACTTATTAAAAAAAATCAAATATGAACACTTTATTTGTAATTAATTTAATTATAATAATTTGTTTAGTTAAAACTTTTTATTTTCAATGATAAGAGATTTGCTTAAGTATACAGCGCATTAAATTTAAATTCGTAATTTGGTGGAAGCGCCGGGTCAAAATTTATATCCGAAAAAATGAGCAGAAGATGACTAACTTCTGCGAGACGAATGAATATTATAATGAAGCGGATCCGCGTTTTAGTACTTTATTATATTAACATGAGATAAGACTGATTGGGTTCATTTTATTATCCCCCGACGAATGCCCTTGGAGCAAAGAAAAAGCGAGGAAATAATAGTTCGCGAGTTTTACTGCATTTTTATCTGGAGCGATTCAAGTCTTTTCCTTCCCAACTCTTCGGATGATTATTCAAGACGTCGTCCACCTTTTCGTCCCATTGCACACACATCCCTGGAAAAATAAGATTTTATCATATAATTTCCGAATCGAAGCTGCAAAAAAAAAGTATATACATGATTTTCTTTTGTTTTTTTTCAATTAAATATAGATGATGTAACGGTTGGGGAGTTAAAATAACGTTTAGCAGTTATGAATAATTGATGGTAAGACGGAAAGTGGAAAGTGGTAGGAAAAAGCCATGGGATCTCGGATTAATTTCCCGAACGGGTAAATTAATTCGCTCGCAATTTCATTAAGTAAATATAAAGTAATTAATAGTCCCACGCTTACTACACACACAACGCTTCAGCATTACGTTAATTAATAATTAGACGTGAAACGCGATCTTCCTGCTGCTGCTACCACCCTCCATTCTCCGTCTTTTTTTTCTTTCTTTCTCTTGCTGATACGGCTTGTGTCTTTCCATCCTTTTCTTTCTCAATCCACCACCCAGTTGTGGTGCGTTCGCAGTTTTGTTGCTATTTAGGGGGCTGGTTTCGAAATGGAAACTCGATCCGAGCGTCGCCTATTTTTAGCCCGGTTTAATCATCCTTCCTAATGAATGAATGGATACACTTTTTTTTTGACTGTATGAGCGCTATTTACTCGCATATAAAACTCATCCTAATTATATTAAACAAAGGCCGTTTGTTCGTTCCCTCTTATTATTATCTCCATGAATGCAAACAAATATACTAAATAAATTGATAATTATTTTCTTAAAAGTTTTTTTGTTAATAAAAAATTTGAAAAGTTTTCTGTCAATGATAATCAATTTTTATTAATTTGAAATATTATTAAAGTTCAAATACAATTTTTTGATTTAATTAACGGAGATTCTATTATTAATTGGTGATTCCTCAAATATGAAGTAATTATAACGTTAATTGACAAAAATAACTAAAAATTTGGAAATTCTAAAAATGTTTTTATATCAATTTTTAATTTGTAAATTTTTGAATTAATATAAAAAAAATAATTAATTGCATATTTTGTAATAAAGAATATGGTATAACTTTTCAGTTAGTTGATCTTGTGGTTTTGATTTGATTTGTAGCAGTTTTGTTGCGGATTTTTTTTGTGTGTTAGTTTGAATGAAGGGATGTGAAGTAAATCTGGCTGGCGTTTATTTCTGGAGTGGAGCCTTTAATAATGTTGGATGATGCGTTATTAAATATTAATGTTGAGTAATGTATGACTGACGGTGGTGGAGTAATAGTGGTAGTAAGTAGTAACTAAGTCGGAACGGGAGAAGCAAGCGGACGGAGCTGCAGCTGCGGCGCCCCGGGGGCGGCGGCAGGACGTTGTGGGGCGGCGACGGCGGCAGGACGGGCAGGCGGTGGTCGGACGGCATCATTCGATCCGGCGGTGTAGGAGAGCAGGTCGTGACGTAGCGTCTAGACATTGCAATCGCGCGCGCCTCCCGCCTCCTGCACCGTTGCCGCCGCCGCCGCCACCCTTACCTGACTCACACCCTCCTGCACCTCCACCGCCGCCTCCGATGATGCAGTTACGTGTATTCCTGTGCGAAAGAGATGTTGTTTCTTGCCTCCCCTCACGCTTGTTCACTCGTTCCGAACACACTCATGAACAAAACACACACCGAATCTTGTTTGCACTCGCACGAATATCACCTATTTATTTATCTAACCTTCTCCACCATCCATCTATTAATAAACAACAACAACCGCACTCGAAAACGCAGGAATTAAGTCATCTCCAAAAAACCTACCTCAACTTCAATTTTTAAACGAATGCAATTAATGCAATTTATTCCAAATATTCAGTAAAGTAATAAAATTACTTGTTATTATCGAGAAAATTTGAATTATATACATTTTTTGTAACACTATTTTTAAATAAAATTGACTAATTTTTACTATAAGTTATCAAGTTTTCTAAAGATGTATAGATTATATAAATGTTGTGGCATATTTATTTACCATAAGTGACGCCTCAGTAAGAAATATCGTTGAACTAAGATTTTTTGCCTTGAATTCAATTTTGTATAAGCGTAGTTTGTAAAGGATATGGCGTATATATCCGCCGATACCCCGTAAATGGTTAATAATCATACCAGAATTAATATAGGATTTTCATATATATGTCGAAGCACGCATACCACACCTGATCAAACATCTTATGTGTTGTAGCACAAATAGACAATACTATTGAAACCAAATGTTATAATTACTTTCAAATTATTTGTGGACCTCAGCGCGTTGTCAAACATCATTATCTTCGCGCTGGGTCACGTAGATATTCCATCATGATCACATGAATATTTAGATCTGGCCAAACACCAGATATTTGCTTATAAGCTGTTCTTTTATAATAATTGGGTCGCAGTTCAAGACAATAGGACGTGGATAGATAGAACACTATTGTCTTCATTATTTGTTTATTACTAAACACGTGTCGAGGACACGCACACATTCGGGAATCTTCTAGAAGGTAGGGGATTCCTCTGGAATGGGTGTGAGGGAAACAAGGCTGCAGAAGGACCGGCAGAGAGACATTCAGATAGAGACATTGAAAGAAGAATGATCAGAGTAGTTAGAAGGGTCGCTGGGCTTGGATCTCTAGTCCTAATTTTGTAAAAAAGACTTCTCCACATGCCTAATCGGAATCTAATCCTGACGCTCCGACATATATTATAATATATAAATTTGCAAATTAAAACTATGTCAAGAAATGAAGAAGTCAAAAGATGTTTTTGGAGATTGATGAGAGCGTTTCGTGATTTTGAATGGAGAAAAACATGTTTTGTTGGAAGATCAATGAATAAGTACAAAAAAAAGATTAAGAGATGAAGGAAGGATGATGACTGCGGCACGTCAATCGCAATGGAAACCGACGAAATTCGATAATGTATAAACAATAAATCGTGGAGATTGGATTGATTGATGCTTTCGTGAAACTTTGTTATTCCTTTCCTATTCGGAAGAAGGAGGTAGGAGGGATCCGTTACGCTAGCAGGAATAGACGACGCGCCAAATCAATATAGTTGCACTTTTCTTTATTTTTAGAAAATTACTTTTAAATTGGTAGGAAATTGAATGCGCGTCGCGCTGAACGATATAAGAAGGAAAGAAGCAAGTGACGAGGTCGATCATCTACTTATTTACCGTTGAAAAAAAGAAGCGGTCTTTCGAAGAAGAGTTTTGCACCTACGCTGAGAGAGGATGGAGCGGAGGATGTGAAGTATATGAGTGTGTGTGTATGTATATATGGTAGAGATCGAAATCTGGAACAGAGTGAAGCAAATTGTCGCAGACAAAATAAAACTGTTTTTCAGGACCGGACCTTAATTGATACAAGCTGGACGAACAGCAACAGCAACAACAACAGCAAGGCACGAAGCTGAAGAGAGAGAAAAAAAGAGAGAATGGGTTTAGAGTCTCATCGTTGGTGGAGGAGGGACGTCAGTAATAAAGTGCATCGTAAAGAGTCCGTTTTATATATGCAAATCTTTGCCTGAAATTCTTGCACGGGCGAAAAGAAAACAAGCGTTCAAATCCTCCTCACTCTCTGATAACGCTACACCTACACTGCAGATAATCTCTTGCGGAGGGAGGCGCCATAAAAAAGAGGATATTGCAAAATACTTTCATTATTTACTTTCTTTTTGCTCGTTCTTTCCTTTCGAAGATGAGTGGTATAAAATAAAATAAAGAAAAGGTGACCATCGTTTATGTGTCCGATTCTCCATCGGCCAAGAAAAGATATGTACAAAGAATAGTGGGATGAGGCAAGAAAACGGGTGCGCATAAAAATTTCGAAATTGATTTGAGGGTTGGAAGTTGAAAATAATAAAGTGAAGGAAAAAACATTCATATAGACACAAAGAGAGAGAGAGAGAGACAGAAATAAAACGAATGCGAAATGCAGGAGAGTCTGACTGGTAAAAGCTCGATAAGTTCGCGTAGTAGTTAAAAGGTTTTTTACGTTTGGGGAAATAAATTTCTCTCTTTTGCATCCACTCTTTTTCTCTGTCCCGACAGTCAATAAAAATGTATTGAACTTGAATTGCGGATGCTAATAAATGACCCTTCTCCCTCTTTCGTTTCAACTCTTACTCACTCATTTCTCTTCAGGTTTTATTTTTTGTTTCTTTGCAGAGAACGTAAAAATGTAAAGAGAAAAAATCCATTTTAAAAAATTCCTTTTATTTCTCTTCAAATCATTTTCTCTACCAATTTCCTAGTTATCAATGTGTGTGCTTTCAAACTGGAGATGAGATTAATTGTAGGTCGCTTCTAATTAATAACGTTTAATTTTTTAACTTTTTATAATAAATAAATCAAAGTTTTAATTTTAAAAAAGATTTTCAAAGTCTGAAAAGTATTTAAAAAACTGTGGATTATTAATTGTTTGAAAATCGCTTGGCGCGATTAAATATTGAGCAGTGGTGTGCAGAAGCAGCAGCAGCATTAGTGCAATATTTCATAAGGAGGAAATCTTACCGTGTGCAAAGAAGGGACGAAGAGAGGCAAAGTCTGAGGAAAGCGGCTGGAAAGTCGTCGACTCGAGGAGGGGTTGGGTTAATTGGTTGGCTTTTGGATTATTGATTAGTTAAACTTTGCACTTACTTAGAGCGAAGACGCTAATGTATTAAGGTCGAGTTTAAATTATAATTAGCAATGCACTTTATTACGAGTTGCATCAAATTTTACACTTTTGCATACGCTATTCATTCTCCTATATTATATTTTTAAATTACATTACGTAATACTCCATGCAATGACAATTAACATTTAAGTTGGTAAACATTTAATGATGCTTATTCAACCAACATTACATTTCGTTCAGAAAATCATAAATATTTATAGATTTATCTATCCTTTAATAAATTTTCTTAAATTAGATTTGATTACAATTTTAAACATTTTTAGTAAAATGTAAATAATTTATTCAAATTCATAATTATGTAGTGCCGCGTTAAATTCAACGAATATTTTGTGTTCAAAACTAATTTATTTCGTAGTGTTTTCAATTTGTAACTTGATTGTTGTTTTTTTACTTGAAAAGTTCGCGTTGCGGCACAGTTCGTATATTTCCACATTATTTTTTGTGTGTGTGTCTATTTTTATTTTCTCTCCGCTGTTCGAAGGGGAGCGCGGCTTAAATTGTTTTAATGCCCCCCCGGAACTGTTTTGTTGATAATTAATGGACCCGAAACGAATATATCCAGTCAGCTCGCAATTCGCTTTATACATAACCGGGTGATTCCAGTGATTTACATACTTTTAAATATCAAACGAATTATCCGAATTGCAAACGTTTTATATATGAAATTCCAATACTACATTTTTTATTTTTAAATTAACATTAGTATAATTTATTATTTTATATTGAAATAAAATAAATGATAAAAATTTGTGTAATTTAATTTAATTTCCTTTTTTTATTGAAACTGCAGATTTCATTAAAGAAATGTCATAAAAGAAACGTTACTATTTTATTAGATTATTATTTCTTTTGTAATGAGAATATACTAGTTTTCGTTCAATATTAGTATAGTTCATATTGTTTAATTTTATATTGTAATTTAAATTTTGGAAGAGAATTTAAATTTAAAAGAAAAATACTTGTCATAAAAGAAACGTTACTATTTTTGTTGGAATGAGAATTAGTTGTAAATTGTAAAATTTTGAATTAAAAAAAAATAAATAAAATGTCATAAAAGAAACGTTGCTATTTGGTGTCTTTTCTTGTCTGTTTATGATATTTTAGTTATCACTCGTTAGTAGTAGGATTAATAAATTATAATATTCAATTTGAATAAGTTTAGCAAATATAGATATGATTTTGTTGTTCTTGATTTAAGGATTAATTTGTTATGAACCTGACAGTAATCGTGTCAGCTTGAGAGCTGTAATCCAAACAGAATGCAGCATATCGAGTGGACACCAAAATGGGCGACGATTGCGTAACGAGTGCGTCAACGGGAATTTTAATAAAGCGTTGATGATGAGCATGAAAAAATAGCAAACAGGCACGTAAAGCAAGAGACGTTTGTTAAGTGCGATGGACAGAGATGGAGGTGGGAGTGTTTTGGTGGATAGGTGGGAACAGCACCTATCTATAATGGGCTTTGGCTTGACGAGTCCGAACGTATTTATTTTAATCCATGCCCGTCAAGTGTGTTTATCCTTTCTCCATCTCCGTCCACCTTCTCCTCTTCTCTATTTATCTCTCTCTCTCTCCTCTCTTCGTATATTCTCTTCTGCCCCCGCCGCCTCCGCCACTCCACGAGAGAGCGTTTACTTAACGTCAATCGCAATAGATTCCCAACACACAGACGTCCGAATTAATCGCATTATAATCGAACTTTGCCAATAATTACATAACAGCCTGTGTGTGTGTGTTTGTGTTTGCGAGAGTGCGTATACGTGCATGCCTCTCAGCAGGACTGAGACCATCTCTCTCTCTCTCTCTCCATCCTACGCACGCGAGCTTCCAATTCCTGCTGGCATTCGGCAAGTGGCAGAGAGGAACGGCAGGATGAAACAGGATGGAGGGAAAGAGACAAACATATAGAGAGAAATCCAATGTCGTCGTCGTCTAGACATGCACATACATACAGTGGGTGTGTGTATTATGCCATGAGTCTGTTTACACACGTGCTGAGTTAACAATTCACCTTTTGCGTCCAATATAAACACACGGTTCATCTGCAGCGCAACCAACCATTAATTAATTTATCCAGAAGTCTATTTGCACGACACGCACGAAACTCTCCCTGAAATCTTGAACACCACAGTTTAACATCTCTTCAACCTATCTAATCTTACGTAAAACCCAATCGCCATCAACATTTTATATTCAATTCACAATTTATTAAAAAAACTAATTTGTATGTGGAGTCTATATTGGAGGTGAAAATTAACTGATAAACGCAGAATGATTGAATCGGGCCGAAGTTAATTTGGTTTAAAACAATTTTCGTGAATAGTTGCGTGTCCATCATGCCGTGCAGAAGTTTTCGGTGCGGTAAAGGTTAGGTTGGGTGAGGTTAGGTTTTATCGCGTTTCGCACCGTAACGGAGCAAATGATAATGAGAGAAAAAGATGTGTGCTGGTAACGGTTTAGATTATGCAATAATAATAGTAATAACAGCGCATGTTGTAGCAAGTAGTGTACAGTTGTTGCTGTTGTTGATGGTGGTGGTTTGTGGTGTGTATTGTTGTTGGCTTCCGGATCAGATGATATATGCAAATGCACAGTTAATGCGAGACGAGAGAAAAACGCGAGGAAATGGCCCAGACTCACGCTATTTGTTACCGACATTGTAATTTTAATGGCACTATATTAAAGTGAAATTGCGTTTTGTTGCAAGAGGAATGAGAACATTGGAGAACGGTGCACAAGCACAAGCAAGTTGTGCATGCGACTCAGATAGATATCGTTTCGGGTGTTTCGCTATTAATGCAGCAAATTACGATGAAATATTACTATTATTCAACTTTATTCTTCAAAAACCATTCCTCTACTTCTCACATTCATTTTTCCTTCTAAAAACTATCGGAATTGCAACTTTTTTTTAACTTAAAACATGATGGAATTCACATTTTTGTTAATTTCTCAAAAAGTACAAATGCCAGAAAGATAATTGAAAATGGAAATTAAAGTGGAATATTTAGAGAATTAAAGAATTTGTAAAAGTTTGGCTATAATATAATAAGAAATACAAAATATTTTTTATTAATTTTTGTTTTGTAGTCAATGATAGAAATTACAGAATAAAATATATTTTAAATTAAATTTAATGTTGAGATTATTACATTCTTTGCAAATTGATAATAAATAATTATTCATTTTATTTTTTTGGAGGGAAGGCTGCAGAAGCGAGGTTTTATTCGAGATCAAAGTATGCAAATTTCTGACGAACATAGTTGCACGATACGTGGAGTTGAGAGAGAACAGGTAGAATTTTCGTGTCATTTTGGTGTACAATATTTTTTTGCGTTCTTTATTTTAGTCGTGGATGGACGTGGACTAATAACAGGGGGTAGCTTCGAGAGATGGTGACAGGTGCGAACGCGGACGAAGAACCGGTCAAACGTTCATCTGCATACCGTGTCCGTCTCTCTTTCTCTCTCTCTCTTTGGAGACTCACGTGTTTCAGTTTGGATTGCTTTTGTTTCTTGTTTAGTCTGTCGCTGGGCTGCTAGATGGGTGGTTGGCGTGGGTGCCACCCTTCGAACGTAATTCCATCCCTGGTCGAAGAGGCTTAAAGGCCGCAAGGTGCTTTGCGTGCACCGACTAAACCAAACCGGGTTCTGCTGTACTGATGGGCCCCAACGGCCTTACTGCACACCGTCTCCTTCCCTCCCTTCATTTCTCTGTTATATCTCTGTCCTTCTTTTACGCATACCTCGAGTATCCTCCAACGGCACAACGCAACACAACACAACAAGTACATGCAGCAAGCGCACAACTCCCTCGGCTCGTTATGTTATTACGTCGGGTGAAAAAAAAATGCAACGTGTTACCAGCATATGTAATTGCATTTCAGTACCCTCGTCTAGACGGGCAAACTATTGGACGCCACCCGAAGAGATTAATGTACCTACTTGCTTGCCCCCTTTCGCCTGCAACTCCGCATGCAACTTTTAATAAGTCAAGTCATCTCTACCATTACGTACATTTTTACCATTCATCCATCCATTCCATCATCAAAGATCAATCCACAATGCAAACTAAATCCCTTTTGCAGAAAACTCGCACAAAACCCAATATTTATTTTCTCGTATGTGTATCGTCCGTATTTTTTTAAATTTCTTTTTTTCGTTTTGTTTGCGAACCGCACGACATGTTCAGTTTCAGATGTGCTTTGCCCAAAGGGCGACGGCGGAAAACGGAGAGGATTACCTTCAACATCGTCCTTCGGTTTGCGGTCCGTGCGAATCCCTCCGAAAGTCAAGTTAAATATTTTGCCATCCACCCTTTGTTTCAACCATTTTCAAACGAAATAAACTTTCCGAAAACGTCCATTCAGATTTACACTTTATTTCATTTATTTCTGAAACACTCACTATTTAATACGTTTGACAAATGAATTTTATATTATTATGATTGTTTTTTTAAATTTTAAATATGGTGTTGAAACAATTAGATTAATTTGAAATAAAAAGAAAATTATACAGGACAAATAGTGAGTGAAGTCCGAAAGGGCATTGTTTAGGGGTCTATCATTATCCTGTAGGCGAACTAAAAACGAAGAGTCCTGAGTGCATACATTACGAGCAAATGCACAAGTTTTCTCTATCGCCTTGTGCAGCGGATATAAACATGTTTTCCGTTTGAAAATTATTATTTTCAATATTTTGAAATAATTTTAATAATATTAAGTATTCAAATTAAAGATAAGATTCCAATGCTTTATTATTTGTCTTTGTTTGAATCAATATTTCAAATATTTTAAAAAAGTACCGTAAATTTCAATCATTCAATAAATACAGTAAATTTATGATTTTATGAATATAAACAATGTTTAGACTTTTATATATAATTTAATAAATATGAAAAATATATTATTGCAGTTATAGTATTAAAATTATGTTATTTTTTTTCTAGTACCTCTGCAGCAGCTCTCTAGCATCCCAGGAACTGGTGTTGAGTGGTCAGCTATTTATTGTTTCTTGGCTGTTTTTATAAAGTATTGCTAAGATTAAAGTAAAAATTTCAAGAAATTGATGGTTTAGTGTAATTTTCAATTGTAATTTTGTAAACTTCTTCATCGATTTTAACATGCAAAAACTAATTGAAGTATTTCTTTGATATTTTTATCGAATCGAATTTACCCTCCCAGCCCGTATTTTCTGTGATGAAAGTTGGCGTCGGTCGGATAGTTTGATTAATTGCCTTCCGATATTAAAAGTTTTCAGAACCTTCCCCCCATCATCGAAATATATATAGATATAGAGGGTTGCGGCCTTTGTTGGGCGGCCGAAGAGCTTGTTATTGGATTCGCGCTTTGATCCCTTTTCCGTTCCATTGTGCTCGAGAGAACAGTTGCGGAACCGCTGGGATTCTTCGGACTAGGATAGGCTCTCGGAGGTTAGGTTAGGTCAGAGTCTGCACAGAAAGAGAGAAGGAGAGATGCGGAGAATTAAAGGAAGAGAGAGATGTATGAATGGATAGTCCGGGAGGTCGCATCTACTAGCAACTAGACATACCGCATTCTGATCAGACACGCTCTCTTCCCTTCGTTCTCCTCAAGTTCGTTCTTTAAAATCTTCTCTTTCTTTCCTTCCTTAATGCATGGAGCATCGTCCGTCTGTCCGTCCGTTTGCTTGCATCGACGTGGCCAGACATCGTCGATTTATCTATCAGCGCAACCCTTCACTTCGGATCGATTTACGTCCCAAGTACACATACTAGTACTACTACAACTCTCTTCTGCCCGTCCGCTACTCTCGCTCTTTTGCTGCTTTGCTTATTGCCTCCAATATACTCCGACAGACAATAGAAATCGCAAAGGCAATTTCCTTCTCCTTCTTCTCCGCTCTGCAACAAGCATCTCACCCCAAAAGCACGCCGTGATTGCTTTCCTCCTCCTATATTATGCATACCATCGCTTCGATTGACCGATGCCCGTCATTACCGAAACGGAGGAGAATCTTGCTGAAGAGATTTCCTTAATTCACTTTATTAACGACATTGTAAATTGCTGATTTATTTTTATCCCTAAGTCGATTGGCCATAGTTTATTTTGTATCGAATTTATACATTACATTATAAATCTCAAACCTCCTCAATTATTCGCTTATTACAGATGATGAGCAGAAGAAAATGAAAGAAGCGGAAGGAAAATGCGATTTTTGTCGGAAAAGTGAAAACTTTTCGTGTGCAGCGGTGGCTTTATCAAGCAATATATTAGGGTGACGAGGGGGTTGAGGGGAGAGGGTGGATGGTTGACTGCAGACAATAAAACCGCGGGGGATATAAATTACTCAAACCGGAGTATAAATCAGGCGGCGATGATGAAACTCGTCGTGCAAGAGAGAAAGAGGAGAGCGGAGAGATGCCAAAAGGGCACACCCTCAGACGCCATTTGCATTCTCGATTGCGTTTCCACGCGAAAACCTCCAACATACATACACACACACATAAATTGACATAACTATATACTAATCAAGTGCATATGTTGTAACATACAATATGTTAAAACTTTTATACAAAAATTCAACAACTTTACTATTTCTCGATAAGTACAAATGACATCAATTGTACTAAAGTATGCAACTTAAATAAATGCATATTTAAATGATAAATGTAAGATTTCAGTGATTTCTTGCAATTCTAAATAATAATAAGCACTGTCATTTCTGTTTTTTTTTTCAGATTTCATATATATATAAAATTAGGGGCATATTTTGGTAAATGTAAATTTTTCTTTATATTCCTATAAAAGGGCGACTCATAGCCGAAAGGTTAGAGTCGTCCCTCACGATCTTGTGAGTTCGGGTTTGATCCCAGCCAAGCTAGGCCCTTTGGACCAAAAAAAATGTTGTGATGGTTGCAATAGCATAGTTAAGGATAACAGCAGATACATAGAGAAAGAAAATGGTGATCGCAACGCATCAATTACGAATGACTATTAGCAAACATACACGACAGCCAAACCAACAAATTGAAATAATTTGTACAAAAAAAAAATATTCCTATAAATATCTGCAATAAGTGTATATATTTAAAGGGAAGATCCAACGTCGAGCTTATGGACTGATGTAAGAATACTACTCTACCATTTCACTGTGCATTTTTTCTGAGATTATAATGAAAGTTGTTGGAGATTGTTCCTCGGTTTCCCAATCACTGATAGACGTTGAATGTCGGCCTCGGTGCGATCGTATAGAAGTAGTACAACAGCAGCAACAACAACAAGTGAAGTGGCAATCTTCATCCAGACGGGTTTTTGCTGGAGAGTCGCCCTTGGGACGTTCCGTGCACACACAAACACATCCACCTGCCCAGTCACTGCATCTCAGACTTACTCGGACAGCTGCAGGTGCTTCATTAAAAATCCATATTCGCTAAATACATTATTCAACGATACGTACACAAAAATTATTAATTACATGCCACCAGAAAGAGAGCAGCAGCAAGCAGGAGAAGCATAAAAAAAACGAAAGAGTAAATGTTTTTGTACAGTGGAAATTACCGGAAATTTTGATTCAATCGACCATTCATTTTTCTCCAATTATATGGAGAAGCATTTTTCGCCCTTACAAACTCAACACAACGAGTATATAGTTCGTATCTGTGCTTTGTACGTGTGTATATAGTTGTAGTCTGTACATATACAGCAGCAGCAGCAGCAAGCAAGCTTAGTGTCGCTGCACTGGTAACGGTCGTTGACTCGCACGGAGGAGACGTCTGGCTGCTGTCTGTAACACCACTTGCTGCATTTACCACTTGCATGTACTTACTTCTTCTCTCGGTACCAAAACGGCTTAAGATGCGAACGAGCCTGGCCAGCACACACACACACGTAACGAAGAGAGAGAAAGAGGAGAGACCCAGACCGTACATAATTTTCATAAAGCCAGACTCGAAATCTCAACAGCATCTGCACACACACACACACTCATTCACTCAAAAGCGTTTCTTACGAATTCTCCAACAATAACAATTCATCAAATAATCTTTTCATCTTGAGAATATTTCTGAAGAATTTTGGAACTCGAAAGCAGTTTCTTTAAGCTGAAAGTACTTTAAAATTACATTTAGGTTTTCATTCCATTTCATTTAAGAAAAAATATATAAATAATGAAAAGACGCTTAAAAATAATGAGAACATGAGTTAAGTCCACAAATACTTTTATATTACTGTACATTTTCCTTATAAATCTTCTAAATTAATTCTGTAGTATTTGTCTAAATCTACACGTATTAATTAGATTTGTTAGATAATTTGAAGATACGAATCAGCAGATGTTGTTAAATCCTTATTTATTTAATCGTATTTTCTTTCTTTTTAAGAACGAATTGAATGATAGAGTCAATTAAAATCGAATAATTTTTCAATTAAATGAATCGATTGCAGTTGACCCATGCGGCCGACATGCGGGTTGAAATTTCTTCTTCGTCTGAAATTAATTCTCGAAGAAACAATTAACATTCCGCCAAGTCTCATCTTGAAATCTTCATTATCTCATGTTTGTTTTTTGTTTTTTTTATGCTAATGACATCAATACGTTTTTTGGTAAAAATTTTACAAATATATTTGTAATGGATATTTCTTTGGAAAGTTTGCATCGTGTGTGGAAGGAATATGAAGGTGGGTGAATGTGAAGGAAGAGGGCAGCAGCAGCAGCAAGAGAAGAAGAGGAAAAGAAGAAATAATAAAAAAGGAAGGAGCACGACCGAAGTGAAATGGTGGTTCGAGGTAAGTTTGTTTCATCGTTTTATGTCTGGAGAGCAAAACCAGACGAGATCTGGGACACAACTCGGCAGATTATATTACCGACTTGTAACTTATATGTACGTACACATTACGGTGTGCGCGCGGATTTCAGTAGCCAATACTTACAACCACCTGCATTTGTTTATTTATTTTCCTTTTTTCCTCGTCTTTTGTTTGGTAATCAGCCGGAGCGACGGTAATTGACGTTCCTTTCTGATTTTACTCTTTTGTGTTGCGTCTGGATGAACGAACGGTCGGACGGACGGACGAAGCTAATGCCGTCTGAGTTGAACTGAGTCTGAGTTTACGTCGTCCCCTTTGCACCACAGCTTTTGGGGAAACTTTGATATCTATGTGTGTCTATCTGCCGTATAGTGTACATACATAAAGGTCCTAAAGGTGCTTGAAGCGTGACATTACATGAATCTGCAGTGACAACGTCGACGGCGGATCTTTTGAAGTGAAGCCCTTCCACCCTTGCAGCTTCGGAGGCCCGAGCGATGCAAATTCGGTTTTATTAAAGAAACATGAACTTCTTATTGTCTCTCGCTTGTTCCTTCTTCTTTCCTTCCGAATCCCAAAGGGAAATAAAACGCGCGCATTGATTCGCATCCTTTAAAATAAACTTTTTTTTTTGTAATAGCAATTATAAAACCTTTTAAAATAATTTACTTATTGGTCAAAATATTAAAAATTTATGAAAATCAAACATAAAAAATTGAAAACAGGTTTTGGATTATAAGTTTCGACAGATAGAGATGGAAACGATTTTAATTTTCGTTTAATGGGAAACTTAACTACCCGAAACATTAGTCTCGTTCTACGAATAATACACACACACCACACTTCAATGCTTGCAGTAGAGGGAGAGATAGTGAGGAAGCACGTTTCATTATTCAAATTGTAGTTCGAAACTTGCGAACACGTTCTTGCTGACAAATATAACCGCATCTACAAACATTTTGCAAACCGGGCCTCCGAGGCTTCGACTTCGAAAACTTGCGAACCAATTAAAATCGCATTAGCAGCTTCCGACTGCTGCAAACTGCAACTTCTTCAAATTGGAATCGAATCTGTTTGTCTGCTAGAAAAGATACATTTTTTATTTCGTTAATAATATTGAATATCAAAATATTGTTCATAGATTTCGCTACAATTGAAAATCAAAGTAGATATGCAACTTGTTTTACTTTATAACAAATTTTAGAAATCTCAAAGTTAAGAGAAGTGAACAATGTCCAATCGGATAAATATGTAATAGACTTGTTGTTCATAGATGGAGCTACAGTTAAATGTCAGAATTAGTGTGCAATAAATGTATTTATAATATATATTATTTGATATGATATTTAAAATTGGTAGTAAAATCCTTACAATAATATCATCATTTGTTTCGTATAGGATTTTGTTATATTTAATTTGATTTAAAATTTAATAGATGTCGCAACAATTAAATGTTGTAGTAAGTATGCAACCGATAAAGCATCGTGTATAAGACCTTCAAAATATTATATAAGACAACAAGCAACGTTTTCGCTTTCATTTTTTTTATTTTCAGTATTCGCCTTGCACCCACTCAGACTCGCAACGATCGTTATTATTATTATTTGCGTTGACATCTTATAAATTGCACCGGCGAGATTTTCACGCGGAATACACACTTTCATCGCATCGCAAACAAAGGCTTTTCACCCAAACCCCGTTTCACACCGCCCGACACCACCCCCATCTCTCGTCGCGCGCGCGAGAAGAGCGACACAAACACTTTTTGAAAGCGTTTCATTACCAGTCGAGAGGGGATGAACCGCCGTCGCCGCTGCCGCCTCCACCCCAAAACTTTACGAAAGAACAAACAAATCCCGTTCCGCGAATGCAAGAAACGAAACAATTTTATCAAAATGGAATTATTCGAGGGTTTATTTAAAAAAATAAAAATAAGGTAAACGTGTAAAGGAAGATAGAGATTGTGCGAGAGAGGGAAGAGATGAAATTTTGGGTAGGTATTAAATTGTGCGTCATCCATCATCCATAGTTTGTGGAAAGAGGGTCGAAATCCCGCAATTACGGTTGCCTTAACCCTAGCCTCTTCCATTCCTCCTCTCTCTCTCTCTCTCTCACCCCCAACACACAAACACACACGCGCTCATATTTTCCCTATCCATAGCAACGTATGTGTACGTGTGTTGACATCCCCAACTAATAGGGGCGACGTCGCCGCCTCCTATGATGCCGCCGTCGCGCGCTTTTCCGTCTCGTAATTGGTTCCAAATGAACGACTGTCTGGCCTTTCATATCCGACGTTTATTCTTGGGAGCGGAGCGAAACTCGAGTGGCAGCACAACGAAATAATACAGAGATACACGCGAAAAGAATTGGAGGAGAGAATGAGAGAAATTTGGGAGAAAAAATAAATAAATTGGTTAAATCCCCAATCCCCTAACATATATATATATCTCATTCTCTTCTTTTACGTTCGGAACGGAACGCCTTCCAGATTTGCCCAATCCGGGATGATCACATTCACTTCACTCCTTCGATGATCCTCGAACGATATGACGAAATCACCACTAATCCACGTTTCCAATCAACTTGCAAAAGTAAAACGTATTTTGAAACTCTAAATTTATAACAAAACTATTAACTGTTTAGATTTTGAAAAAAATCGATATTAATTAAAAATATGAATAAATATGTTTTCTATGTCGGTTTGAACTCAATGTTGTAGTTATGGTTTTAAGGGTTGTACAATCTGGCTTTAATTAAGCCCGGAGAGTTCGGTCGGTCCCTGCATTATGCATTTAATAATATCACCGTCGGCCATGTCAAACGGGAGCATTTGTCACGTTTTACGATTGTTTAGTTTATGGTCGTCGTGCTGTTGTTATTGTTGTTGTCGCCTGTACAACAGCAAAACACGAGAGAGGAGACGAGTCGAGAATTGAAGATAGATGAGAGAGAGAGTGAGAGAGGAGAAAGCATTAATGGCGAACGGCGGGTTCCTCTCTAACCGCCTTGTATTATGGGCAATATATGTACGAATTTAGTGGCGGAATTTATATTCACTTTACTCTCGGAACGACCAGACCAGAGAGAAAACCAACCCTGCCTGCCTGCCTGCTACACGTGATGCACACTACCTCGACCATATTTTATACACTTATAAAGTAGGACTACCTGCAACATGCATTTAATGAGACACACTGTTAGAACGCGAACGGGTGGGATAGAGATAAAGAGAGAAACAAAGAGGAATTACCCTTTTATACCTCGGACGCATTCTGCATAAAACCGCATAAAGCCAATACCGCATACAGATGTTGCATTTAAACTCTAAACTTTCTAGTCTATAAACTAACTGATATACAAACTATTTATTTTAAAGATATTAATTACATTTATTTATTTAATAAGTGAGTTTAATGGAAGTGAATGCATTCATTGAAAGAAAATAAATATGACAAAAAAAAATACTATAAATTTACGAGCGTGCAAAGCAATGCAGCAAATAACAAAAAGCGCAGACGTTTCTTGCATATACGCAAAATCATTGATCGAAATGAATGAAATAGATTAAAAAGTCGTAAAAAAGATGTGTAGAAAATTCCGGTCTCGCGTCTAGACGATAAGATAAAAAAAATAATATATTCCGAGTAAGCCAGACAGCAATAAAAAAACTGCATAAATTATTATTTCCATGTCTCGCCTATTTTTTTAATTGTTTCATTCAATTCTTTTCTTTTTACACTCATTACTTAATATTGATATACACAATTTACTTGTCAAGTAACGCTTATTGTGTGAGCGTATTTAAGTGAATTACTTGACAAGTAAATAATTTTAATTACTATATTTAAAAAACTCACCATAATATTATATTTTTTTTATCCAATGCAAAACGCATTCGTTTTCTAGTCAAAATAAGTATTATTTATACGTTTGATATTTGCAGGTGCAACTGCAGGTGCAGATTAGTCACCGACACGAGCGTCGTTTTTGTAACTAAACGTTTTAAAACCGTTAAAATTCATCGTGTAGTAAATCGGGTGTTTTCGTGCTCATACAAGGATTGGTTTCGTGTTTGCAGATGCTTCGTCGTGATGACGACGAAATTTGTTTTTGTGACCATATAAGGATTGCTTTAACGTTTGAGATTCGCAGGTGCAGATTAGTCATCAAAACTTGGAGACAATTTTTATTGCATTAATATAATATTAACAATAATTTTAATATTTATTAATAACGTTTCTTAATGAATTTTTTAATTTAACTTAAATTACAGTAAATAAATCTAGTTTAATTTCTTCTCAAATTTGTGTAGAATAACTTCGTAATTTGATGGAGAAAAGCTATTTATAAATTGATATTCATCATTAAAGCGCTTCAGCAAAGTTTTCTTATCGCCGCCGCTGCCGTCGGCGCGTTTTCATCGCCGCAAGAAAAGAAAAAAGAACAAGAAGCGAGAGACTTTACTTGAAGAGAAAGATAGAGAGAGGAATTCTAATTAATGTAATTGGTGGATGGATCGATGATTTATAAACCGCGAAATAATTAAAATAGAAACAGGAAGAGAGTTGATGGCAAAAAGGGAAAAAAAAAATAAGATGAAAAGAAGAAAAAAATAAGAAACTGCAGGAGCGAACTTTATTAAGATTCATTAAAAGTTTCCAATGGTCGGAAAAGCCGCGGAAACGCCGCGATCCTCCCTTTTCTTACAATCTTCCTGCTCTCCCCAACCAAAGCCAATTCCATTTTCACTTTTATTGTGATAATATTTGACGATGGGAATTACGCCCCGAAGAGAAGGAGATGCTTGGGCGAATTTGGAGGATGAGGTCGTAATTTTAATAACAAAACTTCTTTAATCATCTTCCACCGTGAATCTTAACAACATTTTAAAACACTTAAGTTATCTCTGTAAAAAATAGATTTTTTTTGCATTCGATAATAATTTTATAAAGCAGTTCAATCTTCGCGTCTAGACAATTCTTTGATGAACCGGCGGCCGCAAGAGAAAGTAGCTTACGTGTTTAATAATGCGATCAGTGATTGAAAGATAGAATTATTGCGAATTCTGTGAGAGCGATGAAGAGGGATGTATAATAGATTGAAAGTGATAGGGTGTATTGTAATCGCATTAAGTAACGAACACCACCGCCGTCCTTCCCTTTTCGCAAGGCTCAGTCGATTTGTATTTAGTTGCTTGCGTACCAAGCAAGGCGATAAATCGATCGTAATTTTGTATTATGCAAATCCGGAGATACCGACACCCCCTTTTCACCTCCACGCTCTCCGCAACCAACAGCAGCAAATGCGATTAAAGCGGGAATCGAACGCGCACAGATCGCGAAATTGATTGAAGAAGAAAAAAATATTCAATTTCGAGCGTACACACAGAGAAGACGTCGCCGCCGCCGCCGCCACTCGACGTTCGCAAAAGATTAAAAGAAAAAAGTAAACGTTCGTAATCAAAAACCGCTTCGGATTGCGCGCATAGTTTTCGCCCCCCGATATTTCGCGAAGCATAAATCAAATTATATTGCGATTACTTACACTTGGATTGGCATCAAAATACGCTCCACCATTCGATGACGGCAATAAATATTTGAAAACTTAACGTAAATTTACTTTCATTAACAACAAATCTTTCAATTCAACTACAATTATAATAATTTAACTAACCGATTATAAAAACAATTTAAAATAAAAAATATTAAATTACAATAAAATATTTTGAACTTTTTTTTAATCACCCGGCGCATCCACTTTTTTTGCGTTAAAATCAGTTTACAAAAATTATTAATAATATTTTCCAAACTTTAATATTATTGATTTTTGTTGTATTAATAAAATAAATAATTTTATTAGGATATTTTTATACTTCTTCAAAATAAATTTTCAGTATGAATTTTACAAAAAAAAAATCTTATAAATAAATAGTTTTATTTTCAATATCGATTAATATTTTACTTTTTTTTTTAGAAAATAACGAAAATATTTTGGTTAAAACCCGGCGCATCCACATTTATTATTTTATCTTGAATTTATGAATTTTTAATGAAATTTTATTTAGAATTAATTAATATATGTTATTTAAAATTTTAATGTAAAAATTGCAATATGAAAATGTAATAAAAGTGGAATCGAATTGTGTGCGCTAATTGTAAAGGATGTTCGTCCGATCCGAGATTTATGAGCTAATAACGACGATTAATGTAATAAAGGCTGCAACGGATCGGATCGGTTGAGCGTGAAGCAAAGTCTGGGGGATTTCGTGTTTTCAAAATAAAAATTTAAAAAAATAAAAGAAGGGTGGATGATGATGAGCCAACTACGATCCGATCTGATCTTCGTTTCGCATGTATGTGTATAACTAAAGTGAAACTGATGAAGGTTTTTGAAAGACCAGGAATTTGAAAATGGACAGTAACTTAGATAAATGCAACGGTGCCGAGTAATACAATGTAATAGACTAGAGACGAAAGGGTTCTCCTACTCTTTCCTTCCTTCCTATCTTCCTTCCTCACCGAAAGGCCAATGAAACAACGATCTATCTTATTTCCTGGAGACTCGATATTAATATTAATGAAGAGCGTCGTCCATTTTCTCTATGTCTCTTTAGATGTATTTCGAGGTTTTGTGATGAGAGAGGATAATCGCAAATTTGATTGTATGTTTGTGTGTGAGACACTCAGATTTTGGCAGACGAAGGGTAAATAATATCGGGATACACATACATATTGAAAAACCGATGAGGATAGTTTGCGGCGGCAGCAGCGGCGGTGGAAGAGACAATATGCTGATGTGTCGTAAACAGCGAATGGACATGTCGTCTTTACGGTCTCCAGACGAATCTGGATAGAGTGTAGCGCACTCTATGATAGAAGTGGTCGACGCGAGTGCGGTAGAGAGGGAGGAAGGAAAGGCGGCTTCGTTGGAGGCGGTCGCCTCGTACCACCGGCTCGAAGAACTCGTCCTTCCCTCCCTCTCTTGCCCTATGTTTACCCAGACAGATTGTATGCAATGACCTCAGCGTTTCCACTCACTTCCTTTCTTTCTTTCCTTCCTTCCTTCCTTCCCGCATTTTCAATTATCCTATCCTCTCCTCTCTCCATTTTTTTTTACATACACTATCCTTATCAATATAACCGAAGAATCCAATATATTAATGCTAAAACATCCCAAAACTCGACGTTCATTAAAACTCCCTCGAGACGATACACATACACTTTAAATATTAATGAGCATTTGCAAAGTTAACATCTTCGTTTAAACCCAAAATCTAATATTGATTCTACCGTATTTACATCGCAATTAATATGTTAATTGAGTAAATATCTACACCAGCAATTAAATTCAAAAGTTTACTTAAATTCAATATTCAACAGCTCTATAATATAATTTAAAGAAAAACCATTAATAATATGCAACCAAACAATCATTTTTATATGCAGCCAATCATCATTATATCATATTTATTAGCATCAATTCATTCCTTCCACCATTTCATGAAGATAATCACAATTTTTAATAACATCAACATTCTTTAAATTAGGAACAAGTATATTCTAACAGAATATTTAAACTAAGTATGCAACTTTAAAATCATTCCAATAGTATTTTTTTAAATTAGTTTTCATATCAAAATAATTTATCTAGACGAACAATAAATGTAATTAATTAATTTACTAATATTTAACTCAATTTTAACAATATTCGCAAAATCGATGTTTGATTTTCAAATAATGTATAGATGGCGTTAGAGTAAAATACTATTGTAGATATGCAATCGTATTGTTATTCAAATTTGTTGTACATCTTCTTAGTCGGATCGCAGTCGTTGTTTCTCAACGTTTCCCTTCCGTCGCTCAAGAATTAAGCTCATAAGAGTCTTAGTTCTCTCAACTTTATGAAACGGTTTCCGATTTATTTTTGTGTTTTGGGGGACGCTTAATAAATAAGTGATTCCGCGAAATGCGATTAGAAGTTTTCGGAGGCGAACGATGTTCGAGGGAGGGTACAGCCTCCTGCAGTGGACCGTAATGCCCTCTCCGAAAACCTTTCTCCCGGTGCGAGGATCGGACTACTACAACTACTAAGGCTAAGTACTTGTTCTCCTCCAATTTACATTACCCATCCGAGATTGCGGATGAGAGAAAAAGGAGAGAGATAGAGAGAAATATATATGCTGGGTGAGTGAGTGAAACGCGATGAGAAGACGTCGCTCCTGCGAAGGGATGTTTCGGCCTTTAAGCCTACAGCATGTGGGAACCTCGGCAGTTGCACACTGCAAACTACATTATCATCTTATTATTATTGAGGACGGTGGAAAGGGGGCGAGATGTGCGTTTTCGCCCCCTTTCGCCGAAACCAAACACGGACGTTTTTAAGAGTTAAATGATTCAAAGTCGTCTAGAGTTTTACAACTTTCTTCTTACACTTCTTCATCATATACACACGTCCACTGTGTAGACTATATATGTACACATAAACTTCCGTTTTTCTTTTTAATGCGAAAAATATGCTCGCCGGCAAAGGTGGAGTAATATTTCTGCCGCCCCACGACTTGCATTTACTTATAATTTATAGCGCGCTGCCTTTTATACATTGTAAAATAGTTATGTGTCTCCGAGGCTCGTGGGGGTGGCGGGAAACTCTAACAAACTGAAACATCGATCCTGGGGGTGGGATGGGAGTTGCAAAAATATCCTAATCTAATCATTAACTGAAAAGTATTGTTTTCACATTAAACTGTAGGAAACGATACCGTTCTTTTTTTATATTGCTATATTGTTACTTTGTCAGCATGAATAAATAAATCTAAAACGAATCGCGAATCAAAGGATAAACGGTATACTTTTATTGGCAGCCACCCTTATCCTTTATGGGTCGAAAATATGCCTGCATCGTTTCCACCATCTCCGTGATTTTTCTTCTCTTTTTTTATACATGTTGTTATAGCCTATAATGTTTTTTTTGTCCTGTTTTCGTTGTTGTGTAAAGTCTCGTTTGATGGCGTCCATCCGCCTCGCAAACGTACACTTTCCCAAAAGGGCGCTGGGAATGCGTTTGACCATAAAAAAAAAACGTTTCGTCGTATCGCCGCTCCACCAATAATAATCATCATAGGAAAACATCTGAAGCTTCAGCCCTTTTCATCATCGACATCAATAACCGTTCCATGCTTTATATAAACCTTAGATTTTTACCTGAAACCGGTAATAACTCTCTTATAAGCGAAGTAAGCTATACATTTCATTTATTATTTGACAATACCAATAATTGACACATGTCACGTTAATGTCTGTTGTGAGTACCAACCATTATTTGATTGATTGATGATAAATAAAAAGAATTGACAGTTGACATATAAATGTCAATGAAATAAATTACAGCAAAAATTGTCACGTCCACCAATTTATGAAAACTATCACATGACGCTGAGTTCCACTAAAATTATTAAATATGAGATCTTCAGTACTGATATCCGTATCATCATCGGCGACGTCGTCGTCGATATTATTTGTAACTAATGAGAGAATGTGGGTCAATTAGCGGTAATTACATTCAGCGAGTAGCGTTTCGCTGCGGGTGAGAGCAGAGGTCGCGAAGTTAATTTTGCATCGAGCAATTAGTAACATTCGGTCGCGTATCGTAATTAATATGGAACTTGCTGACACGAATTATAATTATAAGATGAACGCACTAATAGTTTGCAAATGAGTTGCAGTATTTTTATGAAAATTTCAGAAATTATTTTTCTACTGCTAATGTTTCACATTTAATTACGAAGAAACCAAAACAGTAACAAATGTAGATTTAGACTCATTTTATTCTCGCACTAATAGTTTATAAATGAAAATACTTATAAAAATTTCAATAATTAAATTATTTTTCAACTGCTAAAGTTTCACATTAAATTACGAAGAAACCAAAACAGCTACAAATGTACATTTAGACTCATTTTATTCTCTAAAGATTCTAGATTAATATGTAACTTCATATCTCTTTTGGGAGCTGTTGGTTTTCGTAATAGAGACAAATTACGAAAAGGCTATCAACTGTCGAATACTAAAGTTTCTTATTTAACTACGAATAACGCAAAACAACTATAAATGTGTATTTATACTAATTTTATTCTCCAAAGATTCTAAATTAATATTCAATATCAGGTTTCTTTTGAAAGCTGCTTAATACAGACAAATTACGAAGACGATATTATGCGAACTTTCAACTATCAAATATTTTGTCTCATGAAAATTAATTTTAAATAAATTCTTTAATTATAAATTCCAATTAGCATAAAAATAAAGAACATTTTGATCGTTACATAAAAAAAAAGCGAATAAAGTTGTGAAGTTTTAATCCTGAAAAGAATATAGTTTTAAAATAATCATGGACTCAAAGCATTTCCCGTTTAACCCGTTGTTTGTTTTCCGTTTTGTTTCGTAAAACTCTCGGTTTTTTGTTCCTTTGTTTTTGTTTTGTGTCGTACATAAATGGAAAATAATTATCCTCTATTTTTGCGTTGTTTTCCCTTTATTTTTTATTTTTATTGTGTTATTATTTCTTTTTCGTTCTGTCTCTGCGTTCCATATTTCCATTTTCTTCTCTTTTTCATTTATTCTGCGGCGGTGGCGGCGGCGGCTACAGCGGAGACTATTTAACAACACGGCTTTAAATAATGTTTCGGGGTTTGGGGGAAAGTGCGGAATTATGAATGGTGATTACGGACGGCGGCAGTATTTTTATTTCTGGTGGCGCTCTGCCACCGGCACCGACGCCGCCGCCGCCACCGCCGCTTCCTCACTCCACCTCATCCAATCCTCCGCCACCTCCACTCTGCTCGTCCTTCGGAGCGGTGGGGTAGGGCTTAATTCCAGACGCTTTGCTGTAATTTCCTGTCTGCACTGCTTATCTGCATACGGGATTGGGCGACATGCATGCAACCAGCGGCGTGTATGACTATGATTCACTGCTAAAATGCCAGATAATGTATGCAACAGAAGCAGCAGCAGCCAGTCCGATTTCTTTTATTTTTGCGTAATTTACTTCTTTCATATCGGCTTCGCAAAACTATATTTCTTCCTCTTCTCTCTGATAAATCCACCGGGAGAACCATTTAAGAGAATTTATCGAAGAGAACAGAACATTCTGAATAATACCATCACCATTCGCAATTTTCAATTGACAAATGTAGCTCATTAAAGAATCTTTACATTTTAAAGTACTATAACAACTCAAAAATAACGTCTTTATTGTTCAAATTATTTCTGAAAATCTATGAATAATAGACTAATAATAAAATATGCATATTCAATCGTAAATTATGATTATGAAAGTCTTGCTACTCAATTTATTGTTAAAATAAAATCGTTTCAGTATGAAATATTTAAAAAAAAAATATGAAAAAGTAATGTCTTTACATTTTACAAAATTTCTCGAATGCTATCAATGATAGAATCGATATTAAATACGGAAATTAAAGATGAATATTTGGGCAATAATAAGTGATTGGTGCAGTATTTGTAGGTCTAAACGTTTGGTTGCAATTTTCTGTCAAAAATGAAGTAACGAAAAATTAAGCATCGAAAAAGCAGTGTCTTCATATTTTATTAAGTTTCTCGAAAACTACAAATGATAGAAATAATATTGAACATGGAAATTAAAGATGAATATTTGGGCCAAAAACGATGGTAGGTGCAATATTTGTAGGTCCATGTGTTTGGCTGTAATTTTCTTTCCAAAATGAAGTAATATAAAATAAAGTATCGTAAAAGTAGTGTTTTCATTTTTTTTAAAATCTCGAATACTGCAAACGATATTAATGAAAATAAAGATGGAAATTAATGCTTAATATTTAAAGAATAACATCATATTTATATAATAGGCCTTGAATGTCTGGAGGTTGTGGATTTGCTCGCATTAAATTGGTGTGTGATATGATTTCCTCAAGCATCATTCTTTTTTTCCCTATTCCTCTCGCTTCTCTGCGCCTCAGTTTGAGACGGCATTGAATTATAATGTTTGTGTAAAAATGATGATTCGTCGCCGCTTTCATGTCGAAAGGGATTTTCGGTGTGGATGAAATGGGATGGGATGGGTTTTTGGTGAGCGGTCGACGTGTGGGATTTGGGGAAATAATTTCCACTTTTCTGATATCTCCGACGACCAGACATATTGCGGTCCTCCGTAATATTTCATTACTGCACACGGACCTCATCTTTCACTATCCACTCTCTCACTCGCACACTTTCTCGAAATCATACACACGTCCTCTCGCTCACTCTGTGTCGTCCCAGTCGTGCATCGCTCCAGAGATATAAACCATTTTCAGTTCCTGAAAAATTCGCGTACAAATTGCTTAAGATGACACCGGGGTGCACTGCAGGAGCAATTCCTCCTTGTCTACACATACACACACACGTTTTTAATCTCGAAAAGTCCCGTGAAACCGTCTATCTCTATCTTAGCTCCCCTGTTCAACAGATATGAAGTAATTTTGTACTTCCTTTGCCCTTTCCACATTCTGGCTGCTGCTGCTGCTGCTTCCTCACTATGTTTGTGTGTGCAAGAAGGGGATGCAGACGGAGTTTCAGGATTCAATTAATAGAATATCACGTCCTGGGAATTGCAGGGCGTAGCGTGCATGCATCCACCCGCCCTTCACGCCTTCCCCCAACAGAACCTTCAGCTCCTCGCTTCGGGCTCACCCACCGTGAAACCACTAATTTATTTCCTTCGCAATTATTGCGTAACGCTTCGGAAACCCTAAAAAATGCATGCACGCGCCCTTCTCGACACCATCCAAATTAAAGCCGCAAAACAAAATAAGTTAAAATGTAATCAATCTTAAAATAACAGTATTTCAATTTTCTTAACATAATCATTTTCTTAATACGTTATTTGAATTTTGCTTTAATTTGCATAGTTTAGGTCTAAGATATGTATAATTTTCAAGAAATATCTTATAATGTCATGACAATTTTGGGTAAAATTTACAGATCTTAACAGAAATTTTTATAAAAGTTAATAAAATTATTTTATTTATTTATTTTTAATTTGCATATTTCTAAATTTCTAATATTTATTTTTTAAATTTCAAATTTTTGTAAATATTTTAATAATTTTCTTTTATACATTTTACGGAGAGGCGCGAAATACAATCATCTCAAATATTGCATTATGGAAATGTGGAAAAACCGTATATTCCGGTATTTTCATTTTGCTTTTTTTGTAGGATGAAACTTTAATAATTTATGTGCACGTCTAGATTTGGTCGCAACGGAGAAATATTGCTGTGAGGGGGAGCGCAATCTGTCGACGATATCTTCTCGCGTACACGAAAATAGTAGCAGGAAGAGACGACACCAACTGATAGTGTTTCTAACGACTCTATTAACTTTACAGCATCTCTTCCCCTTTCGAGCGCGCGCGATTTTCTCTTTCTTTGGAATATTCACAATTTCGATAATTCATTATGCAACAATCGCAACGGTTTCCTTATCTGAACGGGCAATTGCTGCTTGTAAAGAACGAGCCGTAATGGCCTCTGCTTCATAATGCAATTTCGGATGGCGCTGTTTGCAAATGGATGTTAGTTATGCGACTCTCGTAACATTAGTGTACGTAAAGTTCCGCAGTTTCTTATTTATCGTTGATTTATTTTTCCTCCTTGTACAATTTTCTTTTAGTGAAAAATATTGTAATTAAGAATCAATGATTACTTTTCGGAGAAGACAGACAATTACGAAAAATTAGTATAATTAATAAGGGCATTTGCGAGACTAATAAAATCGAAACTAATTGATTGCATAACGTTGAATAAGCGGTGCTCTGCAATTTACGATCGTCCCCGCAATACATAAATAAAATAAATTACATAAGTCGTCCGTCCGGAATGCGGCGCCGCCTTTACTTTTTCTCCTTTTTTCGATGTTTTGTTTTTTTTTTGTTTTTGCTCCGGTTGCTGTTGCAGTCTTCCTTCGCCTGCATTTTATTTATTTATGTTTTACTTTTTGGAGTTTTACGAGCCTATAAAGTAAAATGTAATTTATGTGTTTCGGGCGATTATAAACTTGCAACCGAGGTTTGGGGTCAGATGGAGGCGGCGGCTGCGGCGGCGACAACGGACCTGCAGTTTTATTTTTAACAAACAAAAGAATGAAAAAACAAACAAAAAATAAACAAAAACAATGTTTGTGTAGGGGGCAAGGCGGTGGAGGCGGCTACGGCGGCGTCTCAGGTACGGACGACGTGTGAGTGGAGGAAACGTCGTAAAAGTTACGAAATAAACGGCATAATTATTCGGAGCGTCGAGTTTATTTTATCCTCTTTCTCATACACTCGACGTCTCTCAAGCGAAATTAAAAGACGTTAAATTGTGATTGCGAAAGATTGTGACTTATTCCCAGCAAGTGTTTATTTTTAGAAGGTTCTCACATTTCTTTTTTTCTTTTTCTCTCAACCATTCGCAGCCTGGACATAAAGATATACGGTTTATTGAAAGCTTTCAGAACAGTTACGAGATTATAACGAAATTTTTATATCTAGTAATTTAAATTCTAGTTGATTCATTTTATTTCTTATTGGAATAATGAATAAAATTACATAATTCTTTATTAGATTAGAGGTGACGTTCTTTACTAATAAATGTCAATGTTTGAACCAATGTCAGCAAATTAAGTATTTGGAGCAAAAAAAGATTCCATAAGCTATTTTAGATGGCGCTTTTTAACTGCAAGATGGTTATGTAACATTCATAGCATTATCAAATATTGACAGATGCGAGAATTTTATATTGAAAAAACAACTAAAAACACTCGATCCTATTAGATTTTCTTATATTTTCATTAGATGTATGCAACTTAATTTTCATCTTACAATGTTTAGTCTTGATCTGATTAGAATTAGTAACTTATTCAAAATAAAGTAAATAGAAGAGAAATAAAAAAGTATAAATCAATGTTTTTATTGTCAATTGCATTTGTTGAATGCGAAATGTTTAATTCATAATAGCTTTTTAGATGGCGCTGTTTGTATATTGTAATTAGCAAATGTCATATCTGTGATGATTAATTGGTTGTATACGATGAGAGTTAATCTGGTTTCTTTGTTTAACTTTTATCGACTAGTTTATGGGAGGTATTTTAAACGGTTGTTAAGGAATGGAAATACCGGTGGGTTTTAGAGAGTCGTTTATGTGAAAAATGCTGCTGCAATCGCTTAACAAATTATTCTGTTGGACTGAGGGAGATTGAAGAGAGAGAATATTTTTACGATCGCCCTCCGCTTTTGGTTAACGGCGTCTGCGGGGCAGCAGCAATGAAACCCCGCGAAGGAAAGGCCGGTCAACTGTAACGATCCAATAAAAACCTACATTATTATGTATATGCATTTAAACCGTTGCAGATTGAATATGAAGCGAACTGAAGGAACGAGTATAAGGATATCTGCTGGTTCGCTTTTTCCCTCATCCTCCTCCTCCTCCCAATATATGTGTATAAAGCAGGTTTATTGTTTCATAAAATGGTAATAGCCAGACGCGTCACATCATGGTTATAGGCGGAACGGAATGGCCTAACAAGTGCACACTTTATAGTCCCGAACAGAGAGAGAAGCAGCAATATAAAATAAGCTTATAAAATTTGTTAGTATATAGATGGGATTTCCATTTTTGGCGCTAATTCGCTTAGGACTTAATTCGTATTGGATTCTGGGATGTTTGGATTTTGTTTGATATTAATAAGAAAGAAGTGAACGGGTGAGAGAGAGAGAGGATGGGTTGACGACGTTCGCAGCAGTCTTTAAAATTGAATTGGACGTCGCAATGAAATTCGAAAAGTTTTGCAGCGGCGGTAGTCGCACGAATATCAAATTTAAATTAGAGAGTACAAAACAGTGGAGGAAAAAGAAAAGAAGACGAGAAGAAGTAAAAGAAAAAGGGACGAAGATGAAGAAGGAGAGGGAGGGAGGGTAAAAAGTGGAATGCGAAAGCGGAGATTCTTCGCATCGGGCCAATCTAAAACTTTGATTAACATCTCGACTAGTTTAGTCGAGTCCAGTTTATCCCTGACGCAATTAAATGCGTGATTTATCGCAGCGATCTAGAATAGATTGTTGTGTTAACGAAGCCATCAAAGGGAAAAAGAGTGTGGGAGAGAGTGCGATGGATGGGGATGAGGTGTGAATGTGGAGGTGAGAGGAAGGATGAAATCAAAAGGGAGGAATAATGTAAACTTGGGTTGGAACAAATTATCTCAGCTGTGAGTATCTTGAATTAAAGTTAATCAAGTGAAATATTGAGTTTGCTTAGATTATTGTTTAAATTTATTTATAGCTATATACTAATACAGATTAACATATAATAACGTAGCCTAACTTAACCTTACGTAACCTAATTAAGATTAACGTACACTAACTTATTATAATATATGCTAATTCTAACTTAGGTTAAATCCATTAACTCTAGCGAAAACTAACAAACATTGATTTAAACTAACATAGAATACATTGAATGTGTAAATTATGCAGTATGAGTAAATTTTGGTGGTGCTCACGAAACGGTGGAAATATGTTAGCGAATGAAAAATGCGCTCTGGCGTTCGCGTTTTTCCTTTCCATTTTATTTTGGATACTTTTTCCGCGTGCCGCTTTGCAAGTTTCCTGTTTTTAACGGCGCGAGCAGATAAAGTATTTTTATTTCGGACGGTGGCAGAAGGGCATTAATCTTGTCCCCGGTCGTCGGGATGCGTCTCATCTGCAGAGCACGTATAACTAAGCTCTCTGCAGCGATAAGAATGTGTGTGATGGCTTTTAAAAGTGTCCTCCGTCGGTTCCAGCAGTTTCGGCGCCGGTTTTAACCGCCGCTGCGAGGGTTTGGATGACGAAGAAGAGGTGGATGAGGGTGGTGATTAAGTGCTAATTAGCGGCTCTGGTGCATTACCGGGTTCGAGGGGAGAGTTCGGAATGAGGATGACTGCTGCTGCTGAACCGTTACCAAAGCGACGACGAGAGATTGATCGGGCTTTAGGAGGAGTAAGTAGGATGCACTTAGAGCCACAATTTGGACTCGCGGATTAACGCTTTATGAGTCACGCAGCGCAAGTTTCCATGACAATAATGCATGCTGCTTGATTGAATTAGCTAACTTATGGATGGATGTGTTATTACCAGCATCTACACTCGGGGTTGGATGATGGGGGAAGACTTAGACTTGCCAACTTCCTTTTCCCCCTCTCTACATTGAAGCGCCCTTTCGTTTCATTTCTTTTGTTCCCTCTTCGCTTTTGTTTTTCTTTCCGCCGTCCTCGAACCCCGAACTTCCGATTATCGGGTTTAAATTACTACGGTCGGAGGGTTTTTGGAAAGGAAGAGGTTGGAGATTACGCGAAAAAGTTTCTCTTCCTTTAACTTCTTCTTCTGCTGCGCGCCACCCGCGATCCGTGCCCGATTCTTGTTTTATCCCGGGGAGATTATTTATTTGCGAAAATTTGTCTAGTCCCCTTCTCTCTCTCTTTCTCGCTCACTCACTCCGTTAACTTTTGCACTTGGAACTGGATTTGTAGCCTCAGGTTAGTCAACGCGAAACTTTCTCTCTCTCTCACACACTCACTACACTCGAAACTTGCAGAAACTCTTCCTGATCCACCAGAAAACTAAAACGAAAACCAATCTCATTTCTTTATTTTTTTTTGTCACAAAAAAAGAGACGTAATTAAACTAACGCAGCAAAAGAAATATTTCCATCGCAAACGAATCACCATTAATTTCTGGATGGGAAAAGCCGAATATATCATTTCCCAGTCAAGTTTTATTTACTGCCGCGTTTCATTTATAATTATTTTTGTTTTTCTTTTCTTCTCACTCCGTATTTCTCTCAAACGTATCGTTTTTCTCTTTTCTCATTTTCGGTTTTTAATTAATCCCGTATTGCGGATTCAATCGCAAACTCCGGGAAGCGCACTGAAACCCCCCAATAACTAATCATCGGCGGTTAAACTTGTAATTGGAATTTTATTTGCGAAGAGATATTGTTCAGATTTTTTTGTTCAGATTTCAATCTCTTACCCTTACGATTCTCATTCTAACTATGCAAATATTGAATTATTTCTTTATAAAACCTTAAAAAAAAAAGATTTATTTAAAGTATAATAAATCAATTTATATTATTCGTAAGTTAACTAGATATGCATCAATTCAATTTGTTTTTTTGTTTTGTTTTAGTTCGTTTGTTTTCTTGAGCCTTGCGCATTGCTACTTTTCAGAATCGAACCAACAAAGGGCGTCGCGCGGATAACGATAAATCGGAATTCCGTTCAGTAAAATGAATAATTTCGTGCTAAAAGACGGAGTGATGTAAGTAAAATATTTTTTAATTAATACTTGTTATTTATTTGGTCGTTCTTCTTAGGAAGGAGCAGATCCGAACGGAGAGGAGGACGAGCGAGAGATGGGGAAAGAGGTGGTCGTTCCTATTGGATTTCGATCAGGTAAGTACGGTATTTCACGTTCGTTTAATTTCGAAAGCGTTGCGACGTTAAGTGGATCACGACGTAAACGAAAAAATATATAGAAAATAAAGGGGATTAACGAATTCCAAAAGTCTGGATTCGATTTAATTTAGCAATTATTAAAAAAAATATTATTGACTGTTTTTCATTTACAAAATTACAAAAAAAAGCTATACAATATACGAGTATGCGGTGGGTATTTCTGATAGACATTAGGTGTTTATCAAGTGTGAAAATTGCAAATGAAGGATGTGGACAGAACCGGAATGTTAATATTCGGAAGGGCTGAGGGTTTTTTTTGTGTAATGCGGTTATGGAAATGATGGATGGGTGTGCGATTTGTAATTCCTGGTCGATTCCCGTACAAGTGACTTTGATAGATTCGGCTGCGGCGGCGACGGCGGAAGAGGAAAATTATTCAGTTTCCAGCGTTGCGAATGAACGAACGCGACGTACGAAGGGAATAAAGGAATAAAAGACAATTTTGTAAATAAAACTTGGATATTTCTATTCTTTTTTGGTTAACTGGAAGTTAGTTGGATTGGATGTAGTGCGGATTGAAGGTGTTTCTGGTGGTAGTAAGGGTTGTTTTAGTTTTGGTTTGTTTTGTGCAGCGTTGTCTGCAAATAGCACGCGAGCCGGGTATTAGCGAGCAGCAGGAATACAGCGGCGTGGGGACGATGACAACAAGGAGAAAAGGACCTAAGCTTCCAGCTGTGTCTACACGAGATCCGGAATCTTCCGGGCCGATGCCCCTGACTACTACAGGTGAGCTGCGCTGAGCCGAGCTGAGCTGCTGCTTCTACTGCCGACGCTTTCCACTGCTCCTGCTGCCTTTGGAGCCGCTCACCCGGACTTTCCCCGTCCTCCCCCCGTTTCCTGCAACTTCTTGCACAGCACACACACGCACATAGTTGAATTATTCCGCACGAAAATAAAACCACCTCCCTTTATCCATCTCCCTCAGCTTGGAATTATTTAAAACAGCTTTTTCCACGACCCTTCCTTGCACATATTTCATACTCAAACTCATGTTCTTTCTTTCACCTTTCCTTTAAGGAAACAAAAAATAATAACGTCAACCGCAGCCAAGAACAAATTAATAAAACTCTACAAACATGTAATTTATATATCAATATCAATTTGTATTTTTCTACAATTAATTCACACCATATAATTTTGATGTGCGAATTAGTTCAAAACCGTAAGTGTATGTAATGTGTGCTGTTGCTGCTGCGATCATTTAATATCGTACCCCAGTTTCGTGCTGAAATCTGCATATACATCTTCATTAATTTGCATGGAAATGTGAACGTGAATTGTCAAATTTCTTCGTCGTTGATATCTTCTGTGGCAGTGTGCGGAATTGCGAAGAGAGCGAGTTGAGTTAATTAAAATGATGAGGTGCAGTGACGGTCCCGAATATGATTACATAAATTGCAGAAGCGGTAGCACATTTTCTCCTCCGCGCCACAACATAAATCCCGGTTAACCTCAACCTTTTTCCTTCGCTTCTTCGACCTCCTCGATGACCGAGGCATTTATACATTTATTTCTTCGGCCGAGACTTAATTTTCGACGCCCCTAATGTTATTAGAGTGGCAAAAGGCGAAAGATTTATTAGAACCGCGTGATGTAATATTTATTTTCGAGCTGCCACCGACACCCTTAAATCCTTCAATTCTCTTTTATTTTGTTCATTGTTGATCCTCCACTGTTTTGTTTAATGTTGCTACGCAAAATAATTTTAGTTGTTTCCATGGTGATTATTGATCAATATTATGATTGTCGAGATATGATCGATGTTGCATAATAGGATGTTTAAAGTTTGAATTGGTGCGTTGATCATCTGAAAACGGGAAACAACGTTTCCGATGAATTAATTATTTTGGTGGAACGTCTGCAGCAAATTTATTTATCATAGTGTATGTATCGCAGCGTCTCTCACCTGTCGCCAACTGTTCGAGCGTGAGAACAAGGGTGGAGGTGGTGGTGGCGGCGACGGCGAAGGAAGGAATGGGGTGATGTGGCGGTGGTGGAGGCGGCGGCTACAGATCTCCTAATTATGCATTCCTCCAGCATCCGAGTAATTAATATACAGCCGCAGATGTAATTGCCACACACAGGGCTTTCGCCTTCTTCCTTCTCCTCTTATTTATAACGAAGGGAAAAAACGAATATTATATGGCTCGATTATGTAGTTAGAAAGTCGTTTAATTAGTGAAAAGAGCGAAACTTTCCCCGTCACACAATTCCGAATCAAACGCGACGTCGGGGGCGGCAGTAGATAAGGGGGAGACCGAACGAACGAAGGACGACGATGTTGAAGAGAGAGAGATGAAAGCATTTCTCTAGATGAAAGAAGAAATGAGAGAGAAGAAAAGAGGAAAAGTACACCTACTGCACCTTTTCGCCGTCACCGCCGCCGCCGCCATCAAAAGCTCCACACTAATTAGTCGAATTAAAAGTAGAATGCCAACTAATTGCATTCCATTTCGTCCCTTTTTTGTTTGCCTTTCTTCCTTCCTTCCCCACCTTCTTCAAACCTCACGATTTTATTTAGTCTTAATTTATTATAAACCGATGATTTTTAATTCACCAAATACGAAACAGTCTTATCCTTATATCGAATATTGTTACACTTTTGAAACTATACTTTCGTAATTAACGTTCAATGGTTTTGTCCCGTCGTGCAGGTGAAGTCGGTTGGCGGAGTTCCAGGAGAAGCTGCAATCTGGAGACGTTGGGCCCTTTGTACGTGAGCCCCAGGACCACAATGGATCCGCCTTTTGGTGAACCGACGTCCGACTTCAAATACATAATGCTCGGATAATGGACTTCTCTTAAGGCACGTTGCATCAACTGCATTTACATATCTCCACTACATATCCTAACAATTTTCGAATTTTTTGTAACGTTTGAATTTATGTCATATTTATTAACACCTCTAATTGTTAATCAACCTAGACTTTACTAAATGTTTATACTTAAAGACATAAAATTACAACATATTTTGATCATACAAACTTATTTCTGAGATTTATAATTTTTCTATAATTTGAATATAAAATTAATGAAATAAAATTGTAAAATTTTTAATAAATATTTATGAAAACTTCTTTAATTTTTAGTAAATATTTTTTGAATCAATAAAAAATTTACAAAATATTTATACTTAAATTAAATATTAATTAATAAACTTTAAATTAAACATAAAGCAATACACGATTACACACTTTACGTTATTCGCTGAAACTCTGCACTTTCATCTAAACACATTTCGAATCCGAGATAACTTTCGGCGGATCGCAAGAAATTAATTCGAAATGCAAAACTTTCTGCACGCATTCAAAACCTAATAACAAATACGTGCACGATCGCACTCTTTGCTGCCGAAACTGAACAACGTTTCATACTTAATTCATTACGGCGTCTCGCAGCGAATTAGACCAAATTCGTGTCCTTAACGCTATTAACGGGACGATGAATATTCAAAGACGACACCGGAATTCCGTATTCTCTCTCCCCATCCCCCTCACACCTGGCATTGCGTGATAACCATGGTTACAAGAGATGAATATTTGATGATAATACAAATAATATCATCACGGATTGTTTGATTATAGCAGGATTGAATGTTTTCTGTAACTTTAATCAAATTTTCGAAGTAAGAGCTCTGCAACTTTATGTCTCATCTTTTATATTTTTTTAGAGCGCATCTCGCGTACAATTTAGTTGAAAGCTGCTGCTGCTGCAATTAATATCTCAGTAGAAAGTGTACACTAATTTAATTTTTCTAATGTTTTATCGTTCGCTCTATTAATTGGTAGCTCGGAAAGTTGTGCAGCGTTGTGCAAGGGCTTTTAATTACGAGCCGTCGCGCGAACGTCAACATTTATTATGGTCCTTTTCTGTTTCCGAAACGCCGCCTGCCTCTCGCTTCGACCGAACGTACAACCATCCACCCACCTCCGTAGTCGCCCTTCCGTTCTGCATCTGCCTTTGAGACAGTCGCAAAGTGTATTGCGTTTTCCCTTCAAGTAAACATACATTAATTTCCAAAGAGCATAACAATAAGAGAATCTGCAGGAAAACGCATGCACAGAATTTATTCACAATTAATCGAAATGCAACACTTTTAATTTTTCATAAATATTTCAGAGATCAATGAAAACTTCAATACATATTTATATTTAAATTAAACGTAAATTGTTATAGTTTAATTGGAGTATACAATTATTTCCAGGATTTATAATTTTGAAAACAACATCTTAAATAAAAGATAAATAGTTGGAGTTTAATTTTGAGTATATAAACATTTTGCTGAGATTTGCAAATTTTCAGTAATTTAATTGCAATGAAATTCTTATAGTTAAAGTTAAAGCCTAGGTTTTGTAATTATGGAGCAATTCATTTTCAAAATGAATGTTATGAAACTCGTTATGTTTTCATGCATTGAAAATAGAAACAGAGAATTCAACAATTTCCCGTTTAATGTTCCACTTGTCTTCTAATTTATTTCACTCGTATGTTGTTCGTTTATATATACTTTTCTTTCATTTTTATTATGCGTTTTAATTTTTTCATTTTCCCTCCATGCATTATTTCTGGCTCCGTTGTCTCCTCTGCCGCATCACGGTCAGAAGATAATTCAAAACAGATTAACTGAACAAAGGATTAAAACAGCGAACCGTGACAAAAGGATTAAAACCTATTTATTCTCCGGTTCGGCCGGGGAATCCAACGCAGCAGCCCCCATTGTGTAATGAATTTTTATCAGATCCGCAAAACCGAAACCGACGAAACAAAAACCAACAGAAGAGAACGAGGATGAGGAAGAACGGTGAAAGCGAATTGGATGAAATGGGAAATGGTTATGGAATAGAGTGTATGAGAGAGAGTTGAATCCACGCTGAAATTCTGAATTGATAACTTAAGGGAATAGCAATTGCGCCGCAGCAGAACGTTTTAATATTAATGGGCGGACTTCGCGGCGTTTGTTTGCTGTTTTTGTTTTCTGGTGAAGGTTGGGGGGGATTCCTGAAGGTTGCAGCATCCTGCTCTTCGTCCCTTTTTCATCTCTTTTCATCCTTCTGCATTCGTACACGGTTCGTCTCCTTCTTTCCTCCTTGCACTCCTCTCCTCATCCTTTCGGGCCATCGCCGAATGTATAATAATGCTCGCAGGATAAGGTAATAAATCTCCGAACGGAACGGACGTTCCGTTCCGGCAGATGCAAATACGGCTCAGAGAGGATGAACGAGCCGGAGAAACCTAGCCTTGGCTGCTGCCACCGTCGTCGGAGCGAGACACAAGCACGCGCGCTCATAGCGCAAGAGAAAGAGAAGAATGCAAGAGGACGGTGGGGGAGAGTGCAGGAAAACCGAAAGTGGAAGAGAGAAGGAGAGATTTAGGATGCTGAGGGCTACTGCGGATGAAGACGGAGAGTGGTCCTGCGGTGGTCGGTCCTCATTCTGGTCTGGTCCCCTTTTGCGCGAAGCAGACGCGAGGCGAAATCCTCCATTAAACATGAGTTTCCCTTCTCGCACTTGTAAATTGGGTATTTCGAACTTCATGGTTTACCAACACTTCAAGACTTTGCCATTATTAAACAGACACTAGAATTATGCAGATCCGCTCCTCACTTCCGATTAACATGTGAACCGTGTCTCTCTCTCTCGTTCGTTCGTTCATCGACACATCCAAATCTGCATTCCAGGAAACAATTTTTCAGTTTTCGGTGAATATCTTTACAACTAAAAGAGAGCTTAATAATTACAGTTTATAATGAGTATAAAATCATATTTCTGGGATTTACAGTTTTCTAGTAATTTGATTATGAAATGAACATAATAATTATTGTTTGAAATAAAATTTTCAAGAAATGAAACAATTAATAATTTAAAAACAACATATTTATTTTCTGAAGTTAGGACGTAAGTGCTAAATACTAATAAAAACAACTATTTTTCTCCGAATTGATTCCTCTTGAAGGCAGGTGGAAGTTGCTCCAGCAAAGACATGGGCGTCACCTCGACTGCGACCATCTCATTCTCGCACAGCCAGTCAAAATGTACCAAATGCTGAAAAAAGTTTATAGAAATGTCAGTAAATATCGCAATAATTGCTATGAAATGAGCTGAAATCAACTCTATATTTACCTTGTACTTCCTCAAGCATTTCATGGAAACGGCATTCGATTCATTCGAATCGCAGCAGGATAATTTCTGCTTCTTGGGGCCACGTTCGCGTTCCGGTTGATCCTGCAAAAGAAAAAGAAAAATAAGAGGACGATAGAGTCGAGTCAAAGCAAATTCAATTAGAGCGACCGTCGAAATTAAATTTTAGGGAACTGCGCGGACAACAAATGTCGCACGAAATTGCAATCCAAATATACGCGGCTGCTGCTGCCGCCGCCGCCGTTTCCATTGCCACCCCTCATAGCAATCTAAATGCGTGAGTGGAAAAGAGATAGAGAGATGTGGCGGAGGAGTATGGGAGGAGAGAGCATCCACTTAGTCAAAGTCATAACACGATAGTAGCGACAGCGAAATATGCAACATGCAAATGTGCAATTTCCATTCCGGCCCAGTTGGGATCACCTGCGTGATATTGCAATTGAAATTCATAATTCCGCAGCAGGTATCCATCAGTTTGACGGGGATGAGGCGCATCCTGCCTTCACCCTCTTCAACTAACCACTCTCAAATACAAAAACAAACATGAAACAAATTTTAAAATCTATGCTCAGTGCGAAACTCATTCGTTTCATTCTATGTAATAAATCCTAAATGAAATCACATTCAATTATGATTCACATTGAAGCTCAGTTCATCCAACAATTAACTTAAATTTTAAAGCACATCTCGCTTATATAATTCAAGATATTTCGCGACATTAAGAATGCAAACTAAAAGTAATCTCACGACCACCTGATGTGAGATAATCCTCAATCTATTGATTCCGGTGACTTCCTCTAGCGAATCGTAGTCCCAAAGTCCCGAGACTGGAGGAAAAGAGGAGCGAAATTCCCCGGAGACTAACCCAGTTATGTAAGCTTCACCCGACGCTCCCTACATACTAATTACCCTTCTTCCACCCCCGAAGCCAAAGGCCAAAGAAATAACGTCAAGAACGGAAACTTCCACAAACAGACTCAGACCTATCCCAATACATCAACCTTCGTGCATTTGTCAGAAGACATTATTACTTTCCTCGTAATTAACTTGTCACAATTATTTTCAGACTCTCCATTCTCAATACCTCGAAAGTTTTTAAAGTCTCTATTTTAATTAGAAAATCTGCAGTTGCCTCACGTCCACCGTCATAATCTTTCCATTTTCGCGTTCATTTATGATTTGCTTTCGAGGCGATCGCATGTGCATACACATCCATCTATTAATGAATATGCAAGCATGGGTAGTTAGTTGCGTGGAAGATCGCGTATCTCGAGGAGAAACCGGAATATCTGCAGCTGAAATAGTGTGCGGTAACTATTTGCCAGCTTCAAAATAAATAAACAAATAAAACGTCTATCCGCCTAATTTGCATGCGCAAATTAACTGCGGATTTATTGTTGCTGAAATGAAGGATGCTGCAGCAGCGCCGACGCTCTAAAATTCTTCCTTTTTAATTATCATAAATATTGGATAATGGCTCCGACGGATTTATGAAGTATGCTAGAACAAAACGAAGTGTGCATTTACTTGATCCATCTGCAAGATTGCAGTTTTAACTCATTTACATCACATATTAAAGACTTTACATTTCAATTAATTCCTCGAATACTGTATATTGCAGGAAAAATAGTAAAAATTGTCAGTGTGGTGTAGCCATTTGACAAAACATATTTTTTCACATTTTGTTAAATTGTACGAAATAAAGTAAATATGCTAATTAAAGATAAATATTTAGGGATTAAAACGTGTATAGTTTCATATTTGTAACTGAAGTACTGAAAATACTTTCACTGCCAAAAATGAAGTAATCTTTTAGTAAAAATGTTAACCTACAGTTAATGTTATAGTAATATTAGCTTATTAATAATTAAATAATCTAAGGGCAAAATAAGGGATGGAGGCGCCGGGCATCGATCCCGGTACCTCTCGCATGCTAAGCGAGCGCTCTACCATCTGAGCTACGCCCCCTTTCTTGAAGGTATTTGGTGTTGAATTTGCTCTAGTTCACCTTTCTTGGTACCACACCTTGTGTTGAATACCAATTAGGTACAGGTAAAGAAACAGGCCATCAAAATGATTTAAGTCTGAATACAACAGGGGGCGTAGCTCAGATGGTAGAGCGCTCGCTTAGCATGCGAGAGGTACCGGGATCGATGCCCGGCGCCTCCATCCTATCCCTTTTATTCCCAATTCCTATTTTATTCATCGACTCTAAATAACTTGAAAACTATCACGTAATGAGTATATAAGATATACTTGTAATATTTTTCCTCTAAACTAGACCTGATTCCTTTAGATCTAATTTAGTAATACTGAAAAAGCAATTTCTATTGAATGCTTTAGGGACATCCAGAAAAGTAACATTGTAACAATATTTCTTCTTTCCTTCACGATTCTGATAGTTAATTTTAACGCTTTCCTCTTTATTTTAGTCCATTCGCAATTTCTTGTTGTTTTTTTTTGCAATCAATTCGCATTAGGCGATATAATGGTGAGGTGAACTTTTGAAATATGATGCCATTTCCGGTTTGCGTGCATGTGCGTGTGTGTTCTCTCGCTTGCTCGCATGGCCGATGATGGATGCGCGCTTCTGTTTTATACAAAATATATCAATTTCCGCTTTGAAAGGAGGCGGCGGTTCCGCGGTATTGAAATGCGCGCACCGCCGATAATGCAATTTATAATGGGCCATTGTACGAAAAGGGATAGTAAATTTACACCACGCGTTCCGTTCCTTCTTTCATCATCACCAAATTCATCGCCACCCCACACAGAAAAATGGTGAGGGTGCGGCGAAATGCTTAATTAATCACGGAATTGACCGCAGACTTTGATGTATAGGACTAGGCGCTCTTTTCGCACGCGATTATTGTCAGTTTTTGGGGGAGAGAAAGACAAAAGCCTTGCGGAGCGGATGTATCTCGCGCCTGCATTCGGATTAATTAGGATTGGCGGTGTGCAACGGACACCGGATTCAATTACGCGCAGGCCGCGGGGTATGGGAAAATGTGAATGGATACGATTGGGGGGTTGTGTTATATTATTGATCACCAACGATTTATGCTTTCTTCCGCTATAACACACACACACGTGAACAACACTAATCCCGAAGAGATTACCGTTTTTAATGCACATCACGCACACACGATTTTTAATCAAACAAAGTTACGGCACGCAAAAATGACGAGGAAACGTAATACCACTAATCCCGATCGGAAGCAAATTCAATTATTAATTAATGGATTAAAGAGTGGAGAGATTGCGGTGGATCAAAATGTGTGTGTACATAGAAAAAAAGAGGAATTGCTCCCTCACCTGGAGGCGCCGGGCATCGATCCCGGTACCTCTCGCATGCTAAGCGAGCGCTCTACCATCTGAGCTACGCCCCCTGTTGTATTCAGACTTAAGTCATTTCGACGGCCCAACCTGTTTTTTTTACCTGTAGCTAATTGTTATTCAACTCGTTTAAGGTGTGGTACCAAGAAAGGTAAATTGGAGCAAATTCAACACCAAATACCTATAAGAAAGGGGGCGTAGCTCAGATGGTAGAGCGCTCGCTTAGCATGCGAGAGGTACCGGGATCGATGCCCGGCGCCTCCATCCCTTATTTTGCCCTTAAATTATTTACTTATTAGTAAGCTGCCAGTTGTTCAGCAAGTACTGCAACATCTTAGCTATACATTCAACTGATGAATATAATTACAATAATATTCGATCCAATCTTATAAAATTTTTCAAGGTGTGGTACCTTAAAAAAATAATAAAATAAAGTGGAGCAAATTAGTTATATCACTGCGGGCGTAGCTCAGATGGTAGAGCGCTCGCTTAGCATGCGAGAGGTACCGGGATCGATGCCCGGCGCCTCCAACCCTTTCCTTTTGCCGCCCCCTCGTCCTATAATTGCACAAAATCGCGACACCGCAGCCGAAAAACATAATTCAGATCGGAGGAGAGAGCCGGCTTTAAAGTGGTTTGCGGATTCCGATTTATTGGCCTAATTAGTATAACAATGTGCGAGACCCCCACTGCACCCCATTATACAGCTGTATAACGGCGGCGGAGTCGGGGGTGGTGTAACATGTTTCGAACGTTTGGAAAGGGGAGGCGCTGTAACGGCCATTGTTGTACCCCCACCCCCAATTGCTCGAATGTGTATCTATCTACACACAGAGTAGATAGAGAAAGGGTGAGTGAGATATATATATTTTCAATGCAAAACTCGGCGCCAACGACACCTCCGCAACAAATCATACTCGGCCACAATTAACGGAATAAACCACAGTTTCCAATAACACTTAATTATTGTTCCGCAGACACCTCAATTGCCATCGAATCCGAAACTTGAATTGCGTCGACACAAATGCAGAGTACTTCGAGTGGGAAAATGCGAAATACAAAACAAAAACTATATTATTGGCACGAACATAATTTGGGAATTCAAATACCCGAGTGCAAATTCGTTTTCAACATTTCATTGATTGGGGGAATGCAGTTTGAATGTATTTTTTTCCTAATATTGTCTGTTGATGTTTCTTTATAGTATACATTTTATATTTTACTTCAATATTTTAAGTTTTAGTTCAATATTTCATTAAATAACAAAAATCAGCAGAAAATAAAGTTTTCGTCTATAAATCAATTGTAAATTAAACATAAAATCACTTCCTAATAACTACAGATTATATCTATAGGGATAAAATAATAAGGGTTGGAGGCGCCGGGCATCGATCCCGGTACCTCTCGCATGCTAAGCGAGCGCTCTACCATCTGAGCTACGCCCCCTTTCTTGTAGGTATAAACCTTCAAATTTGCTCCAATTTACCTTTCTTGGTACCACACCTTGTAACGCATTAAATAACAATGAGGCTGTTGTTAAAAGAACTGGTTAAGGCGCCGAAAATGTCTTAAGCTCACATATAACAGGGGGCGTAGCTCAGATGGTAGAGCGCTCGCTTAGCATGCGAGAGGTACCGGGATCGATGCCCGGCGCCTCCAGGAAATCCGTTTTGTATTGGGCCCTTCCCGGCGACGAGATTAAATTGGGGAAATTAAATGCTTTTGTGCAAGCTTGCAACTAGGGGGAAGTAAATAGAAAGAGAGAGAGAGCTGGCAAAACAAACAAAACCGTGGGGGAAAGTACACAGTGTGTTCATTATGCGCGCGGGCGTTTAGTGTGCTCCTCATCCCCCCATTCACTACAACATTGCCGTTTAAGAAGCCGAAGAGGAAGAAGTGCTGAGTGAGTGTATGTGTGTGTATATATGTATTGCATCAAACAGGGGGGAAATATAGTGATGGAGAGAGAACCCGCTCGCGGCATGATTAATTAAGTTAAATCTTGTAACTGTCAGCAAACAATGCAATTTTCACACTCGGGATAGTTCCTGAAAGAGAGAACAAAGTCCCCGCCGAAACCCCATCCACCCCATCCTTTGCGGTGTCTAGTTAAGCACTTGTAAACTATTCACGCTATTATTCGTTCACTCTGAATATCCACCCCCCGCGCGCGCTCGCGAAAACACAGCCGTGCATCATTATTAATCCTACCCCAAATGCAAATCTAATGCTCAATGCATGGCAACGGAATGCAGTCTGGATAACAGGCGGCGACATTCACTATGCAACAACTGCTGAAAGAGACGTGTTTCATGCACACAAGAACGGTTTCCATTTCTCACCCCCACATTTCGTTTTATCTATTTTTCACAAACAAAACATTAGAAACATCCAAGCCAAATACACATTACATTATATTTAATTTTAAAAACTAATTTTTGTATGAACTCGTCTCAATAACTTAAAGAAAAATTAAATGTAATAACTTAAAATGCAAGACTTACCGGATCGTTGTTGATCACGTAAATGCAGCTATCATCGTACAGTACAATGACACTTTTGTTGTTGGGATCGAACGCGATATTCCTAATGCTCAAATGCTTGTTCAGAGTTTTATCGCACTTTCCTTCCAAATCTTTGATAACCCTCGTCGTCTTCTTCAATTCCAAACTGTATTCCAAAATCTGAAATCAGCAGACGTTAGTTAAACAACAGATTCTAGCTACTGTAAAAGATTATAACCTTTTGATCGGAATATGCTATGACTACGTTGAATGTAGCTGGTTGGATTCGGATAGCGGTTGGAGCGCACTTGTACTTGGGAAATTTGCAATGGAGTCGCCAACTTTTCTCGGTCTGCACCCAAACAACAATGTTGCTCTGCGTATCCGCAGCCAGCATGTACTTCCCGCAACACTCCATTATCGTGATCGCATCTTTGAAGACTGTAAATTAAAATTTAATTGAAATATGAAATTTCCGAAAATTTATTAATTACAAGAATCCGTTTCGATGGTTTGCACCAGCATCGGTTCGCGCTTCAAATTTAGCACCTGCAGAGTACCCTCTTCATTGGAGAGGATCAACTGATTACTGTCCGTGGTGAAAACCGCATTCAAACTGACCCCACACTCTTGCGGTAAATTATCGCAAGGGATTAATTCTACATTTTCTTCCGCTTCATCCTGTAAATTATTTATTTTAAATTATATCAATTAATTAATTCTTAATCGGACTTACGCATACGAATTTAAATAATCTCAGTGCGGATGTTGTACTAAAAACTATCCACTTGGCATTGGGCGAGATCGCAGCTGTAATAATACCCTCTTTTCTGTTCTTGCCCAAATCATTGTTCACTTGCCTTTGAAGCACAAGCAGCCTCTTGTTCTCCTTGCTCAATTTAAACGTGTTCTTGCTTTCGTTACTCTCGTACCTTTCGTTTCCATCCCCTAAACTCCAAACCTCCAAATAATCAGAGTACTTGAGTAATATATACTTCGTTTTAGAAGCTACGACTACGCTGGGTCTTTGATAAATAGGAGGGTACTTGAGAATAGTCTTGGGCGGATGACAGGAACGCCCCACATATCCATCAACACCTCCGGAATACAAGAAGTTACCGTCACCCATACAAAGAGCCCTCACGTCGTGATCATGCACAGCTCTCTTCGAGCACTTCACCCACTTCTGCATGCCATCCTTAACGTTAACATTAACAAAAGAGAATATCCAGGAATCAATCCCAGAGCAATAAACCGTTTTTTCATCCTCGCTTAAACAAAGGCTCAGTACGTCCGCCTGATGCGAAGTGTAATTGGTAATTGCCACCCCCAAATTACCATCCCAAAAAGAAATCTTTCCTCTAGAATCTCCAGATATAATAGTGAAATCGGACGTCACCGCCAGACACCAAACGATAGTTTCCTGTTTCCTTTTCGTGCGACCCGTAGTCATCCGATGTATAGCATTTCCCGTCTTCACATCCCAAATCCTAATCGCATCCAATCCTCCCGTCACAATAAAATTCCCAGTTACGTCATACCTCAAACAAAGTATCCTTCCCTCCTGTTTATCCAAGAACTTGTCAAACACCACACCTTCATCGTTAATAGAGAAAATATTGATGTACCCTTGCTCAGTACCAACAGCGATATTCGTTTGAGCCTTGTTCACATCCAAGCAGAATGCAGTCTGCCCGGTGACACTAGTAAAATTCTTTACAGTTAACTTCTTTAAGTCATACTCAATCAACAAGGCATGAAGACCCACACTGAACAAACGGTCACCAGACCATGCCAACCCTTCAATACTGTAATTCCTGGAGTTGCTGGCAATGGTCTTTTCAATGAACGGGGTATTCTTTAAATTCCAAATCTCTATTGAAGCGTTCGATCTGCAATTAACAAGTGATAACAAACGTAAATACATATATTGATAGGTTATGTTTACCTTGAGACGGCCAATTTCTTCGAACACTTGTTGTATGCCATGCAGTAAATAGCCATAGGTTTAGGTTTGTAAAACCTTACGCTGTGCAGCTTGCACTCGGACATCTCGTCGTTAGTTATCACTTAATCACTAAATGTTTTTACTCGAACAGTATTTAAAACCACGCTCGAGCCGAAACTTCAAAATAATTCAAACACGTGTGACAACTGTAATGAAGTTAGTTGCAGTAGTTCAAATGAACCGAAAGATTATTTTAAATATTTTATTAATGGTACAATTAAAGTAGTCAATAGCCAATGAGCATTAAAGGGGGGCAGAAATAGGGGTCTAAATTATATAAAAATAGACGACCAAATGTAAATAATTATAGTTGCTTTGAATAGTTCAAGCACAGTTGTTGTCGGTTGTTGTCACCTAACCTAGTAAAATGAATATTTTACCAAAGAAAAGGCAGGTATAGATTATTTATTATCTTTAGAAAATGATGTTAATTAAATGTTTTTTGTAGGTGGCATGTGCGAACTAAAGACAACATCGCCAGGGTCCGGAGGGACGAGGCTCAAGCAGCGAAAGAAGAACAAGAAAAACAAGATAGGATAAAGTTAGCAGTAAGTTTATTTAAAAACAAAAACTTAATGATAATAGTAGTAATGTTATTGTCTTTGTATTAGGAACGTGAATCAAGGACTCAGCTTCTCAGGACTAAAGCCAGAGCTAATCTACCAGCTGATACAAGTTTCATCCCCTTGGACCTAAATGACAAGGTTATCCCTGCAGCTCCTGCTACTCCAACTGATGAAGCTGCAGCAGCACCAAGTGGACATGTCAATTTCTTCCAAGACCTGGAAGAAGGAACAGCAGAGTATAAAGCAGTTAACAAGGAGCATGAAAAGGAAAAGAAGGAGGAGCAGGAGAAATACGAAAAGCAGATTGGCTATTTGACTTATTTGGGACAGGACACAAATGAGGCTTTAGGCAAAACAAGCTGGTACAATGAGCTACCAAATCGCTGCAAGACAATTGAAGTAAATGAAGCTGAAGTTAATTTAAAACATAAACAACTCTATGATCCATTGGTGAAAATGAAAAAGTTACTGAGTTTACCAGTTACTAAACCGGTTGAACCTAAAGATGGTTTAGATCCTGGCTTTCTGAAATCATTGATGCAGCAGAGACCACCAGTGAATAGCAGGAAGAGAGCTCGAAGTGAATCTAGTGAAGGGGAGAAGGTGAAAAAACACAAGAAACATAGGAAAAAGCATAAGAAGGAAAAATCTAAGAAGAAAAGCAAAAAAAGGAATCGCGAGAGATCGAGTTCTACTGAGTATACTTCTGAAGATGAGAATGAAAAGAAAATTAAACTCGAAATGTTGCGGTCGCAACGTTTGAAACGCGAGGCTGAGGAACGAAAAAAATCGGAGAGTTTATTGGCTAAAATAAGAGGTGACAAAGTTCCTGACGCGGTGAAGGCGATCCCAAAACCAGCAGTTCAACAAAAGTATAATTCGCAATTTTGTCCAGATATTGCGAAGCAGAATCATGCGACTGGAAAATAAGCAAATATCGTTAAAGCGTATTATTAATTTGTTATAAGTTGTATTTATAAATGTTATATATACTTTTTTTTAATTCTATACAATTATAGGCAACCAAATTAACTCGTATTAAATGTCATTAAGTGTTTGTAAGCGTTTCAGTGGTTTATTTGCTATTCCTTAGATTTATTTAGCTGTGAAAGGTCGAATAAAAAGTTAACCAACCAATGAGACAGTGATTGGTAAGGGAATTTTATATTACTTTACAAATTGCACTTGGAATTGTAGAAGTTATTATAGTAACATCTAAAATGATTGTCTTTGTAGGTTATGGACGTTACAATACCTGAGGAGGACATTTCTTATCTAAATTTCCTAAATGAAAAGAACACAAGTTATCTACTTCAAAACAGTGAGTTGGAAATACAGGAGGTTGACTCCTTGACTGACGAGCCTATACTCACAGAGTTTGAGGATGGAAATTCTGCATGGACCATAAATGGAGTTCCTGTTTATCTGGACACACTGGCAGAAACAGAAGGTGAAATAATCATTGGTAATATGGGTGATTTAATATGATTATTGCAATTGTAGATCAAGAAACTGATGAAAATGTTTTGACTAAAACTGTTGAAACTGCAGTGGAAACAACTGAATATCCATTGGAGATATCAAAGGGCTTTTTGACTTCCTCAGGGTTATTCCTTTCCAGTGATGTTTTGCTGCAGTTGAACCTGCAGAATGATCAAATTAAAACTGATGTTGTGACCCAGACCAATTTAAAGACTGAAGAGGAAACGTTAAAATCGAGCGTCGATGATTTGATCGAGGTAGTCTCGATGCACAAATGCAAGCATTGCTCTGCGTACTTTGAAAGTTACGATGATATTGTGGAGCACGTGAAGAGTGTGTGCTTGGAAAAGGTGCAGAAGATCATTCCGCCGAAGGTGCAGAGGATGAGCTCCATACTGAAAACCGACGATAATAAGAAGGCAGTGGTCAAGGATATTTATCTCTGCGGGATGTGCGAGGGCGTTGGATATGAAAGTATTGATAACTTAAAGAAACACATGTTAACTGTTAGTAGCGAAATATTTAAGATTTACTTAAATTATTATATAATTTGTTGAATTACAGAAACACAATTTGACGTACAAGGGTGAAATTGAGACCAAGACTAATGCCGAGGAGAAGCCAAAGACTACCAAAGGATTGTTTCAGAATATTGTGAATAAACAGCAGTTGGAAGGGAAGAGAGTTAAGTAAGTGCATCATAATATTCTTGTGCTTTTAACAGAGTAATTGTTGTTTTTGTAGGTGTCTTATAAAAGGTTGTGATTCGCGTTTTTCGAAGCTCGAGTTGATGATGCGACATCACTCGTGCCACGTTAACGAAGATAAGAAGAAGTTCAAGTGCCCGGAATGCGACCAAATTTTCTTCGCTTGGAGGATGTGTAGGGCGCATCTGTGGAAGTGCCATAAAGTTGATATAGGACTTTATACTTGCGCCGTCTGCAACGTCTTCAAGTCACAATCTCCTCGTAAGAAATTCATTATAAAAATTAATTAAATTATTTAATTTTATATTAATGTATTTTAGATAGTTTATTGGTGCATATGGCCAGTCACGACACTGAGAGACCATTCCTATGCTCAACATGCGGTCACGGTTTTAAGCAATTGGCGCAGCTTAGGAATCACAAAGTTGCGGTGCACAAGGAATCCATTGAGGTTATTTTGCTAAATTTTTAAATGAGAAATCAAACTTAAAGAAGAGTGATTTTCAGAATGCTAATTGGATAGCCAAGGTCAGTTGCACAACTTGCGGCCGCATCTTCTCGACCTCCAAGAATCTCAAGAAGCACGTTCAAGCCGTTCACAACAAGTACAAGCCATTCATATGTAACATTTGTGGTCATTCCTGCGCAAGAAAAGCAATGCTTGAGGTACTTTCATGCATATTGCAAATATAGTTTATATCATTTTATTATTATTATTACAGTTGCATCTTAGGCAGCACACGGGTGAAAAGCCTTATAAATGTCAAATTTGCGATTACAAAACTGGTGATCACAATTCGCTGAGGAGGCACGTCGGGCGGCACTATGGGGTTAGTTTTTTTTTTATTATTGCATTTTAATTGTTGATTACATTTTTAATGTTGTTTTCAGGTGCTGAAATATTCGTGTCCGCACTGTAATTATCAATGCATGCAGTCCACTGCGTACAAAATGCACATCAAAAGGAAACATCCTGGCAAAGGTGGAGTCTTCGCATGTTTAGTTTGTTCTTACGAAACTGTTAATGAGCAGATGTACAATGATCACGTTAGAGGACACGAGATCGCTAACGTCCCCATTAGTAGTAAGTATTACAGATTTGAACTAATAGCTAAATTGTTATATTCTTAATTTGAATCTAATGTTGTTCTTTTAGAACTGCAAACAAATGGAACAAATGGTGCACCAATTGAAACTAATGTAGCTGAATTAAAAGTGGTACGTTTTAATTAATCAAATTATTACACGTTTGTAATAATTAAATGTTTCGGAATTTAGGTGCCGAGTGTTGAGGATGAGGAAACGCATCCGGGATTGTTCAGTTCGGATAATTTGGAGGAATTGGCTGTGGATACCGGTGGTATCACGATTCCTGCCGGGTCCGAAATGCAGGTTTGATACGAACACATCTTAGGTGTGTTTTTAAACTGTTTCCGTTCGGATGAGATAATCAATTTCATTTTCTTTCTGTTTTATTCTATACACATAAATACACAATTATTAATTTTTTAAAATAAGTTTACTTGAGCTATGATCATTTTCCTTTTCCGGGGGTTCCGACGATGGGTTTCGGTCTCGTCTTGAACAAGATCTTCTGCCTGATGATTGCGTTCACGTGATACTCGGCTCCTGTCTCGTCTGATTTTACTTTCCTCAGCATCGCCAAAGGCTTTTCCATCTTAGATTCCTTTCCATACATCAAATGATTACCAATTATCAGCATCGGAATGCCGTTCTTCCCGAAGAATAAATTCCCAAGGAATCTCCCATCCATCGCGCAATCCGCCTGAATGTCGCCCTGCAGCTCAACGATGGCGTAATCCTCCAAAGAGTTCGGCCTGAAATTAAGAAATGCACAATCTAATAGGACGGATTTTCAATTCGGGTGCACCAATTGAAGAGTTATTTACAAAGAAAATGGGTTTATTTTGATTAAATTATGAACATATTTTAATATCGGAACTTCTTGAATAGCGGATGTTTATTGCCGGAAGACTTCTTGTATTCGTAATAGACGCCATCGTCGGCGCCGGACATGGAACCCATGTGTCCGACCCTGCGACCTCCCGGACCTCTTGGTCCACCCTCGCCCGGAATCCTTTCATCTTCGCAATCGACTTCGCTCGCAGCCAACACCTGAAAACATAAACGAACTTAAATATCACTTCTCATATAATAACATTTCATAAATAAATACCTGTTGCAACAGTTGACCCTGCTCGTCTCGCGTCTTGTAAAACATTTCCGGCTCATCCTCCATTCCCGCCAACTTCGTGATCACTTTGTAACTGTATCCTTGGTTCACCAAGAATCTTTGCCTCTTCCTTGAGTAGTTCATCTCCATGGTATCTTGCGAAACCAGCGTGTAGAAGAACGCGTTGTACTCTTCGGCTATGGCCCCCTTTTTGGCTCTCAAAATACGACCCAATCTCTGGGCTTCCTGCCTACGGGAACCACCGTGCGAAGAGATCTGAATAAGCACGTTCGCTTCCGGCAAATCGAACGAAGTATCGGCCACTTTACTCACGAAAATCGTGTTTACTTTCGGGTTGAACTTGAAATTCTGCAGAATCTGAATCCTTTCGCCTTGCGATGTAGGTCCGTAAATGTAAGGTTTGTTCATTTTGATCGCATAATGCTTCAGCGCAAATACGTTGTCGGAGAAGACGATAGTCTTGTCGCCTCTCCTCTCGTGGTACTTAATCAAGTATTGCGTCGCTCTGAATTTGTGCGGATTCATGACGTACAGAAGTAACCTTTTGCTGGTTTTGCAGACTAGATATTCCCTGTAGAATTCCGGAGTCATCGGGCACCAAACCTCTGCGCACTGCACTCGAGCGATGAACCCTCTCTTCTGCAGCTCCAACCAATTCGCTTCATACAGTTTAGGACCAATCAAGAAATTCAAATCGGCGATCTTGTCGTCCTCACGCAAAAGCGTCGCAGTTAAACCCAGTTTGCAATGGGATTGGACTATGGTCAAAACCCTCCTGAACATCTTCGCAGGGATCGTGTGTACCTCGTCCAGCACCATAATTCCCCATTCCTGCTCCTGCAGCCACTTCATGGTTTGTTCCGCCTCCCAGGACCGCCTCTGCGTATGCGTGATCATAGAGTATGTGGTGACCAAAATACCGCAACCCATTGGTTTATCTTTAGCCTCGGAGGTGAATCTGCAGATCATGCTGTCGTCAGCGGTGGACCACATTTTGAACTGCTGTTTCCATTGCTCCACGGAAACACCGGAATTGCACAGCACCAATGCTCTTTTTCGAACCGTGCAGCAAGCTGTGACTCCTACCAGCGATTTACCTGCTCCGCAAGGTAGTACAATAACTCCAGATCTAGCTCTCCCATTACCAAACATCTTCCTAAGACTCTTCTCCTGGTAAGGCCTCAAAACGGCGGACGGTTTTAAATCAATATTGATATCCGGGTTAACACTATCATTCCTGAAATCGTACTCCGCCAATAGCGGATGCTCCAATTCAATGCATCTCTTTTGGATGACCTCAATCTTCTCCTGATTCACCTCAAACGAAACGGTTTTCAAAGCAACGGCATCCTCGTCTTCCTCTTCGTTATCCATTTTATCGTAAAAATTCGTGATATCATCGGGAACCGTAGTTTGCTCAGCTGGCGCTTCTGTGGAAGCCCCTGGTTTCGCCCCAAACGCTGGAACTACTGCTTTATCCTGGACTTGAGTTATCAAATCTTCCACTTCAGTCTCTGCATTCCTCCTCAATCTGCACTCCTGTATAACTGGATCTTTCAATAGCTTCTGCAATATATCAGGATGTGGACTCTCCACAAAATATTTGTTGTGCTTCAAGACTAATTTAACTTTACCATATGATAAAGTACATAACTCTATGAATTGAATTATACCATCAGGCACACTGGTTTTGCTCAATCTCTTCAAATACTCCACTATATCATGTGTCTGCAAACCTACACTGACAGCTGCATACAAGGAGTATGCTGTTAGTTTGTATTCATGTATGAACTCGGGTCGACATACAGGTTCAGATATGGCAATGAGGAAATCATGTGCATGTTTATATACAGGACTGAATGATTCCAAGAATATATGCCCATTGGGGGCAACCCACAAAGGTCTCGAATTATTATCAGGTTTCAACAGCATCTGAGATCTATAATCTTTAGCTCCAAATTCATCCTCTTGCACTCCTTGATCATTGTTCTCTGCGTTCCTTGCTGCAGCTCCTGGTACACTTGATCCTCCCTCAGGTGAATCATTGGTATCATCCTCTTCATAATTCCACACTTCTTCCTCCTCTTTCCTACGCTTCTTAGACGATTTACCTTCTTTGGAAGAGTTGTATCTCTTCGGCGGACCCATTTTTACTGATTTGAAAACCACTTCGCACTTACATTTGTGTTGTTTTCATTTCGAGGTTAACATCAGTTTTGACAATAGCAAAAGCCATGTTTTCGTTTTAACATTGGCAGCAATTAAAAACCGCGAATTTTGGGAAAAAAGGTTATAAATCCTATTTTCCAAAAACTTACTTAACTTTATATAAAAGTTGATTTGAACTTAACATATAGTTATAACTTACATTTTAATAATCGCAGGCATCTTCTACTTCGAATATTGGTCTGCAAATTAATTTTATTGGAGAAATAACAACCGAGGAAACTCTTGAACAACTTTCAAGATGGTTCCATAATACCAACTTGGATTATCTTAATAGAATATATTAAATTTATTTTCTTGTAAACTATATCTTTAAATGTACAACTTAAGATTCATCAAACTATAAATAGTTTGATTAATACTGAAGTAGCTTATTTTTAACTTTGTTTAAGTAGTGTTTAAATTTCGAGTTTTCTGGAACTATTTGTCACATTGACGTTTAGGTTATGGTTCTTGTGAAATATCCTTTCGAGGCTACGGATTTGAATTAAAAAATGTTGACATAATGTCGCCGAGGGTCAGTCACTTGGATAATGAGCAGTGCAGGCAGTGTACGAGTTTTGCAGATTACATGAAGCAAAGTAAAAAGAAGTACCAGCAGGAAACTAACCCTAACGAAGAGATGTGTGTAAGTACCTGTGATCATAAATAAGTTTACATAATGTGTTAATTCTCTTGGATTTTAGATGCCTGAAGAGGCGCCAGTAAGGCGACCTGACTGCCCATTGGATAAAGATGAACTGGGGAACAAGTCGTGGGGTTTGCTGCACACAATGGCTGCTAAATTTCCCAATAATCCTACATGCGAGCAGAAGGATGACATGAGGACGTTTTTTAACATCTTTTCTAAGTTTTATCCATGCGAGCACTGCGCCGCTGACATGAGGAAAGAGTGAGTCTTATTTGAGAGATAATTTTGCTTGATATTAATTTTAAACTTTTATTGCAGTTTGGTTGAGTGTCCACCGAATGTAGAGAACCAAGAGAAATTAAGTAAATGGTTGTGCGATCTGCACAATAAAGTTAATGTTAAGATAGGTAAACCGAAGTTTGATTGTTCAAAGGTCAACGAACGATGGAGGGACGGTTGGCTGGACGGCTCTTGTGACTTTTAGTGAAACATAACGTAATGATAGTATTGTACTCTATAAACAAAAGTTGTAACCATTTCCGGGGTATATCATTTTATTTGTATAATATAAGGAATTTGTTACTATTTATGTATATATATTATATATGCGGGAAAGCTCAGGAATATCGTTCGTTTTTGTGATTCCTGACGCCGCCCGAGTTGAGCGGAGTGAAGACTTCGTAATCGACGACGGTGAAATTGTAGTCTCCCATAAGAACAGCAGGGGAAGCGCCTTCGCCGTCGTAGGTGTGCGGCATGTTAGAGTAACTGTCCACGTTGTTGTTGCAATTACTGGAGATGAGCAGATCGGCTCCTGCCCCAAAGATTGGACCAGAACTAAAATTAATTTATTGAAATTCGACTACTAATTGAGATTTATATTTGATGCTCACTCTGGATGGTAGCAAATGGCAAAAGGTTTCTTTTTTATATGGAATTGGGTGGGTGGCACGTCTTGGTGATTGTACAGAGTGAAGAGGAAGGCTTTTTCGGAAGCCACGTAATGACTTTTACCGGGTGGTTTTCCCCACGGAGCGTCGCTGAAACCTCCGCAAATTTCGCCCCTTGCTCCCTGAAAATTAATCAAAACTTGTAAAGAATTTTTTTACAAAATATTTGGACCGTACTAGTAGGATAACGTAGGTCGGAGAGATTCCATCGCAGTGTCTGTGGAAAGCTGTTGCGGAGAATCCGTGTGTACTAGCTCTGTAGACCAATCGCCAAGCCTGTTTAGTATTACAAAACCAAGCGTTGAGCAATCTCTGAAAGTGGCTTTTGTCTTGGCCCAAGATCAAAGAACCTGGAAAGAGATGTGGAGATACGCGAGGCTTCAATCTTTGGTCTTCGGCTCCCTCCGAAAACTTGCTGGGCAACGCCGCGTGTCGGTACCGTTCCAAACTCAACTCCATTGGAACCGCCCCCGTAGGCTCCACCTCTTCAGCGAATACTTGGCTATCTATAAGAAGTAATCTGACATGATTGATAACCGTAGCCAAATGCTGGCAGACGCGCGCCCTTTCCTCTTCAGTCCAATGAGCGGTCGGTTGAGTAACTCCAGCTTGGTATTTGGCCCAATTTAGGACCGCCCTCCAAACATCCTCCTCTTCCAAGCAAAGCTACAAGACAACAATTACAATTTCAAGTCTTTCTCAAAAATCAAAGACTCACATAATCGGAGGAGATGAGCTTAATCACAGCCTCCTTTTTCAGCGCCAAGAACGAATTAGTTTTCACGCATTCGGCTGCATTTTCACCAATGTAACTCACGCATCTTTCCACAAAACTCGTTGAGGCTTTTCCTCCTAAAAATAAACGTAATATTTAATCAAAACACAATAGTACAATATAGATCAAGAATAATACTTCCTTTATTATAATATATAATTAACTAAACATTTCAATTTAATTTTCACAAATACTAGAAGTAAATAGAAAATAGTAATAAAACTCATTTGCTTATGAAAAAAAGTTTAGTGAATTTATTTTTACAAATTAAACTTATGTCTGGGTATAAATTACAAAATGGTATTATCTGATTATGGATTTGGCACAGCCGAAGGGTTAACATTCTGAATGAGTGTGATGTTGTCCCCTTTGAGCATGATCCTGCCGAGCTGCCTGCGGGTCTTGGTCTTGACATAGTACTCCTCTGCATCATCAAGTACAAGATTCATGTACTCATCGAAACCAACAATGTGACCTTCAATTCTCAGGTTGATGTTCTCGTACAGCCACACTTGCACCCTGGACCTGTTCTGCAGGTACCTGAAGATAAGGTTGATGGGCTGCACCATCACCTTCTGTACTTTCTGCGGCTTGAACGCCATCGTTGCTTATAGTTATTTAATTAGAAATTAACGAAAACTAGCTAAATTTCTAATAAGAAAAAACACTTTGCATCAAATCAAATTGTTTGAGGTTAAAGCCGGACGCTTGCTTTCGATTTAAGAGCGTTTTTGCAGCAAGGTTACCAACGCAAAACTCTTAAAGCGTGTTATGTTCAATGCAGCCACAACAAAAACACTAATTTCAAAATTTTAAATTTTCAAACTAATTTTCTTATATTTAATGCAAAACAACCAATTAATTAGTAAAAATAGAAACTAATTTACAATTTTTCACTTCCATCATCAAGAAAATACCATTTTTGTTCAACCTCAAATTTTCAAGTTTATTTAAAAAAAATATAATTTAAATTATATTACTTTTATCAAATATATAATAATATTTGTTACTATAAATATTACTAAATTTAAGTAAATTATTTTCATGCAATGCATAATTTTAAACTCAAATTAATAATAAGATACCTGCAATTACCAAAAATAAAATAATAATTTTATTATAAACGTATTTTATTGATTGTAATTACATTTTGTTGGAATTAGTAAAAATTTTATGCGATGGCCGGGAATCGAACCCGGATCAACTGCTTGGAAGGCAACTATGCTGACCATTACACCACCATCGCACTCATAAATAAATATCAAACCGTCGCTGAAGAATCTCTTGAATCTTTGCGCAATTGAAGCGTTAATTGAAATGTATAGTAATAACTTCATTTTAAGTGAATACTTGCGATATTAAATAATAATTTTAGTCACATGCAAAATTTAAAAGTTCATTTTTTGTAGTTAAGAAATATACAAATAGTTAAACGTGCTCAAACTTGAACTTTGATATCAAGTTTTTGATTATTGAAAATGTTCCATTTTTATCAAATTTAATATGCAATTTGGTTTTTAATTAATGAATTAGTTTGGAAAGTGTTGACTCACCCCTTGATCGGTCCTGTATGTCCATGGCAGCAGCTAGAAATGTGCAAGCGGAGGCGACTGATAGGGTGGAGGTGACGTGATCCTCGCAGGCGTTTCTCAGTTCCTCTACTCCCAATTCCTGAGCCAAGGCGAGCATCTCGAAGACGCCGTTGTCCTGCAGCAGGATCTAAACGGGAAACAGATCGAGAATGTATGTATCGATGGATTTTCGGTGGTCGGAAGGGGATGAATCCCTTCGGAATCGGCTTACTTTCCCGGTGTACACATACATGAGGAATTGTTTGAAGGTGTCGGGTGGCGCCTGTGGAAGCCGAATGGGGGTCGGAGTGCCCGGGGCGGCGGGGCTCACCGTGCATCCGGGGATGCGACAGATCTCACCCCTCTTCACAGTCTGAAAGCTCTTGCATCTGGAAGAGAAGATTTCAATAATAACTGCCGCGGTTTTAATCAAAGCATTAACAATTACAACTTTCGTGCTTCCCCCTTCACAGGTTTTTTTTTGTGTACACCTCTTTTTCGTCGTCGTGTGTTTGTTTCGAGTGCGTGGACTCGGGATAAAAGAATCTAAGATCAAAGTGTGTATGGAGAGTGAGCGGAGTATAGTTTCCTGAAGATATCCAATTAGACAACGCGACCGAAAGAGCTGTTGAGGTGGAGACGTGGAGGAGTCTTATGATTGGCGTCGTTATGCGAGAGAAAGACTCCAGGAGCAATAAACTCGCAAGTAGGATAAGAACAAAGGATCTTTGATGTCTTTCTACTTCTTTTTTTATAATGAAAGGTGCGTGCGAGCCTGTTAATGTTACTTCTGGTTATGGTCCTCTCTCTATCCTTATCGCTGGCTGCAACATGCGCTCTTTCATTCTTTCCCTCTTTCCTGATTACAATAATGCGCCTTTTCACGTGCATCCCTTCAACGGCGATCGCAAAAGGAACGAACACACTTGCACATACACACTCGTACGCGAAGAAAGAAATAATGGGAAGGCAAAGACAAGGAAGGTAATTTGAAAGCAGCTTTTATTTACGCGCACTTGATAAAAGTCGAGTAGAAAATGCGCGTGCACGTTCGAAGTTCCATTTTCGTTGCGGGTCGCGACAAAGGACAAATTTCCTTTTGTTTTTCAGAGCACTCTTATTATCATTATTATTATTACGTACCTGGCCATCAGGATTATCCGGTGGGCGAAGACCCGTTCCTCCTCTCTGCCCAGGATGAACACTATATCCGCCGAATCCGAATCCTCGGAGAGTCTCTGCAGATCGTCCAGAAGTCTGGGAACTCCGACCAAAGCCTTGTCAGCCGGAAGTCCTCCAGTTGGACCGACTCTCGAACCCATTCTCCTCTGAAAAATAAGAAAAAAAAATCTAAATATAAATAATCAACACTTTCCCTCAAACTTTCAAATATTTTGATAAAGTTTGCTAACAGTATTGATTCACATGAACCGAAAGAACAATACACGATGCGGACGTATTCTCCGCATCAAAATTAATTTCAATTAACGCCGCAGCCGCGAAGAACAAACAAGAAAACTGCTATAAATCATCGAATTATTATTATAAATTAGATGTGAAGTTAGATCATCATTTGTGATTTAATTGCGTTTCATCCTATAAAGCCTGACACTAATTCGATTTGATCTCTAACGAATTTTGATGCTAATTCTTCGAAATATAAGAAATCTACGGAGAGAAATTTCACGGTTTAAGAGCTCAAATTAATTCATTCGACCTTGCGTATTCAATTAGAATAAACGGTTTTGTACAGAAAAAATTTTAATTTAATATTTTTTCTCTAAAATCCACAGTCTATGCCTGATTATAGACCACATTCAATAGCTATTAATTATTAATGTAAATCGCGCTAAAAACTATATTACAGATAAATAAATAAGTATCAACCAAGTATGTAAAGACAAAGAAAAAAAAATTAATAAATAAATAAGATAGATATGTGTCAAATAAATATGAAATAATTAAAAACAAATAATTAACAGACAAATAAATAAATATAAAAATAAATAAATAAATATGAGATAAATATGAAATATCCAACAAATACCAAATAAATATTATATAAGTTAAAGAATAAATAAATACGTGCGTATACTAATAAACATATGTCAAATCCAACCAAGACTCTTCTCGAGCAGGGACCTATCAGCTCTAATTAAAATTGACTTAGAAATTAACATATTTGACAAAAAAATAGGAAATTGTAAATATTGAATTTATTGAATATTTTCGGTAAAAATTGAAATATTAATAAATATTAAATGGAAAGTCTCAAGTACGTGTTTGAAGATTACATAAATTTTGTTAAGAAAAATAAAAATTTGTTAGATTTTTTGTGAAAAAGTACAAGCTACATCTACATACAAAATACATACCATTCTTTGCATTTTACGTCTTCAAAAATTAATTTAAAGTGTGGAAGGAGCGTCGATGGGTTTTTCACTAAATCAGATTTTGCAGCATGATTTGAAACGAAACTGTACTTCGAGTCTTAATTGAAGGAAACAAATAGAAATTTGATTATTTTCCTTGACGAAACTATCCTCTATTATTCAAGTAACTTAGTGTACTTAAATCTTGAGCTGTATTAACTGAGTTTGTTGCAATATTTAAGTAATTTAGTGCACTTAGGTCTGTTTTGTCGAAAAGAAGAAGAAAATGTGTCCGAACTGAGTAATCTTTACCTGTTCGTCCTTTGGGATTTTGAAAACAAGTGAGTATCGGTCTCTTCGGTAATCCTTTTAGCAGCAACGAAAACACATGATTCGCAGCACTCTTATACTCTCGTTACTATTTGGTAACTAGTCGAGATCTTTTGTTTTATTGTTGATATTCGCTTCTTGTTTCGGTTTCCTTATCAGGGTCAAGGCTCGGGCAACACCGCGCACCAATCCTTCGCTTTCTATTGCCTCTCTTTGTCTTCGTTCGAGTCGATACTGGAGGAACTCTCGCGGTATTCTCCGCTCTTTCGCAGGTAAAATATATATATGTATGTGTATATCAAAAAGGTATAAACCTGCCTCGGCCACTGCCCTACAACACCGGTCGGTTGGTCGGCGCTGCCAACAGAGCCGCACCAACGGCACATTCCGATCTCATTCACTTTAAATTGTTGAACAACAATCTCTCAACTACCAGCAAATTTGAAATTAATGGTCTTCAAAAGTCTATCCAACGGTTTTACGTAGCGCAACTTTTCGTGATGTTCGACGTATAGCGAAACGTAACGACGTATAACGGGGAAACTACTATTTTTCGGAATGCGGAAGTCATCTCCATTGCAGATATCTGCCTCCGTGGCGCAATTGGCTAGCGCGTTCGGCTGTTAACCGAAAGGTTGGTGGTTCGAGCCCACCCGGGGGCGGTTAACCTTTTGCTATTCAACAGAAACAATAATCTCAAAAATGTAAATTAATTATATTTAATTACAATCAATTAAAATTTATACTTTTATCAGTAAAAATTTGTAATATTACAATAATGGTGCGTACACACTATTGTTCATAAAATACTCAGTGACCTTAAGGAAATAAACATTGAAACTTTTAATTATTAAGTTGGTAAATTAATTTTGTAGTAAATAAAATTCTAGTTATCATTTTAAAATTTAATAAAGTAAAATTATCGTTATAAACATTTGTTGCTTACAATTTTGTAAATAGTGAGAATATTTTTTAGAATTCTAATATTTTTCATATTCAAGATATTTATATTTCATTAATTATAGAAACATTTATATAATATTAATAATCCAAAATAAATGATATTAACACTGAAAGAATTTAGTTAATTTAAGAATATTCTCAAATTTAACAAACTTTACATTTTGCAACACGACAAAAATCTTTTAAAATTCAATTAATTAGAAATAATTTCAATAATTAAGTTAAATAATCTGATTAATTGTAAAACATATATCTATTCATATTTAGCAAAAATATGTTCTCACCGTGACAATGTTTACACATTGCCGTGACCAGGATTCGAACCTGGGTTACTACGGCCACAACGTAGGGTCCTAACCACTAGACGATCACGGCTACTGAGAACTTATAAAATTATATATAAATTGTTAATAAGTATTAATTTAAGCAGAAATTATCGATTATTAATAAAATTAATTATAGTTCCAATAACAACATGTATATACTTAAGGCACTAATCAAATTATAACAGTTAAATCGTTTTACAAGCATTACACATGCAGTTTTAAAGGACGAAAAGTTAATTTGGTTGCCTAAGTTACTCATGCGTAACTCATTTAATTAGTAAATTTACATATAGAATTGACCAATTTCTTAATTATGTATTTATATATTAGTTATTTTTTTTAATTAATTTTTTTACTATTAATAGATTATTTATTGTTTTTAATGCTACTATCAGCAAATAATAGATCAATATTTGAGATTTATGAAGATTTTTTTTTCATTAAATTAATCAATTTAAAAAATCAAAGAATTCTTCCTGATTTTTTTATATCAGGATTAAGTTAATGATAATCACAGATAAAGTGTAAGTTATTTAACACAATTTTGATGAAAGGATTTTTTTGTTGTAATTTCATTTCTGATGGTTTGCAGCGGTTTTGATGCAATTTTCGATGTGACTTCATCCGCTAGCAGAAAGCTCTTATAAAGCTTTTAATGAATTTCTCCCGATTTCCCCCGCAGATTGGATGCCTTTCTGCGGAGAGAAAAAAATGTATTTCTTCGCAATTTCCGCTTTCCATCAAATCTCCAGAGAAGAGTGTTAGTGTGTGTCCCTCTCACATCGCAATTTCCTTCTGCGTTTATTGTGATACGTATTTTCGCGCTCCATTCAGACGCCGAAATCAGAGATAAGTGTTTGGACATTTCCCTTTTTCCGCAGATATTAAGTGAAGGATGAAAAAGAAAATCGTGTTTTGGGGTGTTGGAAAGAGAGAAAAAAAATGGGAAAGAGAGTAACTACGAAGGGGGGATGTTGAAGTGAGTCCTGCCGATGTCACGTAGAGAGAGGTCCTCCTCGCTACTCGAGTTTCTTTCCGCTTTATTTCGCTACTATTTGTTCTAGCCTAGTGTACTAGGTGTAGAGCGTTATGTACAGTGTGATTCAACCTCTTGTTTGGGCTCGACTAAGGCCCTAATGGACCCTCTTCTTCGCTACATAAAGAAAAGAAGAAATGCTGGGCTTTTCATTATTGCGATTTCGTTAATTCACGTGAGGCGTGTGAGAAAGAGCGTGAAAGAAACCCACCCAGATGTTCGGTTTCGTGTTACGTCCAGTGAACTTGATTTCTGTTCAAGAACTTTTCTTGCAACGAAGATTCATTTGTTTAGACTGCTTTGCCTTGAAAATCCGCGCATGGACTTGAATTGCTTCTTGCAGTTAACTTTAACTTAATTCGAATGGATTTCTCGCATCGGATCGTGGTCGAGCTGAAGCGAACGCGCAGCGAATTTAATCCACCTGTTTTTCCTTAACGTCTCACTCCACCTTTTTGCTTTCAGTTTAGTTTTGTGAGCGATCGTTTTATTTCCTCGTAAAACGTTTATATTGTTAGCCGATCACCATGGAATTAGTAACTAATTTGAGATCATTCGTTTATTCACTGAAGATAATTTATATAACGTGGAAATCCATTTACTACGACGCTGATTAAATCCACTATAAACTTCAGTCCATCGCCTTTTTTTTACTTAAATTCCTATGGGAATTACAGGCTGAAAGTATTTCAATTCGATTTTATTTATTTCATCGATTAAATAAGTTTCCATGGTAAATAATTAATACTTCTCAAATGTTGTATAAGGTATACGTTTCCATGACTACTATACTTCCTTTATTAAGTGGATTATTCCTATTGATATAAATACTTGTACAAGTAATCAAGTAAAAATAAACTTGTGAAATATCTATGATATTTTCATGAATTTTACTGATTTTTTTTTATGCATTTTTATGTAGATTAAATTAATATTACTGCTATTAATTTTATTTTGTTTTATTTTATTGTAGTTTTGGTGTTGGATTTTATTCTATTTTGGGAATGCTGTGAGGGTTGATTTTTGATGTGGGACGGACGCGATAATGAATGGAACAGCGTTCACAATCAGCGCCGAGGACCACAATGCAATTTGCCGGCCGTTTGTAGCATCCAAAACCGAACACATGAGTGACATATGTAATGACATTACTTTGCCAATCTGCACATGATTCAAGTCTCGCTCTCAGCTTGCAGTTAACCAACTGTGCCGCATCCTGCAAACCGCCGCCGCTGCCACCCCCAATCGCATGACCCGTGCTCGCAATTAACCAATACATACCATGATTATTCTCTGTTAGAGTGCATTTTGAATAATATCATTAATAAACAGCTGTCAACAATAAAATAATAAATTTGGAGTGTTTTTAAATTTTATTAAATTACTAGATTACTGCAAATAATAAAATAGATATTGAAAATGAAAATTAAAGATGAACATTCAAGCAACTAAAGGTGATTGGGGTAATATTTGTAGCTCCAAACGTTTTACTGACAAAAATAAAGTAAATATCGAAAAAGCAGTGTCTTTACATTTTATTAAATTTCTCGAATACTACCAGTGATAGAAGCGATATCGAACATGAAAATTAAAGATGAATATTTAAGGAATAAAATGTAATAGGTGTAAAATTTGTAGATCCAAACGTTTAGATAGTAGATCATTGTGAGAAATGAAGTAACAAAAAATTAAGCATCGAAAAAGCAGTGACTTTACATTTTTCAAAATTTCTCGAATGCTACAAATGATAGAAACGATATTAAACATGAAAATTAAAGTTGAATATTTGGACAAGAAATGATGATAGGTGCAATATTTATAGGTACAAACATTTGGTTGTATTATAATATCAGAAATAAAGTAACAAAAAAATAAGCATCGAAAAAGCAGTATCTCACATTTTATTAAATTTCTCGAATACTACAAATGATAGAAATGATATTGAACATGAAAATTAAAGACGAATATTTGGACAATAAATAGTGATATGTGTAATATTTGTAGGTTCAAACGTTTGGCTGCAATTTATTGTCAGAAATGAAGTAACAAAAAAAAACCTCGACAAAGCAGTGTTTTCAGTTTTCTAAATTTCTTGAATACTACAACTGTTAGAAACGATATTAAACATGGAAATTGAAGTTGAATAATTGGACAACAAATAATGTCACGTTTAATAGTTATAGGAGCAAACGTTTGATTGTAGAATAATATCAGAAATGAATTATCAAAAATTTAATCATCGAAATAGCAGTGTCTTCATAATTTAGAAATTTTTTTGAACACTATAAAGATAAAAATGATATTGAATACGGAAATTAAAAATGAATATTTGAGGAATATGGACTTTTAAGTGGAATTTCCTTATATTGATATTAATTTCCGGTTGCAATGCGGTTGTATTCAACAGTTTTCCTTCGGCTCGGTGTTTCCACGGTGTTGTGTATAGATGAAGTACATTGTAAATGAATTTTTTGTCGGAAGGAAGTCGCAGTCCGGATTTTTAATATGAACGAATTTCGAATGTTTCGCGCGTTCGTATATTTTTTTTGTCCATCCGCGCCGTCGGCATTACCGTGGAAACTTGGAAACAATTTCCTGGCATACGGGGCAATATTGGGGCTTCCTTTATTGTGTCGGGAAGCGAAGGGAGGAGGAGATTCTACAGAGGGCGGATGAAATTGGTAGCAGGGTGGCGGCAGCAGAGGCGGTAGCCGGCCCCAGTCAAAGGCTGTAACAGTGGCTGTATCGGTGGAGGCGGCGGCAGCGGCGACGTCGAGGAGCGTAGCGGAGAGGTAAAACGGGAATCCTGAGCGATGTTGATTGCCAATTTATTTGCCCTGCGGGCGTTTGATTCCCTTTTCCCTTTCGAGCCGCCCCACTTGTTACTGGATCGCGTTTAATCTTTCCACCATTCGAAATTTCCCTGCGCAAAATAACATCCTCCGCAGACGTTTCTAGAAGACGGCCGGACATCAAAAGAAGGTTTCATCTCATTTCTTATAATTAACAAAACAGTACTGCGATTTTGTAGTACATCAGTACATCAATCATTTGCAGTTAGTAAATGTCATTTCGTGTGGATGTTAGAGATCCATTTACAATTCGCAAATAAGAAACTCATGACATATTTCATTAATACTAAGATACCACACTTATTCTGCGACTGCAAAGTATCATTATTATTGACTCAATACTACTAATTTATCGCCATGACAACGCTAACGGCAATAATATGGATTAACCTAAATACCTGAGGCCGGAGCCCAGTTATTACCATAACAACCGTAAACAAGGTATATATACTTCGGTAATTAGTTTAAACCGGAGCGCGCGACCGTCCGAGCTGTGGTGGCACTGATCCAACTTTAATACCGGTACCGGTTCATTCGCCCTTATTTATTCACCCATCCATTTATTTATTTATTTTCGTTTTATGTTTCACCCTTTCCTCCGTCTCAACCCATTTCTTCCATTCGTTTCCTAACAAATATTGGCTCCGGCGTCTGGAGTTATTGATACGATCCGAAGGTCCTGACGGCAAACAAATGAAGCGTTCGATGGAAAAATCGTAAGCACTACGGCGAGTTTATCGCAGGGAAAACATGAATTCGCAGAAATACGAGAGAAGGGAAATTCACGAGCGAAAAGAAAATATGTGGAGAGTGGAGGAAGGAAGATGCGACGGAAGGGTGAATAATAATTCCTTCTGGCCTGCAGGGATGGAGCGTTTTTATCCCTGTCGGCTTATTTACTAATTCCGCTTCAAGCTCTTCCATCCTCCTTCTCCTTCTACTACGAGATAGAGAGGAAGACCCTCCGGTATATCAAAATAATAAGAGATGAAAACTCCTCAAAATTCGGAATTGGAAATAAGTGTACTGCAAAAGGGGAATTATATCTATTTCCACTCACTGATTCACAATCGAAAATGTTACTCAGACTTACAGTTAGTAAGAAATTAAGAAAACGCTTCTAGAGAGGCTGTTTTAAATATATAAATATATTTTAACATTTTTCAGAAAAAAATTGTATTATTGCACGAATTAAATAAATATGTTGAATGTAAATCTGTAAAGATTGAATGGAGAAGAGAGTGTGAAGATATAACTGGAAACATTGTTGCCATCTTAAAACGGACATTGATTTATGCATGACTTTAATAACAGTTTTATTGATTTATCGTCTATAATTCACCTTTTGTTTGATGACCCAAAAGAACATAACTTATATTACAAATAAATCAAGATGTAATTGCATATTGCGAGAAACTTAATTTATAGTTTTACATTAAAAAAAATCAATTTTGTATTTCTACTTATTGTATATTATTGATAATTTGAAATAATAAGTAAAAATAAAATATTACTTGTGTTTACATATATTTTACGCAAGTTGATGAAATGAGATTTTCTTGTAGTTTGAATTGTAATAGAAATAGTTGTTTTTTTTTTAAGAGTTTAGGAAATCTGGGGAGATGACAAATCTCAATCTGCACAGTTGTATTGCTTCTGGTAATCGGAAAGCAATGTAGGGGAACTATTATCGAAGACTGTATTGGTTTTGTCGACGGTCACGAGGAAAAAGTATTTAGTGCGGGAAATTGTTTTCGTATAGTGTAGTCTATTGCCATGCAGGGGGTTGTAAGTATCGGCCGCAATTGGAATTGCAAGGAAGGAGACTGCAGCAGCAGCAGCGGAGCAAATGCAATAACAGTTTTCCTTTAGGATCGTCGATGATGATGATAATAGGAAGAAAATCTAATATAGACCTGTTATGATAAGTGGAGGAGAAGGGAATATATAGGAGGAGGAGGAAGAGGGTCTATGACTCTCGATGCATTAGTCACGGGCGGTGCAATTGGTGCACCGGACCCGTAGACCCGCAGTAGTCACGTGCCTCCGTTTGGGGGTCCAAAACCAGTAATAGGACCTGACGTTTGGGCCCCCTCTTATTTTCTTCTTTCGTTTTCGGAGCCCGAAGGGACCGACGTGCACACACTTGCATACATATTAAGTAATAAACCTCGTGCGCTCCTTATTTAAACAACGATCAGATCAGAGACGATGGGGGCGATGTGGGCGCGTTTGGGCGGAATTAATTTCGGGTTTCGGATTTGCTAATCCCCGAATGTTTGCTTTATGGTGTTTTAAACGCTCCACGACCGCACGCCTATCAAGTTTTATTGACCATATCTCTCTTTTTATAACACCAACAACGTGAGGTCTCTCATATCCATTGCTTTAATATAATTAAACGTGTTCGTCTGGTTGCATAATATTTAAATTTTAATTAATAAATTTTTCGTCAATGTTCTTAAAGCGACATCTATTCTAAAACAATTAAAGGCAAATGACATGTATTTAAATAAATTTCATAAAAAAATCAGGCAAAAATATGTGATAATGATATAAAATAAAATCAAGTATTTTAAATTAGAAAAAAAAAATCAGTAGATTCAATGACTACTGAAATTTTATGAAAATATTATTAATGCGACATCTATTATTAATTATAAAAACCCATATTCGCTCGTCATTTGCACTTTTATTTATTCCTTATTTTTATTTTCCGGTTCAAATCTCAGCTCCGCGCCTTTCGCGGATTGCGTAATTAATTTAATTAGATTGAATTCTGTAGGGGGGCAATTCATAATTCCGCGAGAACAGAACGGAAGAAGAAGTGCACACAAAAAAAATACGAGATGGAGGAGGAAGAAGAAAAAGCGCGCGAGAGGCGAGAGCTGAAGTTAATTACGAATAAAACGTAATTAACCTGCCTCGCGATTTTTCTCTCATCTATTTTTTTTACCCTACTTCTTCTTTTTCCAGGTGGTGCGTACGTGTACTGGAACAGTATGTGTGTACTGGTAAAAAAAAGTAAACAGGAATAAAACACCGGAGCGCGGAAAATGTTCATTTGAAGTTGTTGCAATTTACGGCGCTAATTTGCGAAACTGAATTCCCGCAGACTTCGGCTTTAAATTACCCACTTTGATATACACTGGGTGGACGGACGGGCGGCGGCAGCGTTGGTTGCTAGGTGAAGAGAGTTGGAGAGTGAGGCTGCTGCGACGATGTTACGTAATTGCCATTTCGGCCGTCTCCAGTCTTCTCCTCGTGTATGAGTGTGACTATATAGTCTACATATTAACATGTAGAGATATAAGTGTGCGGCAGGCTGATAATTAGCGGGGCGAAACTTTTAATGTCTAAACGCAATTTTCCATACTAATTGGACTTAGCGAAAATTTTCATACACACATCATTTTTGTTTGTTTTTAATTTGCTTTTTTTCTGCGAATACGACCTTTTTTGTTTCCAATGAGAGAGCAAGAGAGAAAACATAGAGTGTGTGTGTGTGAATTCCAGTCGGAAAATGCTCCCTCTTTCCCTCTCACGCTCACCCTCAACTACATATATCGATCTGAGCTTTGGGGTTGTGACACCTCTCATGTACAGCGCCTTCAAAGCTTCCCCGCTGCGAAAATTCTGCACGAAAAGCTGCGGACACGGCTACAGCAATAATAATCATGATAAAGTGCGAGCGGGACAAAGATAGTGGGAATATTAGTATTTTCAATGGAAAGTCAGAGAGAAAGCGAAGAATGCAATTTTGGTCCGGGCTGCAATCATTTAGAATCTCATTAAAAAATAAAAATACTCCATCGCAGTCCAACTGGAAAACCCTCATCTCATCTCATCGCATCCGCACTTATTAAAAACAAATTCAAACTATTGCTCGTTATTTACGCCGAGACTGCAAGAGCACTTCCTAATCCCTGATCCCCATATTCCCTAACCATCTACAATGCACTCCTAATCTCAAAATCTATAGCATTTACTTAATGACTTACCAACGAACTTCACAAACTTCTCCTAAAGGATAAATAAATTATTACAACTTGCGGAGAAGAAAATCTTGATTTTCACCTAAGTAGTATGAATCAAAAATAATTAATATAGAAATTCATTATCATATTTTTTAGACATTAAATTCTGACATCAACAGTTTGAACATGTTCCTTATGTTAATTTTAAACAGCTGATATTGACAGGTCATATTGATAGACATACGTCTGATCCGTACTATGTTCAGGTGGTTTGTTTATTTTTCATGTCAAAGTGATTACTGGTATTGTTCTGCAGAGAAGTAATTAATGAAAATCGATGCGCAAAGGAATTAAAAGCGACGACCATATTTTCTACGTTCGGGTTTTCATCCATGCGCGCATCCAATTATTTGGAAACTTGCCAGAACTGTGAGTATGTATGTAGTATGAGAGAGAGATAGAGAGGGAAAAGGGATTTAAGCACGGGTCATGTTGCACATTCGCAGCTCTCTCTCTCTCATGTGAAAGGAATCACAACCCTAAGAGACGAAAATCATTTTCTATACGAGCATAGAAAAAAAAAAGAAAGAAACGACCGAAACGAGAACAAACAAAAAATATGAGGATGGTTTGAAGAGGAAGGATTGGATCGAATTTTGTGCAAAAAAGATATATTTGTAAATTTGCATTTTGTAACTTTATTGATCCATTTTCATTCAGTTTAATTTGTAAATCAATGAGCGAACATCGCGCTCTTCGAATCGGCCTCAGCTTCTATGCAGACGATGGTCTCCTTGCCCTTGTAAACCTTGAATTCCGACTTTAATTTCCCGTAAACGATCATCGGTAGTTCCAGATGCTTCAGCGGTACCAGCAAGTTGTTGACTTTGTAGTTACCCTGGAAACGGAAATTAATTTGAATTTGGTGGATAGATGGCGCGTTGATGCATACTTTTGGGATCATGCATTTGGTCTTCACTTTCGGATCCAGACTGTTCTGGAAATCGGTGAAGATCTTCGGGACGTAATTGTTGAGGTAATCGCACATTTTTCCGTCCCATTTCATCATGTTCTTCTTCCACTCGCTACCCGTCCACTTGTGCAAGAAACCCTTAAACTGAAACGCATTTTTTTAAAATACAAGTCTTCAAAATGTTATTTCTTACTGTGATATTCTCGTCGAAGTTGAACGGTATATTGATATTGCCGTTGACAATCTTGGTTTTCGTATTGAAGGTGAACTTCAGTTGGACCTTCTGCTTCAGGTTATTCTTCGCCTCGCAGGCGTCAACCCTTAGAATGTCCAGTGTTCCAATTGGACCGATCTACAATCAATAAGTATTAAACATTTAATTTTAATAAAGTCCCTACTGAATCAAAGTTAAATAAACGTCAAATATATATTGCAACGCCATCTATAAAAAAAAAACTATTTGTACATTTAAATAATTAACAATTAATGTATTGATTGCAAGTACTTGAAAAAATATTAAAATAAAAAAAAATACCTGATTTCCGGCCAAATGTGCATAACGAATTTCGCCAAGAAACGCGAGTAGAGTAACTAGAATTAGCATGTCTGATGAATGTTTGTACAGTACTACATGATGTAAAAATAAATCAGTGGATTTTATAGTGATTTTTCTATTAATTAAATAACGTGTACCTCTTTGAAACCAAATAATCTAATTATATAAAAAATTACATACGAACATTATTATGTGTACATTCGAATTAATTAGGATGCAGAAAAATAAACTAATCACAAAAACGTTATATGAACTTGATGACTCAGTCATATACATTTGATTAGTTAGTTATTCATAAAACGTTACTTAATATTTAAACAATTTTATTTTGATTAGTTTTAAGATTATATTGATATCGGTTGGGTACTAAAATTTGTAATCATATTAATTTTTAAATATTTAACAAGTAAAGAAACTAAAGCTAAATTTTTTTGATTTATTGATAAAAATTAATAGTAAAATTTGAGATTATAATAATTTTCTATATGTACATTACGCATAAAGGGATGCAAGAAATGAAAATAAAAGTTTTTATTGTGTGGACGTTCGAGGATAAAGAATGGAATGGATACAGCGGATTCATATTAAGTAAACAGATGTTAACTGAATATTTAAGGTCGCACTGAAGTATGAATCAAAAATAATTAATATAGAAAATACTAATTGTAAATTTTGGGATTGTATTTGTCAATAAATTATAATCATTATCATATTTTTTAGACATTAAATTCTGACATCAACAGCTGACAGTTTGAACATGTTCCTTTTGTTAATTTCAAACAGCTGATATTGACAGGTCATATTGATAGACATACGTCTGATCCGTACGATGTTCAGGTGGTTTGTTTATTTTTCATGTCAAAGTGATTTCTAGTATTGTTCTGCAGAGAAGTAATTAATGAAAATCGATGCGCAAAGGAATTAAAACCGACGACCATATTTTCTACGTTCGGGTTTTCATCCATGCGCGCATCCAATTATTTGGAAACTTGCCAGAACTGTGAGTATGTATGTAGTATGTAGTATGAGAGAGAGATAGAGAGGGAAAAGGGATTTAAGCACGGGTCATGTTGCACATTTGCAGCTCTCTCTCTCATGTGAAAGGAATCACAACCCTAAGAGACGAAAATCATTTTCTATACGGGCATACAAAAAAAAAATAAACGACCGAAACGATAAAAAACAAAAAATATGAGGATGGTTTGAGGAGGAAGGATTGGATTGAATTTTATGCAAAAAATATATATTTGTAAAATTGCATTTTGTAACTTTATTGATCCATTTTCATTCAGTTTAATTTGTAAATCAATGAGCGAACAGCGCGCTCTTCGAATCGGCCTCAGCTTCTATGCAGGCGATGGTCTCCTTGCCCTTGTTAACCTTGAATTCCGCCTTTAATTTCCCGTAAACGATCATCGTTAGTTCCAGATGCTTCAGCGGTACCAGCAAGTTGTTGATTTTGTAGTTACCCTGGAAACGGAAATTAATTTGAATTTGGTGGATAGATGGCGCGTTGATGCATACTTTTGGGATCATGCATTTGGTCTTCACTTTCGGATCCAGACTGTTCTGGAAATCGGTGAAGATCTTCGGGATGTAATTGTTGAGGTAGTCGCACATTTTTCCGTCCCATTTTATTATGTTCTTCTTCCACTCGCTACCCGTCCACTTGTGCACGAAAACTTTAAACTGAAACGCATTTTTTTTAAATACAAGTCTTCAAAATGTTATTTCTTACTGTGATATTCTCGTCGAAGTTGAACGGTAAATTGATATTGCCGTTGATAATCTTGGTTTTCGTATTGAAGGTGAACTTCACTTGGACCTTCTGCTTCAGGTTATTCTTCGCCTCGCAGGTGTCAAGCCTTAGAATGTCCAGTGTTCCAATTGGACCGATCTACAATCAATAAGTATTAAACATTTACTTTTAATATATATTGCAACGCCATCTATTAAAAAAAAACTACTTGTAACATGTCAAATCGGATAGTGATATAAAAAAATGATGTTGGTATTTGCAATTACAATTTGACAGATATCGACTTTACCTTAGTAAATATCAACTGCCTGCCATGCACTAAAATTAATGTATTGATTGTAAATATTTGAATAAATATCAAAATAAAAAAATATATAAATACCTGATTTCCGGCCAAATTTGCATAACAACAACTTTCGCCAAGAAACGCGAGTAGAGTAACTAGAATCAGCATGTCTGATGAATGTTTGTACAGTACTACATGATTTAAAAATAAATCAGTGGATTTTATAGTGATTTTCTATTAATTAAATAACGTGTACCTCTTTGCAACCAAATAATTGAATTATATAAAAAACTACATACGTACATTGAGATTTTGTGTACATTCGAATTAATTAGGAAGCAGAAACATAAACTAATCACGAAAACGTTATATGAACCTGATACATTTGATTAGATAGTTATTCATAAAACGTTACTTAATTTTATTTTGATTAGTTTCAAGATTATATTGATACCGGTTGGGTACTAAATTTTTTAAATATTTAACAAGTAAAGAAACTAAAGCTAAATTCATTAGATTTATTGATAAAAATTAATAGTAATATTTGAAATGAAAATAATTTTCTATATGTACATTGCGCATAAAGGAATGCAAGAAATGAAAATAAAAGTTTTTATTCTGTGGACGTTCGAGGAAAAAGAATGGAATGGAAACGGGTATATGTTGAATATTGAATGTTGTGAGGTTAACATTATACATTCATACGGTGGATATAGCGGATTCATATTAAGTAAACAGATGTTAACTGAATATTTAAGGTTGCTCTGCTTTTGTGCGAAAAAATATTTATTTCAATTGGTGAAATTTATAAAAAGTTTATAATTTTATGGTGTAAGTCGATCATTAGAATATAGCGCTTTTAGAGTCTCCCTCGAACGCGACGACGACGTTCTCTTTTCCCTTGAAAGCCCTGAATTCCGCCTTCAATTTCCCGTAGACGATCATCGGTAGCTCCACGTGAAATTAGTTGGAGATGGGTGGATAGATGGCGCCGGTAGTTACTTTGGGAATTACGTATTTGCTCTTGACTTTGGGGTCGAGGCTGTTTTGGAAGTCGGCGAAGATTTTCGGTACGTAATTGGTGAGATAATCGCACGCCTTTCTGTCCCATTTCATCATGTTCTTCTTCCATTCGCTTCCTGTCCACTTGTGCAGAAAGATGAATTGAAAAAATTGAAGAAATGAACTTGAACTGAAGATGAAGAAGCTCTTGAGAAGTGCCGATTTCGGTTGATGGATACGTAACGCTTACCGTCACGCTTTCATTGAAGTTGAACAATATGTTGATGTTGCCGTTGACCAACTTCGTGTTAGGGTTCAGATTGTTCTTCGCTTCGCAAGAATCTAATTTGAGCACATCCAAAGATCCAATCGGACCAATCTACAAAACACGATATTTCAAAACTAAAAAAACAAATGTTACTACTAAGGGCAGATGTCAAAAATTCTGAAAATGTTACATTTTTCTTATAATATTTTTTTATGTAGATGTTAAAAGTAAATGATAAATATTAAAAATGTTGAATAATCGATTTCCGGCGAAATGTGCACATTGAATTACACTTAGAAACGTGAGAAGAGTAATAAAGATCAACATGATTGACTCTACAGCAGTATGATTTCTTCGCTGATTTTTATATAGAAATGTTAGATTTATTGATTTGGCATTGATACGAGCGTATTTTTTAACAACAAAATTGCACGAAATAACGTTGCATAATTTATTTTATGTGTGATTTATGTAATTAATGAATTAATTTCGAGTGTGGTTCGGTGCGGGTGGAAGCGGAGTAGGATGAGACATAAATTCGTCATCATCGTGGTGTGCACTGGATGTGTCAATTTTCGTGTGTAATGTGTATAAATAGTGTTGTGTGTGTATGTATGTTTTTGGGGGGGCCTCAATTCATCATTCGGTAAATAAAACAGACACCGTGGAGCTGCTTTTTCTTTCATCCTCCGTCTTGGACCGTTGTTGTGTTGCTTGCTTTATGGGCGCACAGAAAGCTTTACGTCCTTAGAAACAACAAATCCGCTGATTTATCGTATCACTACGGAATTAAAACAATTGACGCAAATCCTAGAGGCCACTGTTTATTATCACACAAAGCGGACGAGTTTTTAAACATTCGAATTGGAAATTTATGACTTTTCTCTTTATTTTTTTTATTCATCCTTGCAGCATACCCAAATACGCTGAATCTAAACTGTAACAAGAACTCTTTCATCTCTCATGTCTATTATAATTAAGATTTTTCATTTAATTATACTTAAATATAATTATGACTCAATTGATGGTGTCTAATTCCATTGATCAATTCGCTGGATGTGACAATTGAAATTATATGATGTTTGGGGAGGTGTTTCAAAAACTATCGCAATTTGCAAATTTGGCTCATTTTCGGTTGAAATCTGCGAGCGAATTGGGTGTTTTGCATGAACCCTGCAGTAAATTATTAATTAAAACTGGATGTAGCGGTCGTGGATTATAGTTGTTTGTTGTAGCGTGCGGGGCGCGAACCGAATCCACTAGTCGCATAATCAGATGCAATCTATTCCAGTGTGTTTTTAATTAAATCGGAAATTAATTGCGTTAATTGTGTGCCGGAGAGGAAGAAAGCCGGTCCAACGTTCGGAAGCTGGGCTATAGATGACGCTGATGATGACTACAGTCATGATGATGATGATGATAGTGGTGATGATCATGACAGCCGTAGGCGACGTACCGTGAAAAGGCGCGATATGGCAGCTTTATGTTTATGCAAGATACACACGAATATGTATATATAGACAGATACATACATACATACATACACAGATTGCAGACAGAGGCAGAAAGGCCGTGCAGCTACGTGTATTGGCGAACGCCATCCGACTTCCTGCCATGCAAATTCAATTCAATCAGAAGGGCATTGTTTGGAAAGTTATTACATTTCGCTCGGCTGCAAACAATGACGTGGAGAGAGGAAGGTGTTGCCGAGGCGTCGCACAGGAGGGAAAACGGAAACAATGTCGCCGCAGATTTCGACGTCGAACTTGGCGGTAATCTTTAACAACACAGGCATTTCCCCAGTTTCATCGAATCAGGGCGCATCTCGTTAAGATAATTCTACTGCAAGCTTTGAATTGGTCTAACCCCCACTCCAATTTCGATACGCCATCTTTTGAGATGAATCGAAACTAACATGACATTCAAATTTCAATGACAGCATAAAACAATTTCTCTTACAAATGCTTAACTTACACGGCGGGAACTGGCGACATTGTGCAGTGCACAGGCTAAATGAGGAAGGAAGAGATGGGAAGAAGAAGAAGAAGAAGAAATGCTTAACTTACTGTAACTGAAGAAGAATTACAAGTTTGCTCAACGTATTACATTTCTTTGCATATTAAGTTGCCTATAAATAATTTGAAAAATAAATTTCCATTTTTTAATAATAAAACTATTTTTCTATTAAAATTGAGAGTTTTTTTTCGTATAATTGACATGCTAATTATCTAATATGATAAATTAACGAAAGGAAAGAAATTAAGATAATTTGCATATTTTATTGAAGTAAATCGAATCATTATCATGTTGTTAACAGTATTTACATTCTCCTGGAATCGGCTTCGCCTTCAATGCAGAACATCTCATCTTTACCTTTAAAGATGTGAATCTCCATTTTCAAACGACCGTAATAAATGGACGGAATTCCTAAGTCTTTAACAGTCGCCTGCAAATTCACCAATTTGTAGTTCCCCTGCAATAGAAAATATATATATAAAATTGTACAAAAGTACAAGCATGTTAGCAAACTTTTTTGATACCGCACGTCTTCGACTTTATCTTCGGCTCCAGCGCATCCGCAATTGATATCTTGTAGAGCTTCTAGATGTACTGGTTGATGTACTCGCAAACCTTTCCGTTCTCCCATTTCTGGATCTTCTTCTTCCATTCGCTTCCGGTCCACTGGTGTAAATAAGTGCGAGTCTAAAAATTAAAATTTTACAGTTACATGAAATACAATTCGTGGATTGCAAAACTCACAGTTACGGTGTTATCCAAAGGGAATGGTAGAGATATGTTACCGTTCATCGTTTTGGCTTTGGGCGAGAAGTTTAGGTCCATTGATGGTTTCTCCTTCAGGTTATTTTTTACAGAACACACGTCGATACGCAGCAGGTCGATCTTCCCTACCGGTCCAACCTAGGAGCAAAACGTCTGAAATTCGATTGGTTACTATTTCAATTGTTTTACCTCGGAGCCGGGAACGGCGTTTGCGTAGGCAAACAACGATAACAACAACAACAATAAGGATTTCATTCCGACAATATCGCCATAGCAACTAAAAAACAAAGTTTATTTATATATAATCGCCGTTCGTATTACTTTTATTATGCAACGAATGGCATTGAATGGAACAGAACACTTCTTCCTGTTATGTCTTCTTTGCAAATCAACAATTTAATTATTCTCAACACGTTCGATTATCAAAAGCAAGAATTTAGTTTTAATGGTAAATTATGTCATAATTTTAATAAACGCTAGAAGTTTTTTTTTAAGTTTAATTTAAAAAGAACACGAATTTTGACCTCTCTATAAAATACTTATTTCCTAAATCAGAAAGCAAAATTATCCAGGTGATAATTTCGAAGTTGTTAAATTTAATTTTTGTATATCGTTATTAAATTTACAATCCAAAATTATTTTTTAGATTTTGCCGTTTCGTCCATTCGGAAAATGAAAACGTGCCTCCGTAATTACATTACGGATTTAATAATGTATCTGCGTGCGTGCAGCGTGTTAAGTTCGCCGCGCTGAAAATTAAATTTATTTATAAAACAATATAGCATTTTATTTTATTTTTTTCATTCATCGCCCTTTGGGTAATTAAATCGAGCGGAATTCAATTAAATAATTTTTTTATTTATTGCCGCGATTTCAAAACCCGGCTGAATGGTAATTAGCCCCCCGCTTTTACAACATCCACACTGCAAAGCCAATTAGCAAAAAGGGTGATTAGCAATTCGTACATTTTTCTCCGCCAATTATTAATTTCTATTATTTCTTTTTCATTTTCATCGAGCAATTTATTAAAGTGTAAATAAACTAATGATTGGTGTAAATAAAAAAAAAGGTGAATAATTGCGGTGAGGAGAGAAAATGTACAACGTTAACAAGTGATTTTTATTCATGGTCGGGTGGGTTTTCCGTTTTTTGTTGTTGCTTTGTTCGCTTTGCTATAAATTGACGTTGCTGAGTTTGAAAGGAGTGGATTCGGTACGATTATGTTTGTGAACGCGATTCTATTAATCATTTTCAGCGTTGGGTACGTTCGCTGCACGGTAGGTGGATGGATTGGACGCGAAAGTGGATTTTGGTAATAATTAATCTGTTCAGGCTATAACCGTGGTGGGAATATACAATTGCGATGTTCCAAAAAAAAAGCTGAACGAAGGCCTGAAAGTCGATTTGGACATGGACCACAATGCTGTCAATATAGAAGCGACGTTGCCTTTCGATATCGACGACACGATCGAGGTAAGTCCGCAACTGGGCTTGCTAGAAAACGCAACCAACTTAAGAAGTTGCGCTGATCGACATGAGCAGATAACGATTTTTAAATTGGTTTTAGTATTCTTTGACTGGTAGTAAATACGAAAAAAACAAATGGGTTAAGGACAAAATGAATATGAGCGGCAACTTCTGCGATGCAATCAATCTGTATTTTCCGAAAGCTTGGAAGAAATTGGCTAAGAAGATGGGTGTAAAAGCCGTTTGTCCAATACCTAAGGTATACTAAGATATTAAAAACTGAAATCATATTAATAATTTTATTTTTTTTATTCAAAAGGGAAAATATAAAGTCAATGGTTACACCATAGCTTCAGACGAGATGATCTTTAAACCAGCCAATAAAGGTCATTACCTTATCGAGATCATCTACTTCAAAAAAGATGTTCCTCTACTCTGCAAGCAGTTCGAGCTTCGCGCCGAATGATGTCGTAATCAAAACAACTAATTCTTCTTGAATAAAGCAACAATAAATTCTTAGTTCGGTGCAAGAGTATTTCCCTATTAATCACCATTCCGATCTCCGAAAATAGAGTTAAGTTAAGCAGGCTTAAAACGGGGTTAAGTCTATTGAAAATAGAAGGAGGAAAACCGAGAATAGACCGCGTCGGAATAATGGGATTAAATATACGTGTACGCATTCCTCCAGTTTTATCTCTCTCTTTCTTTTTGTGTTTATACGAGAGATATCGTGTGGATGCGCCGGGTTCTGGAATGTTCTTTTATTTTTCGTTGTGGTCAAAAGCCGGTTGCGATCGTGAAAAATCCTCCCGACTTGCATCCGGCACCTAAAGCGCAGCGCTTCCTGCACGCCGCTCCCGGTTACCGTGGAAACGGTGGCGGTGGTCGTGTTCTCAACCCCCACGGATTCCGTTTCGCTACTCTGTCACTTTATACAGTTTTCAAATTTTTATTGGATCATTTTATACGTGCATCTGAAAACTCGCTTTCAGTATTTATGATTATGCGGTTTTCATACTTTAATCTCTCATTAAATATAATTCAAATTTGCAATTAATTAATTTAATAATTATTTTTATATTAGCAATGCAAATAATGAAAAAGTAAAAAATTATAAAAAATAATAATATATTTGCATTTGTGAAGTTTGAGATTTTCAGCGAATCATCTCTTATTTGCATAACATTTTGCTCAGAAACTGAGAGCAGTAACATTGAATAATTACAAATCTGTTTAGAGATTAGACGAGGCTCGAGATGAAACAAAATAAGAAAATCCTGTGCAAACACGGACCCGACGTTACGCGAATTAAGTTTTAATTAGTAATGCGAGTGTTGGATGTAATTGGAATACCGGAAAAACGTGTCGCATCGATCGGAAGCATAACAAAACAATAAAAAGAGTAAATAAATATTAAAAAAAATCGCGGCTTCCGAGAATGAAAACGGCGACCGGAGGTGTGAAATTAGTGGCCGTCGGAGGGCCGTAAAACCAGTAAAAACCGCTTGTAAAACAATAACCGGGAGGCCGTAAATCAATAGCACACGGACACAACCAATTATATTTACATTACAGAATTACTATATTTATATATGCTATCCATTTTTATGTAGCGATTATTACGGTTTTCCGGTTTTTATTAGATAATGCTAATCTTTTTTATTTAAACTACTGTAATACTATAATTATTTGTATATATATATATATATACAGGGTGGCGCTGTTAATTTTTTGACGTTTCTGACATTTATCGGTTTTCTTAGCTTTAGCTGTCATTTATTTATTGTTGTTATTATTTTTGGTGATTGTTGATGGCGGCGGTTGGCATTTCCGGTGTTTCTTTATTGGAGGCGGCGGCGGTTGCAACGGCGGCGTCGGTGTGTAAATAAAATTGTGAATTTCCTTAACTTCCAACCTGGAAAACTGTGGAAGTGTACGCATGTGTCCCCTGCAGTCGGACAGACCGAGCATTGGGGGCGGCCAAAAGGGCCTTCCGGGTCCACGGTTTTCGGCGGCCCGCTGCACACGATACACGTCTGCGTATCGATCTGTCGGCGTCGCGGCGTGCGGCTCGACGCCATTTGCTTTGTTTATCGCGGATCGTGCGGCCGGACGAACGCGCCGGATTCCTTTATTTTTCGTCCCCCGCAACAAACAAAAGAAATAAACAACAATAATAAAGACGCGAAAAAAGAAGAAGAAGTAGCGGCAGTAGCAACAACAACAACGGCGTTTGCTCGTCGCCACGGATCTCAACGCCATCTGCATCCGTCGACCGAACAATAAACAAATAAACGGTGCACGTTTTCTCTACCTACTACACCAGTGTTTCCTGCAAATTATTTTTTTGGATATTTTCATGGACAATTACTTCGATCTAAGGCAAACGGTGAGTATTTAGCCCTTCGTATAACTTTTTTCGTTTTCGTTTCAATTCATTTTCTTTTTCTTTGTTGCTTTCGCTGGATATCTTTCTCCTCCTCGACGGGACACGCGACGTAAATTAACTTTGTGCGTGTCGTCCGAAAACACACCGAAGAACAAGTCGTTAGTGCATTAAAAATATATAAAACTTTTTCCTCCTAATCCATCGATTCCTATCAGCAGGACGAAATAATAACTAAGTTCACTCCACATTAACCTTAATAGTTACTACTTTTCGAAAACTATACTACTATATTCTAATTACTTTTAATCATTTTAATTTCAAACTGATATTTATTAAATAAATTTAAAAAATAGCATACATTTATTTAAAGTTTTTTTTAATCATGATTTTGATAAAAATGAAACATCTATCAGATTTATTAATTAATATTTCATTTCCATCAAAAAAATATTCAACATAATTTGTTTCCTATAATAAATATATTTTTAAATCAACGAAATTATATTTATTTTATAAATATAAATAGCCATTACTTTTTAACTATCAGTTCTAAATCATGAGTATTAAAAATATAACCTACAATTCAATCTGTTCTTATATTCTAAATAAATATATTATTACAGTTGATGTTTTATTTAAATTTTGAAAATATCGAAGCGCCATCTAGTATTATGGAACGAATTAAATTTGTTTTTATTTTCAATTTAATGAAGGCTCAGTTTATTGAATTTAAAAAAAAAATATTAAAAAAGCTGTATAGGAATTAAACAAAAAGTTTAATTAATTTAATATGACGATTTTAAGTGGTTTATGGGAAAGAACAAAGAAAAATTTAAAAAATTTAATTACATTGCTATGTGTATTTTTTTGCACGAAGAGATTAAGGGCATTCGTCCTCTTGTTGCCGAATAATTGGTGCAAATTACGGCGTATACAAATTTCGGATCCACTCCACTCTCTTTGTGTTCAGCGCCTTTTCTCTTATTTTTTCCCTCTTCCCTACTCATTCTGGGTCCCAGAAGGGCTTTACATCCGCGGACCACTTTCGTTTCTTTATTTCCGCTTTTTCGTTTATTCCCTCTTTCTCTCTCTCTCTATTCGTTTCTTTATTTTTTTTTATTGTTCGTTTCATTTGTTTGCAGTCGTGTTCCCATTTCGCTGAAGCCCTAATTCAGTTTTAATTCAGTCTCTTTTTCGAGGCGCGATCTTCCTTTGTCTTTGACGTTTCGTTTCGACGAGAAGCATCGGATTCGCATCCGCTTTCATTGTTGTCGCAACCATAAGTTTTTCCTTTCGATTAATTCAGAGATACACACACCGTTTCCGTTTCCCCTTCGTGCGCTCGCTCGCAATTCAACGACCTCTTCAGTTTTCATTTTCGATGTTGGCACTCGTCCATTGTGATGTTTGTGTGTAACTTTCAGAAATCACAATTTTCAATTGCAAAATTAAATATAAACGTATTTACGTTTGAGTTGTGAAATTTCATATAAAAATCAAAATGATTGCGAGGTGGGTGTTGATTTAGTTGCATAACTTCTTCGAATTTCGAAACTATCATTATAGTACCACCTGAAATTGAGAGTAAGCTATGAAGAAAGTTGTAAAGGTATAATCAGATATTGAAGTTGTTCAAACCGAGAAATATGTAATCAAATAACTTTTTACTTTAAACGCTATACGAATTCAGTGAAAAGCTATAATTTGCACAAGTGTGGATAAAGTTGAAAAATACCTCGATCTGTCATTATAGCGCCATCTAGAAACATGAAATGAATTATTTGAATTGATAAATGAATACGTTGAATATTAAAGTTAAATTCGAACGTTCCCTTTACTTCTACTGGAATCATTCCTGTTTCCTTATCTTTTCCGTTTTCCTTTATCCGCCGCTGAATTTCCTCCTCCCTCTTTCGGTTCTGCATGTATTCCGTGCGTATCCGTGAATGGATTTGAAAGGAGTCTTGAGCGATGTGAAGGGGTGGTTGTGAGGGCGATTTGCATATGAACTTGGAGCGAAAAGATGAAAGCGGCGCTTGGGGGTGCGCGGTGCGATGGTGGGTTTTTGGTTATTCAAATTCCCTCACTCGTTCAATTGCTAATTCCCTTCACTTCCGTTCGAGCACCCTCCGGATCGATGGCGCCGATTTCACAAAACCGAAGACGACTCGAAATCGGTTTCCTTAATTATTTAAAATCCGTGCAGAAGCATTGCCCGAATCGATTGAGAAACTTCCAGCTGCAGCAGCTCCTCGTTCAAATAGTTTAGCAATAGACGAAATTGAGTGGAAAAAAAATAGAGAAGAAAATGCAGTGGACTGACGTTGCCGTGATTACTTTTTTTCCAGATTCGATGCAATAAAGAAGTGAATCAAACTAGTCGAATCTTAACTTTAACATCTTTACTTATTTGTTTATTCATTTCAATTGATAAGTTACAATATTAATGATTGTTCCATAGCAACGAATAAACATACAAAAAGATGTTTTTATTTTACATTGGTTTTCCCAGTTTATATAGAAGAAAATGAAGAAACGCCATCTAGTATTGTTGTTTTAACTAATTTAAAAAAAATGAAGGAATTAATTAAATTGCTTAAAAATGTTTTATATACTTCCAAAATGTGTAATAATATTTGATGGGTTTGACGGATGCAGCGTTGACGTGTCTTATCGTCACGTAATCGAATAGAATCGTAAAGTTCGGAATACGGAGGAAAATCGTGGTGATCCACAATAACCACCATTTACTTTCCAGATAAAACGATGATTCATCACACCGTGAATGAGCGCCACTATTCAGATGATTAAACTGTAACGCGCTCATATTTATAAACTGCACTGTTTTTATTTCTCCGTGCACTCGATGCTAGTCCATTCATTGCGACTCGAGTGTGCATAAACTTTGGATCCACTTTCGTCGAGAGAAAAATACCGTATATTTTAATTTATTTTTTTTCTCTCCTTCTTTCCACTCTCGTCGTTCTTTGCGAAGAAGAGAGCAGCGCAGTCTTATGGGGGTTGTTTGAATTTAACGACGCCCCTCTTATTCGAGCGACGTCTCGGAGACGGCGACGGCGGCGGCAACAAAATTTATCGATCTCGGGCGCAATGGGAAGATTGATTGCATCGCGCCAACAAAACCCTCAAGACTTTAATTAAAACGGAAAACACGGGCGAGCTCAGAGCAAACACACGCGAATATAATAAATAGTGGTGCTTTTTTTCATTCTCTCTTTATTTTTCGTTTGTTCGATTACGCTAAACGGATGTAATGGATTTCGGTTCAATTATAAAAATTGCATTTTCTTCCCAAAGATTGATGAGGCTTCTAGTTGAATAACTACAGTTTCATTATTAAAACACATTTTATTGATATTTATTGTCTCAAAGGATGAAACTCTCAGGAATGTATATTACTATTGTTTAGTAAAAATACAATAAACTTTCAAAAAGTCTGAACAAAAAAAATTCATAAACAAAAGATGGCGTGTCTAAAATATCCAAAGTAAAACGTTTAACGTAAGGAAAATCATCAAATTTAATGATTCACAACATAATGTTTATTCTAAGGAATGAAAAAACTAAAATTTCAATATTTTAAATCAACTGATTATGTTTATTAATTTTAAGTTTCAATTAGTAATTATCATCTTCAGAAAGAATTAAAATTATCTGAGTGTATGATGAAGCGAATTGCAGGAGAGGAGGATATCAAATTGATTTTCTGGTGCATTAGTCGGAGAGCTAGTTGGATGTAATTTCGCGAAGTAATAAAATCACATGGATGAAGCGATAAAGGTCGATGCCGACGCGAAATGAACGGATGAAATGGGTCGGAATGATCGGTTCGCAGTAATTGAGCGACGAGCATAAATAGTTTTAATTTTGCTGTACAATTTATATGTGCATATATTGGAAGGGTCACCGCAGGCACCTTAAATTCCCAACGAGAGGTACAATGCACTTTCTGCATTGATGTTCAAGTAATGGTCCGATGGGTTGTTGGGGAGATGCAGCAACAAAAATTGGGCAATTGAGAAGCTGTCGTAGGGTGAGATCGGATTTCGAACGAGAGTAAACAGGCCCACAAAATACAAATAAACGCACGTTCGGAACGGTTATCTTTCGCGCTATATTTGCTCGTGAGGGAGGGTCCGGGGCCCTGATTGCGGAGGGTAAACTTGCAACTGCAATTTTACGAAGGGAGCATTAACTACCATTACTATAACAACCATTCGATCCCTTCTTCGAAATTTTAGTCCGCTAAAGTCACGTTCGGACTTCGTCACAAATTTTTTGACATACGTCACAAAGTTCTCTAATCAAAATGCAGAGGGTGGTAGCTATCTAGACATGGTGACAAAATTTCTAATACCAAAATAAGAAAAAATGAAAACACAAGAAAATCAATGAGCTTCAGCTCGGTGAAGGGAAAAAAGGTTTTTTTATTTAATTTCCTGTTTTTTTTTCGCATTTCGGCCTGGTCATTCTGCGGTACCTTATCAGCGAGGACCGCCCAGCCACCTCCGCAAAGTCCATCAATCAAGCCGCCCCCGCGTGTGACCTCTTCGGAGACCCGGAAGCCGACACGTGTGCCGCATTACGCGTACTCTTTTTTTTCCTACTCTAATTTCCTTTCCACCCCATTACCAGAATATCAGAATGCCGAGGCGCGCACATACAAAAAAATCGCATTTCAAATTTAAATTTCCCGCCGTCGGATGCTGGCTGCCGCTTAAGCGACTCGACGTATCATTTCGGTCGCGTAATTGAATTTGAGCATTGCTCGGATGATGAACTAATTCAATTTGGTTCGTACAAGTGTACCAACTTTATATGGATATAAGCTGCATAACCTTGCAACATAACTTAAAGCTACAGGCACCTATGATAGTTCAACTGTCAGATGAATCAAATTGTTTCTCAATACATGATGCAAATAATTGATATCCATGGATACCGTTGACAGTAAAACTGACAAATTATGGTAATCAAAATTCAAAGAGCAGTTTTCAATATATTTTAAACTTCGCATTGAGAAAGTTTCTCAACCACTCAATAAACACTCGTTATACCTGCAAATTGGTGTTTCAAATAAAGCAGACATTGGCACTATCCAATTGACAACCGCAACGGGTGAGCGAGGGGAAGGACGAGAATAGGTCGCGTGTCCCGCATATAATGCACCTGGATTATTGTTTAAACATGCAGTAGCTTTCCGAGGGTTGCAAACGCATCCCCTCGGTATTTACCAAAGCAATAAAACCCATTGTGCACATTCGATGCGATTCATCGTTTCCATTTTACGATTTTTTTACATTCGATCATCTGACAACTATTCCTTTATTTGTCGCGATTCCAAAATTTACTATTTGCACAGCTTTGTCAGTACGATGCAATAACCGCACCTGTTGCAAATCTTCAGTTCACACTTGATTCACAGATGGCGTATTAATTTTGACACATAACCAATCAAACAACCTTTTCTTATGATTCAATGAGAATCTGAATTAATTCAAACTGTTAATTATTTTTAAGCTTATATTATGTGCAACGAAGATCTATGGAACCGCGCCTCGGCTCTAATCTAAATACAGGGATTTAATTGGGTTGACGGCAGCCGCCAATGCTGTTATTTTTTTCGATGTTGTCGGTATCTTTAAATGTGTCACAGGTTGCCGGCTTCGATTGTCGGCGGTCTTGAGTTTCGCGATAAAGTGGATGCAAACAAGGAGGACGGCAAAACCAAATATTGTGAGACGAATTAATTACACAAATATTTAGCTTCCGCGGAGGTGTTCAACTTTATCACTTAATTATGTTTGATAACTGGTGTAAGCAACCTTTTTTCTTTTAACTTTGCGGTCTTTCTGTTTCCTTATTTACTGCCTCCTTTATTCCCTGAAAGCCAGCGCACATGCCGCATTTGCTTTGTTTATTTACTGCCAACCCTTGCAAGTCACCGAAGTCGCCCGATTTATTGCCAACCGAGGAACCCAAATTTTCCCCAGAAAGTTTAACAACAAAAAAAAGTTTGTTCGGAAATATATCGGCCAAGTTTTCGTTTATTACTGAACTAATGCTCTTCCACATATATTTATTATAAACTGTATAAAATGTTACTAAATGATTAGTTATAGTATTTGACTTATTTTTTCTTTTGGAAATCTTTGGAACTTATTTATTTTTCATTAAATTAGGTTTACGAATGATTTAACTTGTATCGAAAATCTATTGGATTGAAGCTAAAGCTCAAACAAATTGATGTTGAAAGTTAAGTGGATGTGCGTTTTTGGAAGGAGACGTGATTTAGTGTTGGTTGTGGCAAGGGGATGATGCGAAGATAATTTCCAGTTGGTTTAGTGGATTCGTCGTCCCCGAAATCGCTTTATAATGAAGCGACAAACCCTCTCTCCTCAGCAACAGAACTGCTCTTCATCTCCTAACATGTGTGCAGTTAGGGGTAGTACAACAATAAAAAAAAATTACCGATGCCAACAACTCCTGATGACATCTCCACGCGATTTTCAAGTGACAATTAATAATACTTCCGCACCCGAAATTAATTGGAAACGCAGAGAGAATTTAATTCGATTTCTGCGGCTGTTGATTCTGCATTAACACCCGTAAGTGCTGCGAGGAAAAATACACAGAGAAAAAAAATAAAATTGTGCGAAAATAATTCGCAGGATGTTTGTTCGGTTTCGAGTTTAAATCGAGTTCGACGCCGAAAGTTTAATTACTTTTCCTTGGCTGCGATGATACATTGTCACGTGCTGATTGTGTTTGCTTTTCCGGCTCTCCCCCAAACGATCTTAACCGGAGGTTAGTGTTTATTTATCCGAAGCAACTTTGTTCATCTTAAAATATATACGATACGATATTGAGGATTATCGAATCTTTGGAATTTCGTCGAATCCTCAGCTCTGATTTATTTAATTTCGGAGATCGCTTCTATTCTACAAACAGAGAGATTAGATGAAGTCTTAATTGATTTTTTTTTTCATATTCATCGGTGATTACTTGCTTGTTGTTTTCCAGTAAGTTCGCGCCTTATCGTTATGTGCACGCATTGACACATTTCTCGAGTGGATTTATTTATTGCTTATCCTCCGGGCAGATAGCTTAGATTTATTCGTACAGATAAACCGAAATTAAAAAGATCCAATTTTCCAACAAAAATATATTAAAAAGCACAATTTATTATTGCTCGGTTATTTTTAAATGATACACCCTATATAGACTTAAGCTGTTATGCTATCAGCGAGCCGATTGATCATAACTGGAGCGTCTAGTTTCCTCCCTTTAAGGTGTCAAAAGGTCTGAAGGAAAGACAAATTTACGACCGTTTTAAAACCGAAATAAATTTTGCCTCCCCCAAACGATTTTAGTTTTTTTTTTAAATTATTTATTTCCTTGATACAAATAAACTTTGAACTTTAATAGTAGTATGAATTTTAATATTTTAGAATAATTCTCAAAGCAAATTGCTTAACTTTTATCGAATAATAAAAGTATTTTATACGATGTTGTTAAATTTATTTAATGGTTAGAAAAATGATTATAATTGAAAAGTTATGTTGGTAATAATTGATTTGTCACTTGCTTAACTATTCTTTATTTCAGTGTTGGTAATGTGTGTTTAATTGATTCGCTGTTGGCGACAGCGACACGAACATATGCGCGTTTATTTATTTCAAAATTTCTGTGGGGTTCGGAGCTACCAACCCCTTATCAACGTGACATCTTTATGTCACTCCCTTTTCTGGCTTTCTCTATCCCCCTTTGGTCCTCCAGCTCTAATTCCTGGGGGCCGCACTCCATTATATTTCCTGTTATGTTTTATTTCTGCGTTCGCTCCTTCTCGGGTTTGTACTTAATTATTTTCATATTTCCCTCATCCCGTCGCCACCCCATGAAATACATTTAATTCAATCGTACCCCTAAATTCATCAGGGTGGGCGTCTCAAACAGGAAACAATCGACAATCATAAATCGCACCTCCTTATGTCGGTTCCTGTAACCAAATTTACTTAATTAACCACATGCTATAATAATTTCCTGCTTCACATAGAAACATCATAAAATTAAAATATCTGTATTTTTTTTTTCAAATAATTATAAAAAGTTTTAAATAATTGCTTGAATAAAGCTTTTAGTTTTGCGTGTATAAATGTGAGTAATAATAAAATAATGTTTGTAAATACTTAAAGAAACTTGAGTTAATGAAATTGTAAGTTGATGATGATGATGATGAGAGGAAGGAAAGCAACTGGAAAAGTTTATTTATCATTTTCGCAGCGTCTTTCCATTTTCAAGGAAAACCTCTCGGGAATCGCGTTGCAAAAGTGGTCTTCCTCGAGTGGGAATGAATGAATGAAACTTTAGACATCCGAGGATGCGTTTTCCATTGTGTCTTAGGTCTCACGACATTCTATCCCATCCATGAAATGCACGTCCGTCTATTTTGTTCCTGCATTGTTTCTTTGCGCTACGGTCAGGGCGCGCTCTCTACGGCGTCGGCGTCGCGACGCTCCTGCGGCCCGAGCGTCGCGCACCTTATCATCCAGATAAAACCGTCGTCGCTCCGGGTCCGACCGTTCAGTCGAACGTCCGTTATCAAACTCTTATCATGTAGCCGCCACCTCCGTTCTCTCCCTCTGATTCTGACTGACTCACGTGTGAAGCGATCTGGATGCTTCGCATCTAATTGCCGATTTTGTTTCCATCTTGTCTCTGAAGAGAAGAGTGCGAGCAGTGTTTAGGTGTGATTTAGAACAATCGGAGCGGAGAAAACCGTTCGTGTTTGCATCCCGTTCGTGTATACGTACACGCACTCACTCACTCTCACGCACGCATCACATCAGCTACCGGATTATCCGTGTTTATCTTATCAGCCGCTGCTCCTAGACAAGTAGGTATTTCAAATATTGTAACATCTGTTTCAATTTTTTTACGTGTTCATCGAGTACAGCCAAACCGTACACCGAACCACAGCAAAGCGGAGAGAAAGAGATAAATAAATTTATATAAAGAGAAAGAGAGTGACACAGAAAAATGTAATGAAATAATAGCGAAAAAAAGGGGACCGGTTTGTTTAACGCTTAACGAATCCATATATTTATTAATCCATTTCCATTTGGCAAACCCAACAAAAAAAAACAAATACAACATCCATATAAATACATATCATTTCAATGATATAAATCGGATCAGCGTAGACTTGTTGCTTAATCCCATCTGTTAATTGATATTCATTTGTTACCATTTCATTTAGTCTTTTGTTATTTCTTTTTGATTAAATTAATGAAAATATCTACAACAGTAACGTCAATTTAAGTTAAAATATTTTCTTATATAATTGTGTAATCATTGAATGAAAGTGTTTATAAATATGTATTTTTTATATTGAAAATCCACAGTTTTTTAAATTGTGTCAATCTTGAATTAAATTCAATTGTTTTATAAATGAATGAAAGATGACTCGATTATTAAATGGTTGCAAATTAACATTAACAATCTTTTATTTTTTTTCTATCTTTGTTTTTCTTGAATGACGAATCAATTTTGCACACATTTTCTAAGAAAAATCAATTAATCGAAAATTATTTGGATTAAAATAATTGGCGATTAGTATTAGACCTGTTGCTTAATCCCACCAAAATTAATCGATAAGTTGAATATTCCGTATATGCGTAAAGTACTTCAAAAATATTTCACGTCGTTTTATGTAAGTTTTTTTTTTTGGTTTGGATGTTGGGAAAATCGCTTTTCTCGCACCATTTTTCCTCGCACAATGCATTTTCGCTTTCCACGATGGAACGCAAACGTCCTCGATTCGGTCTCCTTTGTGTCCGAAATACTTCAGATTCGATTTCGCAAGACCGTTTCTCTCAACCTCCTCCTTCCTCTTCCTCTCGCTCACCCCTCGCATTCAGGAAATACGTTTGCAGCAAATTCCAATTTAATAATAGACCTCTTTGAAGTCCCCACTATTACTTTACTATATAATACACGTTATTGGGATATATATTTGATGATTGTTATTGAATCGCCACTATTTATTGCTTCTTTTTCAAGATTTTACAAAATATTTCAAATATTTTTTTTAATTAAATTTAAAAAAAAAATAGATAATTTATACATAATTTGAGTACATTTTTAGTTAGTTCATCATTAATTGTTTTTCAACAGTCATTTGTTCTTTTTTTATAGCTTCTGTAACCAATGAAAATCAGTTTTCGTTAATTTTGATTTATACGTTTATTTATTTTATGAATTACATTTATTTCTATTTTTTTTAGTTGTTTGTTGTTAAAATTAAACTTTATTAAATTTTAGTAAACTTAGTCTTTCAAGTTTTACTAAATATTTAAAATTAAATCCGTTCTTGTTATAATAATATTAATAATTGAAAGTGTTGATTCAATACGAAATCTAAATTCAGAATCGGAAAGCTTCGAAAATTAATGTTACCATCTTTATTAAAAGCTATCGCTTCTCGTTGCTGCAGCAAAGAATCTTTCCTCAGTTTCGCAAAAGTCTCCATCAAGATTGAACGTAAATCTAATTATACGGACGGCTTTTAACGCATCCCGCGTTTCCGAAGTGAATCCACCAGTAACTCTTGATTTCGGAATGTAAAAGCTTTCGGCCGTTTCCTCAACATTATTATATCTTCCTTTTTTTAACTCCTACGAAACGTAAATGATTTTTTATTGCATCTCTGTCTGTTCCTTGCTTACATATTATATGCGAAAATCTAGCATTGAGCAAGAGAGCAAGATGGATCGGTCCTAAACGGATGATGGATGGACGCATCCATCGAGCGACGTGCTTTGATATATTATAAACCGTATTTATGTTCCGTGAAATTTCCATTCGCAGATGGTGCCTCACTCTCTATCCTCTGCAATTAATTGAATTTTTCGTAAAATTACTGCAATTCTTTTCGAGTTGTCACTGCTTTGTCGCTTTTGTTTTTGTGTTTTGTTTCTTTTGTTTTTCGGGGGGGTTGAAAAAGTGACGCGGTTCGCGTGACGCGACGCCGTTCCTCAAAAGGTGGCGGCACGTCGCGCATATTTCATCCCCCTTCTTTATTATTTTATTTTTTTTTGCCCAATGTTAATCCACCTTCCAACTTTCATATCTAATTTATTTTTTATGACTCAATATCAGCCCTTTCTCACTTTATTTTTTCCTTATATACACGACAATATTTCTATAACGATGCAGAAAACCCACAGACTTTACAACTTGCAAAATATATACATTAATCAGTATTTAATTAAGTAATTTTAATAAGTTTAGAATTTTTTTTTTAGAAAATTTCATACAATATAATTTGATTATTATTTTATTTTAATTTTGATTTAATTTGTAGTAATCTGTATCAAGATTTGTTTGTTTCTGAAAGAATTGAATATTTCAACAATTTCTTCACCTGAAATATTGATTCAATTGTTTGCAACGCGAACTTACAAAATCTATGTGTATGTATATATGTGTACAGTTTTTATTTTGTTATTCATAAATATGTATACACATAGGGAAGTTTGGTTTCGTGTTTACGAAAGTCTTTAATAAACATTATAAATCCATCGACAGGCCATTCCGGGCCTGCAGTTTGTCTCTCTGCAGTCGAGCAAATCAAGCGGGCAAAAGAGGATGAAACAAAAAAAAGAAGAAACTGTATGGGGGAAAAAGAAAGAAAGAAGGAAAAGTAGAGTTGAGGAATGCGAGAAAGAGAGAAAGAGTGGACCGTTGTTCTACAAATGCGTGCGGTGTTTGCGACGTGCAACTCTGAATCACTGAAGAAACCAAATTGAAATCGGGGAAAACGATGATATTTTTAAAGGCGTATCCGAAAATAAATGTGAACGCTGTCGCCGCAATTAAATTCCTTTTATTTTTAAAAATCATCTTCATCCTGCTTCTCTTTTCCTCTTCGGATCTTCGATGGATGGACGACGGAAAATGCAGGAAACCACCAATTACTAGAAATTCGGGAAGCGGGACGTTTAATCTGCGACACATGTTCACGTTTCATCGCCTCTTAATTGATTTATTAATCCAGTTCTGGTATTCCAGTGAAGGAGGATGTGCGGAGGAAAGGACATAAAGTATTTTCGGAAAGATGCTTTTAACACTCAAGAAGATTTAAGTCCATTTAGATAAAACATATGTTGATAATTTGAGATTTGTCTCGAGTTTATCTTAACAGTTTTTCATTTCATAATCGTTTATTTGAAATAATTGGATTTTCTCAATTTTGATTTTTATTGTTTTATTTTCTAAATTATTCTTAATTGAATTTTAATTTATTATTTATAAAAATTTTCATTAACAAATATTTATAATGTAATTGGATTAAAAAGAAATAGGAATTTTATTTGAAAATCTTATTGAAATGACATTTATAAACGTCATTTGATTTTTTGAAGCAAACGTCAATTGTTTGTATATAAACTTCAATTAAATGTCATTTATAAACGTCATTTGGTGTTTTAAGTAAACGTCAATTGGATTTAAATAAACTTAAATTAAACGTCATTTCTTTTTTCTTAAGAAAATGTCAAATGGATTTGTAAAAATTTCCATTAAACGTCATTTGTTTTTAAAGCAAACGTCAATTGAATTTATATAAAATTCAATTAAACGTAATTTCTTTTTTTTTAAGCAAATCTCAATAGGATTTCCAAAAATGTCCATTAAACGTCATTTATGAACGTCATTTTTTTTAAAGCAAAATGTCAAGTGGATTTGTTTAAATTTTAATGAAATATCATGTCATTTGTTTTTAAAGCAAACGTCAATTGGATTTATATAAACTTCAATTAAATGACATTTCTTTTTTTTAAGCAAATGTCAATTGGATTTCTAAAAATTTCCACTAAACGTCATTTATAAACGTCATTTGTTTTTGTAAGCAAAATGTCAAGTGGATTTGTTTAAATTTAAATGAAATGTTATTTATGAATGTCAAAGTGTATTATCTGTTCATTGAGTTTTTTGAAACTAAAGATTTTGAACTAATTTTAACAATGTAACTTTAGATAGTCTGAATTACTATTTAGTAACGATTTTCTGCAAAATAGTATAAAGGGTGTACGAATTCAAAAGAAATAACGTTTCTTCTATTCCGCCTTTTCACTGCATTATTTGTACGATTTCTGCTCTTTATTTGGGGCGAAATCGTCGGAAAAATCATTCGTCATACAGCTATAAGCAAACAACCTTTCGTTTCGTTTCGATCAATCCGTTGTAGCATTTGAATAATGTATTTATACCAGAAAGTCCATTAAGGACTTAACAGATCGATGCGACCACTTTTGTACTTACTTGTTCACATCGCATGCTTCTATCAATTGTTTCCAAATAAACAATAAATAAACATTTTATTGTTTTGTTTCAGTTCAGCGCCTGAAAAAAAAAATAGTTGCGGCAACATTCTTGAGGTAAGTCACAAATATTTAATTATTAATTTTGGTTTTATTTATTTAATTAATGTTAGTTATGTAACCAAAATGCTTGTACATTCTAAAATAGTGAATGAATTAAAATAAATTTGATAAAAAATACTATATTTTACGGGCAGCAAAAAAACGCAAACGATTCTTAGAAATGCGCACATTTGGTGAAAGAATGAATGAAACGTAGTAAAAAGTGGCAAAAAAGATGTGTAGAAAATTCCGGTCTCGTGTCTAGACGATAAGATAAAAAATAATTTATTCCGAATACCGAAACGAAGAATAATAATAGAAAAACTACACATGTTATTATTTTGATGTCTCGCCTATATATTTTTTATTATTAATAGTTTCATTCAATTTCTTTCCTTTTAAATTCATTGTTAAATAAGAAAAATTAATAATTTTCTAATTAAAAATTTTAATGTTTCATCACGTCCACTTGCATTGAAAGTTAATTGACAACAACAAATAGAGGAAAAAAACGAAGAAAATATATTAAAAACAAATATTATTAAAAAACTATTCAAAAACTCCAATTTAAAAAAATAATTAATATTGTAAAAAAAATTAATACAGTTAGAATCAATTTTTGATTTGTCCGTTGTCGCCGTTATTCAAATATCAACTGTGAATTAGCATATGAAAATTGCTCATGAATATATTTATTTAAAAAAAAACAGAACTTTGTATATTATTGTCTCCGTTCGTTCCAATCAAATGCGATTCGCATTAATTATCGACTCGAAAGTCGTCTGGCATTGGATTTATTCAAATTCGAAATTGAATGGATAAAAAAAATGAAATTATAGGGATTTTGCGCGCAATTTTCGCGACGATAAATTTTGCAGGAAACAGGAAATTCGCTATCAGAATTTTTATATACAATAACTTTTTGCAGCTTCTGCAGCTGCAATTATAAATTAGATAACTTATAAATAAAAAATAATAATAAAAAACGTTTTTTTTATAACGCATCAATTATCTTTTTTTTATGAATTAATTGTAATTAGTTTATTTGCAAATACACAATACATGAAGTTCAATAAATTTGTTACATAATTGAATATATATTTATTTATACAAAATATGAACAGAAATAAGTTTCAACTAAATATTTAATTATTATTTTCTTTGCGAATTACTTTTATTAATGAAAATTTGTTAATAATTCAATGAATTTAATTGTAAAATGATTTATTTTTGCGAATTGTTGTTGCGAATTAAATAATATTAATAATTGTAAATTTTCCATATTCAACAAAAAAAAATTATTTACAAAAATATTTTCATTTTCAAAATTTTAACTAATTAATCGAAAAATTTGAAATGATTTGTGCATAGTTTTGTTATTTAATTAATTATTAATCTTAATGAAGAGTTGTAAATGGTAATTAAAGAAGATAAGTGTTAGAAATTAAAAGTTTTCATCTGTCAGATTCGAAAGTGAAACAAGGCGACTTTAATCCCGATAATACGATCGAGATAACGTCCGAACTGTCCAATCGTCGAACCGCATGTGTGACATGTTGAAAATTACGTAACTTAGGAGATGTTCAACTTTTTTTTTTGTTGTCATTGGAAACAAACACACACACCTCGTCGTCGATTGTTGATGGTCGTCGTCGGTTCTAAGTAGGTGGAATTTTGTTAACTGTAAACGCTCTCGTTTCGACGAGATCGACGAGAGAGTCCTGTTTCGTTCTTTATTTATATTTTTGTTCGGTTTTAATTGGGATTGATTTATGCCCCGAGTCAATGTTACAAGTGGTTGACATTAGTTACAGCTGCTCCTCCTCAAAGGCGGAGGAGGAGTAGGAAAGAGATGAAGGACATAAAATTGAAACGGACAATCCGCTCATCATCATCTTCATCAACATCATCTTTCTCTTTATTCAAGAACGTAAGAAAGAGACGAGCGTCGCATGGAATGAAGAGAACGAAAATAATCACGATGATGTTTGTTGGGCTGTAATAATGAAAATCGCATTACGCCACTAAACACTTTTGCGTCTGTCGACTTTGAACTAATTACTGTACCATATGCAGACGCTTCAATAACGGACAGAAAGAAGCCAAAACATGTTAATTTTTTTATGCTTCATTCACATTGGAAATTTTAACACAAATTCATAAGTACAAACATGATGATTACTTTCAAATCTTAAGATTTAATTAAATTAATATACAAATACTCATAAGAAAATCGAATTAATTTATAAAAAATATTATTTTCCTAATTGATTTACAGTTATATAATTCAATAGTTACGTTGCATTAAACACACATAAATCTTGATTACATTCATAAAAAAAAAAACAATTAAAAACAAATAATTCATAATAAAGTTATGCTAATTTACAAAATCATTGTATACAAACTCACATAAATCATTTATAAAAGCTGTGAGAATATCAAAAACAATGGTAAAATAATATTGAGTTTTCTCAGAAATATATTAATAATTCATGCTGTACAGAAACGAACAAACAAGATTTTAAAACGATTAAGAGTTTAAGTGTAATTTGGGCTGTGTCTAATTGCAATTTCACTTCGTTTACACAATTGTAAAGAGAATATAATAAAAAAAATCTACAACAAGTAAAAAATAAGTAAAGAAAGTAATGTGAAGAATATATTATTATTCTTATTAAACATACACGTATTTAGCGCACGGCGGGAATTATTAATAACATAATTTTTCACGGCCTCCAAAATTATACTTTCTAAATAACAAATTACAATTACAAAAAAAATAGTTTTAAGAAGTTTACAAATTGCTTTATTGAGTGAATGTATTAAGATTTAGTAATGATAAATATTTTGTAATATAGCAGCGAAAATCGGATTTGAGGTGAACTGTTTGTTTTTTTCTTTTCTTGTGGTTTGAAATGTTGTGTTTTCGTATGCAGCTCGTGGTTCTACGTGGAAAAGCGTATGGGAATTCCGTCCCCCGAATCCATTCCGGATTCTGGAGACGGCGGGAGGAAACAATTGAATATAATACGAATTGTGGGAGGAACGGCGAAAGAGGAAATAGGATGTAAAATGCATTGGAATTCATTGATTTTTTACTTGAATTTTATTGAAATTCTTCTTTATTGCATTTTCAACTCAAAATAAGAATTTTAGTAATGTATAAAAAAATATTTAAAAATTGTAATTTTACTTTTAATGTAAAATATTTTTTTGGAGGATACTTTGTAGTTTAATTGAAAATGAAGCTCGAGCAATTCGCGGTTTTAATTATGAATAAAAAAAAATGCAGAAATCTTTTGTGTGGTTATAAAAAACATGAGAAAACTCTTCGTTATTATTATTAGTTTCTCAAAGAAATCCAATATTTTGAAAAAGTTTATTAAAACTTTGTCCCGTCGGTGTTTGCTGGCAATTTTTGTTGAAGCGCGCGAGAGTTTATTTAGTGTATGTATTTTGTTTACTTCTTCATCGTCTGGAAATTGCGGATATAAAAAAGGAGAGAAAGGGAGAGAGTTTTCAGGCGTTTCGTTCGTGCGAGAGGAATGAACGCTGAAGGCGGGGAAGGGAAAAAAGCACTTAAACTCGTGTGGCGTGGCTGCAAACGCATTGCGTTATAAAACTAAATTGATTTAATTAAACCGCCTGGCAATGAAATAAATCACAATTAGAGGCCAAATGAAGTTGTCTCCGCCCGTTCCCTCCGGCTGCGACACACGCGCATGCAACTCGATGAAATTAAAAAGTGAAACAAGAAGAAGAAAAAACGCGAAAAACAATGGAAGAATTAAACAGATGAATTCGCTAATAATAAAGGAACGACGGGTGGTTTTCATGGCTTCATTAAAGTTAAGCCAACAAATCTGAATAATATTTTTTTTATAAATTATGAAAGTTAAGCAACGATTAACTTTTTTTTTTGCTGAGGTGATAAATTTGAAGAGTTAGTATTCTAGTAATAAATTATAAGTTTCCAGACAATGCGTGAGTTGGTCAGGTGTACTAACTATCAAGTGCACCTGTGTATTTTCAGTTGTTAACCTAATGTGATTCCATGACAACCAATAGTAATTGCAGATATTAATGTTTCAGGCGTTACACGTGTGGGGGAATTTTTCACATATGATCATTTCTCGTCAACAATCATTAACTTATTTATAAATTTAAAGCTTGAATATATTTTTATCCATTTACTTGATTAAATTTGTAAATTCATCGTGAAGCTCACGTGATTAGATAGATCACCGCAATTCATTGAGTTCTTTTTTCTTTTTTCTCTGGAAAAAAATAAATAAAACAAAGGAAGGAGGAAATAAAAGAGTGCGCTTTTAGATTAAATTAAGAGTTAAGTAATTAATTTTATACGGCGTTTAATGGTGGTGGGTTGAAGAGAGGAGAATGTTAAGTGGATGCTTGCGCTCTTCCATCTGCCGAAATTAAATTACGTTACTAAAAAGCTCCGAAATAATTAACTTTTGTTGGAACAAATTGTGTCAACCGTTATTAAAAAAAAATTATTAAAGAATTGCAAAAAAGATATATTTTCTAAAATTGAAACGCCATCTTTCGGTTTATTTAATAACTATTGACTGACATACAATTTCAGCTGTCAATCGAATTTAACAATTGGTACACTTGACTGTCATTTATGTTTAATCTAAAGCACAGTGTGTATGCAGCTTTGTAGCAATTTCTTTCAATTTAGTGATATGTGGACTAAATTCCAATCGATGTGTATTTGTAGGTCGTTAATTATCTCAACATGTGCGACTCGGCGACTCGTTTTCTCTCAATCATCGTCCAATTGATTTGATATTATTAATATTATGGTTTACGATCCGGTCGTTTCGGCGTTTTTATTTGCCCGTTCCCGGTTATTATCCCACTCGCATCGTGTATTTATTATCGCCGACGTCGCGACGCCGTCGTAACGCGATCCGCACTAATGCAGCGAAAGGATGCAGGCAGGCAGCTCTCTCTTCTCCCCCCCCCCCGTGAAAAGAGATAATAATCACGAGACGACGGCAATTAACGCAGCCGCCTCCGCGGCTCTCATTACACACGAATTTGTCTCGCATTATCCGAGAGTACTTCCAGAAATAGAAGAGAAATGAGAAGAGATGAGATGCGAGAGGGTTTCTTTCCTGAGGAATGAATATGGACAACGGGATTAATTGGGAAGTGAATCCGGAGACTTGCGGCGATCCATTTAACCAATTTATTTAAGTGTTAACTGTGTTTATCCGGCCCATTTGAGTGAGGCGAGAGTAGTAGTCGCTCGCACGCACGCACACTGAGAATACAGTCTTCTCGAGAGAAACAACTAATTCATCTCAATTTCCGTCCTTTCTCCGATCGTTCAGTCAATGTCAGTGTCAATGTTGGGACGAAGCCAAAGTTAAAATTTTGTAAAAAAATAAATAGAAAATGGATGGTGTGAGAAGGTCGGTCCGGCAAACAGGTCTTCGCCATCAATCAATACTTTTTCATCTTGCGATATGAAATGAGATTTCGTGTCCCCAAACCCGAAAATGGACCACGAAATCACTTAAGTAATCCTCTTCCCTTCTCGATGCGGTAAGAGGATTACCAGATCCAATCTGGATGGGAAAATACGCCGCAAATCTACGTCCCTTCACTAATTAACTCCGATTATTTTTTCTTGTTGTTTCGATGGACGAATTAAAACCCATTATTAATTTTCTGACGCGGCTAGAAAAGACTCTTTTAATGCCCGAGGAAAGGAAATCCCATTCACACTTTTCTTTTCTAACAATTTATGTACAGGCACAAAACGGACCCACATTTTGGTATGATTATTATCATAGTTCTGTGAGTAATCGGCTTAAATTTGCCGCAATTGTCGGAGGTGGCTGAGGAGATCCGCCTTGGCTCAGGTTCCGCAGCTAAACCGTTTACCTGTAATTCCATTGTGGTTTAACAGCTGTCAAATGGGATTACAGTTTCGAGTTTCCACCGAAGACTTTATTTCCTCGCTCAACGAAAGAAAAGAATAAAATAACGAAAGAAAGAAGACAATGCAAGCGCATAAACCGACGACGGAGAGTGTAAATAAGGGACGTCGAAGGAGTAAAACGATACTCGAGGCTTTTGGAAATATAATTCGGTTTAAAGTGCGATCGAAGTTTCAAAAAAAAAAAAGGAACATGACAGACAGTGTGACAAATTCGGTAATTTTATATTATCATTTTTTTTTTTGGGAACGGTGGGAGGATGCGAGGAAACCCGAGAGTCGGCGGGTCTCTCTTTCCACGTTTTATTTTTATTATTTTTGGTGGATCGATTCATAAATCCGTCGTCCCGAAATTATTATTCACTGCTGGATGCGTTGCATTCCTAATAAAAGACACTCCTCTCTCTGCGGTTCTCTTCTTTTTTACTTCTTCTGTTTCATCTTCCCCTGACTCCTCCGAGGATTCAATTACAGCCGAATGCGCTTACGTAATTGAAGGCAATTTTATTATGTTCGGTTTCCATTTCGCTCTCAGATTGCGCTTCTCTTCTTTTGAGGTTTCTAAACAATAAAGTGTTTGATTTACTCCTGAAATATTTCTTCCTAATTTCATTTCATTTTACCCAACAAAAGATTTCTTCTATGGTATTATATTTCACGTGCCTTACTGGAAATAAATCATCAACATTCTGTTTAATTTCTCGATAACCACAAAGACTACATAAATTATTGCATAACCTAATTAAAGCTTAAACTACAAAATGAATATATTTTTTGTTTTCTTTTGATTCATTATCGAATTTAAAAAAAAGCAGCGTATTAAATTTTATAGTTTTTCTAAATAACCATGAGGACCACATAAATCATTGAATAATCTAATTAAAACTAATACATATTTGTAGCATTTATATGAGTTGTAAAAAGTGAAAAAAATAGTAATTAAAGAATAAGGCGGATATATCCGCCGCTTGACAGTTAAGTAAAAGTGAAGAATTGTGTAATTCGTGGAAAACACTGCAGCAAAGAATCTTTGTTTTCACAATCGAGTGTGTAATTAAAGCGCGCGTTCGCCGTGGATAATGGATCTAAATCTTTCACGGAGTGTGTATTTCGGAGGAGTAACTACTGCGAGAGACATACAAAAAAGAAACCTAGGCATTTGAATGAAAAAGTGTGAAATAACAAGTCTGTGTAAATAAATATAAATCCCCTGGATGTTTGGTTGAGACCTTGCATTCCGAATGCGATCTCTGCTTTATTTTTCTCCACTTCTGCAGTTCGCGACTGCAAACACTGGAAATAGAGCCGATAAACATTGCTGGCGGATCGGAACGATAAAATATTTACTCGCTTTAATTGTTTGTGCGACGGGATTAGGAATTGTTTCTCTTTCGCTGCTCTTTGATGGATTGAATATATGGAATTGGTGGAGATGAGAATGAGGTGTGGGCGGTTTATTTGCCTGCTAAATTTAAAAAAGGCGCGTCGTCCCTTTCTGTGCAAACTGATTCATTGCTGCAGAAGAGACCAGAGGGTCATAAATCACAACGCGACAACTGCCACCATGAAACCACGTCTCTCTCTCTCACAATCTTTCACTTTTAAGCATCTTCTCTTTCATTCTTCTAATCTGCAACACCCATCTTCAACTGCATTACTACCTACCACCATCTCGCTCTTTAAACTCCAGCGTGTATGAGAGAGAGAGAGAGAGAGAGAGAGAAAGGACGAAAATGTCCTTTATCTCTGCGCGATGGAAACTAAAAATTTATACATTTTGCGGGGGTGACACCCGTAGATTCGTATCGCACTGAAATATAATAGATTCCCTGTGTGGTTGCCACGGGATACTACAGAAAATAAAATTAAATGGAGAAGAGGACGTTTCGGGATCTTGATTGTACGCGTTCACCTCTCTCACAGCCGAAGATTACGTTCATCCCGCACACATTTTCAACCGTGATGAACGGCGCACGTAATAACGCTGATCAAACAATGATAATTCATGATTTCTACCCTCCCCAAAAACCCAAACGCAGACAAAACTGAATTATAACTACACCGGATCACAGCTTGAAACCACGAATCGATTATTTGTCTGCAAATTGAAAAAAAAAAAACCAAACTAAAAGTTTTATTTTTCTACAGTATCTTAATATTTTAAACGTAATTCTGAAAAAAATAAGTATATTAATAATAAGTAATAATTTATATTTTATTTTCATATTTTGGTGGTACCGGTTAAAATCAGTTGAGATTCGAAAACCGTGTTTTTTTAAAGTTATAATTTCGCTATCAAAACTGAAGTGATCTTGCGATCCTATTAGTAAATGGCTTTACATTATTTTTCGCTAATTGGGGTTTTTGATTTCGAGCTGTGTTGTGCTTTGGAAAACAACTGACAACGAAATGTCATGGCCTACCATGCATGTTATCCGTTTGACAAATCTGCAGGACAATTGAGCGTCGACGTCCCTCGTTGTGTTCGATGGCCCTCAGATAGGTGAAGGGTTGAGTTTTTGCCGTCGCACAAAGTGGTCCGAATATCGATTTTTGATCGTCGTTTTTGAGGGGAGACGTTGGGTCGGAGGTCGACGGTATCGTCTCTTCGCGAAATTGGATTCCGTTTGAAACGCGATCGCAACCCCTTTCGGTCTCTCTCTCTCTCTTACACTCATCTATCTATCAGTCCAAACCCCATGTGTACGTGGAGGTACGCGCGAATGTCAATTGGTGGAAGTGTAATTTTGTTTAAGTGCCTTACGGTCGGTGGCCGACGGCAATATCTGGATCAATTCCCATCGGAGGCAGATCCATCATTTGCATCCTATTTAACACATAGGACGGACTGGTGGCAGTTGCGGCCGAACCATGCTTTTACCATGCGAAAGGGGACGGCGGTGGCGGCAGACGCTCGCTTAATAAAGGTACAATTACAGCTCGTCGTATTGATTATGCGACACACTACAAAAGCACATTTACATTTATATTAGCTTCGGCACGACGACAATTCGAACCGCCTCCGGATCCTTATTATTTCATTTCGTCGATAAACCAATCAAAAGTTAACTTCACTACAAATTTTAAATAACTTTTAATACACAAAAATCACATTACATTCAACCATAAACCAATCAAAAGTTTACTTCACTACAAATTCATATTTTTGAACAAAACCTAAAATTATTAATAGAAACATCTCATCTCTTTTCGAGTGTCATAAAAGAAGCGTTACCATTTTGTATTCAAATAACTTTGAATTTAAATTACACAAACAACATATTTTATTAAATATTTACAATTAGGTATAGAGTAAAATATCAGCCAATCGCATTTATTTGTAATAGGCGGATATATCCGCCATATCTTTTACATATTCAGGAGACGCTGATGCAAAAATTTCTTGCATTGTCATCGAATTTGAGTTCAAAGGTAGCTTTTGAGGTTATGAATCTACAAACAAATTTTTGACAGTTGACAATGCGGGTTAATTTTAAATTTAATAAAAATTCTTGGTGGAAGAAGCTGCTGTATCTTGAATTTGTTGAGTAATTATAGGTGGGTCGTGGTTAGTGTGAAGAGGATGATTCCTCCTCCAAACATGTACAGAAGACGTTAGCGAATAGCGACAAGGAATTAATAGCGAGGCCATAATTGGTCGTCGTCAATTGTTTCGTTAAATAAGCGGTGCGCGTTCGTTCCCGTTTTTTCTTCTCCTTTATTTTTCTTTCCATCATCATCTTCATATTCTTGTGCGCTGCTGGCTGGCACTTAATGCAAAGACAAATCCTAAGTGGGAACATAAATAAGAGGGTGGTCAGAGCAGGAGAGAAAGACGTGACCGTGTCGAGACGGCGTGGGGTGTCCAATATTTTCCAAAATTATTTACACGATTAACGCAAACATCGTGTTTGTTTGGCCTCTCGGGACAAACATTTTGTTTTCCTTTTTTGGTGTGTGTGTGTATATACATCGAAGGGGGCGAAATTCCGTGAAATGCGCGGCAGCATCCGAAAATATTCTTGTTATACTTGTTTATTTTTTCGGTTATACTTATTTTTTAACTGCTTCTTCTTGTAACTTCAATTTGAAGAAGCTAACAAAAATAGAATTAATAGTTTACACTAAAAAAAATCAAAATTACATATTGTTAATTCAACATTTCAGGAATATTAAGCAACATTTATTTTTTGTTAGTTCATTTTTGGTAATAAATTACAATCAATTTATTGTTTCTACAAATATTAATCTTAAATGTTATAACATTCCTTAAATATTTGAGAAATTGAACACTTTTCCAATGCTTAATTTTTTGGTACTTCAATTTTGTCACTAAATTTCAGCCAAACGTTTCAATATTTATACATTTATTCCCCAAATATTCATCTTTAATTTTCATATCCAGAAATCCCGAAATTTCCAGAAATTTAATAAAATGTAAAACATTTAATAATTTTTCATATTAAATTTTAATTTCAAAATAATTTTCATAGTTCAATGATTCAAATTCTTTTAATTTTTTTATTAAAAATTTGCATATATATTTTTGGTGAAATTAAACTCGTTTTAACAGTTGCATATCTAGGATTAATTGAAACATTCCATGTTTCATTCGCAAAAGCAATCCATTAGAGGATGCAAATTTCCCGCATAATTTGCAGGACACATACGGCTGATGATATAATCTCATCGTCCAGAAAGGCATTTAATTTCCATTTTTTTTTTATCCTCGTTATAAGTTTTCGTTCAAGTTCTTCGTGCAATGAAATGAAAATAATGCTCATGCATTCATTTCTTCTTCTCTCTCGTCTTTCGAATTTCTCATTACAGGAATTCCGTAATGTGCAAAAACGCGTGGGTGGCTGCTCGTCGTTTTTCATTTATTTCTCTCCTCTTCGTTTCGTCCTTGTTATTTCGCGTCGCCTGCCTCGCATGTTTTTTTTATATTATTTTGCAACAGGAGAAAAGAAGCAAATAAAAAATGCGAGAGGGAATAAAACAGAAAGAGCAGAGAGAAGAAAGTGTCAGGGGACATAATTTAAAATTATCTTGATGATGCGGAGCGCCGTGTCCTCTCCTCCTCTTCGTCGCAGTCCTCGTCATCCACCCACAGCATTCCCGGTTGCGCGTTGTCGATGATGTCCCAACTCGTTTTTAAAGAAAAAGGAGTGCGAAAACAAAAACAAAAGCAAAAAATAAACAAACAACAGCTCGCCTCATTTGCGTGCTTCCAAAGGTGAACAGATTCGTGTTGTTTATTTTAATTTTATTTATTTCACGCTCGTTTTTCTGTTGCTTTTCTCTTCACCTGCTCGATAAACTGAAAATGTTGTATTTTTTAATAATTACCGTAAAAACTACGATCGTTAAAATTAACGCCGCACGATTTTACGATTGCCGCTAAACACCCGATAAAGAAGCTGTGTGTATGTAATTATGTAATGGACTTCCTGAAATCGTCGGGCTGCGTTTCTCTCCTCCATCCTCTTCATTCTTCTTCTCCTCCTCAACGGACTGACGTGTTGGTAAATTTAGAAAATTATTTGTTTGGAACAATAATAAACCCGTGGGCCCCAGGACCAGTCCATCAAATTGGAACTGACAGAACTGACAAAACACGGTAATTTACGGCCCCCGCGCGCGTTTTATTGCACCACCTCCCTCTCCCAACCGCGCGCCCCCGCAACGCAACGTAAACACGCAGCGAACAATAAAAGACGAAATGTGGTGGTGGTGAACCCTCAAAACCAGAAAGACGAAGAACTGTTGAAAACAAAAAAAAAACATTTTTTGACATTTCCATAAAGTTACAAACATTTATCGAGCAATGAGGAAACATTTTCAATTACAGCGCGGAGTAGTTAACTATTATCTAAGTAATTACACTTTTAAAGCGTTGAGTAATCTAAATGCAATGGTTTAGGTAAATGTCAGACGGCTGCAAATTGTTAAAACACGCAAAAGTCAAACGCGTCTTGCGTAACTTAATGATAAAGTAAAATGAATCTTTAACATTTTCTTGTAGTAAGATTTATATTTTTATCTCACCCCGCTCGATTTCTACGAAGTTGAGGTAGTTTATCTTTCGTTGGGTGGACGAAAATTGCGCGTTTCTCGAAAGGAAACAAGAAAATAAAACGGAATGCGTTGCGACAAAAGAATGATGAATATGCATGCGCGTTCCGATTGCATTTCACTTTAGTTTTGTTTTTTCTTCTTCTGTTGTTGTTGTTCTATTAGATTCATGCTAATCACGATACGAATATGCAGTGTATCGGTATTATCGGTAATTGAAGCCAGACGGCGCCCGTTTCGCAAATTTATGTGCGTTCGAAATGCAATTGCAAATGCCACCTCGGTTACGCCGATCTCCGCGCGAAGAACGAACAAAGACGGACGCAGACACTGCTAATAATCGTTTTGCCTCTGTCTCCACTTATTTCCTGCTGTACACGTGGAGGAGATTTGCGCAACGCGCGAAAGTGTCCCTCGATCTTTCATAAATTAAACGTTTAATTATCGATATACGAAGCAATTAAGATTCCGATCGCATGTAGGAAATACGCATATCAATGTGTTCTTGCAATTTTCTGTTATTGTTGTTTTGCAACAAGCAAAAGATCAACTTGAAAAGATTTTTTTGAATTATTCGAAAAACGAAATTTATAAATTTTGTATACTATTATTATTATATAGGAGAATTGGTTACGTTCTGTTTTTAACGATAATTTAAAAGTGATTTATGTACGAAGTTAATTTACATTCATGTAAAAAGTAAATTCATTGAAATAAAATCAATTTGACAAAAAAACTACTATATTTTACGAGCGCAAAGGAATGCAGCAAAAAAACGCAGATGTTTATTGTAAATGCGCACAATCATTGATCAAAATGAATGAAACGTATTAAAAAGTCGTAAAAATGATGTGTAGAAAATTCCGAGCTCGTCTAGACGATAAGATAAAAAATAATTTATTCCGAATAACAATAAAAAAACTGCATACATTATTAGAATGTCTGGCCTATTTATTTTCATTGATTATTTCCCTTTTAAATTCTTTTTTTTTACAAAAATTACTTAACTTGATTATGTACAACTTGCGTAAATTAAATGCGTATTTGGCAAGTGGTTTTATATCAATATTTCAACAAGTAAATACACTTGACAATTATTTATTTATAATTTTACTGTTGATTGCTTAATTTTAAGGAGTAGTAGTCTGATAAGTTTTCTTGTATTTTTAAAAGGTTTAGGAAATAGAAAGTAAAGAAAAAAGCTTGGGATAATTGATTAGGAACAAGATTCGAGTTTGATTAAGTTCTTCTCCAGTCAGTCGTAACTGAGCAATTAGTAAGTGGCGCGGAGAAAAGAAATGAAGAGTGAAAGAACAAAAAAAAAACAGCTTTAGTCTACAAACTGGAGTGAGTGAGAAAGATATTGGGATTAAAATGAAGATGGATTTCTGTGAAACGTGTAACATGTGCACAGTGTAAACTGGTATTAAGAGTATTTGATTAATTCCAATAATAATAACAATAATGATGATGATGATTTCGAGCAATGTATGTGCATGAGTTTTACGAGTGCAAGGAAAAAGGCAATGTTTGAGGCATGTTTAATTATGCCAGGAGCGGAGTGTCGGGTTTCTGGTGTTCTTGCAGCAAGCAAGCAGATGAAAAGAAGAAAACGAAGACGGTGTGAGGAAAAGGAGGAGCAGTCTGGTCTCTTTCTATGCTCTGGTTAAGATATTAAATTACAGGCCCCAACAAATTCCATTTCTCAACACCACATATCCATTATACCAGTCGCACATACTAAGGCCGTTGCTGCTTCTGCTGCACGTTTTATTAACATATTGGCGAGTGACATAATTCCCTCAAATGAAAATAACAAATTCCCCGAAGAATCCGCCCGATAAATACGACGACGACAGCGTCGGATGTTCCGACAACTACGACGTCTCCGTCAACGTCCGTTTTGACGTGAACCACCCACGAATATTATCTACATTTTTTTCTCTACAAAGAAATACACACAATACCTATTAACATTGACATAAAACAGTGAAAAAGGTGCAGGAAGTTTAGATTTACATGCTTTGCAAAAACTACATCTATCGACAATCACTGAAACTAATAACAATATTAATAACAAATTGAAATGTCCACTAATTTTATTTTGTCTTGTTGTCAAAAAAACGAATAAATAATGAATAAAGTTTTAAATTTTACCAATAAATTATAAGAATTTATTATAAATCATTGTAATTGTTTAAAATACATATAACTACACCTAGTATCAATAAATTGTACTACTCTGACTTTAACAATAACAAATGCAGTAGAAACAATTTTTTTTGTGTTAGTAAATAAAAGCAAAATTTTCAAGGTTAAGAATACGGTTTCTCGGAAATTTTTGGATTCCCCTCAAATAATAATAAGAGACAGACAACGAGGATCACGCAGTGACATAACGCACCTGGTATTATCTCGGATTATGTGCATCAAAATTCCTTGAGAAGCGGAGAAAATGGACGAAAATAAACGGCTGGTAAAACATATGGTCATAGTTGATAGTTCAATGCGCACAAGTATCAACACGGCAGTAAATTTTGTTTGTACAAGGAATAAATGTTTAAACTCTTATAAAATCAAATTGTTAAATTAATTTCTAACCAAATACGATTTGTCAGCTCAGCTATTTGTATTACTAATGTAAATGCGACATCTATTTTATATTAATGAACTAAATTTGAGATAATTGATACAAACGTCATTTCATTAATATAATTTTAGTAGTTCAAAAAATTCATCAGAATTTATATGAATTTTGTATTGAAATTTGTGAAATTCTTCAAAATTTCACAAATACCATACGTACTTGACAATTGACAGGAATTGGTATTAACGTCAAAAAAAAATGCGACATCTTTGATCGATCGCTGTAGTTAAATTGAAACAACGAACGGTAACGGCAATTGACATTTGTCGCTTAATTAAGCTTATTGCTATACGAACTGTACGTTGCTCGTTGCAGCTCATAAATGTATAAAGAACGTGCGTTTAAATCGATGCATAAATATAAATTTTCCAAATAAAAATAAAAATATGCGAGAACCCACCGCATGATAAATATGGTCCGGGGAAACGTCGAAATAATAAATTCCAATTTAATGTCGTTCAGCGACTATAAACGAAACGAAAGGAAATAAAGCAAAACGGAAAAACGGCTTCGCTCATTTGCATATGTTAAATGTCCGTTTCGCGAATTTCGAAAGGCGAAATAATGAATGTATGTGCATAACGCGCGCTTCCCAGAAACGAACTAACTCTAAATAATCGCCGTCTCGATCGCAAGAACAACGCGAAGTAGGTGGACGATATTATATTTTCCGATGATCATTTGTTTCTGTCGTTGTTTGTTTCAATTGTTGCTTTGCTTTTTTTTAATTGTTTGCTGCTGCGGTTAGCAGCAGTGGTCTTTTCGCTGCTGCTGCTGTTGCTGCTATTGCTACCACTGGTTTTTCTGGGTAGGTTTTTAAACACGCGCCGTATTTATAACATCCGCCAGACATGTTTCTACGCTCGCCCCGGGATTGATGTAGGTCTTTGTTATCCAAACATGGCACTTACATGAAACATATGACATACCGAAATAGACAAATGCACAACAATAATCTCATACCTACCCGGGTTTCTCTCCGCGCTCACTCATTTCACATTATTTCCCCACCCACCCCAAAAAAATAAATTAAAAACAGAACCAAAGCCACATAAAACACCCAAAACAAACAGCAATAATGGAAGTATTTCATTTACCGCATTGTTCTTTCGCTTCTGGTTACTAATTGCCAATTCATTTACTCGTGACACAAACTACACACTTTATATAAAACAGCTTTTAAAAACAACTCAAAAATTTCACTAAAATACTAATATTTCTCAATTTTTATCAATACGCCATCTATTAACAATAACAAAAGCAAATTTGACATAAAAACAAAATATTAACTTTTCTAAACATTTCAATACTTTATCAGTTAATAAGACTAAATCTAAGAAATCTGAAAATAAGAATGCTTTATTTCTAATTGATCAAATTTGTAATTGTTGTTAAATCTATTAATTTGTTTCAGATCTTCGATTAGAACGATTTGGATTCGAAACGAAAACGTGAATCGTATGAAACTTTTGAAATTTGGTAAGTAATTAACAAATTTTAGTAATTAAACAAAAAATATGTATCTTTCTGCAAAGAAATCTTAAACGAATTTTTAGTTAGTTGTAAAACTGGAATGAAAGCAAATACAACTAAACATTGGTTAATGACCTTAATACTTTGCGAGTTAGCACGATCAGGTATTTCCAATCATGTGCGTGGAAATCGTCATGAATTATTCATCGTTCGAGACGACCATTTTCTAACTGCGATTATGGGAACTAGTTTCTACGTTAATCGTTCACTATTTCCAATGATTAAAACTACACTATTTCAGTCCTAATTAAGATTATTCAACATTCAATTCCTAAAAATCACCTGAAAATATCTACAAAACATCTTTCAGAGAAATAAAAAGTTTACACGCATAAATAAGCTCATTTTAATATTGCTATGTGTTCGGAAAGCGAAATCCCGCGGAGAGGCGAAGAGCAGAATTTATATTGTGTACATAATATCTTCTTTTTTTGACCGGGAACGAGAAGAGTGGCGATAAATTATGTAAGATGAATATAATAATGATAAAAAAATAAAAGAAATAATGCATATAGGGAGATACGTATTGGAAAAAGATGCGAACAATGAAAAGGACGATCTGTGTGTCTGCTTCATCTTCTTGTTGTTGCACTCACTCTTTCACTCCCGTAATTAATTTTAATGCCATGCAAATTCCATGCGACTCCGAATCCGAACACGTAGGGAGGAGGAAGAGGCGATGCTTATCGTCTGAAGGCAATCACATAAATATATCTCCTCTTCTTCGTCCTCGTCTCGTTTCCTTTTCCTCAATCCGTTTATTTTTAATTTTATTTTCTCTTTTTTTCTTATTGAATAATTCCAATAAGTGTTTTTCAGCTGGAATATTAAGTTGTCCACTTTGGGATCTCGTTTCGCAGAAATTCCCAATTTTATTTCTTGTTTATCCAAAAGTAAAATACCAATTAGTATTGAATCCACCTCATTCTAAACGTTATTTATAATTAAATATTATATAAATTTGTCTTTATATCTTTGAATTTAATTGAAAGTTCAATGTGTCTTAATTACTATAACTATTTTAATTTGCAAAACTTTCTTAATTTATTTGATACAAATTTAATAGTTTCCTTCATAAAATATGTAAAAATGAATCATTTACTTATTATTAAATTATTTTTGTTCAATTTTTGTTCATTTGCAAAACTATAAAATGAATAATTTGCATTTGACTTAAATTTTTTTTTGGTCAGTTTTCAATTTTCAAAAGTTCTTCAAATAATTATAAGAAGAAATTTTTAACAATTCAAGTATAATTGAAATAAATCTCTAAATTTTATTATTTTTTAAATTGAAATTAAGTTTAATAATAGTTAAGATGTTGGAAATAATTGATTTTGGTTTCGCAGAATTCTAATTTTCTGCAGAATCGATTGAAACTAAACATTGGCCTTGTTTTTACAATTGTTAAATTCTTCATATTTTCAAATTGGATTGTAAACTCCAAATGGGAATCGGTTGAATTATCATCGTCTGGGGTCTCTCTCCCCGCATTCTTCGGGGTTCGCGCGCGCTCAGGTTTATTTTATTTGTTTTATTTTTCTCTCTTTCTTTTTTATTCGTTATTCGTTTTTGGCCATAACGAGGTATGAGAGATATTCATTCCGTCCAGTAATTTGTTGTGTCGTGCGAACGAGCCGGAATTTATGCGGCACTAAAACAGTTAAGGTATGGGTTGCATAGGTGTTGCAGCAGCAGCAGCAAGATCCGAAGAGGTTGAGGACTTTGGGGCCTTCGCAGAGCCCACGACCGGAACGCAGAGAGAAATATCATGAAGATATAAAGAAGGAGAGAGAGAGAGAGAGTTGTGTGTGTGTGTGAGACACATATGTTTGTTTATGAAGCCGGTTGACAATACAACTTTCTTATGCGCGGTGATTTAGAACGGGTCCGAACATTGTGTATTTTATGTGCACTCTCCTTCCTCCACCGTGCGACCATTACGAGCGTTAAATAAGGCGGAGGCGTCACGAGAAACATACTACACGGCGGCCCCCGCGTCCAACTATGGAGAGAGCCGGACTTCATCCCGAAGAAGTACAAGAAAATAAGATTTTACTGCTCAGAAAAACTAAGAGACTGTATGCAAGGGCCAAGCCTTGTAATCCAAAACCTTCAACATCCGTACCGAAGTTTTAGTTGATAGTGCGTGGGATTTGGCGCGCGCTCTAGACTCGCTCTCGTTACGTAATCCTAATGCCCGAGTAAATCTGCATTAATTTTTATTTGTTCGCTGGGATTGGAAAATGCGTGGGGTTTTGCACTATTCTCTCTGCACACTCGACTGCCTCTGCACAACACTTCGAGATGCAAAAGAAACGATTACGAACTATAAGAATATGGGCGAACAACAAAGATAAATGAATAAATAGAGGCGGAGGACATGACTTGTTCGGAGCTTGTTCGAATCCACAACATCGACCGGAATAGACTCCTCTCGTTTTTGCGCGAAACGGACACGATAAAATCGGCGACTCCGACGAGTTTCTTCTCTCCTTCTGCACAATTCGCATGTAAATGCAATACAATTTACATCCAAAACTTTGCAACTCTTAAAATAGTCAATTTTAATACTACTCACAATTACTTCCTTATACTCTACATAAATCCATATTGTTAAATTTTATTAATAATTTTCCAAAAACAATCTATTCTTTACAAATTTAACTTTAATTTACATATTTTATATTGTTAAAATTAACATTCATAATTGAGAAATTTACTAGAATATACAGATACATAAAATTTCAAAATTTATCAAGAATATTACAAATAAATCTACTATGGAAATACAATTATTTTTAGACTAAATTTAATTTATACAATTATAATCTTAATTTTGAAATATGTTAAATACGATCAAAATTTAGAAATTTACAAAAATGTAAAGATTTATAAAATTTCAGAATTAATAAATTTCAAATCAAATATTATATTTTAACAACTGTCAAATTGATTTTTTTTTAAATTGACAACTGTCATTTTTTTTTTTTAATAATTCACACAGATTATTAAACAGTTTTCTTGTAGATTTTTTTTTTTAAATGAAAAATGTATTCAATATGATATCAGGTTACCGTTTCCTGTTTCGTAACTTAAAAATACATGCATTTCGAAACGTATCGGTATAAAAAAAAGTATAGAAACAACGTGAAAATGAAAGAAAAAAAAACGTATTGGGTGGTGTAATTCCATTGTGCATCGTAGAATGCGATATAAATTTAGTTTTTCGAGTTTGACAAGGCTCTTCCAAGAAAATGCTCTCGAAGTGTTGTGGTGTGTACGTATGAAGAAGCTATTTAGTATGCGCTCACGGCTTTTCACCATAATTTATTAAGCGATTTCGAGCGTTCAATTTAAGCCTTTTGTCCAATTGTAAGACGGTGAGTGTGTGCAATACCAAATTGAGAATGATCAAATAATGTCGGAGGTATGTGCACACTTACTTACACATACACTACATTACTAACACTCGAAACTTAATAATAATGATGATAAAATGGGGGAGCTTTCGGCCCTGCTGAGTCTGCTCTCCTCGACTACATTTAATTTATTTAATGGACGTGTCAAAAATTTTGACGCACACTAAATGTGTGTCTGCGCATAATGCAATGATCATCTCTTCTTCCGTGGAACGTAACATTCAATTAAACCAACACGACATTCGAAAATCTCCTCAGATTGATTATAACAAAATTAGATTTTGCTTTTTTTTGTTCATCTTGTCCTTTGTTCTCTAGAAAGATCGCCGTTTCAAAGGCAATTGGATTGGAGAGGGCGACTGAAAGTTGCTTAATTCAATCGGATCACGGATTTAAAAGCTAATTCCTCGGGCCGCGACGGATGAATATTGATGAAGACGTGCGCGCCTCGACGTAATTTCATTAACTCCCTCATCATTTTCTTTCTCTCTCTCTATTTATATCACATCAAAGTTTTTACAAGGGAATCAATTCCTGGGAGGTTGTAGAAACTCATATTTTGTAAACTTGAGGTCGCAATAAATAAGCTCGCTTCTTTCAAATACTCTTTGCAGTATTTTCCTATTCAGATACTGACTGATTTATGGATGGGCCAACCCTCCCAAATAAATGGGAGAAACCACCCAAAAGGGATGCTGAGGGGACACTTTTGTAGAGTGCTGCGGGTGGGACGGAAAAGGCTCGGACGAGGCAGAAATGTTGCAACGATAGATGCGACGGTAGAAGTTTCCAGCTCTTCTCCTACATGTGTTTAATCGAGTGATCGAATAAATCATATAAAATACTCTTTCTCGCTGCGAGAGCAGAGTAAATTCTTGTTTTGGAACGCATCCAGAAACTTTATCATCGTGGAAATGTATGAAACATCGAAATATCCACGAAGGAAACTAATGAAAACAACTGATGGATTTATTTTACTTACATAATAACTATTGATCAGTTGTCATGGAAATAATATTTCATTTTCATTAACAACTGTCATGTTGTTTAAATATTTAAATGTTACATTAACGTCACTTGTTTTAAAATTGACATTTCCAATTTTATTAAATAAAAAAAGCGTAGATTTTCAATAATTAATAAAAATTTAATTATGAACGTGACGTTTTTTTTGAGTTGACAAGTGATGAGTTTAACTTTTTGATGCATGAAGCTATATATATAATTAAGAAATTCATCAAAAAAGCATTATCTTAATTTAAATAAATGCGTTTCACGTGCAAATCCCTGTGGGACGAAAGGGCGATTTTTGGAGGGAATTAAGTCGCTCAATTATGAGTGACATCTCGCAGATGAAACCCCAAGTCAGTGTTACCATGGAAACTTGTATAATTCAGCAACGGTTAATTGATGATTGAGACGAGAACTAGTTATGCGACTCGATCAATTTAATTGATGTCTTCTCTTCTCAGCAATCATCCTACGAAGCAGCAAACAAACTAGGTTTATGCGGGCATCCCGGTTATAAATGTAACTATTTGCACTTTCAATTCGAGTTAATCATGATGATTATTTCGAGTTGTGTTTATGTTTCGCGTTGAGGAGAAATAAAATTTAGATGAATAAATAATAAATAAAGAGAAGAAACAAAACGAGCGCTCGTTTTCACGCCGTTTCGGATTCGTAAATTCCTCGTCAATTAACATCTTCCGCTTTTCGGAATCGGAGATGCAGGTATTTTTAGAAAGGTGCCGGAGAGTTAATGAGCCGTCGAATCTGGCGCGCGCCGAATTCCCAAATTTCCAATTGTTGTTTCGCTCATTTTTCTCGAGGCAATACTTAATTCCGACTTCAATACAGTCCGCAAAGATTTTTTTTTTCAAACATATAATCAGCACTTACAACTACTCGAGGCTACGCTTTTACAAGCAATATCGAATAATCAGAAAATTTAATTAAATATTTTTTTATAAAATATTTACATATTACAATTTTAAAACTGATATTTGTAATTTTCATGAAATTTACTGAAAATTAAATCAAATTTCGTAAATTTATTATATAAATAGAAACAATCTAATTAGAAAATATGACAAATTCTAAATTCACTTCTGGGAACGTAACCTAAACTACGGAAACAAACAACAAAACAGTGATCTCTGTTTGTTGTTACCATGGCGATGTTTGTTTTCTTTCGTCCCGGTTGCCATGGTGTTTTCTTTCTATCCTTTTTCCTTCCATATTATTGAATTTTCCAGTTTTTTTTTTTGTTATTATCATTTGCTGTCCACCGCGTGAAGCCATCCCAGGTCCATCGCTCCGGTTGTCTGTCTCGTATATGGAGATGTCAAACGGGAACCCGGATGATCGTGCGTCGGCCATAAATCATCGTGGAAAGGCCGTAAATTATTCCATTAAAAAAAATAATATAATGAAACAGTTTTTGTGCTGTTGTAAAGGAAAGATGAAAGTATATGCATTGATGAGAGAAAAAGGAATAGAAGATGATGTTGAGTAATATTAAGAAGGGACGTCCTTGGGGTGGGCCTGCAGGTAGCAGAGAGGCGACCTTTTAAACGTTTTTGGGGGCAGACCCAGTATTTACACTGAAAATTTCGTCCGTCTCTTTATACATATATATTTTTATTCTCTTCTCGAAAAGTCACAACAAACTGTCCCTACTTTCTTCATTCTCGAATTTTGGAAGGGAAGAAAGGAATAAAAGAAAGTGTCCGTGGTGAATCCGATTTTTTCCGCCCCATGGAGGAACCAACGAACCGTGTCCTCTTTAATTTCTTATTTTGTAAATAACCCACACCGCATATCCAATTTTTGTATACTGTAACTAAAAGGAAACGCGTTCGATTTAACGATAACTTTAAAGTAATCTTTAATTGCTCGTTAAATTACCATTAGCAAAACGTTCCTTACTTTCTCCAGCTTAATTGTCCCGTAATTTCTATGAACGCAGACATTTGCAATTTATCCAATTACATTTTTTATAATGAAATAATTAACATTTCAATTCCTATTACTATGAAAAAAAATATATTGTAAACATAAAAATCTAATTGTAATGTAATCATTAATTTAATTAAAATTTCAATGCTTTTGGTTAATTTAACTGAAATATATAATTTTGTAAAAATTTCTTAAAATATGTAAACATATTCAAGTAGAATAATATATTAGTGGACTGAAAAAAAAATATCGTGAGATTCTCAGACGTTTCCAAACGTTTTAAAAATGAATCGACGGAAACGGAGAAAGGTAATTGCGAGAGGAATGCGTTTTCGCCGAAAATCCACCTCGAGGGAGAAGTGAAAGAATTGTTTGGTACAGAAATGTTAAAATGTAAAGAACCGAAACTTTTCTCTTTTTCCCATGCAGATTAAACGGCAATTAGCTGCTTATTTTTTTGGTGGACCCAACACAAACTGTGGATTGTTATTAATCATTGTTTCGGTCGAACGGAGATAGAGACGGACGCGTGATTCGGATTAATTGCCAGTAATTGCCGGAGATGTGGGACTCGTAATTAAATCCGCATTACCGACAATTAGATTTCGTTTGCTCTAGGATTTTCGTGACTGTTTGAATTTCTAATCTCATGATTCGGAGTTTTTATATAATCACATCTCATTTATAACATTTTTCTTAAATCTGTAATTATTTCATATCCATTAATATTTGTCGAAATTAACTGAGAAACTTGAAGAAACGTTTTTGAAAGCATCTTTATATTTTTTCTTATATCTCAAAAAGTATGAGCGACAAATACATAATTGAGTAACTAAATAAAAGTTAAATGTTCACTCTTTAAAACGTTTATACTGTTGTAGTTGTGTCAATTGTCATTTAGGCGTAATTTATTGTCAAACTTGAAGAAATATTTTTTAAGCTTTGGAAAAGCACTATCTTTACATTATTGCTTATATCTCGAAAAGTATGAGCGACAAATACATAATTGAGTAACCAAATTAAAGTTAAATGTTCACTCTTTAAAACTTATTTATTGGTATAGTTGTGTCGATTGTCATTTAGGCGTAATTCACTGTCAAACTTGAAGAAACGTTTTTTAAGCTTCGACAAAGCAGTGTATTTACATTATTGCTTATATCTCGAAAAGTATGAGCGACAAATACATAATTGAGTAACCAAATTAAAGTTAAATGTTCACTCTTTAAAACGTTTATACTGATGTAGTTGTGTCAATTATCATTTAGACGTAATTTATTGTCAAACTTGAAGAAATATTTCTTAAGCTTTGGAAAAGCACTGTCTTTACATTTTTGCTTATATCTCGAAAAGTATGCGTGTCAAATACATAATTGAGAAACCAAATTAAAGTTAAATGTTCACTCTTTAAAACGTATTTATTGGTATAGTTGTGTCGATTGTCATTTAGGCGTAAATCACTGTCAAACTTGAAGAAACGTTTTTTAAGCTTCGACAAAGCAGTGTTTTTACATTATTGCTTATATCTCGAAAAGTATGCATGTCAAATACATATTTGAGTAACCAAATTAAAGTTAAATGTTCACTCTTTAAAACGTTTATACTGTTGTAGTTGTGTCAATTGTCATTTAGGCGTAATTTATTGTCAAACTTGAAGAAATATTTCTTAAGCTTTGGAAACGCACTGTCTTTACATTTTTGCTTATATCTCGAAAAGTATGCGTGCCCAATACATAATTGGGTAACCAAATTAAAGTTAAATGTTCACTCTTTAAAACGTATATACTGTTGTAGTTGTGTCAATTGTCATTTAGACGTAATTTATTGTCAAACTTGAAGAAATATTTCTTAAGCTTTGGAAAACCACTGTCTTTACATTTTTGCTTATATCTCGAAAAGTATGCGTGCCAAATACATAATTGGGTAACCAAATTAAAATTAAATGTTCACTCTTTAAAACGTATATATTGGTATAGTTGTGTCGATTGTCATTTAGGCGTAATTCACTGTCAAACTTGAAGAAACGTTTTTTAAGCTTCGACAAAGCAATGTCTTTACATTATTGCTTATATCTCGAAAAGTATGAGCGACAAATTCATAATTGAGTAACCAAATTAAAGTTAAATGTTCACTCTTTAAAACGTATATACTGTTGTAGTTGTGTCAATTGTTATTTAGGCGTAATTTATTGTCAAACTTGAAGAAATATTTTTAAGCTTTGGAAACGCACTGTCTTTACATTTTCGTCATATACATAGTTGAGTAAAGTATGCATAGTTAAGTAAAGCTAAATGTTCACTCTTGAAAACTTATCTACTGGTAATTTGCTGTCAAAAAAGCTTTCTTGATTTAGCTACGCAAATTATATAAGTGTTCAATACAATTTCAATGAGAGCTAATTTAAGTGCAAAGTTTTACGACTTTTGCAATGAAATTGAATTAATAAAAAAAAGGGATTTGTGAATATAAAGGAAACGTTGTATTTATATTTATATGTGTGCATATGCAGTATATGTTTGCGGAGCGAGAGAGAGAGAACTTTCACAGTTATCTTTTATGGTGGAGCCATAAACAGGGATTAAGATGTGATTTTAATAACAAATAGAGTAGGTGGAGTGAGAGAGTGTTATCCTGTTTGCCATTTTCGTTAAAGGCTTAGACGTGTTTTATGGCGGACATCGAAAGATACAGATTTCATTTGCTCGACGCCACAACCGTAAATATAGATCAAGAATATATTTGTAACTTTACAAAATAAGAAAAGTTTCAGGCAACGCACTTTCAAATCCAACTAACTGCATCTACATTGTAAACTGATCCATTACATTATGTGATTAACTATTTATTTATTAAAAAAAATTGTAACAACTAGAAAAAGTAAACATATAAGAGAATTAAATCTAAAATTATAAGTGTTTATTAGTAATTTTTGTGTTTTTTTCTATAATAAGTTGTATTTTTTGATAAGTACAAACAACTGTAAGCTATAAAATGTGTATAAATTCATATTTGTAATAATCTAAGTTTTTCTGGTATAACATTTGAAAACATTTATTAAATTACAAAAAATAAGCAGTGTCTTTACATTTCTTTGCTATCTATTAATAATTATGAAGAATTCATCAATCATTGTGTAACTAACTTAAACTATATAGGCTTTACAAATTGTATAAAGTCATATTTGGAACATTCGTGGTTTTTCTGAAAAGTTAAAAAATAAAGACAGGTTTTATGTTTTGTGGTATTTCTCAATTATCGCTAAGGGTGATCAAATTAAAGCTAAAACTATAGGCTATAGATTGAAATTGAAAAAATATCACAATGTGATTTTTTCTTAGTTTAAAATGAGTTTATTTCGTAATTTCATAAAAACATAGTCTCCGATATTAAATTAAACTCGAGATACGAGCGTTAAGTTTCCTGTAAGGAAGAGGGAAGTTTTGAGCGTCCCGGAGGTGACGTTTTCGGGCGCGTTTTCAATTACCGTCGTCTTCTTGGATGGAGGAGGTGGAACGATTTGGAGAACCAAAAAAAAAAAATGAAGTAAACCTGAGGTCGTTCTTCGAGTCACCTTCCTCTTTATTCCCCAGGTGCCTCTCTCGCCTCGCAACCAGACCCAATTAAAGAATTGATTTATCGTCCGTCCACGATTTACACGGCCGTCGCGCACCTCTTCTACCACCAACACAAGAGACAAGACAATCAGAAGAGAGATACAAAAAAAAATGAGTAAAGAACCTATTTTCTCTTTCTTCCTTCTTCTTTATTTATGCATTTCTCATATTGAAATTTTGATTTCATCGTCCGTTTCTGAATACGAATAGTCGAGGAGGAGTCGAAGAAACGGAGGATGAGCGAATAAAATCGAAGCGTGAATATTTATCCGCGGATTATGCAAATCGATTTTCGTATTGTTTAAACGCGACGAGAAATCCAATGGCTGAAACGAACGTCGCCTCGTTAATAAACGTAATTTATCGGTGAAGATGGTCTTCACCGATAATTCTTCACGACGAATTGCTCTTTGTTTGTTCGTTACAAGCTGGAAAGAAATGAAGAACCAACAAATATGAGACACAATATTTCATAACCCGACACTTCCCTCTTATCTGATCCACCCTCCTCCCAACTACTACTTCTTCTCTTTAACCATTTTTTTTGTCTATTCCTTTCTCATATTATGTTCCACGTTCCAGAGGAGAGGAGACACTCTTTCGAATTAATATCGACGGTGCATAAACACTTGTGTGGATAGATGGATGAACTCGAGAAATTAAAAGCTCATTGTGTGGTGATTCTTCACTTCTTTCTTTTCTTTCTTTCCTCTCTATGTTTGTGATGATTCATCGCTTCGAGCCGAACGAACGAAAACATAGCATCTCTCTTCGTTTCCTCCGACCGCCGCGCTGTTTATTTATTTAATTCCAACATCAATAATTCCAAGCGGAAAGGAAAAATAACACCGGAGAAATTATCTTTAAATAACTGCGTTTATTATCATCTAATTACGTTCGCTTCAGGCGTACGTGAAAAAAAAAACTACAACACAATTCGTTGCGGGATCATAGTTTAATTAATTGGATTTAAATTAGAAAATTGTTTTGCTGAATTTACAGTTTTCGCATCTCGGGAATTCTGGTTTTCAGTGTAATCCGAGCTTAACGAAATGATGAGTTATATAGAATATTCCGGCATGAATTGGATCGATAAATCGAAGGGCATTAACCCAAATAGCGGTTGTATTAAATAAATTATTATTACCTGATGGAAAGAAGTAAAACCTTTGGGATCGATAGAACAACGTAATGCAAAGAATATTACATAATCTTGAAGGAAAGACACTGAAACAAGAATCCCTACACGAGTTTGGAATGTTAAAAAGGGCGTGTTTCGATTCAATTTCGTGGAGATAAAAACGACAAACTTTCCGAAACAAATTTCTGATTAATTTGGTGACTTCTCTTGGGACATTGTCTTCTTCTGGTCGAGTCAGGTAAACGGAGCGGACGAAGAGGGATGACTCGTGAGGTGGTCACTTTTTCTTTGTCCGGAGATTGAAGGAATGAGATTATCGGATGATCGGAGTGCAAAAGTTAATTCTCTTTTTCACCGAGAGATGCAGGTAGACAAAAAATTGGAGATGTACAGGTGCGTACTTGGAATATTGATAAATCCGGGACGAAACCAAAATATTTACTTTTTTCGAAAACTTTACGAACAAAAGGAAAAAAGGTAAAGTTTGGAAATTATCAGCAGGAAACGTGAAATGTTTCCGTAATTCTTTCAGATGAGAAAAGGATTTTCTACCTTGAATCGATAAGATTAAAACATTTCTTTCTTTTTTTTTGAATTATCGTTAAGCGACAGAGAGAAGTTAAGAAGAATTTTTTAAAAGTTTGCGTTTTTTTGAATAATGAAATTTGAGTAAAATGTAAACATTTTCTAAAAGTAAATTTTTGTAAATATTTGCCTTATTTTTTGCTAAAACGATTGTGTAATGCTAATTGATAAATAATATAAAGGAATCTATTACATTAATTGTTAAGAAATAAGTAAAATTTGAGGAAAGAATTTTTTTTGTAAAATTTTTTTTTTTGCTAAAATGTTTATTTTAAAGCTATAATTATTAATAATATTAATAAAAAGGATATTTATTGTTTTCGATAAACAAGAAGTGAAAAAATAAATTTTGTAAAAGAAAAAAACGTAAAATTTTGTAAATGTTTGCGGTTTCTTCAGTGAAATATGTATATTAATACTATTAATAATAATAACGAGTGGATCGAGGATATTTATTGTTATTGTTCTTGGCAAATGTGTTCAGTATAGTGTTAGTGTGTGTATACGAAGACGACGACGGAAATTATGAGCCTGTTTGTGCGCCAGTTTCCAAAGCCTACCCAGAAATAATTGCCGCCTAAAATATATATATATATATTTTAATACTTTGATTTAGTGGCGAGCGGAAAATTTGTGTCAACTTTCCTGACGCAAATTCATATAAAAATCAAAATTTACACTAATTGATGATTATCCTGTACGCACGTAACAAAAGCAATAAATAAAACAATTGATATTTGGAGTACCTCAAGGAAACGTACTAGGTCCTTAAATATATTCATTCTTTCTATAATGCATCATATTTTTTTTTTAATTTAAGCTTTTTTTAGCTGCAACAGATTACAGTATAATTGAAATGAACGTTGCCCGATGCAAATATGTTTCAGTCAATAACTCTTCGGAAGAGGTAGAGAGAGAGAATTTATTGGCGCCAAAGCGTAATTTACAACCCTTTAAAGGCTTAAAGGATTCCCGCTTTCCGACAGATTTATGGCGTTTTGCAAAATTGGAGGAGGTGAAACTTTCGACGGGCCCACCTGAAACCCATTACATTGTACCAGGGTTTCCTCATCCCCTTTACCATACATACTTTTTTTCTTGGTGGTGCAAAGTTTTTGGAATCAGAAAGTTTCTCGTTTTTTTTTTTACTTTACCCAATTGTAAAATATCAATAAAAAATAAAGAAACATCTTTTTCAGTCAATTGGATTTATATTTATTACTTATTGAGTTACAAACTTTTAAGATTTTTTTTTTTGTAGAAATTCTTTTAAAATGTAAACAAAGTTAACTTACTTTCAGAAAATTGCTTAATTTTATTTTAAAATAAAAATCTTTGTATTAAAACTGAAAAAACAAAATGTAAGTTTGTTGGAAAATTGGAAAAGTTTCTCGAATGTCGCTTGGATAATTTCGATCCATCAAAGTCTCGTTTCGTGCAGCCTAGGTTTACGGAGAACAGATGTTTCCCATTTAAAAAATTTACATTAATTATCTTCAGATGATAACTCTCTGCAGGATCAACTGACACCACTCGGATTTCAACAATGAAATGTGTTTGTTTTCAATCACACACTCACATTATTTTTTTTTCTAATGCGTTCATTGTATTCTAAAATATGTATGATTTATGTATAATTAAATATTCAAATATTATTATGCAATCATATACTTTTTATCTTCTATAATCGTACCTTCAATATGTATTTTTAAGAATTTTGATAATTTGTTGAAAAATTTTAATTTGTATTTATCTTCAATATGTTTAAATTACATATTTTATAATTTTACTAAGATTTGAGAAAAATTTAATTTTTCTTAGCTTAAAATTTTAATTGTTCAACTTTTATATAAAACGTTTTAATTTTACATATTATTTCTTATAATCTTATCTTTCATTTGCTTAATTTAGGATATTTTGTAATTTTTTACTACGAATTACGTAAAAACTATATATTTGATAAATATGTAAATAAATCCGTTATTATTATAAGCTTTGCAACTTTATTATTTCTTGAGAAATTCGTTTCAAAATAAATAGTTTTTTTATTTAATATTTACTAATTTTTTAAAAAACTATTTGAAATTTTAATTATTTACAATAATTCCATTTTACACATATTATTTCTTGTAGTTTTCTTTATGGATAAAATTAAATTTTTGTGACTTGGGAAAATTTACAAAAAAATGCAAATGAACATTACAATTTTTTGTAATATTTGACTATAAATTACGTAAAATCTATATATTTTACAAATATGCTTTGTAACTTATATCTTGAGGAATTAACTGAATAAATTTTAATGCAAGTGAATATAAAAATGTTCATTTTAGTAGAAATATTCAATTTTAAGAAAATTTATGTTTAAATTGAAATAATATAGACATAAGTTTTACTTTTCATTGACCCTGAATGCGTTTTAAATTGAGTTCTTCGCATTTCATTGAACCTGCATATTTAATTAACAGTTTTACATAACAGTTGATATTTCCATTGCAGAGATCGTAAATTTAATGAGACGAAAGTTGAGTGCTTTGAGAAATGTTTTTGTTGTCGCCTTTTAATGTTCCTGCAAGACATATGTTTTCCATTCCGTAATGTTTGATTTATTTGGATTTGCGTTCGTTTCACACGGATTTTTTTTTTGGATGTATGTATATGTAATAATATTTTCATTTGGAGTTTTTGTTTGAAATTCGTATGGAGTGTAGCCGTGCAACGATGATGAGACTCCTCCGTGCATAATGAGCATCCGATAAATCGTTGCGACAGGATCGTGCAAGTTCGTTGGAAGTCGGGAAAGGATAACAACCGAGCGGATCGGGCAGGCCTGTGCGTCGACGTCTGCTCCTCGTTTGGGATCAGTTCGAAAATAGCCTTGATGTTGCTTAGGTGGACGAACGAGAGAGACGCGCGTCGACCCCGCTCGTAATAGTGTATAGTAGTAATACAGAGAACAGACGGAAAACAAACAAAGTTGCAGAAGAATATGCAGATATATCCAGTGCACCAGAATTGCGTAAAGATGATGATGAAACGATGATCATGTTTGAAGTGTTGAAGTGATTGATTCCCGATATACAAGGATTTCTCTGTTAACAAGGAATGGATAAGGTAAATACTCAACTCTACCAGCGAGTTAAACTGCAGCACTAAAGCGGCGTACGTGTGTGTATTCGATACGATACAATTCTTGTACACAATATTCGTAGCCGAAACAAGGATCGAGAGAGCGCGCGCCAAGTTGCGTGTAATTGTAACCATGGCAACTGTAATTAAATAACTTCCCGTTCAATTAATCCGACGAGGCTGCGGTAAACAAAACGCACTTTTATATAACGTCTGGTGGTAGGATGGATGCTCTTCGGGTTTCTCGGAAAGGTTGCAGCTCACCCTCGAGAGACGACAGAGAGTAGTGAGCGCAATAAATCAATCAATTTTCCATACTTTATCGTGTGTATTATTTATCTTTCGGTGCCCTTTTCTTCGGTCTACCTGCTGCTCTCCGAGACGTTAACAAGGCGCCCTCTTCTTCCTTCTTGATTCCAACTAATATTACCACCATGCAAATACTCTTCGTTCCGTCGCTCAAATTCCGCTTTGTTTCCAACGATTTCGCTTTCTATCGGCAAACAGCATTTGAATAAGTTATGCGAAACGCGATTTGAATTAAATCGTCGAGTCGTAATCGTACATGTTTATAACTACACGGAACATAAAACTCTTGTTACGGCTTCAAAAAAGATCCATCATCTAAATCCCATTTACTTTAATCCTTACACCTAAATTATTAAAAAAAAAACAAAATTTCAAATTTAATTAATTAAAAAAAGGCTTAAATTTAATGATTTTTAATTAAATAAAGGAATGTTTATAAAAAGTTGTTATACCGAGAAATTCAAGAATGATTCAATATTATTAGTATTGTGGTTAAAATTTTATTAGAATAAACATGATTATAACTTAATTATAATTTTATTGTTGTAATTAATTCGCAGATGATTGATGCCAATTAATTTCAATGCGAATTCAATTACAAATTGAAAATTAAATAAAAATCGGACTTATTAAATCAATGATATAGGTTGCGGCACTCCCAAGGATTCAATAAAAAACAATCACCATGGTTACTTATAGAATTACATTTATTATTATTGACAACCTGTCGTTGATGATGTCGCCATGGCAATAGAATTTCGATAAGAATTTTCGTATTTACGTGAAAGGGAAAATAAATTATTGTTTGGATAGACAAAAAAATAAACGCATGTTTTCAGAATGGGAAGACGGTTTTGGAACAGGGAAACAGTAAATCTTTGAACGAACATTAATTTGAAGTTCCCGCATGCAGAAGAAAGAAGCTATCCAAATGGGATTTCCTTTCGCACCTGAATATTTCACATGCTGAAAAAAAAACACACACAGACACACGCAGATGAAATACGTTAACAAGATTGGTTTTGAAGATGAAGTGTTTGTGTGTGAGAAAGAGAGAGAGAGAGAGAAAACGGATTGCATAATTAATGAGATTTGCGTGGGAATTGTAAACCTTTCGGCTATCATCATTACAGTTAATTTCCTTCTACTTTATACTTGAAATCATTAGCGTTTTAAGTCTACTTTACACTCATTAAGCCTATTTAAGTCCTAAGCTTTTGAAGTGCCTTTATTTTTCCCGAAAAAAAAAGAAAACAAACGAACGAGGTGTATTTTTAAACATTAATTATGAACAAAAATTTACTTTAATTAAAGTTAGCAACTGTCTTTTATATCAACTATAGTGGTGGATAAAAGTTTTCGATTGCTTAATGGATGTTTCTATCTTGGAAACTGGTTTAATCTTTTCAGTTTTTGTTTTTTGGGTTAGCTTAATCGTTGACATTAATTTGATAAAACGACGATTTTTCGACGATAATTGAGTATTGGACGTGCGATAGTCGCATATTATTAGTGGCGATTAGTATACTAATTTCGTCGCAAAACAATTTGGTGGACGACACGTTTATCGATGATTATTATGTTAATCGCTCTTTGAGTCCAAAATCGGAGTTGGAAACGACAAGCGCACGTCTCGCAATTAGCACTAATTATCGAACAGTTTAAAAATAGAAATTGTTAATTAATTAATTACATTAATCCATCCAATTGTCTTAAGATTAATTTAAACAAATCTGCAGATAAAACAGAAATACTTCAAAGGTTGCGCCTTTTTTTAACTTCTAAACCAGAAGCTACTTAAGCGAAAGCACTTGAAAAGCTTCAATTTCGTAAATAGCTTTACAACAATAATATATTTTTTGTATTCATAGCCTAAATTCAAAAAAAAATAATAATTAATTAATTTATTCCAATGAACTTTTGACTTTACTTCCATTCGTTTGTTGATTTATTCGTGTTTTGATTTCGCTGCGCTGTTGTTGGATCTGAATGTAAAAAAAATATTTGTTCGCTTCTCGCTGTTTACCTTTTCAACGTTATTTTTTTTATTTCTATTTCTTTTTTGGTGGACGTGTAGGTAAGAATGGGAATATGTTTAGGTAGTAGTAGCCATTTCCTCTCCGAAGATTACCATCGAACAATGGCGCAGCGTAATTTACATAAGAAGGAGTGTGCACGGATGGTTTTCGGTGGTTTTATTACACATCTTCGTTCATCGCGAACGAAACGAAAGCTGAACTATTCTTCATTTGCTATTTTGCTTTTATTTCATTTCCATCCATGGGGGCTTTCTACTCCTAATAAAGACGATAATCGCGAGAGCGAAATGGGAAAATCGCAAATTGATTTATCATCATCATCATCACCTTTCTAATGTCCGAAAGCTGTTTTCCTTTTTTCATCTTCTTGCATATTCCGATTTGGCTTTAATCAATAGTTCCATTATGCGAATGATTTTTATTTTTATTTCGTCTATCGTCAACCGGATTTGATTACTACATGGGCAATCTACAACGAATACTAAACACTAAATGATCGTGCTTCCAACAGACAAAACAATTTTTAAACTAAAACTATGTCTGTCCATAAAAAGAAATTGTACGTGCAATATTTATGTACATAATAAAATTTGATTACGTTTATTTTACAAATATTTGATTATTACATCAAATGGAAATACCCACTTATTATTATTATTACGCATTCGATTTCAACCACTAAAAAGTAACCTTTAACAAAAAGATTAAAATATCAATGATAAATTCAATCAATTTTATTTTACTAAATCAGCAATTTGAAAATCTAAATTTATTAAAGAAAAAACTTTAGCTTAGAGAAAAATCAAAATTTTCTATAAACTAATTTATAATTTAAATAATGAATGTATTATTTTGTAAAGTAAACAAAACAAATTAACTTTTTTACTACTTTTCACATAAATGAATATATAATGAACATTAATGAATATGCATACTTAATAAATATGTTTGTTTTCTCATTGATAATCTGCATAATTTCGAGTTTACATATGCAAATATTGACTTTATAGTGAAAATAATATAAAATTAATGATTTTACAAAAAAAGTGTAATATTTAGATTAAAAGTTTAGTTAGAATTTTAATCTTACGAATTCTGATTTGATTATTAATTATTATTTCGAGATTAATTATAATTTTCAATTTGTAAAGATTCTTTTGTTTGTTACGTGTTTTGTTTTTAATTATGCACACTTGATGCTTTTACTATTTTTTTTAATATGATATAAAATGGTTGATAATTGTTTGTATTTGGTATAATTTTTGGTTTATTTAAAATTATAAATCTTTTGAAGTAATTGAGTATGTTTTGTGCGTAATTAGACGTGTAAGTAAGTAATTATTGAGAAAGTTTTGTTGTGACGAGGAGTGTAATGATCTGGAGAAAGAGGAGATGGATGGTTTTAGCAGGCAGGTCGTGAGATGTGTTTTGTACGGGATGATGTATGCATGTGGACCGGTTTTCGCCTAGCGATAAATACGATATTTATTGTAAGTACGTGCCATTACGGGAGGACTTGTTGACTTTTCGAGTGAGTACATCTCGTGGTGCAGGTAGCCTTCGGAAATACGTGTAATTCCTCAAATAGCGCATATTTCATGAGAAGACGTACAGTTACGCGAGAAAATTGCCACCGGTTTTCTGCTTCCACTGGAAATGAAAAGAAAGAAAGATGAGATGGGATTCGCGTAGGAGATGATGGATTTGTAGAATGGTACGAAGGGAGAGACTGATATGTGCGTGTGTTTTGGTATAAATAAATTTTTCTTGTATTTGCTTTGTTCGCTGCATGGGGGGATGGAGCGAGTGTGCGAGAGGAAGAGAGTGAGGATGATGATGGTTTTGGTTTGGGAGGAAGGGAACATGTGCTTCTACCCCGGTGAGTCGTCTGGTTGTTTGGGACCCTCGTCGTTTTTCCCTACCATCTTTCGACCCGAACCTCTTGTTTGTAATATGGTACGGTTCTGTGTTGTCTTGGGACGGTTTATGTCCCTCGATGGTAGACAGATAGCGGCGCAGCACGACTCCGAGTGACATTACTGGAACCAGAATTCCTAGGATCCTCTCCGTGGTCGCGCCGCATGCCCTCGTTGTCGACTCTCTGCCTCTTCGTATTAATAGAAAACCAACCTTCTCTTATCCTCCTCCTCTCCTCATCCTCATCCACCTACTTCTTCTGCGCCTCGCCTCACCTTGTTTCTGGTTGCTTCTGCTTGCTCGCATTCGCAGCGACAATTTATTACCGGATTCGCTAATCACTTCTCCAAATAGCATTCTACCGAGAATTCCGCGGATGCCGTTTTTCGGACTCGCTGCCACCTCCGCAGATGCCACCACCATTTATCCTCCTGTCAAATCTGACGAGCAACATAATCAATTCACCTCTTCTTTTGTTCCACGCTCGACGTTCCTTTGTTTTCGATTAGTTCCAAACACACAATTTACACATACATCATTTCTTCATTTGTCAATCAACATTCTTGATCCAAAAACCAACAATCCATCAAATTTAAACATTTTTCAGAAAAACTTCAGTATTTTGAAAATTGGAAATAATTTTAAAATATTTCTGCAGTCATAATCACTTTTTATCAAATATGATAACGATGGACAACATCTTGCGACCTTTGACTCCTTCCTAGCGTAATCTCTTCGCCCAGTGTCAACGTTAATTGATAAAAAAAAGGCACAGATTTCTCACATCTAAATTTAATTACTGCGACTCATGCATAAATTTATTTTAAATTCAATTACGTAATAATCATGCCTCGATGATGATCTATGATGATGACGGAAATTAAATTCAATTTAGTCAAGAAATATTTATTAAATATTTTTTATTAACTACTACGAAAATGTAATGTGGTAATTTTAAAGCGATTTATTTATGAAATTAATAATATTTAAAACGTCGATATTTACCAAACCATAAGTTACAAAGTGCAGATGTTTTGTTACAAGTGTTTTATTTTTTCGAATTTATTTTCATCCAAATTTCAATTCGAACTCAAGAATTGTTGTTGATTTTTTTTATTCTTCTGTGTAATCTAACTTTCTGCTGTTTATTTTCATACATTTTCAGACTCGTCCGCTTCGGGTCTACATATTAATAACGCGTTTTCGGATACTGTCTAAAACTAGAATGTCGCACAGTCCAAATATATTGGCAAAAGTCCAAAGGTTTTTTTTTTGCAATTCCTTTTTTATTATTATTTTTATTTTGGCAAATTTTTCTATATTGAAATGATTGTACAAGAAATGTTACATGTTTTTTGTATGGAAATATTTAGAAAGCGAATCATTGTTTATGTGCAGAGTGTTAAGGATGTGTAATGATGTGGAGGAGAGTCGTAAACTTTTCGATTTTGTAATTGTCCAAACGGCGCAAGAAAACCACACTCCTCTTCGGTGCGAACGGTGATTTATCGGAGGACCGTCCGGGCCCACTCGGTCCTGAATAAATTGTAATTTACAAGTTTGATTTATGCTCAGAAGAGAGGTTCGTGTGAGTGAGTTAAGAAAAAGAAGGAAAGATCTTCCGATGTTCGAAGGCGCGTTTCTCCGCTGCGTTTCAAAATTGATCGATCTTCGCCGACAATGAATAAAACATCATTCCCTATTTAACACTAAATAAAGAGAAGATGTAGAGATGCAGAGAAGAGAGGACGTGCCGCGTCTAAACATAGAAATATCCTGTCCCTGCCGTCCGCTCTTCTTCGCAAAACCCTTTTGCGGATTTCCTCCTCGTCGTCGCAGCTTCCACGTAATTAGTAAACAGCAAGAAAACAAGTAAGAACGAAAACAAAGTAATAAAGAATAAGTGAAGAACGGTGGCGCGCGCTCGCGCCATCTCTGGAGCCGCAAATAGCCGTCCACTATTTTTATCGGACTTAATTGGATTGCATTTTTATACCCGTTTGTTTTCCCAATTCTCTTTTGGAATTCTAATTTTGGAACGCCTCCCGAAAAACTCGGGGATTAAAGGTCTTTGAACGTCGTCATCCCTTAGTGAAATTAATCGCTCGACATTCTTTTGCGCTGAAATCATTTAAAATTGAGAAAGAAGAAAAAATAATATAAATCTCGCAAAGTATTCTTGCATAAAGAAGGGTGTTGTACTGCGATTCGATTTTGAATGGTGCTCGAGCGGAGAAGAAATGTTGCGGCGGACAAAGGCGACGATTGTTGAGTTCAAATCGTCCAGTCACGAAGTCCGTCCACCTGAAGGTGAAGAAGAAAAAGGGGGTGTTAAAAAGACCATGAAGTGAGTGTTCTCGAGGAGGCGGACTCTCCTATCTAATTCAATATCTTAATTGAACGAGCCGAGGAGGTGTTGTATAAACATGACAAAAATAATAACAATGCCGCGAGGATGAGGAGCAGGAAATATCAACCACCTTTTCTTTTCCTTCATCCTCATCCTCCTCATCGTCGTCGTCATCATCATCATCTTCATCCTCATCAGCAAACGACAACATCAAGTGCAAGAGAAAAGCCTCTCGGCCTCCTTTTTTTCTCTCCCTTTTCCTTTCATTCCATCCTCATCGTGGTGCGATTCGAAAACCAGTCTCGTTTCGCCTCCTCTGCCACCGGCTTAAATATATTCTTAAGCAAACATTCCACCATCTTTTAACACCGTACACTTACTTAAACTATTGTTGTTGTTCGGCCAAGGTCTTTTTCCACGCGATTTGCAATTCAAAACTAGTGGAACCGACAGCTACTTAACAAATAAAAAATTACTCATTTCGAAGGAAAATGCGTTGCAAACATCTTCATTTTTCCTTGCACTTTTAAAATCCGGTTTTCAATTTCGCTCACGGAATATTCATCAAGTTTTTTTTTGTGCTTCTTCCAACCTTCATTTACATTCGATCAATGTATTTTAATAATAATATTCAGCCAATTACGAAACCCATTATTTTACTCGCAATTAAGACTGATTTATAGCCTCGATTATTTATTATTTGTTTAATTTAATTTAACTTTGTCACTGTCACGGAATTTTGTGTTTTTGCTATTGTGTAATATACTTGTCTATAAATATTAATGATTTTTTTTGCATAATTTTATTATGTAACAGAATGCTGAATTCATACACAAGATACGAATGTCTGTCAGGTGTACCAACATCATGTTGACAGCTGCATTTTCACGATGTGGAAGCACCTATTAATTGGAACATCTGACATACATTTATGTTATAGTGTGGATATCATTATTGCAGTTAAATTGACATCTGTCAAATAATTTAACCCATAAATGATTAAACGTCATTGCATTTAGTTTGACGTTTCTAATTTTGAATAATAGATTTGACTTGCATGAAATTATAATTATTGAATGGTTTATGGAAAACGTTGACGATGTTTGTTGGTGCGAATAATGCGTGGGGGATGCTTTAAACTTTTGATGAATTCCTCGTTGCCGGTAGCGACGATCGGAATTTCTCTGTAACTGTGCTAATTAAGATAAGTGTATCGCAGCAACGGGCGAAGTTGCAGTGCGACGGAACTTTCTCGATTCTGCTTCTTCTTCTTGGAGCGAGACCGAGAACGAGAGATTTGATTAACGGCTGCCGCCGTTTGATTTTCCAGCGAGTTTCTCTAAATTGGTTTTGATGATGGGTTGATGTTGGTGGATGCAGGGGTCTGAGGGTGCGAGGGTTGAGAGCGCAGCGCACCACTCAACAGCATATGCGCTTATGTATTCATATGCAGACTTGTGTGTGAGTGTGTGTGTGTTTGGGGGATGGTGGAGGTGGATGAGGAGGAATAAAAAGGGAGCGTTCATATACACACACGCATACACACACACATCCTTCGTTTCTCTCCCTAGCATCATCATCACATTTGCGATTTAAGAGGCGACAAAATCCATCCAGAAAACCAACCCCCCTCGCGTTAATTGTACGATGCGGGACTCCTTTTTCTACGGTACACAAAAAAATACTTTGATGCACTCAACTGGAAGGGATTGTAAAATAGAAGGTGGCGTTGGAGGAGGACGAAGAGAGGAGAAGAGGACGACCCTAGAGCAATGCAAGCAAAGTACGATTTTCGCACGTCGAAATTTACATCGCGCGACGCTTGTTATAACGCCCAGGGCCGGATTTTACTTTTCCACCAACATTTCCATTTATAATTTGATTTGATAATTTAAACTTTTTTTTTTTTGATTACCACTCTATTTCTGCCACTCTTTCGGTTCTACTGAAGTACTAAGATATTATATAAAATTAATGATGCTTCGTACAATATGAAATTGTTTAATTGAAGATATTATTTTTTTCAATCGATTTGTCTGATATAATTTAGTGTAGATATGTAGTGTGTAGAGAAGGGCTTGAGCCAGTCCTGGGTGTTGCGATAATCCCAGGTTTAATTTCTTTGAGTGTGAACGAGGTGTTGGTGGTAGTTGCACTTAGGTGATTGCTGCTGCTTGCATTTCCATAATGAGCGGAGATTGGTTAATGACGGTTTTCTTTTCTTCTCTTCTGTTGCAGATACATAGAACGATGGCTCAGCACCAGTGATGGGATCGTAGAGTGTTGCTGTCTGCTCGTCTGTGTGTGCGTGCGTGTGTGTTATGTGAAAATATACAAACAATATACTAAGAATAGATGCGCGTTAGTGCAGAGAGGAGGAGCACAGTTTGTTGGTCATCTTAAAAATAGACGAGAAGATGATGGTGCAGTGTTTGGTGGCCATCTTCGCCACCCTTGCGCTGCAGGCGACGGCCTCTTCGGTGGTGTCCACCCATCCGGAGAACGGTGAACCGGAGGGAAGATGCGAGGAAATAACGATACCGATGTGCAGCGGAATCGGATACAATTTCACGAGGATGCCGAACGAGCTCAACCACGATAATCAGGAGGAAGCCGGTCTCGAGGTGCATCAGTTCTGGCCTTTGGTGGAGATCAAATGTTCGCCGGATCTGAGATTTTTCCTTTGCTCGATGTACGTGCCGATCTGTCTGAAGGATTACATGAAACCGTTGCCGCCGTGCAGGGATTTGTGCAGGAGGGCGCGCGAAGGATGCGAACCCATCATGCAGCAGTACGGCTTCAAGTGGCCGGATCGTATGGAATGCGATCAGTTCCCGGTGCAGGGAGCGTCGCAGGAGGAGCTCTGCATGGATCAAGCTCAACCGGAATCGCACGGACCTCCGCCGCCTCCACCACCGTCCAAACCGGTGACGCCGAAACCACCGAAACAAAACAAGAAATGCAAGGATCCAAAAAACTGCGCGGATCCCCCAGGGGACAAAAACAGGCAGCGAGGAAAAGAGTGCAGCTGCAAGTGCCAGACACCTCTGGTGCCCCTGGGGAAGGACTCACCACTGTACAACCGAAGCGTGGCCGTGGGGGGCGTCGCAAACTGTGCCCATCCGTGCCAGGAGACGTTCTTCAACCCAGACGAAAAGGAGTTCGCCGCCGTGTGGATAACGCTTTGGTCGGGCCTATGCGCGGCCTCAACGCTAATGACACTCATCACGTTCCTGATTGAGACTGAGAGATTCAAGTATCCAGAAAGACCGATTGTCTTCCTCTCCGCATGCTACTTCCTCGTCTCGGTGGGGTATTTGGTACGAGTCGGCATCGGACACGAGAAGATCGCATGCGATGGACCGATAATCAGATACTCTCTTGATTCGCAAGGGCCAAGCATGTGTACATTGGTATTCCTTTTGGTGTACTTCTTCGGCATGGCCTCATCCATCTGGTGGGTCGTGCTCGCGTTCACCTGGTTTCTGGCAGCAGGATGCAAATGGGGTAACGAGGCGATCGCAGGATACGCGCAGTACTTCCATTTAGCCGCGTGGTTAATTCCAACCGTGCAAACTGTAGGAGTTCTGCTCTCGGGAGCGGTTGATGGAGATCCAGTTTCCGGCATCTGCTACGTCGGAAACATGAACATGGAGAATTTACGCACGTTCGTCTTGGCTCCACTCCTAGTCTACCTCCTGGTTGGAACGAGCTTCCTCTTCGCCGGTTTTGTGTCTCTCTTCAGAATCCGCTCCGTGATCAAGAAGCAGGGAGGAGCAGGCGCCGGATCCAAAGCCGACAAACTGGAGAAACTCATGATCCGAATCGGCATATTCAGCGTACTTTACACAGTCCCAGCAACAATCGTCATCGGATGCCACCTCTACGAGAACACCTACCACAACGAGTGGCTCTCCTCGATGGCCTGTCCATGCCAGGTTCCTCATCTCCGCTCACGCCCGAAACCGCTCTACTCGGTGCTGATGCTCAAGTACTTCATGGCTTTGGCCGTAGGCATCACTTCGGGCGTCTGGATTTGGTCCGGGAAAACTTTGGATTCCTGGAGGAGACTGTGGAGGAGGATCATAGGAAGACCGGATCCATCGGGCGCGGGAGCAGTGCTCATCAAGTCGAGACCTGGAGGAGGGAAAGCACCGCCGCAGTATCTCGTCGCAGGACCAGGAAGCGCTTCGCTGTTGGGACCGGCAGGAAGCGTCGCTTCGGCCAGTCAGCATCATCTGCATCACCACGTCCTGAAGCAGCCGCCGCTTAGCCACGTATGACAGGCGGGCGAAGGGGCCGCGCCCGTTGTCATGAGCAACCATCATCCTCAGGGCCCCGGATCGGGCCCTTCGCTCAGCAACTACGGGCCGATTTGAGTGACCGCCTGGCCCCCGCCGCCTCGACATCCGGTCACAGCTCTCTAGTCTCTCACACACACAACTCCCACAACCGCCCCCAGACACTTTTATTTTCTCTTACAAACTCTCAATCTTACTCTTTACTCTCTCAATCTATCTTAATCTTTACATCTAACTATATCTCAGCAAAAACAGAAAGAACAAATTCAACAATAACGCGCGAAGGGTTTCATCATTTTTCCGCTCACGAATCAAATTCAATCGACACACACATTTCTCAAGTACATCATTCGATGGAAATCATTTATGAGCGTTACCTAAAGTCTTTCAATTGAAACTAGGTTGAATCCTAGTCTCAAGTTGTAATTTCGAAAAAAAAAAGAACACTTTGAGTGAAACCATTGCCTGTTTGACTTAATCTCTGGAGATCCAAAAATACTCTCGCATCTAAAAGAGTTAGTGGAAACACGCACATTTAGTTTCTTCTGTAAAAAAAAATACATGAAATGCAAGAAACTAAAGAAAACAAAATACACCCTTCGCAAGTTATCTACTCGTTATTTGCATTTCATAATCCCCTCCCCGTACTCAAGAAGTAACAATTTTCCTCCAAGCTCCTTTTTTATGAAATAAAAAAAATAACCGCATCTTTCTACATATATTAATAATATCTTTTATTTACTTAGTGGTAGTGCCATACTAAAAAGAAAATTGTAATAATAATTATTATAATAGTTTATAAGATGTTAGCATTAATATTAACACTAATTTTTAAAACGTAATAATCGCTGATTTTTTTTTATAATTTCTTTTGTAAATATACATTTGTAAGTACGATAAGTTTTCGTTTCGACTGAAATTTTCTTTGTAAAGGACATATCTACGTAAATAAGCTGCCAAAAACAAACAAAAAAATCAATGAAAGAATAAAACAAATGAGAGGAAAGAAGAAGAATAAAAGCAAGTGCGCGACGACAGTTTCGCGAAACAAATTGTGAGATTTTATATACGTAACTAATGTTTAATTATTTATAAATTAACTAAGTATGATGAATTAAATATAAATATATATATTTGTTCCGTTCGAATGCGATGTGATTCCGGAAGTCAAATACAATAAAAACAAAATCCCAACTGCCAAGGATTATAATTTTTCAATTGTTTTAAATGTTTATTGAAAATAAAAATTAATTAAATAAATAAATAAATAGGGACCAGATTTTTTATATAATTGAGGAAACGTGAACTGCCCCAAAAAAATAAAATAATTGAAAGTTTGTAACAAAAGCAACCCCAATCCCGAAACAATTTTACCTTTTGTTTTTTTTTTTAATAATATATTTATATATATATAGAGGATTATATTATTATTGTATTTGATGTTTGGTGTATATTAGGGATGCATTTAGGGGCGTCAAAATGATGACTTTTTTTTGTACTTATATATTTATACATATATGAACGTCTATTTAATCAAAATGAAACGTAAGGATTAATGAAGCGATTAAAAGAAAACTTGTTGTTTAAAACATGAATATTATGTAATACGATGCATTCTGTTTATAGTTTCTACTTTCTCTTTCTATATATGTTAATGTAAATATCTGTAGCCTAAAACCGCAATTCTCGTACATATAAAATATATGAATATAATGCAATTACAGAAACGTAAAGATATATTTATTAGTGAAAATGTCTCAGCTATTATACACAAAAATTCGATACAAACTGAAATATAATTAATTGCATGTATAATATTAATATATACATATAACGATTATTATACTTAATTATTGTAATAAGAACTAGATGTTTATGGAAACGTTAGATCAGTTAGCCTTGTTTTTATTTACATATCAACTGTTTTATTTTAGTTTTTTTTCATGAACATTTTTGTTTTACGTAATTTAAAAGAAAAAAAAGCACAAATTTCGTTGTTTGTCTCGCAAATTCATCATGTATATTTTTTTTCTATATATATTATATATAAATATTTCTGTCTTTTTCCCTTTAATTTATTTGATCTTTAGTTATTTTTTTTTATTTTTGAAAATGTTTTATTGTACAGAAATATCGGATGCTAAAGCCATAATTGTAAACATGTGCGTGTATAGTAGATATTATATGATTAATTATAACGATTATATTTATCGATTTTGGATGTTGAAAAAATCGAGGAGAAACAAGTAAAACAAATATATAAAAATATATATATGGAAACAAACACTAATATCGATTTAATTAAGAGCATTTGTATTTGTCTGTACGCTTTTCTATATATATATGTGTATATGTACTGTACATGCTGAGCAATATATGAGTATATTACATATATATATATATATTATACATTTAACAAGAAGTGGATGAAAAGAACAACAACTTGGAGAAGAAGGAAAAAAATGTATACGATTTTAATTATACTTTATTGTTTTTTTTTTGGAAATCTTCGCTCAGAAATCCGCAATCCTCCATCCTTAATCATTTGTTTTTGTTGTAAAGGCGACGAATTTAAAAGTTATCGTGGACTCTTATTTATTAGTTTGTTGTCAAGGCAAGGATATTAGAGTTATCGTTAAAAACGTAAAGGAAACGCTCGCCTTTTTTTTTGTGATAGCGTATTGCATAAGTTGCTACGCTATTTAATTGCGATGATTCATCCGGTTGATAATGATTGTTGTTATCTTCAGGATGTTCTTGGTAAAATAAATTGACGTGCTAATAGCGTTTGCTTGCGACTGAAATAAAAACGTTGTAAGATTGTGTGAATCGATTTGGAGGTAAGTTCAATGAGAGTTAAGCAACGTATTTGGTGACCTGCTCTTTGCGCCAAATCAAGATAAGTATTAACATAATAATATTTTTTCTTGATAACGAATGATTTATGCTCTATTAATCTAATAAAATAGTTAGTCACATTACTTAGTCATTACTTAAATAAAAAATGGATGTAAAAAAACAAAAGAATTTGTTAATTGAATTTCAATTGTTTTACAATTTTGCTATTGCATTTGTTGCAAAGGAAATTTTCGATTAATTTAAAAAAATATACAAAAGTGAATCACTTCATGTTATTACTGGTAAAGTTCTGATAGTTAATGGTAAATGGCAACACTTAGTATAATGCCATGACAACGTTAATAGAATAAATAGGTAAGTGTATCGATAGGAATTCGAGGCGGCGGCGGCGCCTGTTGAGAGATTGGAACAAACGAAGGAGTAGAAAATAAAATTTGAAAGCTCTAATTTCCTAGCATCGCTTGTGATTATACGTTTGAAATACGAGGTATGTAAAAGCTGTCTTGTTTGTAGCCGCATTACGAAACGATAATAGAAACAACAAGGCGAAACGAACGAATACAAAAAAAATATGTACGTCTGCGCAAGGCCTTCCACGATATCGCGAATGCAGTTGTTTCGATTTCGATTGTTTTCTACAGCCACATTGATAACGAGCTAATTTTGCCTTTGGCAGCAGTAAATAAGTTACAATAATAATAAACGTATTTCTAGCAGCGATAAATATAAATTTTCCAATCGACAATCAAGGCGTTAAACTTAACAAGTAAATTTATAATTTATGCTTAATTATTGACCAATATGAAAATACTATATATTATTTGAGTTAGCAAAAATTTGCAAATATAATTTAAGTAATTGTTAAAATAATTCAAAGTTTAGTACATTTTTAAGAATCCATTTGCAAATATTAATATTTCAATTGTCTTTACATTTTTGCTTATATCTCAAAAAGTATGAGCGACAGAATCATAAGTGAGCAACTAAATTAAAGTTAAATGTTCATTCTTTAAAAAGTGTATACCTGAATAGTTGTATCTTTTACCATTTTCGCGTAATTCGTTGTCGAACTTAAAGAAATGTTTTATTAAGCTTTGAAAAGGCATTGTCTTTACATTTTTGCTTATATCTCGAAAAGTATGAATGACAAAGTCACAAATGAGCAACTAAATTAAATTTAAATGTTTATTCTTTAAAACGTGTGTTTCAGAATAATTGTATCTTTTGCCATTTTCGCGTAATTCGCTGTCAAACTTGAAGAAACGTTTTTTTAAACTTCGAAAAAGCAGTGTCTTTACATTTTTGCTTATATCTCAAAAAGTATAAGCGATAGAATCATAAGTGAGCAACTAAATTAAAGTTAAATGTTTATTTTTTAAAACGGTTATACCGGAAGTGTCTTTACATTTTTGCTTATATCTCGAAAAGTATGAGCGACAAAGACAGAAGTAAGCAACTAAATTAAATTTAAATGTTAAAAATAATTGTATCTTTTACTTATCTTTTATTCGTTGTCAAACTTGAAGAAAAGATTTTGTAAACTTCGAAAAGAAGTGTCTTTAAATTTAGGGTTATATTTCTGAAAGTCTGTCTTTTCAAAATTATGTATAACATTTTAATTTTAATTTTCAACATCATTTTCTTTTGCACGAGAAATAAGATTGATAGTATTGCATTAAATGTCGAATGCGATATTTTAATCGCATAAAGGAAAACGAAGGAATATAATCGCTGGGAAATGTTAATATATCATTAAAGTAATGAGCGATAAATGCATAATGAAATAATTGTGATTCCTTATATGGAAGAAGCAGGATAGAATCGTATAAACATTAATCAATGGACACCGCTCATATTAACACACAAGCCATACTTTCTAATTAATTTCAATAAATTGAATCGCGATAAAATTAAACTGCGATAATTCAAATTGCGACAAGTTCAATTACAGCTTTCTACGTTCGCAGATAAAAATCCTTGATTGAAGTGGAAATTTTCCGATACGATCGAATATCTTCTTTAATATTCTACATTTATAAGGGAAAATACACACCGGATCATCTTCTATTACATCAATATAATCTTCTCTTCGAAGATTTCTGAAGTGCAGGTTTTTGATTGTGTACATAAGTGGATAGGACTTATCTCGGTTGTTTATTATTACACACGAACATCCTTGATAAGTCGATTTTTTTTTGTCATCCAGTTAAATTTATTTCATTGATCGAGATGGAAATTTTAGTGCGATATTCGTACTAATTTTATTTGTGAATGGGAATCTCGTTATGAAGAGCTGAAACATAAAAATGATCTATGGGGCAATAAAATTAGTTTACGAGCATATTTTCGTGTCGTTTGGTGTGGGCTTTGGAGATAAAGGCTTGAATAAATTGATTTTATGGATTATTTCGAGAACACCTTTACATTTTTTTTGGGGATTTATTTTAAAAAAAAATTAACTAAAGAATTTTAAATAGGAAATATACATATTGAAATTGATTTTTTTTTAATATAATAAGATTTAAATTTATTTAAAACTCACTTTCAAGTTACTTAATGTTATTTGAATACAGCAAAAAATAATCAATTAGCAAATATCGCTAGAATCATTACAAATGTTATAAAAACTAAATATTTGTATTCAATCTGATTAATTATGGATTCATGTTAACTTTAAGTATTTTTTTCTAATTTATGAAATTTCTTGAAATGTAGCACTTTTATATTGTGGTGAATATCTAATAGAATTACTTTTTCAGTAATAAGAAAAAATAAACTATATGATCGTTTTCTTTTTCGCATTGTTGAGGTTTTTCTTTTTCGTTGAGCCCCTTGGCTTGGATTTCCTTCCGTCCTGTCCTTCGCTTCGCGCTTATTGAATATTTATGTACGCGTTGCTGCAGTTTCTTCCATTTCGCACGAACCTTCCTTTCTACGTGACGAATGCCCGTCTGGGTCTCCAGTTTCAACAATAAATATTTTTACGAGTGGCCGCCTTCCACATCTGATTTGACCGGGGCAAAACAGTATTTATAGCCGTCTTCCAATTCCACCGCACGGCCGTCTCCACATCCACCACTTCCACACACCGAGTACAAAACACACAAAGAAATAACCCCTTTCTTTTCTTCCACATTTTTTATTTTTTTATTACAAAAGAAACACCTCCATGCATACGCTTTAAAAATTTCTTCTCTACGTAGACCGTAGCTCTTTATGTATTTTAGTTTTGAATATTTTAAATCAAATTTAATAATAAAGTTAAAAAAAAATTGTTTCAAAAATTTGGTCATAACAGGTACTGTGGCGCCATCTTTGTAATAAATTAATGAAATTAGAATGAAACAAAAATGGCGTTGATTTCAAATAGTAAAGCTTCTTTTATGACAGATAAATTATTGCGTTTTTCAGATGCAAATTAAGTATGTATTATGAAAAATGAAGACTTTTCAATAGGTGGTATTCATGTTTCTCGAGTTATGATGTGGATGTTGCCAAATATGCGGTGATTCGTGTGGGAGATGTTAATGATGTTAAATTTATATATTTTCATTTAAAAAAAATGTGATTTATGCTGGAGTATCATAAATAATCATTAGCGCGCGATAGCGAGCAATAAATCTCGGCGATTTAAAGAAAAGGCTCATAATCTAATCCCGTTTCCGAGGAATATCGAGGAATTGAATTCAGTGCGTGTAAACAAAGTAATTCAATCCGTCGCGAGGCGAACAATCGGAGTGATTGTATTGAGTTGCAAGAGGGGCACAGAGATCAGAACAACAAGCGAGATAAGTAGACGATCGTCGATCCAGCTGAATTATCGCTCGCCTATAAATAATTAATTAATCGCAATTAACGCCGGAGAAGAAAAGAAGAGTTAAATCCCACTTGGTAACAATGTTCGCATTCCGAGAGATATCCCATTCAGTATTTAGAACGTTATGATTTGCTTCAGGAAATATGTGGAATCCTGAAATTTGAAATAACCGCGAGCACTGAAAATGCAGGAAAACGAATGCGCTTTTCCAGCCGATAAGAATGAAAATAGATGAAGAGTTCGTTGTTTGCCTGTTTGTTTGTTGGTTAGTTGGTTTCGCGCTAAAGTTCAGGTTTGCTGATAGTGTACGAAAGCGTGGAGAAGCGAGGCGAAGCAACTGATAAATCCGTATAATAAAACTGTGCGTGGAACGGGTTTCCGAGAAAACCATTAACATACTTCCTAAGTTTACGTTATCTTTTTCAGATGGGTTTAGCTTTGCTGCTGCTGTTGCTGCCTCCCGGTGGTGGCGGCTGCTGCTGCGACGATGAGTCTAGGTTGCAGCCGCCTCTCCCCCGTCTCTATCTGCATTCATTCAGACACGATCCGATCTTTCGCATTTGCTCAGGTCTCTTTCTCCATGTTTTACATTCCCAATCCAGTTCGGTCGACTTTACGAGCCACTGCCTGGCTCATTATTAAACAGGAAACCCTTAATGACTCCGTATTTCCACTGGAATCGATTTCCAATCCACCGGCCGTGTGCCTCGGAGGAAGAAGTAGCAGGGAAAAACAAGGAGAGGAAGAGAAGTAGCAGAAGCAGCAGCAGCAGCAGGAGGAAAAATAAACATCGAAAGGGGCTTGAGGCACGCTCACGACCAGCTCGATTTCGAAGGCCGAACGGTCGGTCGTTAAGATTGTCAGCTGAACATGGTTTAATTGAATTTCCCAAAAACTCGTCTTGTTATTACCACGCAATTTTCGATATACATACACACACCTCTTTATCAGCTTATTAGCAATGGTGAACTGAAATATTAACATTCGTGTAAATTTTATACCAGAAAATTTTGGAATTTATTTCACCTAAAAATCATATTGTTATTTTGTAAAAAAAACTTAATTTGATTGTAAATTTTGTAAAATATTTCATCTTAAAAAAAATAATGATTTCAAAACTGAAGAAAAAAGTATTAAGTTAATTTTATTATATTTTATAATTCAAATAATTGATGATGTTTTTCTTTGTTGTAAAGTTAATTTTTATTGGACTAAATTATGTGGTGAATCTGCAATGGTAATTGCGTTAAGATTAAGTTCTTCGCGGTGCGGGATTACGTTATGTTTATTGTGAGGGGAAAAAAAGGCTCAACAAAAATAATGCAGAAAGGATTATTTTTAATGATTTTGGCTGCGTTGCCGTCGCCCGCCCGTCCGGACGTGACCCGCCGCCACCGCCTCTTCCTCCTCTACCACCTCTTCCTCCACCGCCTGCGCCGCCTCCAGTTAATTGCGTGTCTCTGATGAGACCCCCCGACAGGTTGTAATTAGACTCAGATGATTGATGACACGTCAAATCCGCTCCGGGTCTGATATCATTTGCATTCGGCCGTTCCGAAAGCCACAAATCAATAATAACAACAACAACTACAACAACAACAACAGTCCGACGATGACACCGTCAATTAATTGCATAATACTGGTGATCGGCGTAGGCCTAATCGACGTTTCATGATAATTGAACACCGTCGGAAGCGGCTGTTTTGCGGAGAAACGCGCGATTGCGGACATCCTCCTTTTTTTTTCTGCGCGCTCTCCTCGAAACGATTATTACTTCATTGGCCTTTATTAATACGCCGGAGACGTTGAATCATCCCCGGCCTCTTACATACAATAATCAACATCAAAGTGTCATAAAAGAAACGTTACTATTTAGTGTCGAAATAACTACAAACCCTTTGCAGGTGAACGGCGGATATATACGCCCTATCATTTTCATAAGCAAATTGATATATTAATTAAACATTGATATATTACCAAAATACACCAGAAGTTTATATAGGTAATTCAGTTTGTTTGAAACTTTGATAAATTAATTTATTACAAAATGTCATAAAAGAAACGTTATTATTTTTATATTTTTTTCTAATGAATACTTTACACAATATTTTCAATTTTAAAATGTTTGTGAAAATTTTGTTGAGAATAATTTAAAAAATTATAAATAATTGAATATTACTACGCCATCATCGTAGCAACCACCACAATTTCCTCACTTCTTAGCCAAAGTGTCTGAGTTGTAGGCAATCCATTTTAGTTGGTGCCCGGTGCCAAAGTTTGAGGCAAACTGCAATTTGCGAGCCCCTACTAATATCCCTCTCCCACTCACTCACTCACTCGGTCTTGAAGCACCACCAAAAACGATCCTGCAATAATTAAGCCAACATCCCGACACCCAATTTCGGGGTAACTATCAAAAGCGATACACACACACACTTCCATAATTCCATTCATCCCGTTTTCCATGCGAAACTGCCAAGACGTGCCAATTACTAGCGCAAATTGCAAAACACAATTTCCAAGACACCTCCATTCCAATTCACTAATTGTTACCATCTAATTACTAGTTTCAGTTCAATCAAAATCATTGCTTCCACAATCTGTCACTAAAACAAATTTCAATCTATTACTTTCAGTTACAAAATAATAGAATAATAGAAAGATTTCCTTGCAGAAAATTGATAATAAAATTAATTTAATTTCAATTGAAAAAAAAATCATGTTTATATTTTGTAGCAATTATAGGTGACGGTTGGACTTAAAAGGAGCAAAACATATGTTTTGCTGTGCTCTTTCTATTGTAGATGCAATACAATTAATGTTGTCTGCTTCGAACTAATTGCAACTATTTCTATACGGCGAGAGTGTTGTGGGTCCGATAGGGACGGCGAGAGTTAAGCCCTTCGCACGCTGCAGGAACACCGAATGGAGGCATTAATCGCGGGGAGAGAGACAGAGAGAGAATAATAAGTTTTCAGGGCTGAAGTCTGAAAAGAATCGGGCATCGGGGCGGGATAGATAATGTTTCCGTGTGACTGGGCGTATTCAATCAGCACAGCTCATTACCCTTTCGTCGCCCACCCCATCTACACCAACCCCTTTTTTTTTCACTCTCTTTCTTCACCGACAGCTGAGGTTTTTAGGTTTTAGGCTTAGGTTTCTTTTCACCCCATTTCTCACTCTCTCTCTCTCTCTTTACATTTTACACATCCTGCGTATTACGCTTTTCGCACATCGTAAATCATTAACCGTTTTTATTATTTAATTCCCGAAAAATATCCGTAATATAATTGAGATTACGCTTTTATCTGCGATCAAACAAATCACTACAACATTATGTGCTGTCGATACAACGCAAACACGTCTATATCATTTTTATTATTATTATTATTAGTATCATCAGCATCATCATGATTATTATTATATAACTATGCATATAAACAGAAAATACGTTTTTATATGTTTATTTTATTGTTATCATTGGAAGCGATCCGATTGGACAGTCTTAAAAGATAACCGGAGGCCGGTTGCATCGTGACACGGAATTACATATGTAGGCAAATAAAAGCGGGCTACCGTCGTCTGTTTGCTTTATTAAATACACAAATTGAGTATTTGCTTTAAGATAATCCCCCGTTAATGCGTGTATGTATATATGTGTGTGTGTACATATATATGAAGAGAGAGAGAGAGAGAGTGGAAGGTAAATCAATATTTTACATGCAGCAAGAGAACTACTTCGAACGCACATCGCACTCGCAGGTATAAACATCGTTAAAATTAACTAACTGCAAAAGAGAATGGATGAGAATCGAACGTTTTCAAATCGATCGATTTGCTCTTCGGTCTCTTCAGTCGGATGCATCCAACACCCAGAGAGACTCCTATGATTTCGCATAGGTACTTTCAAGCAGCAATCTACAAATACCTACATCTCATCCATTTACTTTGTTAAAGCATGAACATTTTAATATTTTTAATCAAAAAATTTAATTAGTCTCTAGATTTTTCGAAAACTGAATTCTAAGTTGATCGTTGAAAATGCATATTAAAGACAATGAATAATTGTTTTACTGCCAGTTTTCTGGTTCATCCATTATAAGTTGTAAAAGTTGAGAAATAAATATGATATTGAGAAGTGTCTTTATTTTTATTGTTATTTACTCGACAATCACTCATTTTATTTCAATTTTTGAAAATGCATTTTCAGACATAAAATTGCCCTTTTTAGAAAGTTTACTATTAGGTTTGTGGTATTGAAAATTGAGAAAGTTTATTGGCAGTTTTCTGGTTTGTCTATTATAAGCTGTAAAAGTTAAGAAATAAATAAGAAATTGACAAGAAGTGTTCACTTTTTATTCTTATTTACTCGATAATTACTCATCCTAATTAAATCATTAAAAATACATGTTAAAGACAAAACATTGTAAAAGGGCAAAAATACTACTTTTTGGTTTCTGATATTCGTAGTTCTTTGGTTGTAAGTTAAATAATAAATAGAAGTTTAGCAAGAAGTGTCTTCACAATTAGTAATATTATTCAAGAAATTGGATCACTGAAAATGTATATTAAAGACAAATATATAAACTTTTTAAAGTGTAGAATTATGGTTTGAATCTATGTTTGTAATAAGTTATAATGTTATTTAATAAATAGGATTCTGATAAGATGTGTCTGCACCTTTTATAGGCGCTCTCATTACAACATTGTATATTAATGTATATTAATTACAAAACTATGGCTCTTTAGTATTTATTGCATAATTAAATTTAAAATTAATATTTACGGCCGAGTAATGTACTTTTAGCTTTTCGCAACTCCTAATAGATGGCAATAGAAATTGTTAAATAATTAATGCTATTTGTTGAGATAGTGATTGGTGTAGATAGTGTTGAAATTATGTAGGTGACTAATTATGTAATTTAAATAAGTTGTGTTAATGTTTCTATATCTTCTATTAGTCATACTATGACATTGACAGTTAATTTTAGGTTAAAATTTTGAGTGTATAGTTTTTTTTTCTTATTTGGGGGGGCCCTGTTCTTTGGATGTTTCTGTATTTTGCGGTGAAATTCAAGTGTAAAACTGGGGGCAAAGATGGACTTGCAGACGATGAAACCTCGGCAGTTCTCGGGACAACTGTACAAATATACCAATGTGATGAAGGGATGGCAGTATAGGTACTTCATGGTTGATGGTAGCTCTGGCCACTTGCACTATTACCTGTGCGAAGGGGAGAAACCTGATGGGGCTATACCCAGGGGTTCAGTACATTTAGCAGGTGCTGTGATCTGCCCGAGCGAGGAAGATTCAAAGACTTTCACTGTGAACTGTGCTTCTGGGGATATGCTCAAATTGAGGGCCTCAGATGCGAGGGCCAGACAGGAGTGGGTCAACGGATTGCGGGCTGTGGCTGAATCGCATACAAAGGTTGAAATTTGTGCATGTTTAATTTTTTTTTAGTAATGAAAATGTGTTTCAGTCTATTTGTGTGAACAGCACTCCATTGCCTCCAAGGGAGCATCTGGCTGTGCTTGATGCCATCGGCTGCGCCAAAGCTCAATTGCAGAGAACCGAATTAGCAGATACAACGCTTTGTCGAGCCTTGGAGTCTTCCAGCGCGTCGTTCTTCACTGATCCCAATCTTCTGCTGCTGAAAGCCACTTCAGCTGCATCTTTGCATTGCCTGTTCCAGTGCTTGAACATTCTGCAGAGGAATCAGCACCAGCAGCAGGCGCGGACCGGGTTTGTGATCGACGACGATTAATACATTTCGAGGGCTAGACGTTATCTGTACGCTTTGAGGAGGTGGCTCTGCTACACGAGGGAGCATCTAGACTAGATTTAAGAATCTTCAGTACTTTCCAGTATCTTAACTATTTTTTAAGTATCACGGCTGCAGTGCTAACAATCATTTGAAGAATCAAAAGAACGTTCTGGCCCGCTACAAGAGACGCCAACGCTTATTTCTTAAAAGACAACAAAAATATAGCAACCGCATGTATCTTCAAGAAGCACACATTTACGAAAAAAACGAAATTTCATTCTACCCCCCTCATTTTTATATCCTTTTTTAAATGTGATAACGACTTGTATAAATTATATTTTACATCGCAGCTATTCAATCATTATGTAATTATAATAAGTGATAATAATTATTATATTCTCCTTTCGTTGTTGTGATGATGATCAAAATAAGTAATTTTTTGTAAATATATATAAAGAAAAGAAATTAATTAGTAATAATTGATATTTTATGGTAAATCCAATAAGTCTTAAAATAAATATATTCTACAAACAAATTATCGTTTTAAAAAAAATCGTTTTTCTCTTTTTTATTATTAATCCTTAAAAATACTTGACTCGACCCGAATTGACAAAATATGATTACTTCTTGGCGAAGGAGATTTTCATGGCGTGCGTAGGAGTAATTTTGAAACCCTGAAGCGCCTCCTTCGCGGCGCCGGATTGCAGCTCGTTTTCGAACTCGACGAAGGCGATATCGTGACGATTGGGCACGAGACGAACCTCTTTGAAGCCGGGGAATTGATTGAATAACATGGACAGCATCCGTTCGCTGGTTTCGTCCGGTAGATTGGTGAGGAAAAGGATTTGATTCGGAGGTTGTTCGGCGTTGTTTCCACCGGGCACCCTGTTCGGGTCCTTATTCTTTTTCTTCTTCTTAGGTGCCTCATCGTCTTTCGATGGTGGCGGTCTCACCTTCTTAGGCCTTTCCGTAAACGTTCCCTTCATCTTAGCTATAATATCTGAATCAGTTTTGCAGTATTGTATCCTCTTAAAAAAAAGCAATCGATTAATATAACAAATTCTCGAAAACCAAATCTAAGTATTTACCATAGCTTTATCATAAAAAGGGAAACCCTGCATTGATCGGAGAGCGCTGGTGGCGCTCTGGATCTCCTTAAAGATAACGAAGGCCTGTCCTCGCAACTTCAAAGTCCTCATAGCTACTATATCAAGGATCTGTCCGAACTGAGAAAAGATTGCATATAAGGACTTCTTCAGTTCAACCTGCGAGATCTTCTCGTTCAGGTTGTTTATGTATATAGTATTGTTCGGCCTGATGTCCATGCTAACAACAAAAACACATTGCAGAGGTTAGGTTTGTAAATATCTTAACAGTAGCTCGGAAAGTCTTCGTCTGAGATAAACCTTACCTGATTTGTTTAATTTCAGCAATAGGTCCACGAAAAATATACTGGGTTCTTCAAAAATTACACGTTCGCGCGGAAATTATACAACGTTAAAGATTCGATGTAAACCGCATCACAAATGGCTTCCAACCAACTTCAGACACGACCAATATTTGTATATACAAGTACCAACTTAAAACTTTGTGTGTGAAATTATGCAACCAAACATTCATTCTCAAATAGCGAAGCGAAGATTTTATTAATTAAATTAACATATTAATCAATGTGACTGGCAAATGCGCCCTAGCGCACGCTAAGTGTTGAGAACGTCGCTGCCGATAGGTGGCTTCGTCGAGGGAGAGGAGAAGAAGAAGAAGAAGAAGAACATATTAATGATGTTATAACAATATCTCATAAACATTATTAATAATGGATTAAATTTATATGAAATTTGTGCAAATTTATTAAAGTACCAAAGAAATCTACTAAAAGTTAAATAACAATTTAGTAGTAATAATATATATTTCAATATTGTTTAGTAAAATATTTTTAAAAGTTTATATAAATGTTTAAATTTAATTTCAGCTGTACTATATTCAATTGACTAATTTATAAAAATATTTTAATTTTTAAAACAATTTTATAACTTTTTTTTAAAAATTTGTTTGAGTTTTGTAAAAGTTTATTTGTGATTGTTTTTGTTGAAACTTTGTCAAATCAATTTTAAAGCTTTTTTCATCATCAAGCGATGCAATTAAATGAGACTATTAAATAACATCAATCAATCCGTGGATGAAACAAAGTAAAAATATGAAACGTCGGATTTACTTGCTTTTTGTTTTGCGTAGAAACAAATGAACTTTCCATTTCAAACTCCTCCGGTTCTGCCGAGAAGACGTCTCGAGTCTTGTCGTGTTGAGCTTTTGAAGGCTCGCTCTCGCGTTTTCCCCGCAGAGCAAATGAGTAATTGCTATGCAAATAGGAGTTTAGCGTTTGAATCGGTATTGCGATGAGGTGAATTGTGAATGCAATTAGCGTTGATAATAATTAAAAGAGTCGACGAGAATGGAAGAAACGCGGCGATGTGAATAAACGTTTCGGTTGTACGGCGGACGGATCCCGCGGTGATAATAATAAGCGGTGAAAAGCGCGCGCACGCAACCAAAGAGATGTTTTGATGAGAAGAACAAGATGATGGTCGTGCCGAGACGCGAAATTCTAATCCATCTCTCGGTTAATTAATAATAAATACTAAGAAAAATAATTTCGATTTGTTCGTTTCGTTTCATTTGAAAAGAGATTTGCGCTCAGGCAAAACAGTACGTTCGAATCAATTAACCCAAAACACAATGCGATTCCCATAATAACTTTCTACACGTAATCGACTATTGATTTCGGATTTGCCGTCGTCGTCGTCGTCTTTTTCTTCATTTTCATATCTCATCCTCCTCCTCCTTTTTACTCTTCAGCAACAACAGCCGCGTTTCCATTCGCGTCTCGTCTCTTTGAGCATTATTAATCTTGCACTGTGCATGATTATAGGCAATATTGTTCCATGGTTTGACCCCGGCGACCCGAGCAGCCAATGTTTATTATAAAATTGCAATGCATTCCGATTCAAATTATTGTTCGAGACATTACAACAACAACAACAACTATAAACTACGCGAGGGAAAGAGAGAGAGAGAAAAATAAAAACAGATTGTTTAGATATTGTATTAGTTTATTATTATATAATTATTGTTATTATTATTAATAGCGTGTGTTATCGGCGGCATTGGCGGTATTGTTGCATCGATGAGACTCTATTCATCCGATCGATTGAATAGTTTCGTTTTGAAACTGCCGCGATGCTCTTTGCGTGGATAGACAATGATAGCACTTCGACGTTTGCATCTCGGATGCGATCTAAACTGATTTGCTTAATTGCTTATTTGCATATATTGCGGAGCGATTAAATCAAAATTATACCTATTGTTCGAAACCTCAACATCTCATTCATTATTATTGCATTTTATTTGTTTTAACGTATTATTTGTCAATTTTTCAATATTCATGAAATAATACATTTTTAATATTTTTTTTTAAAATTTATTGGTTTCTGCAATTTTGTTTAAGGATGTGGAATATGTGAAGTTTAATAAATGTTTCTAATTTACAAAAAAAATTTGTAATGTGAAAATCGTTGTTCCTTATTTTTCAAATATTTGTCTTTTGGAAAATTTCAAAATGATATTTTTGTAATTTTCATGTTTAAAAAAAAAATTATAAATGAATTATTAATCATTTCTATGTAATTTTGAAAATATTCGATTTTTGGTAATTTTTATGTGTTTTCCTATTGAATTTTTAGTAATTTCCATATGTATTTTTGAAAATATTAGATTTTTCGTAATTTCTATGTGTTTTTGCAAATATTTGAAAAATTAATTTCCAATTTAATTTTTAATAACTTACTTTTGATCATTTCTATGTTTTTAATAATGTTCAATTTTTGGCAATTTTTAGTAATTTCTAATTGATATTTTTCTCCAATCTATTACATATAATTAATATTTAATCAAAGAACATAATTCAAATATTAGATGTATTGGAAATCCGAAAATGCGATTAGTTGGATCACGAATTGATGGAAGTATAGATGAAATAGTGTTTGATTTATCGTGATCCGATGAAAAGGCGATAATTCATCGGACGGAGGTGAGTAATGGCGAGTTCATTAAAATCAATTTTCCCGAAATATATTAATGAACCACTTTATATCGAGACATAAGGTCGAAAGTTGGATAGATTTGGGAGGGGAATCCCCTCGGGGCGACGCGCTGACACTAAATCATCGGAAGGCCGAAAACGAAATATCAGAAACCAATTACGTTTCGGCGCTGACCGTCCTTTGATACTAATTTCACACCTATTTGTTAAAAGAAAACTAGAGTCGAACGCACATAGTCTTTAGACTAAAATGCATGCACGCTCGAGAATATCCGATGCGCGAGAAAAAGAGAGATGAAATCGTTTGAAAGAAAGATGGAGAGAATTATTATTCTTATGAATCCGTTCGTAGCACGTGGAATTTAATACGTCTCTAATGTGTGTCGTAACTCGGGCCATAAAGTTTATTGATTTATTCCGACGTTTCAGAATGGAAAGAATCCTTTTCACATCGAACAAGTGTTTTATTATATAGTAGATACTCTTGCCGTCGTTGTTGTTCTTAACGTTGTTTGCTTGTTGTCGTAGTTGTTGCTGTTGCTCTACGAATACCAGAAGGTTGAGTGTAGTATGAAAGAAAAAATGAAAATAATTATCTACCAATAATTATTCATAAAGCACAACCAAACGTCTCCTCTCCCATTTTCCAGCCACGCACTTTCTATTCTCAAGCAAATCAATTTTACTTTCAACAATTTATAAACGTATTGACTGCAGACAAAGGCTCAAAAATTTATGAAACTATTTTATAACTTGCATCAATTTTCATATTTTTATGTTATATTTCTTTTTATAAATTTAAATCAATTTCTTGGAAGTTATTAGAAATTTTAAATCTTGTTAAAATTCTTCGAAAACGGATTTCCTCGAATCCGAAAAAAAAAAAATATCATAAGAATGCATTTAAAAAATTGTTTACCAGAAAGTCGTCGTCTGAACAACGTGACGATTTATTTGTCACATCTGAAAAACATCCCAGCATTCCGTCGTACAAAAACCAAGTTGAATCTGTAAATGCAAATGAAAATACGTAGAAAATAATTAATGCACCGAGATGCGAAGGCGCGGAGAGTTTCGTAAGAGCTCATCATCATCATCATCGAAACCGATCGGTTCGGTTCGGATCGAAGCGGGAAAAGAAAAACGCGTGTCCCGTATTTGCATTAATCGCCGTTCGATTATCCGAAAATCACCTCCGGCTTCGCTCGGCTTAATTGAATAACAAAAAAAAATACATATTTCAATCTATATATATCTTCATATATACGCACGTATAGGGCATTCGGGAGAGGTGTGGTAAAGTAAAATATTCATGAGATTTATGATGATTAAATTATGTTTGGGGAGATCGAATTTTTTTTTTCTTTAATCAATTAAGATGTAAAGAGAAAATATTACAATTTGATTCTTTCAATTATCAACACATTCCATCTAGATTCGAGAAAAAAGTTTTCATTATTTTATTTTCATTATTTAAACACGTCTAATATTAATTACGTAACCCACGACATTTGAATCAATTACTTAACAACAGAAAAATGTAATTAAATGATTGAATACTCAAATCAAAGCTGAAAATATCACATTTCAAACGAGTCTACCCGCAAGTTTGTGCTATCATCGACTAATCTTTTATTGAAAAAAATGATAATTCCGAAAATGCATCATCTTCATCTTTTATTTAATTACAGGATAACCACGCCAAATATTCACATATTTGAATAAAAATTGTAATGTGGAGATTGTAACATTTTACCTGAAAAAAGCTTGAATCAATATTTCAATTTTGATAGTACTTGAAAGTTACTGAAATTTTGTGCAATTTTTATAATTTTTTTTACAAACATGACTTTAGCCGAAACCTAATAATGTAATTGATCAAATACTCAAATAAAAGCTTAAAATCTCACCTTTCCAACAAGTCTACTCGCAAGTTTGTGCTACAACTGTAAAAAATGATAATTCCAAAAATGCACCGTCTTCAATTTTTACTTAATTACAAGATAATCAAGCCAAATATTCACATATTTTAATAAGAATCGTAAAGTGGAGATTATCACCTATTATCTAAATTTCGATTTTGGTAGTATTTGAAAATTACTGAATTTTGTGCAATTTTTATGATTTTATTTACAAACATGATTTTAGCCGAAACCGAATAATGTAATTGATCAAATACTCAAATAAAAGCTGAAAATCTCACCTTTCCAACGAGTCTACTCGCAAGTTTGTGCTACAACTGTAAAAAATGATAATTCCAAAAATGCACCGTCTTCACTTTTTACTTAATTACAAGATAACCAAGCCAAATATTCACTTATTTTAATAAGAATCGTAAAGTGGAGATTATCACCTATTATCTAAATTTCGATTTTGGTAGTACTTGAAAATTACTGAATTTTGTGCAATTTTTATGATTTATTTTTACAAACATGATTTTATCATTTTTACTTAATAACTCAAAAATTAAACATTTTATGTAGATTAATGAGTTCTATCTTATTTCGTTTTAATATTTTTTTTCATATTTCAGAAATGCTCTACTATTATGAAAATTATTAACGCAATAAAGGTGAAGTAATTTTACGTATCATTTTTATGTTGTCTATTTCTTAAAAAAAATCTTTAGATACAATAATTTTCCAATTATTTGATTGAATATGAATGTGAAATTGTTAAATGAAATAATGATTTTGTTTGGACTGCGATAACGTAACGATTAAATTATAGTAAATGAAAAAGCTTGCAACATGTTATTATTAACAAGGAGAATTAACAACGAAGAAATCAATTACAGCGTCAAGAAAACAAGACAATAAAAAAGCAACAAGAATAACAACAAAAATGCTCATTGCTAATTATGGGATATTACGGTTCCCGACTCGTGATCGAGTGAGTTACTGCTTGTAAAGTAATCAACGATTAAAATTAACGTTTAATCTGTTGGAATCGATCGCTCGAACGTCCGATTTCTAACGTGGAAACCTGAGCGGATTGTAATTATTATTTATTGTCCATTAAATCTCTAAAACTATGCTATGCGCTGCACAATGAGTTATATCGAGTTATTCAGTTATGAACGTAATTTCAAAGTTCAAGAAGCAGAATTTTTATTTTATTTTTTTTAGAATTATTATTGTTTTCTTGCAATTGAAAGATTACGCGGATAATGGAAAATCTGTATAAATTATGTATTAATGCGAGTGCAGATCGAAATCAAATTTGATTTACAACTTGCGGAAATTTAATAATTCCAGAAAGGTTAATCATTGAAGTTTGATAAAATTGCATTAATAAATCACTGAAATATCATGGTATTTACAACAAAATATTACAATTGCAAATGAAGATGGACTAAACGATTAATACAAATAAACTGTATACTTTCAAAGTATTATTTAATTATCTATTAATTAATTATTTTTGTTTGTTTGAATGGTGGAAAAGAAGACCGTTTTAATTATTTCTTCGGGTCTTCGCATAAATCGGCGGCGAGCGTGTAAATAAATCGTCTTGTGCATCGTTTTCAATGCATTGCAAATTATTGACCTTTCGCCCGAAGAAGCGGTTGAATCTCAAATAAGTTGTGCAAAAATGGATTGGGTAATCGTTGCAGGCCCTGCCCCGTTTCATCCAATTCGAGAGAAGACGTTACCAGTTACATAAACAGCCGGCGAGCGTAAATTATCCACTTGCAACACGCACCAGCATGCAAGCAATAAAATCAAAAATGTTTACAAGTTTACATTCATCATTAAATAAGGAAAACAAATACAAGAAAATCGAAATTTTAGAAAGCCACAAACGCTCTTTTTGAACAATAAAATTAAGTATTTAGATTTTACTAAATTTAATTATTATTTTTAAATATTATCTAAGTAAATTATGAATTATGAGACAAAAAGTATTCATATTTTGACGTTTTCAAATTGGAGACTTTAATGCTTGATTAAGACAGATTCAAAAATTTATTTATATTCAATAAAACAAATAATTTTTATTTAAATTATTACTGAAAAAACAATATTTTCATTTTAATTTAGATGAAAATCAATTTATTTAGTTTATTAAAAATATTGATTAAATTATGAAATTATTTTGTTATAAATTTTTTCAAGAAATTATATATATATATTTTGTTAAATTATAATTATTATTTAAAATAAAAAAAAATCATGTTTTTGGTTGGAATTTGTATTGAACAATTTGGGAAATATTTAGGGAATATTTGCCAGATTAATTTTGGGGATTGATTTTATTTAGAAATAAGAATAATTAAAGATTAATTAAATAAAGGTAAAATAATAAAAAAATAATTTTAATATTATATGAGTTATCTATGGATGCGTTGCTAAGGGGTTGTTAGGTGTTGTTGATTTTAGTTTGACGTTTCTCGTGAGTGTAAGTTATAAGATTTGCTAAAGACACTGTTGATGTGTGCAGTGTTGGTGGAAGATTTGGGGGGCGGCGCCGCGGTGGGCGGTTTGATGAAGAGCGGCCTCCGAGGAGGTCGTGGATTAGCTGGAGATGATCGAGATTAGGAGAACGGACGAATGGGACGTGGGGTCCGGTTCGAGGGGGGACCGTGCTAAGGCTGGTGGCTGGCGCCGAGCCTCGGTGGAAGAGCGAACCAAAACCGGATCGCCGGAGATGATCACAGGTGATCGGTGGAAGCTGGGCTCAGTACCAGTGCGACCACCGAAGTGCCGCTCGTTCCGATCACAACCACACACACACACACATATACACAGACACCACACATATCATACATGAACAACACTCACACATAAAACACGCACTCGATCTTTTCTTCTCTCCTCTCTCACTCTATTTTTTTTCTTTTTCCCTCGTGTGTGTGCATGTGTCGCTCTCTCTTTCCTTTTTTTTTCTCTCGTTCACACCGACACTCCAACATCAACAACAAACAACAACAACAAGAGGAAGAAGAATAAGAAGAAGAACAACAAGACCGGACGGACGACACGCACTCTCATTCATTTGATCCCCAGTCATTCACTAGCCCATTCAATGTCTTGAGATGTTCCGCGGCCCGTGACATCGGAATGCCGCGATCTAACCTCAGCAAGCCGGACAAAAAAGGTCGGTACCACTAACATAATTAAAAATAAATAAAATAAAAACTGATGAACCGAAAGCAAGAACAATGTGCGCTTTATGAAAATTGTATTAAAACCATTCGAAACGATCCCCGGAGGAACGAAACTCGCTGGAGACTTTAACGCTCGCATAGCACACTAACCCAATAAGCGCGCAAATCGCTAAACACCGACGATTCAAAATGCAAAGCTCTCATCTTCATTAATTAACAGTAATTTAAATTTAAGATTACATAATTTTTAATTTTGCGCCGTTTATTTTATTAGATTTCAAAATATTTAATTTGAAACCAAATATTTTCATTGATTTTTTTTTGTTGTAAATTCGTTTATAATTGTAAATAACATTCAAATAATGTATTTTTAATTAATGATTTTTATTCGCGAAGTAATATTTTTTTTTATAAACTTCAAAATTTCATTAAATATTTAAACTTAAACTAACAAATCAACCAAAATTATTATTATTCTATTTTATTTAATAATAAAATTTATTTTTAGTAACAATTCTAGTGGAAAAATACTTTAGAAATTAGATTGTACATTTTAGTAACTACGTTATGGCAGTACATAAATTTTAGTATTAGAGACAATTGGTAAATATATTATTGGATACATTTTATTTTAAATAAATATTTTAGTAATAATTATTAATAAAATGTTTGACAGAAAATTATTTAATTTTAATATTTTTTTAATTACTTCTCTAATTGGTGCTATGTTTTGAGATAAAGATAAAATTTCATTAAATTTTCATTTTAGTCAATAAATAATAAAAATAGTAAATAAAATTGTAGTTGTTTTTATATATTTTTTTACTATGCTGAACAAATAAACATAATAAATTAAGTGTTATTGTATAATTTTCAATATTGTGAAATCGGATAAAGAATTTATTTTCGAACAATACTTCTTGTGTCCGGTGACATCAACGCGCGCGGTCGAGAACGTGTTCAAGTTTCAGAACATTTAAAAAACGCTGTCATTTAGATATTTCAACATTCCAACAAGAATCTTGAGTATATTTAAAAATATTTCAGGAATTTGAAAGGAAGAGCAAAGCAATGGAACCTTGGATTGCATAGATTTTTAACTCATCTTCAACGATTATTTCCATTTAAAAGATGGATACAATTTCACTTGAATTTATTCAGTTTTAAATATATACAAAAATGTTAAATTATATAAGAGATTGAGTATGTAATGAAACTGTTACAATAAATACTAGTAACAAATTATGGTTGGTTTTATAGGGAAATGAAAATGTATGTTTTTTTTAAATTGTTTATAAGGTAATGAGGTAATTGCATGGTCAGTGGTCGCGAAGAATGGAGAGTAATACGTAATATGTAGTTTGGTCTTTGATAAATTTTAGTTTATTTATCATTCTGAAAGTGTAAGAAAGAAAATTTGAGCTTAAATTAACGTTTCTGTTTGGAGACTTCAATGCTCGATTAGACAAGGAACCCAACATTAATAATTTTCTTATTCATTCTACAATTAATTATTGAAAATTATAAGAAAGTAATAAATATTGTTTAGTTTGTTGGAAATTATTAATTAAGAAAATTATAAATGATTTTTGTGTAAAAATGTAAAAATATGGTAAGAAATGTAAACAAAACTTGACCATTTGTTCGGAAAGAGTAGAAAAACGCAACCGGCCGAATGGAATGCATCCGTCGGAAATTGATTTCTAATTGGATTTTCGCTTGCATTCATTCATCGCTAAACGGCGAACGATCGGTTTCATTCATTCTGCATTTACAGAGATAAAAGTGAACGCAAAGAACCCAAAAAAAGAAGAATACAAGCGATTTAATTAAGTTTGTCGTGTTCCGAGAATCCCGTCGTTTATTTGCAGTTCCATCTACGAACCAGAACACAAATGTGGATTGGAAAATCGAGAGTCTCGCGCAGAAACGAAATAAAACGTTTAAAAAAACTAATAAAATAAATATGATGCGCTTGATTTCTAATGGTATTTCGGAGACGAAGAAAATAATGGGAATGAATGAAAATGGAGATAAATAAATGAAAAATATTTAAAAGGACGTCGCAGTTATGGTATTTTTTTAGAAATCACTGCTCGCCTCTCCTCACCGCTTTTGGTCCGAGCCGCATTCGTCCGATTCCGGAAGAAATACTAATAACAATAACTTCCACCTGAAAAAAAAGTAAATAAAAATAAGATTTTTCTGCGTTTGATTCAGGAAAAAAAAAACTTTCGCTTCGGAACGTACACTAATTTCAGATCCGTCGTTTCCCATGCGTGGAATCGTAATAATGGTATTGCTGTTATTCAGTTAATATCCAACTAAATATGAAATTAAAGATGCGTTGCTTTTTGTGGGTTTCTCTCTGTCTTTCCTTTACACTTTACACATCGGTGTGCGTTTCTCTTTCTTCGTCTTTCTCAGTTCGCGCAGTGCACGTGTAAATGGGAACGAATGAAATGAATAAAATCCCCCAGCGAAGATTTTATGGACTGTGACAAAACTGTTAATTAACATACCGATGATATCGTTCTGCTTTATAAATGGAGAGACGAGTCGCCATCCTCGTGTATTCCCCATCGTTCATTTTCATTTAACGTTCCTTCGTGAGGAAATACGCGCAAAAACGATATTCGCTGAAGTTGCTGCTACTTCTTCCCTTCCCTCAAGACAACTTTACCACAAGATAACGTACACATACAGCTACCGAACATACCTACTTAATTAAACTTATCCTCAATATTTTAACTGCTAGATTTACTGCATTTCCATCTTAATCTTAAGTTTTTAAACAATATTTTCAAAATGTATTATACAATAATTATAAATATAAAAATTAATTAATTAAAAAAAAAATATTATACTTTTTCAATAATTAAATAAAAATTAAAGCAAGTTAATAAAATTATTAATTAATTAATTATAAATGAAATGAAAATTTCGTTATTCGTTATCAATCTATGTAAGGAGAAACTATTTATTGCTTTTTTTTCTTTTCAATTCTTACTTAAGTATGTTTTAGTTTGAGCATCGTTATAGGTATATCGCCCATAAAGTCTAAACACGATTACACTATGTTACTTAACTTAAGTATTTTTTAATGGATTTTCAGATAAATCAGCCGATAAAAAGAAACTAATCATGTCCATCTTACGTCAACGTTTAGTCTAATCTCTCCTCTCTCACAAGAAGTTTCAAACAAGTTTATATATATGTAGTTAAATTTAAGAAATAAACTGTATTTTTCGAATATCTCTGAATGTTTCAAAGTTTAGTTAAGCAATAATTTTCAAATTTGGTGATTTCTATTAATGGATCAACAATTTCAATGAACACAAATAAATATATTTTAAAATGATTTCAATAATTTAACTCTGTCACTGTAAAAAACGAAACTATTGTGTATTATTATGGCGTATTTTTGTAATATGATATGGCGGATATATTCGCCGCTCGCTAGCAATTATCGTTTCAAACAAAAATGTAAAACTGAATTATTTCACCAAAAGTGGAATCAAATTAAGTTTAGTTTAAATACATAATATTGTAATAGTTGCATCATTCTGTATTATTAAATCCGATCAGTTTTCTAGAAAGAATGAGTCAAAAATAGGATATATTTTTTACTTTACTTAAGTTAAGTAGTTTGCGGTTTGGCACCTTCGAACCATCAGAATTCGACCGGATTTCGCCTACAATACAAATATCTTTGCTCAAGTTAAGTAATCCTTTCAGCGGGATATCGCACTAATTGAGGATGATGAATTCGGGAGAAGTGAAAACCAGCGTTACATCAATTAACGCGCGTTTGCGTTTTCAATTAGCGCGGCCTGGGAATTACACGGTTCCATACCGTTCATCCTAATCCTCATCATCATCCACCTCATCATCAACATCCTATGATGATCTTCTATTCCGAATTGAATCCGGATCACGCGCTCAATTTATCAACGCCCGTCGTAATTGGCCGGGCCATTAATTAGCGCCTCGCGAACAGGCGAAAAAAGTCATTTATTAACCACTTAAATACGAATTAGAAAGATGAAGAGAAAAAAACACACTATTTGTATTTATATTTGGTTTTCACGCTCTTCCCGAAATTATTAATTACGAGAAACCCGGGGTTAAGTAAAATAAAGCGACGTTTCGTGATTTCCACATTTCGTTTGTAAACAGTTTGGAAAGGAATCCAGAACGCATCTTTGGAAATACGCATTATATTAAGAGTAATTGGAGTTTCGTGATTACCCAATATTCGTAATTTTCGACTACTTATTATTAACTTAGAAATAAACTTAAGTAAAGTTTCGTGATTAACCAATGATAATGTTTCGAACAACAAATATTTACTAATTATGAAAAAAGTAATTACAGCAGTTGCTTAAATTATTAATTGATGTTTCAAAAGTTAACGAAAGTTAAGCAAAATAAAGATTCCAGTAATAATTATTAAATTAGAAATATACTAATTTCAAAAAGTAATTACAACACTTGTCGTAACAAATTTGTATTAATTGTTGTTTCGAAACTTAGGAAAGTTAACTTGAACAGATTTGTGAAATAAAAACAGAGACAATTTGCAATTAATTAATTTAATTAATTTATAAATAATTACTCAGATTAATTTACAAAATAATTACAACAAAAAATTGTTACTTTCGAAATAGCATTCGTTTGGATGCACAAGAGAATCTTTATTCGATTTGCCCAGAACGAAGGTTGTTTGCTGTGTGTTCCAGTTCAAGATCAAGTAACTTTTATGAACCAATTAATTTTTTGGATCCAATTAAAAAAAAACTTGGCAATGGAAAAGAAAGAACCGTTTAACAAGGAAGATCAGATTTCATAACTTAATTAGTTCGAAAGGAATAATGATTAATGGACTTTATTACCATTAAAATTAAACTAACACAGACAGAAAAAAAAGGAGTTATTAATTAAATCGAATATGAAAGCAGATATCTGCATTTCCCAATAAAGAAAATGCCACGTTGTAATTTAAAAAAAAAAAACGAAACTAGTTATAGCACTAAGACATATTTCTTTAATAAATTAATTTTAGATGAAATTAATAGCTGAAAATTAAATTTACAATAAGTATATTATATAACAGATTACATAAAAAAAATAATATTTGTATAAAAAGTTATAATTGAATTATTTAAATCGCAAATCCGTGTTGCGTAAAATAAATGATGTTTGTTGGCTTTTTGATTCGTGAAAATCCATTCAATTTTATGGCGAGGATTGAGCAACTAAAGAAGTGAATACAAAAAAAAACACATCATGCAATAATTATAAATGGATGTGTTTTTTTTTGTCCTGTTCCCAAAACCAAAATACAGAATAGTTTTTGGCGCCCGTTACTCGCATGTTTGGTGTGATCAATTAATCAAGATTCGAATGAGGATATAAAAAAAATATAAAATAAATAATGAAAACACGAGATGCGAAGTGATCTTTGTTCAATTCTGTAGGAGAATTGAAATGTTAGTGACAATACGAAAATATTTAGCAATTAGTCTTTTTGGTAACGCTTTTTTTTATTTAAATCTGATTATTTGGAAATATTTTAATTTTTAATTAATATATTTAAAATTAATTATTAATATTTTAAATAATTTAATGAGTCAATACTAATTTATTAAAAATAATTTATTTTTTTCGTTCATTTTATTTGAAATTTATGTTTATTTTCCATAAATTTATGAAATATATAAGAAATTCTTTGATTACTTAATGAAGCTTTTTATTAATACGTTTTTACAATTTTGTGCAAAAATTTTCATTTTATATAATATTTAAATATCATATTTTGTATTAATACATTTTTTGTAATCTTATAATTAACAAAAAACACAAAATTTATAAAAAAAATAAAAATTCAAATGAATTGAAAAAATGATTTGAAATTTGATTATTATATTATTTAATATCTAATGCTGTGAAATACATTTGTTATATAATGATGCAAATTGAATTATTTCGAATTAGATTTGTGTGGATTACTAAAAAGGTCCTCGGGTTATATTGTTAAAACACACATTGCATTAAGTGGAACAAAAAAAATATTCTAATTTGTTGAAGTAAAGGATACAAAAAAAAAATAATAACTGGATCGAAATTGTGAATCAATCAAATAAATAATCAATTACATTTTTTTTTCTTGTTGCGTAATTAAATTTGCATTCAAAAGGATTTTCGTTCTTCAAATATATCTAGATTTTTTTTTCTCTCTCTATCTGTTTGCTGTAGATCGACGTGTTATTAAATCGTGAACTAAATGTGCCGACCTTTCACTCATTACAAAGCGATTATTGCACGGTATTAATGTACGTGATGCATAGGTAAAAAAATGGAGATGATTGCCATTTTAATTGAGATGAAATAAGAAGATGGAATAAGGAAGAGCAGGGATGGAATGAAACTAACCGGGAATTAATCATGACAGTAGCTGTTCGAGAGGCAGGCCAGAAGGAAGAAATAACGTCGCACGGATAAGAAAACGTATATCAGAAGGTAATAATCGTTGTGTGTGCAATACAGAAGAAGCCTGTAAACGCCAATAATCGTTCCTCGCTCTTTAAGTGCTTCTCTTGGTACAAGTGAAGAAAACGCACATGTACACGTGATATCTTGAAATCCCTTTTATATATATTATACACACGGCACACATATATTCCAGTCTTGTATATATAAACTCGCATGTATTGGCTGGGATGTAAAAAGGAGATAGAGATGTTGGGTAAAAGGACAAAAAGATCTTCCAGTAATTACTAAATTAAATTATGTCTATGCCTCGGCCATATTAGCAACGACACGTCGACTCATCTTCTTTCGATGGTAGTTGACCAACTGACAACACAATTCACGACACCGATGAAGACAGAACTGGAAGAACGAAAGGTGCAGCACGAATAGAGCAAAAAAAAATACAAATTGAAAAAACTAAACGAATCCAACATTTTTAATACTCGTTCGCACGAAGGCAGAAAAGAAGGAATTGTTAGTTTTTTTTTTATACTGTTTTAAATTTTATTTCTTACTTTATAACGTGAAACCCAAGTTATTTCCTTTTTTCTCTTTAAACGATGAGAAACACTAATATGGAATTGTATTAGTCTCTGATTTTCAATTTGTAGCTTTTTTTAACTCATAAAACGTCAAGGCGGATATATCCGCCGCTCATTCACTTCAGAGTAAATATTCACAAAAAAATAAATTATCCTTTAAAACCTTCTTAAAGCCTTATAATATTTCTAGAATAGTAAATTCTCATTTAGTTTAAATCCTATATTTAGAACAAAGAAAATATATTTTTTTAAATTTGCTTTGTTTCCTAAGAAAATCTGTAGTATTTTTAATGTTAATTTTTTTGAATTAATTTCGAGTTGTAAACATACAGTTTAATTATTTTTGAATTTGTAACAAAGTAAATACGAACACCTCTGTGATGATTTAGGAGATTGCTCTGAAACAATGGAACGACTAATTACGTCCGCCGCAGGACCAGAATTAGAAGGCGATGATTCACGGACTAAAACAAACGAACGAACAAACAAACAAACAAGAAAAAAACAAGAACGGAGCTTCATCGTCGTCTGTATGCGACATTAAAACGCGCGTTGCATTAATATAATAATTCTAATTGAAATGAAAATTTACATACAGACATAAATACATCTTCGGGCTAACAACTTTCCATTATGCCGGGATATAAATTAACTCCCAACCGAACGCACACATATGTACACAAATACATATACGTATATTATGTGTACGTGCATATAAATACGAACAGAAATAAAATGCACATTTATTCAAAACCAATAACGATCCAAACGCGTTTCGACTTATGCAATACCCCTTTCGAACGCTTACGCAATCACCGGTTATGCAGAAACAATTGATAATGGATGGAGAGAACAAAAAAAAAGGGAAATAAAACTTAGAAATGTTGGTAATAGAATGCTCAGATGAAGAATAAAAGAAATGATTTTTTTTTGGAAAAACACAGATGGTTTTTTTTTTCATTTGCTGTGCATAAACCTGATGGATTTCTATACGTGTTCAGATTTACTATTTGCTAACGCGAATTCATTAATGTATGAATAATTGTACAATCTCTTATTATTTATCATTACTAAACGAAAATTATTTATTTATATTATGAAAAATAAAATTAAGCTGTAAAAAAATCGAAATGTTTGTTGTCTCCACAATATTTGCAAGTATTACATACAAACTTAAATCTTATACTAAATATCGATAAATAAAAATTAAACAAATATATTGAAATAATTGATATTAGAAATTTACGTAAAATGTAAGTTACATTAATGTTTGTATTTATTGATGAACTTTAAATAATAGTTAAATAAAAATTAAGTGAATTATAATTATTTAAAATTAATAAATTAATTTATTTTTTATTAAAATTAATAAAAAATTACTTTAAGAGACATCTATGATTTTTTAATAAATTGAAATAATTATAATTTATGAAATCATTTATGTATAAAAAAATAATTTAATTAAATGATGATGTAAATGCTTAGAAAGTTGAGTTATATTTTGAGTAATGGGTGAAGAATTGTTTTGAACGTTAAAATTAAACAAATTGCGAAGGTAGAGAAAGAGACAGAGAGAGAGAAATGTAATTGGCGTGGCAACGTTGAGGAATGTAGATGAAATAACTGAATCATAACAATTCCATTTAGCTAATTTCATTACCGATCCTTAATAAATGAAGTCGGAGATGAGATGAGATGAGATAGTGTTTGTGCGCGAGTGTGTGTGTGTATGTAAGTATGTGCATTTGTATAGGAAGACCTCTCGTGGGAATCCCATGACCTACCTATTCGACTTTCGATTTTTTCTTCTTTTCTCTCTCCTCCACCTCCTCCTTTATATATTATATTATCTATTTTGCAAATTACACTACACTATACACCATACATACACAGAGAGTACATTGAGAATGGAGTGAAAGAAGGAGAGAAATAAAGATAGAGTGGGGTCTAGGTCTGAATAGATATAAATAGATATATTTTCAGTTATATTGTACGTGTTCGCGATATTGCGAACGTTATGTTAACGAACGACGCCGTAATTGGCATACGGCCTCACTACGTTATCCTCTACATGTCTATTTAGTCAAGAAGAAGACGAAGGCTCTCTTCCACTTCTCCTCAAAGCACAAACACTAGCCTTATTTCTCTCTATTCTCTCGTTCTCTTTCAGTTTTTTTTTCTTGTTTGTTTCCTCAAGGAACACCACCACCATTGCATTGGGAATAACCTAAAGAGACCACCACAACAGAAAACGATAACTGTTATTGTTATTTTATTCATATTGTACACCTGAATTCGGGCTCTGCAGAGATGCGGAGAGAGAGAGAGAGAGTCGAGATATAAAGGAAGGGCATTTCCATTTTCATGGAGCACATTACACGGCAATCATTCAAATGCGTGCAATCATTTGCACTCTCTGCCTTCTCGTGCACTACCTAACCATTACAACAATTTCACCTAATACAATGCATTTCAAACACCCAGCATAACAACAACTTACATGCTTTTACAAACTTTATTCAAGTTCATTATTTTTTATATATTAAACTATCATTATTTTCAATTAACTTCTAAAAAATAATTTTCTCAAGTTTTGTTATCTTTAATTTACTTTTAATCTACTTTATTTTAATTTTATTTATCTTCAGTAAAATTATTTAGATTAAGAAATTTTAAAACATTTTTTATAATTAGTAATTAACATTCCTTATTCTGAAGACTTGAAGAATCTCTGAAATTTAAAAACATGCAGTGATTGCATTGCCATTAATTCTAAAGAGAATAAATTAATTGATTTAAATCAAAATATTAATTCGGAGAACATAATTATGTAATTACAATACGAAGGATTTATCAATTATTACAATATAGATATGGAATTAATTGAGGGATAAAAATTATTAATTAATTTGAATTGATTTTTGGATTATTGGAAAATGGGATAATGGTAAAATATGGTTAATATTTGCATTGCGATGGGTTTAGTGAACTATTAGGTTGTAGTTGGAGAGATGTTGAAAGAGATTGACAATGCCTAGGACGGGAACACTTAATTAACCATGGCAACTGGTAAATAGATGCCGTCTTGCTATGGTATGGTTGCATTAACGAGAGAGGCGGCTGAGTGACATTTGAAGCCGACGATGGTCAGCAAGCAGCACTAATGGGGGGGCCCATACTAACCTACGGCGATGTCTTCTCTTCTCGCCTCTCTTCACTCTTCTCTCGTGACGCCATCACCATCTCTAACCCCATTCAGCCATTCCATTTTCTGACTTTTCCATGGCGCTTTCCTTCGTTCTCCGTTTCTGCACGTCCGCCGATTCAACAGCTCCGCGAATAAACAAACAAATAAATGAGCGAATGAAAGAAGTCATATGTACACGCGCACGCACATTAAACGTCCGCAAAAGGACGGCGAAATTCATTTATTATTCAGCGTTTTCACATTATTTACATTTCGGATTTATGTGCGATCCCCGAGAGATTTTATTGCCTTTTTCCATAAAATGCAGCAGCAATAGTAGTAGTTGAAGTGGAGAGGTAAGAGGTAAGTGCACACAAGTGGTAGAAGCAGGAGGCAACAACAGCAGCACCTCTGCTCTTACATCCTTGGACTACGAACGATGTTGTTTGATGTTGCTGCTGCTGCATCGAATCGAATTCGGTCTTCTGACTTCCTTCGTCGTTGTCTTACCTTCCTTGCGACGAGTTTCCTTTTCCTGCCGCCGGGGCTCATCCTCATCCACTTAGAAAGTTTATTACCATTTTCCACGTATGTCCTTTTATACACATACCAGATATATGTTTATTATTCCTTACACAACAACCTTTTATATAAATTATTTCGTCCCGGCCTCTCCTCGGGCGGCAGGACGTTTCATTTAAATTAATTACGCACCGAAGGCACATATTTTCCTTTCAGCGGTTTCTCTCAGCGCGTGCCTGAAATATCCAGTTCGCATTCTAACAGGAAAGAAGCCTTCGACGACAATGATGCTCGAGCATATTCGATATATTCCATTTGATACCGAGAATCTCTCGATTGATTTTATATCGCGTGTGCCGTAAAGATGCTCTTGTATATACATATATAAATACATACAGCATGCATGCATATAGTAGTAGTAGTTGGATGTGTATGTGTGTACATACTTAACTCATATCCGTTCATAAGGTGTAATATATTTGTAACGTTACACCTGCACAACAAGTGCCCGAGCTGAAATTTATTGCACACGCATGTTGTAACATTATATTGCCGTGTGCTTTTAGCGAAATGTCACACGGCCGAGCGATTAGGACAAATCGCACTATTTGCTTTGATATACGGCCGCGCGCACAATTTCATGAAAATTTATCTCATGTGCTTTATTACCGTCCTTCCCCACACACACACTCAAACATACACATGTATATACACGCAAACACTCACACTACAACCTAATGCAACAAACAGCGACAAAATGCATACTAATAACAGGACAAGCTTGAAGAGAAATCTTCCTAAAATCATCATCCATCAAAGAATACACTTTGCAATTTATTCCAATTTAAACTTTATTCATATTATAATTACATGAATAATGTCATAATCAATTGAAAAGAATATTTCGTGTACTTCAAGTAAAATAAATCTGTTGATGATTAATAGTTTCTAATTAGAAAATTATAATAATTTCGAAAAAAATAGTAATAAAAAATACAGTAATTGTTCAATACAATACAAGTTAAAATCAAAATTTCTGTTTTTCATTACATGATAATAATTTTATTAATTTAAAATTGTGATTAATGAAAATTTATAGTATATAAATAAAGTAATTGATATTTTTTCTTTGAGTTTCGATTGAATTTCCAAAGATGTAAATATAGAGATATAGTAAAAAGGCAAATGGTTATAGCGAATTAAAATCCTTATAGATAAACGATAATGCGTTTAAAGGAATAGAAATTAAAAATACTCGGCTTTTTCTTCTGCACGATGCGTTCATTTAAACAAACATCATTTGCTGCGAGTTAATTAAACTTAGATTAATTAAGCGCGCGTCCATTTTTTTTTCGTGATCATCGGTTATCTCTTATTTCCCATTTGGTACTCGTCATAGCTTCTTCAGTTTCAGTTTCTTTTTGCGCGGGCAATTTGAAAATGGCGCGGACGTGCGCGAATGCGAATTTAGTGCAATATTTATTTATAGCGTCGTTCGGTGCGTGTGTCTCTCCTACCTTTCCTCTTCTATAATCGGAACACGTATGCGCATTTATAGGCCTCGATGAACAAAGCCCGGAGACCGTTTATGGAGAACGTGGAAAAAGAGAGAAAAGCGAGAAGCAAACGGGAGTAAGCAGACGAAACCCATAGAACGAGATAAGCTGCAAAAGGTTAAATAATAGAACGAAATAAAACAACGGACGGACGACACTAAAACAAAAACGAGGACGAAAAAAAAGAAGCAAAAAGGAAGTGAAGCGATGAGAGGTGGAGGAGGAGGGCGAAACTGGACGGGGAAGGATTAAAGCCAATGCGAGAAGAAGAAGCGGACGCATGCAGAAAGAGTGCGTTTATATAATTAAAAGGAGTACTAATTAATTATAATTAACGATCGTGGGTAAAGTTTGCGTTCAGGAATGTTTAATGTGTGTTTCGCTTCTTGTGCTCGTCCTTTTTGCTCGTCCTCCGCATCGTCATCATCATCCGCGTTTTATTCGTCCTATGATCCTAGCTGAAAAAATCGGCGGCTGTCGATGATGATGATGATGATGTTCGCGATGATGATGATTGGCGATAAGCTGACCCGGGTTGCGTAATCGCCACATATTATATTCGATATAATACGCCTGCAGGAAGAGGAGATGAGACTAGAAGAGATGCGCCTCTCCGGTTTCCGACTGGACTTGGAGAAGAGGTCTAAATGGCGGAAGGCAGTCTAAATACGGGTCGTTAGATGAGCGCAAACGATCGCACATAATCTGATATTCAATCTATCCCACGTAGAGGTGCTTTATAGATGCGAGAGCCGTTCGAAAGCAATATTGCAACTTTGCATGTTATTAAATTAGAAAATTATGTCTAGTACACATACATCTGTGTCCATGCGGTCGCACATGTATCCGTGCACATATGAATCATGCCACGAAAATTTATACAAATTGCCTCTGCCTCTGCATGAATATTTATCCTAATATTAACAATAACAATAAAAATTCTTTTCCTTTCCCATTACACTACTATACCATTATTCTTATTATTACTACTATTTCGAAATATCCCGACCTGTACTTATTCAAATTCCAGTTGGTACCATTGTTTCCTAACCTCTGCACATTGACAGCTGACAGCTCGCATAGTTGACAATCAATTTACAACAAATAGATGGCGGCACCAACACAATCTTATCGAATTGCATTAACTAACAAATTTAAAAAAAAAACTCGACCTACTTAAGTGAGCTTTCGTCCTTCTGGGCCTTGGAACAACGAGCGATAAAAGGACTTTTAAATAAAATAAAAAGAATGCGAATTTTAATGAGTCTTTACCTACCACGAAATAAAAAATGTTCCGAGAAAACCTTGAGGAAATTCTCTCGCTACGAAAATATTTGCTAGGAAACTATGAACGAGAGCAAACTTGTCTCAGTCTCAAATACCAAATATACTTGCGCATTCCTATCAAGTTCTGTATTATATAGAACATTTACGCTGCATTTTTCTTTAATTAAATTATACTCTAGATTTCATAGCATTATTTTCTTTTCAAGCCAAGTAAGACACAAAAATTGATTTGATTTGTACATTTGTTTGCATATTTCCGTCGAAAATAAGTTGAGTCATTATTTATTGAATTGTGTGTTTGATTTAAAGTATGGACTAATTTAATTAAGTTTCGCTCGGTAATGAATCGACATTGTCTCGGTTAAAGACGAGGATATACGTGAGATGCAGATGGAATCGGCTTCGATGCGCACATGAATTACCGGCAATTAACTCTGATTCTTTCCCAATAAATCCATCCATCCCGGAGCCGTGAAACGGTCGTAATTAGCGGATAGATATAAATGCGAATTGGAAAAGTTGGATGGACGGATGATGGGAATGGATCTGCGGACCGGCAGTAAAACGGCAATAATTTTCATATTTCAAATTAAATGCGACGGGCGATTGTGCATGTTGATTGTTTTCGAAAGGATAATTCGCGCGCGCAGCTAAAACAATTGAACGTTTCGCCACTTTGTAGGAAATTTAATGATCCGTAATCTTCGGACTTTCTAACGCACTCGGGACGAATGTGCAGTGGATTTCGCGTGATCGAAAATCAAAAGTATACGTAACGTGAAAAAGATACAAAAAAAAATAGTAGGAAATTGCGAGAAAATGCGGAGGAAAAAGAAGAAAAAAATGTGTATGAAGGAAGAAGGAGCAAGCGAGGCCCGGGTTTTATGTAGGAGATAAATTATATCTCGTTTGTTTTTGGTTCGTGTAGTTTTATATGCCATAAATACCAGTGCAGAAATCCTTGTAAAGATATGTAATACTACATCCATTATGTACGTTAGTGAAGTATAAAATAATTTATTGCACGTTCCGTGCTGAAAACTCATGCGAACGAGAGAGATTGAAATAAGAGACACAAAAATATAGACAAAAATAAATAAAATCGTTACCTTATTTTAAATTTTGTGTCTGTAACGTGGGATTAACACAACAAATATCTTGTAACTGTTATATACAATTTGTTATAAGTAATAATTGTGATATCTGCTAAATAAAAATATTTGATTACATTGAGTTACTAATAATTTTTATAATAAAATAATTATAAATAAACACGTAAAAAATTAAATATTTTTAATTGTTTCATGAAATAAAACAAGGTGTATTTTTTGATTACTAATTAAACTGGAATGATTAATGAAATGTTTATTATTTAACCTACGAATCTGCACTTAAATCAATCACTGAATGAATTAAAACGGATTTACGATCTTTAAAATGCAGTTAAACATATTTTTATGTAATTGTACTCAAAGGTGAAACAGTATTATTTAATTTATTTCAGCATAAAAGCAAACAGTTTTGTGTACTAAAACACTCCATAATCATTTTAATTAACAATTCTATTAATTTATGTTGAGTCTACATATTTCAGTTTAGCTCAACGTCTTGAATATTTCTCAAGTGTTTGCTGTCTGAATAATCTTGAGGTTGGATGTGCATAGTCATAGCTTGGAAGTAATTAAGTTTAGTGTAGTACTTGTCAAATACTTGTGCGAGTAAAGATTTTGTTGTTAAAGTTGTATTTCTTTCTTTCAGATGAACCAGCAGTGCAAAGTGTGCGGCGAGCCAGCGGCCGGCTTCCACTTTGGTGCCTTTACATGCGAAGGATGCAAGGTCAGTGCAGAACCACCCACGTTCGTCCGTGGAGGAGCATGAAACAGTACAAAAAAAAATCAAACAAAACATAGAGCTAGAAGAAGGAAGAGAATCGTCCTCTTCCTTCTCCACCTCCGCATTCACCAAAACTCTCTTGTTTCTTCTTGTTGTTATTATGCTATGATGCCTTGGCCAATTGCATCCATCGGGTTTTCGCGAAGAATCCCCGTGAAAGTCGCGGCGCGGCGCAGAGTTAACCTCTGAACTGATCCAATATACACCATGGGCATTATGTGTGTTTGATGAGGGAATATTTCTGATGTAATCACAGTACTCCGAGCCGAGAGGGACGCGATAAACCCACATAAGAAATGGTTTATTGTTAGCAAATGAACGTCATCTCGGCTCATCTCTCCTCCGCACAACACACACACACACACAAATTACAGTCCATTTACTTTACCATACACATACATTTACAATGCAGTATTCCAAGTTTCTTAGCAAGATGATGATGATCCGTATCGCCTATGAACAACATCGCTTGAGCATTGCCTCTTGCATCATAGATTATTATGATGATGATGATGAAGAAGAAGGGAAAAAAATATTAAAGATTCACTGACGAAATGAAGTCGTTTGCATCGCGAGGAGCGAACGTAATTAAGCGCCTAAAACACCTCCGCCATTCCGTGCGTACGGAGAAGAGGAGACGAAGACGAATCTCCGTTCTAAATTCGTAGCCGACACCTAGCAATTATTAAATTATTACATCCACATCTCTCCCCTGTAATTATTTCCACTTAAACGTTTCAATTACACTCCCGCGCTCCTCCGATCTCATAATCTCTCCGCAGACATTAATCTCATATACTCACATACGCTGGATCAAATAACAACAATTCATACAACAGTTCATAGCAAAGTCTACAATTTCTTACTTTTCAATTATACTTAGAACATTTGAAAATTAGTACTATTTTAACTAAATTACACTTATTTCTATCATTCATCAAATATTAGCAATTACATAATTTGAATTGATAAAATTAACGTTATTGTAATGAATAGTTTTTTTTTAATTAAAACTTAAAAGTCTCTATTATTTAGGAAATCAGATATTCAAGCAAGTTATATTATTAGATTATAATCTTAACATAATTCATCTATTATAATATATGGAGTTAAGAAAGTTAACATGTATTACTTACATGTAGAAAGCTAAACATTATGTCACTTTGCAAACAATATCAATATTTTCTTTTGTCATCTTACTGTATTTACAAAGTATTCTATTTGAATTTGCAGTATAAGCAAGAAACAATATTATATTATAATTAAATTTTAATTTTAAGATTATTAAAATATTTTGTTGAATTATTAATATTTTATAATGATGTAAAATTTTAATGAAACAAAAACGGATTGAGTTTGAAGTGGACATCCTTCAAAGATATTTCGGTGATCCGTTATGTATTAAGATAAAATTTAAAAAAAAAGAAGAAGTATATATGAAGATCGTGTGTGGGAAACGTTTGCTGCTGGCAATTTCGCGTTTTTCCCGATCTAATCTTTGCGGTCTTTGCAAAAGATGTGAGTGCTAGCCGGAGCTATGTTCGAGCGGAAAGGAGACGATCATTATTATAAATATCGGCCCCGTAATTCGCTTTTAGTGTCTTAAGTCGTGCGTATGCGGGCAATTTAGAAAATCGCGTGGGCGCATCCCTTTCTTTAAAACCGAGCAATCTTCAAAACGACCAAAAAATAAAAATAAAAGTCAAGATAAGATGAGAAGAAACTGGAATTGCAGATGACCACATGCTGGTATAGAATATTTGCGGAGAGAAAGTGAATCGGAATCGGAATCCAGAGCAGAGCAGATGATCATCGCCGTCCCAAGGCGATTCCCCATCGATTCTCTAGCAAATAAAACTAAAAATAAATAAATAAAAGGCCGAATTGCGCAATTTAATTAAGCCCGACGGTTTTATGCGTTTCGATAATTTGATAAAAGCGCGAGTAAATTACGCCGAGCGATGCATAAATATATGTATGTATGTATATATAAGAAACGCGTTATTTGCTCTTCTCGTTATCCTTTTCTTTGGGTTCGCTTAACGCTTAATAAGCCCACGAATTATGGTTTAATAAATAAAGCAAAACCCCGCGGCGTTTTATTAATTTTTTCTTCTTCTCCAGTTGCGAATCGTTGTTTATAGCTTTCCTCGCTTTTGCGTACGGGGGTTGTTGATGATGTTTAAGATGATGTAAAGATGCTACAGTTTCCAAGTGTAGACTCTCTCGGTGTGTGGCGGTTTTCTGAGCGAGTGGAACGGAGTGTGTGTGTGTTACCTAATTTGAACTGGTAGTGTCGCCGCGGATGAAATTTATAGCGACTGCAAATTGTAACATATCGCTATATAAAGCTAACTAAAACAACTTGTAGAATTTAAAATCTGGTATACTATTCATCTTTTAATTGATGTATGTTGTGCGCGTTTCGCAAAACCTGATGCTGATCCTTAACGTGTGCATGTGTGCGTAAGTGTCTATGTACACCATCGTCGGAGAGAATCTTCGCTCTCTTGCGACACCGCCATATACGTTTCAAACACAGTTGACACAAATAAAAACCGAACGATCGCATCCTCTTCACCTTTTTTTTTTTTGAAACCATGATTCGTCTTCTTTTTATTCTTCTTCTATACTGCTTACGCTTCGCATTTCTTCTCTCCCATCTATTTAATCATATCCATAGAAAATACAATTTTATCCAAGAAAAACACCAAATTTTTGAAATAAGAAGTAAATAATTATAAAATTGTATTAAGTATTTTTTAATTAAAGTTTTATTAAATTTAGTTTTAGTACTGATTTTTTTTTGTAATGAAAAACTATTGCATGTTTAGTTAATTTGCTACTTGTCGATTTGCTTTGCGTGGGTTCGTTTCAATAATGACCCTCAATTGGTTGTCGTTGTCGATTTGCAGAAGGACGTCTTCATCTTCAAGGTTCCAAGTTACGAAATTACGGAGCAATCTTGAACTGTGGGTCGTTAACGGTCCTTCTGTTTAAATTTCTATTCAAAATAAAATCAGTTTCTTTTTATATTAAATTATAAATTTTAAAATAATTAATTTAAAATCCAAGCAGAATTTTCAATTATTTTATTATTCAATTTGCTTAATTTTTTAAGGTTTGTTTACATTTTTTGTAAAATTTGAATTGTAATATTTTTTGTAAAAAAATGTAAATGAAAGTGTAATTAATTAATTTAATGGGAGTATTGTAATTGGTAAATATGATTAATTTATGGGATAGAAAATAGGGATAAAATAATTTGTATCATTGGATCGGATTAGAAATCGAAACGTCGTAAAATGAATTAATTAGGTGTGTCGCAACGACGCTAACATTAATCGCCGAGCATAAATCCTTAATCGTCCCGTGATTAATGGTGGAGCGAAAAGCTTTTGCTGTTGTTGTCTTCTACCATTCCTCGTCGCATCTTCGTCTGACGCACTAAAGTAAAACGGAACACGGAATATTTCTTTTCTTTTTCAAAGCCCTATGAGTGATTGAGTGCAGATGGTGGAGATTAGAAAGCGTGTGCGTGGAAGCGCGGATGAAGCAGGACGGAGCCTAGGTTAATAGAGTTGTTAAGTTGTCGATCTATCTCTCTGGAGTCGAGATAATAATTCATTGATCCATATTTAAGGCGGCAGGATCATCTATCAAAGAGAGCGATGAAAACGCTCATCTGGATCAATATTGATGTGTCGATATAGCAAATGGTGTTGAATAAATGCAGGAATGAAGAGATGGAGAGAGATGGAGGAGTCGTCTTTGGTGAGTCTGCTCCATAAGGGAGGATAATGTTGATGTGGGTCACGTCACGTATAGTGCAGTAGTTAGATGATGAGGGGAGCGCACACGTTGTCGTAGTTAAAACCCGATAAAATCCGCTATCCGCCCATCAAGTCCGCAGCATCAGAAGAAGACGTGGTAATTATTTCGTTTCGATATTGGCCACAATAAATCGAATGCACTAATAGGGATAAAATGCCTATCTATATCGCGGCAGCATACGCGAGGATGGCCGGAAAAAACGAGGAGAAGAAATGCGACGACGAGGAGGATGAGGACAACGACGAAGTGGAGGAAGAGGACAGAAATGCGACGCAGCAGCAAGTGAGCGAGGGAAAGAGAGCCGGGGAGATGAACAGCAACAAGTCGAAGTTGAAGTAGATGCTGAAGCCCGAAGTAAGCAGCGAGGATGGAAATAAAAGAGCGATCGTTAAGAGAGTGTTTGTTACACTCCACTGTCAAACGACGTTATTGCTGCCGACGTTATTTCGTTTTTATGGTTACTAGTTAAGATATAAGGAAACAATTTTCGCTTAATGTCGCCAGTGCCATTAATTAAAACGTTCGTTACATATATCCAACTCGAGCTGCGCTCCAACAATCCGCACATCCTCTTCTCCTCTCGATACAAACACATACACACAATACAATTCCCAATGCTATTTATACATACACACACATAAACACTAAAACTACTGCTACCATTATATTATTCTAATAGCTACTACATTTCTCCTCATACCTCCATAAAGAAAACATACTTCTCCTATACGCTGTAAACATTTAAAACTCTCGTATCAAAACCTCTCATACTTTCCACCGTAAAAATAACATCACTTTTATTACTTAAAATAAATAAACAATATCTTTATTAACTAACACCCAACGATTACACAATATATAATACACGCCATAAATATATTGAAGTTGATACATTTTCTAGTTCTAACTTACGCTTTTAATAGTTTTGCCTGAGATAATTTCCAGTTAGTTAACATAAAAAAAATAGATAGAACATTTTAGAAAGTTTTCAAATATTACATATAAATAATTATCAAATTTATATTTTATAACAATTTATGACTAATAAAGGAATATGAGATTAATTAAATTATTTAATTTAAAATGATTTAAAGAAATGTATTTTTTTTTTATATAATTTTTTGTATGGAATTTTTTGATAGTTTCAATTTTGCCACAGAGTTCGTTAAACTTCAAGAACCTCAATTCGGCACAAATATTATTGCATTTTTATGCAAACGGAATTCAAATATCAAGATATTAAATTTCGCAAAAATGGGATGATGTCCACTAATAAAAAAAAATAGAGAGATCATCAAAATAATAAATAATGCCGAAAGTATTTTAATCGATTTCTATTATTGGAACATGAGATGAGATAAATAATTTAAAAATGTTATAAATATTGAAATTTATGTTACGTTTATTTGCAGCAAAAATTAAATCAAATGTAGAAAGACAGGAGAAAAGGCACGAAAACACTAATGAATTTTAAATAATCGTAATTTATGGTCGGCGAGAACATAAATTCTATCTGTGTGGTCGTTGATATTATTTCGTTAATGTATGCCGATTGAGGAACAACGTATAAAAATATTTTTTTATCTTGAATATTTATGAACGAATTTTATGAATACACTTCTACGTGATTATCGGATCGATAAATTTTGGTGCGGATTCTCGAAGAATCAATTAAGGTGATCGGGTACAAATTTTACAATGTTCCAGTGTCGTTTGAAGATCAATCATTTGACTTTATTCACTTCCTTGTAGAAGAAATGTTGAATAGGATAAATAACTGTGTTTACGTAATATTTTATAGTTTTGTACAAATCACAAACATTTTTATAAGTAAATATTTATTATATATTTTTTAAAAAAAAATCAGAGATTATTGAAATTTGATTAAAAACGTTGCATAATTAAAAATCACTGTGTATAAAATATGGAAATGCACGTCCAGTTGTGTTATTTATGGGTTAAAAATATGATGTTGCGTCACGGAATGTTTACGATGCGAGAGAGTAAAAAAATGTATTCGAATCGAAGCGGAATTACATGGTTTTTACACGCGATGAAGACAATTGTTTGAGTCTGGGAGGGCCGCCCACGCGTTTCGCTCCATTTTCGGCGTTCGAACAATATCAGAAATGAAATATATAATACGCACAGACAGTGAATTCTGCATTTCCATTTTTACACATAACGTATAAATCAAATGCGTGGAACGAACGAAAAATCGGGAGAACCTTAATCTTCTCGAAAATTAACGGTGACATTTTGGAATGCCTAATTATGGGTATTAACGTTGCGCGCACGCTGCAATTACCCCTGAGGCCGCCTCTGGAAATTTAATACACTTAGACCCCGATTAACACGGTTAATCGGTTCCACAAGATGCATAGCCGCATCGTTTACCACCCTCTCACCTTCTACTTTTATTACCTATTTTCTTTCTAATATTTATCATATTTGATTTAAATATCATCGCTTTAGGCTCAATTTTCTCATTAGAATTAATTAAACATAAAACAACAAATTTTATTCATTTTAGTTTCAGTTTATTCCCTGTATTTTTTGTAAATCTTAAAAAAAAAAGAAAAAATAAATAATTCTAAAAATATTTTTAAATTAATTGAATTTTGATTTTTTTTTCAATTATTTTAGACTAAATTTTAATATGTACAGTAAAATCATTGAAGAACTGTTTTCTGTTGAAAACCTAAAATGCGATGATTTCTGAAATATATAATTTTATTATATAAATTGACTTGAATTAAATTATTATCTATTATATAATAGATTTATAAATATGAAATTTTGTATATAAAAAATATAAGTAAATTTGTTCGTTCAGTTAATATTGCATGCTGAATTTTGGAATTTAGAAGAATATCTTTTAAATTTTTAAAAATATAATTTTTTCTTAAGCCAAAACTGTTTTCGTTTTAAAATTATTCGTTTGGAGACTCTAAGGCCGCATAGACGACGAACCTAAAATGTAAAAAATCGCTATAATTTGTGTTTCTTGGCACATAATAACTTGAAATAAATTTATTATATAATCAAATAGTAGCTTGTATACTATTAAAATCTATATATTGTAATTATGTAATAATAATAAAAAAAACTTGAAATATATTGATTGATTTTTGATTAAGTTAATTTAAAAGAATATATTAAATTAAAATGAAATGAATTAATTTTCTAATTGAAATACAATAATAATAATAACTATATTTAAAGTAATGTAGTTACAGTTAAAGTTACTCTATTTTTCGTGTTATATTTTTTGTGTTTTATTTTTGAAAGTCGGAAGAAGAGAATGAGATTTATAGACTCATTATTTCTACGTGTATAACGAAGCGGAATATCAAATTTACCAAATTCCCAAATTATACAACTTAACGAGATACATTGCATCCCGTAATTGAATATAATCTTATGACAGAGAAAACGAGAGGAAAAAAAAGGAATATATGATATTATATATAATTGGATCTGTTTTATATTCCATCTCGAGGTTAAGCAACGAACGCTTCTTCTCTCCTCCACTTATTATCGTAATAAAAAGAGGCAAAGTATGGGAAATAAAACGAAAGGACTTATTATTGTAATATTTTAGTTTTTTTTTTACTTTTGCTGTGCAAGGGGAGAATAGATGGAAATATCACTGACACCATAAATAGAGACAATCGTATGATTTATAGAAATCACGAGCATTAATGAAATATTTCGCGCGAGCGCACCCATCCCGTTTTTCATTCCAATTCATAAGTTTGTCCTTGCGGACTGCCATCGTCGACGTGTCCATCGCTTCTTCTACGATATAGAAAAAAAAAGCTAACCTCTCATCCGAGCCATCGGTTTAGTGATGCTTTTTGTTGCTGTGCATGCCGAGGCGGAGCACACCCACGTTCGCGAGATGAAGAGGATTCTGTGAGAAATGGGTTAGCGGTTCATCGCGAGCCACGAAATAATGCAGCGAAGAAGCGAGAGATATGAAGAGAGAAACATCAAAAGAAACGGAATATTATATTATAAACCCTCGGCCGACTTCTGATCGCCTCCAACCTAACAACCTCTCTTCCTCACCATATATTCCGAACAAACACATTTTAGCATTTCGCATTGTGTTCTGCTCACTTTGATAAATTGATTCCGAACTCTTTCTAACTCGGCCGGCTGTAACCGCGACGGCTTTCATTTGTTACACACGCTCGGAACGGAAATGTCACCGCCAATAAAATCATCATATTTCATGTCTCCAAAGACCACCGATTCATATTCAAATCGTAAATTTCGTTATTACCACATTACTTATAATTACAATACACAATACCGCAAATCATCTCAAATACCAGCAACAATCTTAATTCTTCAATTTATTTGTATTTAAATAAACGAAAAAAAAAAAAAATTATATCCAATTCACAACAAACTAATTATTCATTTTTCATAAATATTTAACATATCATTTACAAAATATTCTCATAATTTAATTTTACAACCAAAAACTGTTTTCTTATTCAAAATATTCGATTCGGTAACTAAATTATAGGTCAATTTCTATACGGAAGATAGGAGACTCTAAGGTCGAGCAGCCGACGAACTCAGCAAAAAAAATAACCATAACTTCAGTTGAATAAATAAATTGAATTCTTCAATTAAATTATTTATTTATAATATTTATAATAATTTAATTATTATATATTAAATATATTAAAGTAATATAAAATATTAAAATTATTTTGATGCATTTGCATTGATAAATATTTTAAAATTAATTATTAATATTAATTATTTTTTAATAAGCATATGATGTTAGATAAAAAAAAATTGGTTTATTTGTATGTGTTAATTAGTATAGTACATGTTTGGAGACTCTAAGGTCGGTAGAGAACGAACCCGAAATTAGTTGATTTAGAAAATATATCGAAAATCAATTGTGTTTGAAGAGTTTTTCTTTAGTTAAATTAATTATTTTAGAAAATTTTTAATATTATTTTATTAATTAATGAAAATTATGTAAAGTATAGACGATAAACATATTAGAAAAAAAACTTCTAACTCATGGTTAATATATGAAATCAATCCATTTAATAGTGATTTGCAACAAAACTTTTCTAATGAATTTTTATGGTGCGCCCATAAGCAGCGCTATCTGTGGCAGAGGCCGTGAAATGAATGTAAATTGCCGCCTTAGGTAGTTGAATTTTAATTAAGCGAGTCATACGCACGGCTTCGGAAAAGAAGACTTATCCGTCTCGGAAAAGAAAGAAAGAAGCTGAAATCGCAATCTTTATGGGTGCCCAGTTCAGAAATGAGCTACTTTGGCTCGGATAAAGCGTTGTGACCGGAGGAGGACGACTGAAAGAGGACGAAACATTTGATACAAATGCGGCAACGGTGTGTTATCCGTCTTTAACTGCAGAAGCAATTAAGCAATCTTTATTATTATTGTTTGTATGCGTATACACTGTGTTGTCTCCCATATCCAGTGAGGGGGACATATAATTGCCGGGTCTTAATGTCTTTATGCGCTGCGCAATATATTCGAATACGACTGTTATGGGATCGTCTTTCGGTAGGAGCCGATAACCGAGCACGAACAAAAAAAATAAATAAAGAAAGAACAAGAAAAGAGAAATACGTAAAATCGTCTGCGATTTGCATCGAAATGCGAGTAATAATAATTCAAATTTTATCCGAATCGCATCTCGACACTGTTATTATTATTATTATCATTGCCGCTACTATCTGCGTTTCGCTTTACAACAACTGCCGATTTATTGCCGAATTCGCGAACTTCTCTTAATACAATTTAAATTAAATGTTATTTCGCATTTAACCGCTGTTACATGCGAATAACAAATTATTATTATCCTTACTGTTACACAAGCGGTACTTACCAAGTAAAAAACCACAAGCCCATTCGAAAACGTAATATTGATATTTTTTTATAATAACTAATCAGAATTTAGAAATCTTCCTTCATTTTAAAAGTTATTTGCTTTTCAAATGATTTAAATATTTAATAATTTGAAACCAAAATATACCAAAACAAGATTTTTTTTATTTTATACCTTGTTTTATGGCAATAATTTAAATTGCGAATTTATATTCAATTGAATGTTACTTTTTTAAACTTTAACTAAAATTGACGCAATTCCACTCAAAAGATGTTTGTCTGGAAATATTAAATTTATTGTATTTTCAATATAATCTATTAGTAACTTTATAAAAGCAGCAAAAAGTTGTTATTCAAAACTGCATATAAAACTTGTAAATTGTTTATAGAAATCAATTTATATGTTTTTTGTTTGAAAATAAAGTTAGAAAGTCAGATAAATTGAAATAATTTTGCATAATTTAAAAGAATAATGTTGATTAATAAATTGTATTTGTAGCAGGATGTATATTCTATTAAATTATTTAGGAACACTTTGAAAAAATTACAATAAATTTCGTAAATTATTTGTAATAATGATGATTGATGGATCGTATTCGTAACAGGATGTGTATTTTTAAATTACATAACTATAAGATTAGTAAAAAGAAAAGTAGTCAAATTTGAAGACGGAATATTAAAAATGAAAATGTTTCTTTGGCGAAATGTGTAATGTTCTCAGGTAAGTTGTAAGAAACAATTGGAGAAGCATTGAAAACGTCTGCACACAAAAAAGAACTTTCACTCGTAGACGAAACACGTGTTAATTTTTCTATATATGCACATGGACGACGACGACGGCGGCGGGCACATCCAGAGAAAGAGAGAAAAGAAATTAAATAAATATTGTGCGATTTCGAACAGCGTGAGAAACATTCTGCGTTCCTCCTTACATGTGCGTTTCTTTCTTTCACTCTCCTCAACCTCCGCCGTTTTCGAATTCATGCCCCACAGTCAAAAAAAAAAAACGAAATTTCCCAATGAAATAATAATGCAACACATTCAAACTAATTCAAATATCAATGAGAACACGCACAGTTGTTGAATTAATAATTAGTTTAAAAATGCCAATAAATTGCGTAATATTTATTAAAAAAAAAAATATATATAGATTTTATATGGACGATTATTAGATATTAAAGATGCGATTAAATCGGAGATATTTCGATCCTTGAAATCTCCTTTTACATGGATAGTATTAATCTGGCATAGATAATCTAATCCAATATCATCTCGGTGACCTTATCCGAGAAATTAGCAGCGATAGCCGTGATAAATAAGCGAATAAATCCGCTCGGACTCGGAATTAATCTCATTTAAATACATCGAATGCGACTACATAAATATCTCTGTTTATATGATACTTCTCCGTTTCTTTTTTTCTCCACAGAAATATTCACCTTCTGTTTCTCTCTTTCAATACCATTTGCATATATGCTAATTAAAGCAAATTGTTTCCTAGTATTAGCAATCATAATTAATAACTGCTATTTAAGTCACCAAGCTATCCATTCTTTCGATTCGATCCGTTGTTGTGATGCGAAGCTAGGATTTCTCTCTTTTTCTCGCCTTATGTTTGCGTCTCTCGTCCATTCGAATTAATTTTTATTTCCACGCTTCCATAAAGCAATCAGCAGTTAATTCATTCATAATACACGAATAATTCCGATTATTATCAGCGTGTCATTAATTACCGTCCGCAATTAATGTACTGTGATTAATCAAATAATTTACAATTACCGTTCCATCTTATTTTTTTTTCATCTTAATCAACGTAATTATTGTAATATTATTAAAATAATAACATATTAATTTTGTATGCAAATTTTAATAAAGTAAATCAGTTATCTTATAGACACAATATATAGTGATTAAAATGCAAAGGATATGGCGGATATATTCGCCATATTTCACACAAAATAAAATTAGTTTGTATCTGATTGTATATTTTTCTAAAATTGATAATAACAAAATTGGTGAGTAATATAAGAAGTAGTTAATGTTCACTTTATTAATAAAAGCGATTTTCGAAATTGATTTGTAAAGCGGAAATTATATTTTAATAATTATGATTGATGGATTGAAAATTGCAGCAGGATGTTTACGTTCATTGTAATTATATTTAAAGTCCAATTTATTGATTTGTTACAAGTTTGTTTGCGTAAGATTTTCAATTGCTTTCATATTTAATAATAAATAATGTTATTATATTTAAAATATATTTTGTATAAGAGATTCTGAGTTTTTTTTATGAAAAAAGTTTATCTAAAAATATGTTTATAATTACTGTATTTTTTTTTAGTAAATCTTTTCTAAAATTGAGTTTTAAAGAGTTTCGATTTCAATTATAGAAAAAAGCCTTAATTACAGGAATTAGCTTACTAATGAGTAATTAGTTGCAAGATCGAACGCTGCATGCACGGATTTGTTTAAGAACAAAAAACGAATCACATTAATTATTGCCATTGCTAATGAATCGCTACTAGGTGGATAACACCAAATCCTTAAACTCCATAATTAAAACCACTTAAACGTTCCCAAATTACCTTGCATTTAATACTCAGAGATATCAATCATCCTGCGGACGTTTATTATTTTTTCTGAATCCTTCGCAAGGATCATTAGCGAAAAAAAGCGTGTGCAATTATAAATTGCATTTTTTGTTGTTGCTGTTTAGTTTGTTTTTTAATCTTGGCTTTTCGTAATTTGCGTGCGAATGGAGTGAGCGAACGTAATTACGGCGAATGTATGTGATATAATTTAAGGATGTAATGGTGATGGTAATGTTGTCTGGACTAATTTGCGGAGAGGATAATGTCAGAAGGTCGAGGCATCGATTATTTAAATTGTACCGCTAGATCATCATCGAAATATTATCTCCATGGTGGTTGTAATGCGAGTAGGAGAGAACATATAACATATACACGTATAGACGCGGATTGCAGACGCCAGATGTATCGTACATATAGGATAGGAAATTAACGCTCATTACAAAAGCTTAATGCACGAGCATATGTCCAGTTCAGCTCGAAAGTTCGTTTACCTTTGCCGCAAAAATTTTCGTGGATAACTGAAGAAAAACGGTCGTAATCCTGGCGGAAGAAAAAAATATTAATTACTCTCGGAGTCGATAAATACAACACTTTATATGCAAATTCGTCCTTTACACAATGGACTCAATTAAATCCAACCGGGTACGTGTGTGTGTGTGTGTTTGCGCAATGCCAGCCAATTCCGTCGTTAATCTGTCACAACTATGCATCTTTCCCTCTCCCTCCATCTCATTTCTTGATCATCTCTCTCTCTCTTTCTGTTTGGCAAGCTGCGACCACGACGACAGAAACTGGACTCAAGGAGGCGTGCGACCAGGCCGTTCGATTAATCATCTCTGTTAGCGTTTAAAAAGCTCGCGATAAATTTATCACGTCTCTCGAATATGTTTATCCTGAACAAAGCCTGGTGGTGTTTCACATCGCGCATTAGCATACCTAAATCACACCATTACAGACCTCTTTCCTCATCACTTCACAACAACTGCATTGCAAATATTTACAAAAATAAAAACCAATTTACTAATTCTTACATAAAAAAATTTAAATATTTAATTAATTTTAATTTATTAGATTTTCTATTTTTTATTATTTTCAAGAACACATTTTCAACTTTTGTGTTTATTATTATGTTGTGGCGTATTTTGGTAATATTTTGGTGATTACAATTTCGTATAAGCGTATATAATATATGTCGGATATATCCGCCTAACTTCTTTCTTGATGATTATTTATTTTTTTTATTAGAATTATTAATAGAAAAACATAGAAAATTTGCATGCTTTTTAAAAATTAGACATTTTTAAACTAATATTCTATATAATAATAATTTATTTCAAGTTTTTAAATTTTTTAGAATAGCTATTAAATAAATTATTTCATATTTTAAGTAACTATATCTGAAGTTAATAATTATTAAACAAAAAAAATAAAAATGAATTACATTATTTTGGGTATATTTTAATTAAATTACAATTTTGTTTTTATTCTTAATGAGGTATAATTATTTTTTTTAACTTTGCTATAAAAGTCTATAATTATAGTAATATGTATTTTGAAATTTGAATGGTTTGAATGGAATGTACGTAATAGGTAAAACTGAAAGGGATTTGTAGCGATCGGTGTAAACATAAACATGCAATGCCCTAAAAAGGTTCAATTGATGTCCTCTTGAAACTTCAACGTCTTGTAACAACTACCTGATTTCCATTATAAATGTAGTCCACTCATCGTGGAAACCGAGTAAATTGATATGGAAAATGATGGCTTACCATCATTATTATTGTTAATAATAATAATAATGGCAACGCTAAGAAAGAGGTATCGAGGAGGAATTATAGTCGAAATGATTGCAGATTTATTAAGTTTATCCTTCCTTTCTTCGAACCAAACCTCTCTCGTATTCTCTTCTCTTATCCCGGGCCTCAATCTGTGCGCGTCTCTCCCCGTTTTTCCCATCGCAATCTGATTAAATAACTGGAAATGTGATTGGCAAAAGATTTCCGCGCAAGACACGTAAATGCGTTCCGAAGAGGATTAGCATTTGATTGAGACGTTTTTAGTGCAGTAGGGCATCTAATCTCGCCTAACCGTAATCCCCCCAGCCGTTCAACTAATACCTTTTCGTGCCGCTCATAATTACGACGAATGAAAAATTATTATTATTACATAAATGTTCTTGTTTTCGTTTAAAAATCGCACGACTTTTGTTGTTTTTTTTTTGGTACAAACATTCATATAATTTATTTTTTGTTTATTTGTTGGGTTTACGTAACGCGAGTTTTAGAAAGTGCGCTTCTTCATCATCATCATCGTCGTCGTCGTTGTCCACATCATCCAGTTCGCTCTCTGATATGATTAGTCCGAGGCGAGCAAAAATCGGAGAGTGGTCTGCGTGCGGAGAGAATTGATTTTACGGCAATTATTTCGACTTGTTAGTAATAGTAGCAGGCTGCGGTAATGTGCATCTAAGTAAAAACAATAAAGAAAGCAAAAAAAGGAGGCAAGAAACAGTAACGGCCGAGGAGTGAAGTAATAATGGTGGTGGTTGTAAGCTACCAATTTACGATTTCATGGTTTTGCAGGAAAAATAAATAAAAATATCTAGACACATAGATAGTGCAGGAGCGGAAGTCCCTATTTTCTCGATTCAATTAGATCGGTATTTATTTGTATATATCTAATACACACCGCTATAATATTTAAAGAAAAATTAAGAAACATCAGTCAATTGCTTCATTAAATATAATTTTAACCAAAATTGTAAATTTATTAGTATTTTATTATTTAAAAATCAATTTTATGAACTTTTAAAAGATTTTATTTAATATCTTTATCAATTATTATTATTTGAATGATCTGGGTTATTAAAATAATTGCAATTTCATAAAATAAAAGGGTTAACGATTGCATCAATCTCTCAATAAGTGTTTTATATATAGGAGGATTTTTGCTTGTGTTTTGTTCCTCGATTCGCTTCACGATCACCGAGTGTTTCTATTCTCTGTTCAAGGAAGTGTTGTGACTTTAAAATGCCATTCTGATAATTGTTTTGCGGCGGAGAGATGCAGAAGAAAGTGATGAGAGCGCGGAGAAATGTGCGTGCCTCTTCTGCAAATCAATCAAATGAAAATAGAAAGAAACAAATAAATAAGTGCGTTTACGTAAAAAGAATCAGAGTCGGAAAAGAATAGAAAAAAAATAAGTATACAAGAAATAATGTGGTGCTCCCATGGATGAACAGGAAAGAGAAGAGTTTTCGATGCGATTACAAAATCGTGTGTCATTATTACATGAGCAGAGATCGGTCGGCGTTTGTAAGTGTGTGTGTGTATGTGTGTGGTGTAAAGTAAGTAACAGTTGGGAGGTGTGTGTGTGTGTGTGTGGTGCCCTGCCTAGGAACCCGCAGATTACAGTTTCTTCTCTTTCACTGCTCGCAAAGAAGTTCCCACGACCCCGATAAAGATGCAACATATCCAATCCGCTCGAGATGGAAGGAAAAAGAACCACATTATAACATAACACATACACACACTTTCATTTCACGGATCGGTCAGAACCTAATGTAGATGTGTGCGTCCGAAGCCGTCGTCTCGTCTCGTCTCCGTCAGACGCACGGTGCGTGCCATCAACGGCAAAACAAAACAACAAAAATAATGTAAGAACGAAGGATTCATTCTATCAATCCACTAAATTTATCGCCTCAATAAAAATATTATTAATATTATCATTATTGGAACTATTTGTGAGTGTACCACTTTAGCAACGTTAAAATCCCCCTTCGGAATTTATGTGATTAATAAATGCCAATCTATCATTTTTATGGCACTAAAGATGATGTATGCCCCGGTGATGTTGGGAGGGCATTGGAATCCTCTTCTCGTTGCTGTTGTTGTTCGTCCTTTGCGTGTTATAATCTTCTTCTCTCGGAGCTTTTTGCTCCTCGAGCTGACTTACATGTATAAATCAACTACCGATCAATTGGGGGGCAAAGAAGGGAACACTCTTTATTCCGTCCCAAATTAGCCCAATGATTTATTCGAGCGGATTCCGGCCATTCATTATTATTATCACCATTATTCCAGACGTTAAGAACGCGTTTCGCGCATTCCCTCGACCGGTGCAGCCATATCTCATCCCATTGATGACCCATCTTCTCATCTCACATCACATACACCTTCTATTTCTTCTTTTCGAAGACACCTAAATTTAAATATTACTAACCTTCATATTAAGCAAATATTTAAAAATTCAATACATTAACAAATATTTTTTTATAAAATCATTTATTATTAAGAAATGTGTATTTCGAATGTACATCAATAGCTCCAATTAATTTAATAGATTTTTGTAAGATTTTGAATGTAGATTAAATGATCTAAAAAATTCTAAAAAAAAAATTAAACCCACTTTACGTTTTATTAAAATTTTCTGAAAATTAATAATGTATAAAAAAAATATTGACAATTAAGATAAAAATAAATTAATTTTGTAAATAATATAATTTAATTCAGTTTTGCAAAAGCGTTATATTATATGGGGCGGATATATTTGCCGTTAAAACTGAAAGTTATTTATTCTTAAAAATATAATATTAAATTTTCGTATAATTAATAGATTTTGAAAATTGAATGTAAATACTTAAGATTATGATTCATTTTGTAGTTTGAAACTGAAAGTTATTTGTGTGTGAAGTGAAGAGTATTAGTCTGGGTGCGATTTAAGTGGTAAATGAACAGGTTGAAAAGTTGAGGTGAGATATATGAGGTGCAGCTAAATCAAATACGGATGCGATTGATTATACGCTGTTCGCGAGCGATGCGAATTTATTGGTGAAAATATCTAATTGAAATCCAATTAGATTTGGCGCGCGCGCTATGAAATCGATTACGGAACAAATGGAAAGGAAACACTTATTGCACTATTCCATTTGTGGATGGCTGAAGTGTGTATGAGAGAAAGAGAGAAATAGTACGGATGGATGGATGGATCTGCTTCGTCTTCGGATGGCTGGAAGACCCATACTGTTAATATAAATAACGATGGGCGATCAAATTGAATAATAATGCCCCGAGTTGGGGCTCAATAAATCCCGATACGGCCGGTAGTTTATCGTTCTCGTACACTCACGTATACGTCCGGACAACCAGACGTTTCTGTTTGTTGCTGTTCGTTGTTTGTTGTTCATTTCGTTTCGGTCATTGTTGTTGTTGCTGTTCTGCGGAATGTTCTCGAATTGATTCTCTGCTCCATTTATATATATATATATACATGCATTAAAGACCATCCAACGCGATGCTTCCATCGTTTCAATCCACGAGAATATACAGGGTGTTTCAAAGTACATACTCCAAGAAAAGTAATTTTGTTGAACAATTTAACATTTGACAACATTGTAGATGTGACTTTATTTATATAATGTAGTGTTGCGAGTTATCATAATTATTATTTTATTGTGTATAATTCAGAAAGTTTGTTATGGATTGATTTAAATAATTAGGAAAATAAATGTTTATCGTTGTATAAGAAAGAGCTCATTAACCTTTCGATATTATTTATTTAGTTAGCGAGAGAGAAACAATTTGGCTGATGTGAATAGAATTGGTGGAGTGAATGCAATTAAAGGCCCGATAAATCATTCCGAGCAAAGTGACTGAAATTACATGGAGAATGATTGGTTTAAATGAGGCATTTTCCTAATATTGATAGAGTGAACGAGAGAGGATAGTATAGTAGATGGAAACACACTGTATATAAATGTATGGCACGATATAAATTATCGAGGTGAGTCGGTGAGAGCCGTTAGAGGCTATGATTAATAGACAACAGTTGCATATGTAATATTTCACGTTCGATTTGCAAGTGCAAGAAAACGACCCGAGGAGGTAGCGTCTCTTCTCGCCTCCAACTCTTTCCTCTCCTCGTCCAGTAGTGTGGAGAAGCAGCATAGATCATGCATATGAGTAGAGGCAAGGAGAAGAGAGGATGAAGAAGAAGGAATATCTTCGGGACAACAACATTATAAACTATCCGACGAGGAGGGAAGGAGACCGGACGGGGAAAGATCAGTGCAGTTGTGTATCTGTTCATACATAGATTCATGTGTATGTATGGATGTTCCGCCGTTTGTACGTGTGCGTGGTTCATGTCTTATAGTATTATACTTTACTACTGGTTTGTTCTCTTCCTCTGGCTCGCAGCTACCACCATGCTATATGGCTCAGAGTCTCCGCAATCTATCCATCCTGCTGCATGCTACATCTACGTATGCATGTATGTATGAATACATGCGCACACACATCCATAGAAACCCACACATAAATATATATATATATAAATGTGTGTATAAAACACATATTTACGAGGATTACTTGGAGCCGACGTAAATCTGCCCCCGAGCGCATTTTATACTTCACATTAGGACGGATCTCCTCCACGTCGACCGCCGCCCCGCATATACACGGACCGTTTAATTTCCAATTACATACGTCGATAAATTTCGCTCGTCGCAATGGATAGGATCGCACACACCGCAAAATAGTCGCAGATCCGTACAAAATGCGCGCAGCAGATCAGAACAAAACTTCAAAGATACAAAAAGTACAACAAAAATGTAATACATTTATAACATCCATTCAGACATAAATTCCGCGAAGAGACCTCATGACCATTCCCTAGTCGATAAATTTCGCGAAGCGGAAAAAAATTAATAACGAAAGATTGAAGGAAAAACGCAGTTTCAAAGATCGATTGCTTTTAATAAAATCGCAATTTTACTCGAAGATTTCATATGAATTAAACATTGCCTTTCTTTTTATTTATTTAGTTGCTGATTGATTTATTTTATGGAATCTTTTTATTTATCCATTTAACATTTAGATTAATTTGATTTCGAAATGATAATTACATAATCTAATAAGATTGAAGCTTATTTATTAAGTTTTTAACAAAATTAGTTTGAACTTTGTGTGTGTGTGTGTGTTGTATACTTTTTTAATTGCAAATTGTTCATTGATGAATAACCAATAACTGTGGCCATAAATTAGTCGTATAACGTTGCAAGAATGTATACGTGTGTATGCATTGAATGTTTCGTAAATAATATGAAATAATCGTTGGAGGTTCAATGGCTTCCAATAATTCATTCATTGGCTTCCCGGTCGTGAAGTTCACGAATTCCTCGCCGGATCGAATTCTCTTTTTACATCAACATCATACCATCCCGTACGCTTTCTCGCAATTTCAGGATGATCCAAGCAAAAAAAAAAATGAAATGTGAAAGAATTTGTGCGTTTCTTTCGATCGGTTTCCGCGGCTCTTTCTCAACTGCCGGCATTTTCGCAGCTTGATATCAATTAAAGAGAGTTTGAATCTTTCTCTCTCTGCGCCTACGGAGCCAATAATAACTGGGTCCGCATCACAGTAACACCGACGGTGCGGATCTCCTCCGCAAGTCTCCGGTGGAGATGCTGTAATAAACGTAAGAGTACGGGAGGTCCCGACCCGTCTGCATGTTTTATTAACCCGAAATCCCAATAAAACCTCGCCTTCTCACTGCGCGTCGACCGACGAGGAGAGGATCCTTTTTTGCATGTCTCTCTTACTTCGCCGTGCCTTCACTCCTCTTCATCTTCCTCCTTCTCCCCTTGGGAGATGGGAGAGAACAAATGTGCCGTTTTGTCCGTACACATCTTGCATACATATTGTATTACAATTGCCCGGTGTAGAATTATGTTAACAGATTCGAGCGTGTTAACAGATTCTTTGACAACATCGACACGAAACGCGAGGCGACTTCCTTCACCTACACACCTTCATCATTGACTTTTTTCTTTCGTACACTCAAGCGCTCTCTCTCTTTTTCACTCTACCGACTAAGTCTAGCAGCATGTGGGTGAGCGAACAAGAAAGAAGATACTTGTATATATGCACATACATCTATATAGATAAATAAATAGATGGAGGAGCAGAAAAAAAAATACGACAGTAACATTTGAGAGTTGGGAAAATGACCTTTGGGTAGCCTCCACTTTGCATCTTCGTCTTCCTCGTGCACCTGTCCCACTAATACACATGACGGAGAGACCCGCAACTGGGTTAGAAAGTATGGGATTCGGTCAACATCCGTGACTTATGCGCGCATCTCCATTTCTCATTTACCAAGCACTACTACAGCTAGTACCATTACTACCACAACTACTACTTCCACAGCATAACCCAACTATACACAACTACCATATCTAAAACCGAACGCGCAATCATCATCATCATCATTATTATTATTATTCCAGAATAGCATAATTTATTTCTATTCGTTGTATACCCTCTTCTTATTCTGCAGAACTTTAAGGCCTTATCGAGATGTGTTCACGTTGCTATAAGCGACAGTACAATATAGTAGTCGAATGCAAAAAGAAGTCGTGAAATCGTCGGTGAGGAGAGGAGGATGCGACGCGTCGTCGTGGTATCGTGCGGCCGATGTCAACGTCGTCACTTCCGGCAATTTTCATTATGAAAACCGGCGGAATTTTCTTTTCTACCGAACGTTCCTCCTCGCCATATTTGGCCGCCCCTCGGCGGTTCGCTTACAATGATACCGGTGTCGCGAATAATTCACGTCCATTGTGTTCGATGGAGTTAATCTCGGGACATTTATATAATGCCATCGCCGGTCCGAACCGAAGATCACACCGAGATTCATGATGGCTCTGCCCTTACGCCAAGCTAATCTTTGTTTTAATGCTGATGTACTTCATCCATTCACATTACGTGTTTCCTATTCCGTATTTGGACTTTTCTAAACAATATCGATTTCCAAGAAACAAACATATTTTCCACTTACTTATACCTATCAAGAATCAACAATAATGCTGCATCCGCACTATGCGATATATCGTAAATACATATTTGAGCTGTCAATTTTGTGTCATCAGACTTATACGTCCAAACAATAGATGACGTGTTGATGTCTTGAAGATTCTTGTTAGATTCTCATATTTATTATAAGAATCTTTCAAGATTGTAATTTATTATTAATTTAAATTTTAAAGTAAAAAATTGCAATAATATTAAGGTGAAAATTTACAGATTATCTTTGTAAAAAAATTGAAAGAAAACAGAATATTTGAAATTAATATTAAAGATTTAACAACATGTAGTTTGATTATTAAGACATCAAATTTTATATTTATAAGATCCTATCTGATTGGATATTAATGCGAAAACAACATGTGAAAGCGAAAAAACACGAAGATTGCACTAGACATGATTCGTTTTATTTATATGATTTTATATACAGCTGAAAGTCTAATCACTGTCAGTTTTGCAATACGTAACTTTAATGTTACATCACAAGTTTATTACATAGTTATATTACTTCATCGTAGATATCACAAATCTCGATTTTTTTTATATATCTCTGTTAATTCTTGAATTATATTTATTCATGTTTAATCTCATCAATTCTTGGTCAATTTACATTGGAAAACGGTTTCGGAAAAACCTGAAGTTTTGATTTGATGCAAGTTATGTATAGGTTAGATATTGAAATATATTTAATGTTACCACACTTGTGTTTAAATTTATTTATTCGAATTATTGTTTATTAGTAATATTTACAAGAATATAAAAGCTAATAATAAATATTTATTATGGTATAATGTCATAAATTTACGAGCTATATGTGTAAACAACATAATAATTGTTGTTAATTCTTGGATTCCGTTTAATTTAATGATATCGTTCGGGAAAGAATGAGTAGATTTAGATTGGCACGGTTTTCTGGTAATCAGATGCGAGAGGGACAGAGTTACGACGGCGCGGAGTGCATTATTAGCGCGGGAATTTTGAAATAATTGCTCGTAAAGCATAAGTTTATCGGAGCCGGAGGCGCAATAATCGGGAACAAAGAGCATACACTGAACGGGATAATAATAACCGATGCTCACGGCCGGATTTATACGGCTTGATTGAGATATTAAAAGCTTGCAAACCCGAATAAATAGCTGCGATAATAGGATTTGGACAGATGGACAAAAACAAAGTAATCAAAGGGTGGAGAGCAAAGATGAGTAAATGTGTATATAAAATATATATATATTGAGAGAGAGAGTAGGATTGAGGAAGTATCAGGAAGGAGGAATTGCGCTGTTTATGTGCCCGTGTGATGCTGCAGATGGCATAGAGCCGTGGAATGGTGAAATATCTACAATTGGAATCGCGACCATAAAATCGCCTATAAAGAAATAAAATGAGTTGCAATTATACACCATTGGCCGTAATAACGAAATTGAACGCACAGCATCATCATCGGAGCCTTCGTCCTTTCCGCGCACTTCATCTGCGTCCGCACAGAAGAGATGCTGCTGTCTGTGGTGTGCACTTACTCTCTTTCTCGAAAGCTTGCCTCGAAACGATATGAAGAGGTTTGCAGCCGCAGACAAATTGGTGCAAATTGTGCTGCACTATACTCTTTCTTTTCGTTTTCAATTTGATCTCTAAACTCTTTTCTTCAAAAACTTTAAGAATTATTCCTTAAACTTATTTTTATCTTAACAGCATCTTATTATTTGTTTAAACGGAGATGTAATAGACGCATCGCTTTAGATTTGATCTGAATTTCTTTCGAAAGTTTAATAAAGATTTATTGTTTTTCTCGAATTTCCGAAACTTCTTTTTTTCTCATCATCATCCTCGTTATTATTTGCTTGGGATGTAATTGAGGCAAAATAATTGGAGTCATATTTCATAATCATCATCATCATTCGTGTACGTATAGATGTGGAGCAGCGAGACCATATGGAATTTTGGGCAAGATGTAATCACACGCGATATCCGCTATATAATAATAATTCAATTCAGATGCGTAAGTTCGTTAATTCATTATGTGCCGAAAAAGGTGCGAGTCCGGCTCGGATGCAATCTGTTACAGTTCTCGAAGAAATCACAAAGAAAAGAGAAGAAGTAGTATTTTGAAGAAGAAGGAGAGCGGAGAAGAGTGGAAAAGGAGCATTAACATGCCGAGTGTAAATTGAAACGGGCCCTCTTATTTGGGCGATGTTTGGGAGTGTCGTCCGTGAAGTATGCAGAGGTGGACGAGGAGGAAGGACGAAGTACCGAGAGGAACGCAGCGCCAGTAATAATATAATAAATAATACTTCTCTACGTTTTTTTTTCTCTCTTCATCATCATCATCATCATCTTTTACTTCTTGTTCTTCGCTCTGTTCCGCAGCAGCAGCAGGAATTATTATAATTTGTACGGCTTTTAATTTTCAATTTCGAATTCGACACGAGCCCGGATTCGTGGAGGGCGTTGCTTCTAAAATTTATTGGGATACCCTTTTTTCTTTGACAATTTATCATTTATTCACGAGGAGGAAGAGGAAATGGACTCAGATAAACGTTATTTGGAACTGTGCTTCAGCTTTCTCTGCGTATTCGCGGGGCGCAACCGTAATTTGCATCACAAAAGGTGACCGAATTTAACCAGAATCAAAAAAAGAAAAGAAATAACGAATATGGTGATGTCGATGTACCATGCCTCAAAATTGTCCTTATTTTCAGAAATTGATTTAAATTTCAATTCTAAATTTTTTAACGATATAAATGTCTTATTTAAAACTTAAAAAATTTCAAAATTTGTGTAATCATCTAAAATTCTTTTATTTTGAAAAGTGCTGAAATATTGTAAAAAATGTAATTGTATGCTTCGGTGATCTGATTATGGTTGATCAGTATTTAGAGTTGAAGAAGACCTATTTCCATTGTGGAAGGATGGAAAAGTAAATGAGGTATGACCGTAAGCGCGATTAATTAAGAAGTTGGACTTTCTCCGGTGCTCGCGCCTCCGCATCAATTTAGACTTCAATCCCGAATGGCAGCCAATAATTATCGACGACGTCATTATTAGTCCGGATTATTATTAACGGCGGCGGCGGCGATGATGATGATGATGATAATAATGATAATAACACGACGACTAGTGAGGATGAATATATTATATATGTGTGTGTGCAAGTTTCGTTGTCCGTCGGGTTTTTCAATAGGATTTCAATGCGAATGCGCAGATACAAAGCTAATAATTGCTTATTGCTTCAATTAAATCGCTGCCTCCGTCCGGCGGCAATCATCAACGGAAAGGACAATCGAGAGAGGTTCGACTTCATTAGTTCACCTACTCCAATTTGGATGTGAAGGCAGAAGAAGCATTAATAATAATCCACGAAAATCGTTCCAACAAAGCGGCGATGTTTGCAATCTGTCGCTCTTCATTGTGCGAGTTCGAATGCTTCAGTGGATGAAGAACAGTTACCAACTGTTCTTGAAATCTTCAAAACGACGATGATGATGATAATAATATCGTGATATTAGCATTTATACGCATTTGGGTTAATCAGAGAAGGACGCCATTAACTTCCAATTAATTTCGCGCTTTTCAATAACAACTCCAAGAGAACTCTCTCACACACTAATCACTCCGCTAAACGATTATTAATTTAATCCATTTACCTTCGTCTCCACTATTTGCATTTTATCCATTATTAATTATCCGCATCCTCTCATCCTTAATCTCCGATGCGAGCGGTAATTGCGAAATAAAGGCGAAGGAAAAATCATCATCATCCTCAACTTGTCTTCTTCAAACGTACTTGCATTTTAATTTCAAAAGAAAACTAATCCTCGTAAGACGTCCTTCGATCTTCTTTACAATATTTTGTATTTACAAATCCGTTCCACTTCTACATTCAGTAATTTAGTATGAGATTTGCAATTAATTTAATTTGCATTTTATAATGAAAATATTATCTTAAAATATTATAAAAAAAAAATATGTAAATTTTGTAGAACTACATATTTAGAAATTTTATTTCTTAATATTTATTTACATGATTATATATATAAAACTAGCGGCGGATATATCCGCCATAATTTTTACAAGGTATTTAGTAAAAAAATGATAAAGTATTAATTGAAAGAAATTTTTAAATGTTGATCAATAATATAAAAAAAAATCTATTTAATAATTCTGCTTAGATAACGTCGTTTTAATAGTAAATTGTGAAATCGAATTATATAAGCTCGTAACGTTTCGTGAGATGCGACAAAAAAAAACTTAACAAATTAACGTTTAAAACATTCCCGAAATCGTCGTTGATATTCAATTAATTCAAATCCGAATGTGAAAATAATCGCGTTAAACGTTTCTCTGGGTGTGTGGAAATTGCCATTAAAAAAGCGTTAAAATGCCAAACGGCTATTGAGGATAGAAGAAGAGTGATTCATTAATATGTGCATCAATAAACCTAAATTTTTATAAAATTAATCATTTCTCTCTCGTAGATGGAATTAATTGAATTACGCGCGTTTCGAAATCGGAATTACCGAAATCCCTCCTGGATTTAATCGAAATTAATTTCGCTTTCTAATGAAACGCCATTTATTATTCGCTCTTTTGTCCGGAGACTTAATTATCGTCGATGGTCTAATTGCTCCTTGGCTGCCGTAAAATCGGATGTTACTTCTTATTGTTGTCGTTGTTGCTTCTGCAGTTGTTGAATCAATTAATCTTTTTTTCATCTCTCTTTCTCTATTTATTAATTAGGCTTCGTTATTGTGAGAATGGTAACAGTCGAAAGTCGAAAAGTTTTAATTGGCGTTAGGTTTTCAATAAAGGTTTTTTTTGTTGTTGTTGTTGTTGGTTCGTTCGGAGCGGAAAGAAGGAATAATAAAAGGATGAGAGAGGATGGAGAGTATTGTTACGCCGCGAATCCGCGATGATAAATAAAATGAAAAGTCCAATTTAATCTCCCGGTGGGATTTCAATTCAATGCGTTCACGTAATGCACACATAATTTACTGACATTTACGGCGATGTTCGCGTTGCACGATTTTTTCTGTTATCAATGGAATCAAGTTCCTAGTTTGAAAAGCTATTCTATTTCTGTTGTTAATTTCATCCATTTGTGCCATTCCCAATGAGCAATACAATTTAATTATTTTATTATTATTACTTGTTTCAATCACAATATAAATTTTTTTTTATAAATAATTAATTGAATAAATTATGTAATAAACTTTTTTTTTTATTATGTAATTAATATGTTGCGTTTTTTTTGTTTATTTGCTTGCAGTCGTTTTTCGGTCGGACCTACAATAATTTGGATTCGATTTCGGAGTGCAAGAATAATGGGGAATGCGTAATCAACAAGAAGAACAGAACGGCGTGCAAAGCATGCAGATTGAGGAAATGCCTTCTTGTAGGGATGTCGAAGAGCGGCTCTCGCTATGGGAGGAGATCGAATTGGTTCAAGATCCATTGCCTCCTGCAGGAGCAGCAGCATCAGCAGCAGCAACAAGGATCCGCTGCAAGTATGGTGGCAGCCGCTAACCTACTGAGGCCTCATCCCTATCTTCCGCTCTTCCGAAACCCTACGGCGACGTCGCGCGAGACCCGAAGTTCAGAATCGGACAGCGGTGCCTCCTCAGCAGATCCAGAGGACGAGATTCGATCTGCCAGTGGTTTGAGTTGTCTGAAGTTGCCACCATCAAGCCCTTCGAGCGATCGGGACTACTTTTCCGGTTCCGGCTCATCGAACAAGAAGTTGCCGTCTCCTGCAAGCGATGGTGAATGCTTTGCGCGACGGAAGCTAGCGCACTTCACGCCGGCCTCACCTGCCTCCCTTCCGGCTATATCACCTGGTGGACTACTTCCTAGATGGCTGCCGCCGTTACAGGGCGTCGCCGATCCCGCCTCCTGGCGCGAGTTATGGCTTAAGGGTTGCTCAATCTCCATCCCTGCGACGGCCGCAACTGTTGCCACCGCCGCACCCCCCGACCAGGATCAACCAATCGACTTATCCGTGCGGCAGCCGCCTCCACCGCCGTCATCAGCCTCCCCTCACACCCATCCGAACGCGGCGTCGCGCTCACACCACTCGGGGGAGGACAGTGAACCGGAACTCAGTATCGACGTGGGTGTCGACGAACCAGTGAAATCCGTGCCTCTGGACCTGACCCTCGATCGGCAGACCGACCAACTCATCACCAACTGAACTACAATAACTACACGCAAGAAACAAGAAATTCTCTTCCACCCACCTTAAACTTAAACCCCTGAAAGAATGTTCCTCCGCTACAGTAACAACACTACTGTTACGTACGGATCAAGAGTAAAGCGAAGATATAAAAAGTGTACAACTTTGGGGCCAGTATTAACGTTTTTTTTTTGTTGTTATTTCTCGAATAACGATCGATCACAATTTAGCTCAATATTCGTTTAGGTAAGTCCAACAACAATAAACAACCGTCGAACAAATAAAAGGAGCCGTTAAATTTAAATATTACACATCCACAAAGGTTACACGATAAATTCAACCACACAGAACGTATTGAGTTACATCTTCTAGTTGACCGCGTTTCAATCGACCAAACCAAATATTTCACACCTTAAAATTTATCGTGAAACATGTAACTCGATCCTTTGAAAATCTATTCAAAGAAATGCTAATAATATCCAAATAATTGGACTACAAGAAAACTGATTATTTAAATCGTAACGCCTTCTCCAACGAGAATTTATTTTATTATTATATTTTATTCGATTGCATAATTTGACTTGACAAGTAATTTATGCAAATATTTTGACAAAATTTAGTACTACTAAAATTAATTAATTATTACATTTTATTTAGTTACTAACTTTTATCAATTGCTTATATTTAACAAATTACTTGTACAGTTTAAAACATATTATTTTAAAGTAAAATGTAAAAAATGAATATATTTTCAAATTTTGAGCTAAATTGCAACGACTACACATACTAAAAAAAAGAAAGAAAATTCTTAATCGAAATTGTTTACAATTTAGTTAATAATTTTATTAATTAAATTATAATTACATTTTATAATCAAGAAAATATTTGTTTTAAAAACGAAATTAAAAATCTTTCTTTTTTTTGTTGATATCGTCAGTCGTTCTTCTGATAAATGTGATATTTATAGATTTTATATAACTATACTTATATATATGAAAAGAAAACAACTTTAATATTTTTTATATATATATTATATACAATTATTTTCGTTTAACTGCATTATTAATAATATTATATTTTACACATATAAATCAATTACAGGTAATTTTAACTTTTACGGATTAATTGATAAAAATTATTAAATTTACATATAATAAATTTTATATTTGAATTTCGAAAATTTAAATAATGAAATTTTACTCTAATATTTTCTAAACTTAACGAAATTTACCTAATAATTCGTAAATTAAAAATTTCCTGTATAAATGTAAGCATTAGAAATTCCCTCCGCGATTGCCATACATTCTCGATACTCTTGGTTGGAACACTTCAGTAACAATTAAATAAATTAATAATTTTATATATCTTTATATAAATATATACACACACTATATATATACATATGCGATCAGTACCTGATAAAAAAATATTATTTAAGAATTAATACTTGTTTGTTTAGTTTCATTATTATGATTTGTTTGTAATTAAATATTTTGTTGTTTGTTTGCTATTGATTGCGAGGAGATCGAGAAAGGATTTGTACTTTCTGTTTTAATTTATTAGTATCTTTGCTATAATACAGTGTTAGGACAATAACTTGAGGTCAGTTTATTTTTTGTTCATCTCTTAGTATTATTTTAGATAGTTTAATGTAATTTTATCTAATTATTAGTGAAAATACTTTGTTTATTTGTTTTTTTTTCTTTGAGGAGGGTTTTTAGTTAATATATTTGTCTTTTATGTATGTTTATTTTTTTTGTGTAAATAATCAGATATTATGTTTATTGCTACATGCATAAGTTATTATTTATGGCCAGTACGAAGTGCCTTATTACATTTACTTAATATTATTATTATTACATATTTATATATTTCACCTTTGTAAAATACTTTTTAATTTGTGCTTTTAAATATTATTAATAATAATAATAGTACTTAATGATAGAATAGCGATGATAACAATAATAAAATATGTTTTGTTACTTCTATTTAATTTCTTCTTTTCAGATTTGCACCCTTAATTCAATACTTTCCTTCGATTCATCATCCATCCATCCATCAATCAATCCAATTCCGGTCTTCTTGGGTGGTTTCTCTCGAGTCCCTCGGTGTCCGCCACCCACACCACGCCACCGCAAACCTGAGATATATCTCGCATGAGGTATCTCCAAACATATCTTCGGTCACGCGATTAACCCGCTTCAAACGCAACAAGAGTAATGAATGGATGGGAAATACTCGCACTCACACTTACACGACGCTCGTCGTTCATTAACGAAATGCAAACAACCGAAAGGAAAATAAAAGAAACGAATAGGAAGAAAAAGAGAGCCGACACCGAAAGGGGCCATTAATTAAATCAGATTTAATTAATTGAAAACAACGGTGTCGCATCACGCCGAATCGTGGGGTTGACTTAAGTAGCATCACTCTCTTTCTCTCTTCGTGAGTTTAAGCTGATTATGGTGATTCGATTACGATTAAACGAGATGCCCGAGGATGGTTTAAAATTATTATGCATATTATATTTCGTCTCGTTGATTATCCAGAATTCAATTTACTTTATCACTCGAATCCGTACTTAATACTTTAAGCATCCACATACGTTCGAACATAATTATAACAACAACACAGTTTATAAAGCTACATTAATTCCTGACATGTTGTACCAACTATTATAAGTAAGTTATTGGTTTCTATGACAACCAATTATAAATGTAAATACAACAATATATTTATTTTGTCATTATTATAATTTTACACCTTCTGACTGAAAATAAAAATTTAAAATATTAATCTAAACTTATGATTTAGACAGTATTAATATTAAGTAGTAATTTATATTTATTCAATCAGATATTTGAATTTTACAAAATTTTAAAATCAATAAGATTTTTCACATATATTTTTATAAGAAAAAAATTCGAAGTATTTAGTGTTGAATTTTCTTCTATAAAATTAAAATTGCTAATTACCAAAGATTGTAAAAAAATAATTTCAAAAATTCTAAATTATAAATAATAATAAAAAAAATATTTTGATCCAAGAAATTTTTAATTAGAAATTAATTTGGTGTATAAATCGTCGTAATTAATTTGATTAGTAAAATATTATTATTTTTAAGTACAAAATTTCTCTATATTTCCTGGCTGTGACAGATGAATATATCGTTCTTTTCTTTTATTTCATATTCTTCGTTTATTTTTTATTTTTTTGTTGATGATGAGAGAATTATGGTTTTGCACGTCCGTGGGTTTGCGCGGATCCCACGCGACGTTTGGAGAAGATGGGGCGGTTGCGGTGGCGGCGGCAAGAACCATGGAAAACCATGAGAAAAGAGGAAGAAAGATTGGAATTGTTGGAAGAAAGAAAGAGACGGAGCGTTGCGATTTATGGAAACAATTCGTTCGCTCGACCATAAATCATCCGGCTCCCCCTTAAGTCATTAAAAGCCCGCAAAAGTCTTCTCTACCTTCATCCCATATGTACGTACATGTATGTATATACATCGATGTGTATGTGAGTGCTCTCGCGCCTCTATCATGTTCAAGTCGGAAATGATAAATCAATGCGAATTTACTTACTTCGCATCTCGTAAATCAATAAACACCAAGTAAGAGACACATTGTATTTTAACTATTCCCAATACAAACTACGCAATATCCATCTTTCTATATTCACTAAAGTACATTTAAGCTATTCCCATTATTGAGTATATAGATAAACATAGAAATATTAAAGATTGATGATAAAAATTAACGTAAATTAATATTTCAATTATTTTATACTAGAATTTTACAAGTAACTATATTAAAATTGTTTTTAGAATAGGTAGTGTAATTTGATTATTTCAAAACAAACTTTAATTATTTCAGTGATTAAAATAAATCCCAAATATATAAAGCCCGGCGCATCCACCATAAATTTCCAAATAATTATATTTCAATATGAAAATAATTATTGAATATAATTTTAAATATTTAATTTTAATTTTATATAAATAAATATTATATTAAATTCGTAGTAATAAAATATTAAGTTATTAGCAAATTTAAATAAATTTTAATTATAAAATTGGTGTGATTTTAATTATCAATTTATATTGTTTTAGTTAGGTATGTGACAGTAAATAAGACGTAATGAGTAAATGGTACGGAAATATGTGCGAATCCGAGGAAAGTAGAACTATGCGGTTTATGGGAATGGGATTGATGTGGTAAGATGGGATGTTAGGTGTGTGGTGAGGTGAGGAGAGATGAAGAGGACTTCTTCTTTCGCCGCGACAGCATACCGGCATCTTGTTTCAGAATATTGTCAGTTTATCGGGAAATGATTGCGTGGAGAATAGATCAAAGAAGGAATTTGGTCTGGGGATGATGATGATGATGACGATACGTTTGCAAACGATATATGTGCCTCGGCATCTCAATGTCAGACGAAAGTAGTTTAGCGCACGCATAAAAACAGTTTACACTCGATCCTCGCTTGAATACTAATTACTAACTGCCGCCTCCTCCAACCTCCTCCTTCATCTCCCTGGAGCCTCAGTCGCTCCACCTCATCGTACAAACTCTCATCTCTCCCACCCAAAACAATACCATCAAGGATTAACTTCTAATTCCATTTTTTATATACACAAGTCTTATTAATCAATTATAATCAATTAGCATACATTTCAACGTATTTTATACTAAAAAAAACGTCCTTCAAGGCGTTGCGTTGCTCTATAAATCATGAAACGAACCAGAAAATCCAATTTGCATTTCCAGAACCAACAACATCTTAATCTGCCTTATTAATTAACTCGTTTTTTTTGTTGTTATTTCTGACTAACATAATTATAAAGAAATCAATATTCTTTAATTTTTAGTTTTATGCATTTCATTTAAGAAGTTCATAACATGAATTAATATTTTCTATAAAAATTGATTATTTAAAAAAAAATACAAATCTACGTTTTATTTTATCATTTTCTTAATATATAAAGTTAAAAAAAATTATTTCATTAAGGTTGTCTTTCACGTTTGATACACATTTTATGTTATATATTTCTGTTAACTATTTCCTATAGAAATTAATTATTAAAAAAATAATATTTAATATTTTAAAATATTTAGAAATTATTTAAATGGTTGTTGCTTATATTTTTAATTTGGTATAGTTAAAAAATAGATTTGCTATAAGTAATAAAAATTTAAATAATGTTGAAGTATTTAGTATAATTGCAAATTAGGATTACTGTAAATGATAATTTGGGATAGGTTTAAAGAATGTAATTGGATGCGATTTGTTTCGGATTTATAATTGGTGATAAGTATTTTCTGGTTGTTGGAAACTGGAAGAGAAGAAGCGGCGTTTGCGGAAAAAGTGGCATTGCGGTGTAGAGGCATGTAAAAAGAGGCGGCGTGTCGTTAGTTAAATCACCGAGCCAATATCAATAGATCTCGTTAGAAAATCGTCGCAAGTTTTATTGTAATAAGTTTCTATAGTTAACTTTCTAAGTAATTGAAAACGCTGCGCGACTAACATGAAGCAACCAACGGTCGGAGCATCATCAGAAGAAGAAGATAGAATACAACACGCATACCGTGGCCCATAGCAATGGTCATAGTCATAGTCGTAGCAGTGTACACTTCTTGGTCGGCGGTATATGGCGTATGGAAAAGCGTGCGTGCGTTTTCTTCTCTTCTCATCTCCACATCTTCTCTTTTCTTCTTCTCGGAGATGCGCATCTCGAGTGACATACAGCTGGAGGTCGCATCGCGCATTGATTGTAATATATTACTGCATTCATAAAGCAATAAAAGATAATCATTTAGCTGTACTTTATTATACCACAATTGCTCACCTCACGCAAATCGCATCAAATCACAAATCCATGATCAATCATTAAGAAAAACAAAAAAATACAACTAATTAATGAAAAACACAAATCGAATATTTTAATTTCGAAAAGAATAAATAAATAATTAATAATAAACGGGTATTAATTGAAATTGGAGAGGAGCATTAGGAGCCGCTCCCTTTCAGTTATATTCGTATATTACACTTCTTGATTTATCGCCAATCGCTTTAATTAATGGCACGGGAAATATGCTTATAATTTACATCCATTACCAGTTTCCACGTAATATTTTAATCAACGTATAAATCTTCAAAGTTTTCACTTTATTATTGTTTGTAAGTTATTGGAATTTTAATTTAAATTTCTTATTATTTTTTTCAATCTCCATTCTAAACATTTAAGCATTTGTTTAATTTAAGTACTAAACAAAAATATTCTTAAATCAATGTATTAAATTGTAGTTAATTTGCTTAAAATATTTTTCACAAAAATTTTCGAAAATATCAGCTTGAAATTCATGTGAATTTTAAAGACATTTCATTTAATAAATTCTATACACACAAAATCTTTCATTATTTTACATTATTTTTCTTTCGATTTTATGAAAGTGCTTAAATATTTTGTTTTCAGTTAAGTTTTGATCAAAACAAAATGTTCAGAATAATTTATGAAGATTTTTTATATCATTTTCTTGAAGCTGAATGCAATATGGACATTAAACTAACAACTTAAAAAGAAACTGTTATTATTTATAAATCAGATTTACTAAGAAGATTGTTGCAGAATTATTGAATAAAATGATGAGGAGGAGGAAGGCAATGGAAGCGAAAAATGTATGTTTTACACAAGAGCAACAACAATAACAGTGGAAGAAGAACACAAGTGGATGTAAAAGAATGAAATAAAAAGAATGAGAATGGAGGCAAAGAAAGGAGGAAAAAAACGGTAGAAATACATGGACGTTTGGCACTAGACCACACTCGTGCTCGGACCGCTAAAACGCCGATAAATTGCAATCTGCAATTCCGGCACGCTACTTAGACAACAGATAACGACACGCGTCGTGAATTATTTAATTTGGCCTTTGCGGCTTCGCGGCTCTTCTCTTCTTATTCTTATTCCTCTTGGTCGTCGTCTTCTTCTTCTTCTTATTTTCAGTCTTCTGCTCTGCTTCTTCTTCTTTATCTTACACTTTTGCTCTCCCTCGCTCCGTCTTGATCTTTCCGTATCATCCACCACCGACTCTCTTCACCTTACCTCTCAACATCATCCTACTCTTCATCTGGATGTTCGCTTGCTGCTGAACGGGAAAACGGTCGAGGCGAGGTGCGCTACCGCGACTGCAAATTTCGCTTATTCTTCTTCTTTCTCGTTCATCCACTTCTTCTTCGTCGTCGGCCTCTGTTCGCCCTTTATTTGGCTTCAAACTCCTTTTCATTTTCATCATGGTATGGCTTAATACAGGGCATTTGAATGCTGCTCCATCGCCGCCACCGGCCGGACGGATTTCATTCTTATTTACACATCATAACCTCTTATATGTACTCACATTACCGTTCATAATCCTCGCCAACTTCTTCTACTTATTCCACTTTTGCAAAACCGCACTTCGCTCCAACTTCGGGACGCGGCATTTTCAAGCAAATCTGGCTTGCGTCGAGCAAGAAACGAGTCGACGTTGGAAGATCACAAAATCATGATGATGACGATGTGGTGATGAAGAACAAGACACAAAAATAAACGTCTATCAGGATTTACTTTCAGCTAATGAGCGCCGCTTGCAAAGGAGACAACCCAATGGAAATAAGAAATTTACTAGCTTCCAAGTAATCCATTCCATAAAACCCATCCGTCTTATCGCGACCACGCGAACAAACAACTATTGCTTTTTGGAATCGTCCACAGCTCGATTCGAGCAAATTGCAATTTACATTACGCAATCATTTCTTTCATGGATCATTCATTCCATCAACCCATATAAATTATACCAAAATAGTACCCTCTTTCAAACGGTTTGAGTCAAATAAATCAACTGATTTATATCATACAAAATACATAACTCTACTTCGAGGATCGTCAACATTTTTAAACACAGTTCATTATTAACAATAAATAAATTATCATCTAAAAGTGTATGTATTGATTGGAAAGATGAAGAAAAGGAGGATGAAGTTGGTTAAGAAGTGAGGAAAATAAAAAGGAACTGGTTTTGTCGGTCTCGCCGTGGTGCACGGAATGATGACATCATATCACACGTATCAGCATGATACAATTAGGTAATAATCATTGGTATTATCGGCCTCCCACGCGAAATCGAGGGTTGGTGGTCTTTCCACACTTTCCTCACAAGCTCTTTCGATTTGCTCTCAACGAACGCAAATCGATTATTCCGCATATACACACACATCGGCTCCCGTTCTTCCATTATTATGTCATGAAACGTACGAGTATAATCGCAGGATTTACATGAAATCACGCTTAATACAAATCTATTTGCATGCTACAAATACTAGGCTATTCATAATTTTGCTGAAGAATCGTATGATGTAAATAAAAAATAAATAGTTTCCTTGATATAAATTCAGCATAATAAAAGTTTACATTGTGAAAGTGGATATTTCAACGATTTGGTTTGATGTACCCGTGATAATTAGGATGCAGAGTCGTTTTCTTTAGTTAGTTGAACTTAACTCATCGGTGGCGGCGACGGCGGCGGCGGCGACAACGTTTCTGTTTTTCCCGCGGTTTTTTACGATTATTGCGGACAGACGAAATGCCTGAAATTGTTTTGAAATTAAACCGGGGACGGAGAGAGAAAACCCCGAGCGAAATTACGCAACGGCCGAGGCAAATTGCGTAACGATTTACGGCGCCAACGGAGATGAGAGAGCCTCCTCCTCCTGCTGCTGCTGCTCTCTTCCTTACCCCCTTGTTCTCTCCGACGCAGCAGAACAGAATTTATTGGATGTATAGATATATTCCTGCTGTACATATATATACCATGCGTTAATTTCTTGCGCTCCGCACACCTATTTGTCTCCCTGCTTCCATCTCATTTTAGGGCTCTCCTTTCCTGCAAATTGGAAACGTCCTCGGCGATTTTCAAACGAATAAATCGCGCGCGCCAAATAAGGACGAGATGGCATTTTCTCCTCCGTCCGCCGTCGGAATATATACATCAGCGGATAATTCCCGCGTCGAGGCTTCCAGCAATTGCAAAAATTTCGAGTGTTTCTCTTACTTTTTACTTTGATTCTTGTTGCTGCTTCATTTCTTTTATTCATGTCGAGAAGTACGAGTAGCTGCTGTGTATGAAGACTTTGGTTGCGCGTTTTGAGATATGCGAGGGCATTTGTAATAAGATCGGGGTCAGAAGACGATGGATCTGGGTGGTCCCAGGAGTCAACCACGGGTCCGGCTGCTTCGCATTACTCACACAATCATGAACTATAGTCGGCTCAGCTCAGTACAACTCTGCTCACCTCCAGGACCGAAGGTGAGGCGATACGGCTAATATTTAGTTGCTATGTTTGCTCTTATCCCAGAGAGACACCTCGGCGACTCTTGTTCGGAGATAACTACGACCAGATAACAATGCCATTTGTCAATGTACCTAAAAGATAGGTAAGCCGAAAAAAGAAGACGACTATTTTATTAATAGACTGGCGGAGAAGACCACACCAGGAAACGTACCGAAATCTCCATCTCACTCTTACAGCCATTCAAGATCCTTAGCTTATAAGCAAACTCCAAAGAAAAACATCTTCTTATACTTTTTAAGGATGAATATTTCTGGAATAAAATGCGGTCAGTATAATATTTGTAAAAATAGAATAAATTAAATTTCATGTAGTAAAATGGAAAGCGTTTGAACTATATAATTTAATCATTGTCGAGCGACGTTAAAAAAAAACGTAATCACAAATAACATTGAGTTCCAATCAAATTTAATTAAGTTTTCAGTGCGCATCGAATCGAGCCGACAGGAAGTTGTCACGGGCTAATTTCGATCGTCCATTGTGTCATTATTTTTGCTCCTCTGCCGTCGCCCCTCTTCGATTTTCACTTTGATCCTAGAGCATGTAGAGCGGAATCGCAACAATCGGCTACGAATGATCCAATTTCGATTTCATTCGGAAACAGGAAGCGCCAAGGCCTCCTCCTCCTCTTCCTCCATCTATGCATGTATGCGTCGCAGCGAAACAATAGAATGGGTGCGCTTTTGGGCGTGCGAATCGGAGCGTGTTCATTGCACAACCGTCAAAAAAAAAGTCTCTATACAATTTATATTTAATATTATTATGTATGTATTCATATAGATTTATTTATGTGCACGTATGAAATTAAAAAAAAAAAACATGTATGTTTAAAGGACTGCGAATCGATGCTACAGGGATTTCGCTCGGAGGAGAGGAGTGGAAGATGAATCTAATTGAAAATCGCTACTGCAACGTGCGAAATGCCCGAGGTATCCTCACCGACTAATAGATTGTGTCCAGACACGAAGAAGTAGCGAAGTTTGCGCCTTCAGCGTACACACACACATATATACAGACATTAAACGCGAGAGCCAAAGCAAACGATAAATTTCATTCGCACTCGCCCTTTTCCCTCCCTAAAATCTACATAACATTAATTTCAATTTGCTTTAAAATATGAATTGCAGATTTACTTAAACGAGAAATACATTATTTGACTACCCGCACAACGTACGAGGTGTACGAAAAGTTGCAACACAAATATGCGCAGATCGCATGCGCATAATTTTCTATTATATTTAATTTAATTAGTATTATATACATAAAAAAAAATAATATAAAATTGGGTTCTGTTCATAATCATCATCATCTTCTCCTGTTGTTGCGGTTATTTTGGGATCACTTTTTACAGTTAGCACGAATCGTGCGATCTGTTTGCGTACTTCTTTTTTTAATTTAATTTGCGTACTTCTTTTCTCGTTTAGTTACCATGTCTTTTTGTACCGATTTTCTTCTTTTTTTTTTCATCTTCAAACCATAACCGCTTCTCTGCGGCTCTACCGAAAGAGGATGCTATCAAGATCACGCGATCCGATTGAGATGTCAGATCTGGTTTAAACGCAGCAACGCGATATTTCGGGGATCGTGTGAAGATTTTTTTAACCGTCGCTTGCAGCAGCAAACCGGAGCGCTTTTTTCTCAATTATATAAGAATTGATACATACAAGCGTTTAGTAATAGAAAGTTACGTCTGAATAGACATAATAATCGTTTTTATAAAAAAAATGTAAATAAATAATCAATTTATAATTACAACTTTGCAGCAACAATTAGTTTGATTGTAATGTAATATTTGATACTATTGTATGTAAGAATGTTTATTTGATTGTCGTATTTTGCTATGTTTGTAACAAAGGTAATTTGAATGATTATTCCTAATTGTTCTTCGGATTCTGCCTTAACCGGAAGTTCTTTATGGAAATGGCTTTTAAATATGTGGATGCGAGTTAGATTTAGAAGGGATGCACACGGTATTCTATGGAATGGATAGGAGAGATGCCGGGGTATCTGCATTGAATGTGAAGTCTGACTGGAGTGGAAGATGTGTGCGAGTGTATGTGGATGCGAGTGTTTGTGCGTTGTTTACGATGGAATTGCCGGCCAATTAATTTGTCCATCGGGTCTCGGTCGGTAATTGCGGGCTTCCTGCTCCGGATCTCGGCTTCGAGCATAAAGCAAATGCCGATTATCGCGAACAACTGTTAGGAGGAGAGGAGATGAGCCTCGGATTTGAGACAACGATCTGCACGATAAATCCCTCCGTTGCCATCATAAATACGGACTCGGGGAACAATGCCGATGCCGGCCGGTGACTGAACTTCTTCTTCTTCTACTACTACTACTTCTGCTGCTGCTGCTTCTTCTCCTCCTCCTCCTCCTTTGCTTCTTCTTCTGTTGGCAGCAGTAGTTTCATGGATAGATGAAGCTTTGCGGCTACTGGAATTCCTCCTCATGCTCCAATCTCTCTAGGATAAGTAGGACCTGATAAGGATTTTAGAACCGGCCTCGCGCGCGCCTCAACCACCGATAACATCCTGGACCAGAGCACCCAAACCTCAAAACAAGTAGTAACACAGATACAGCTACTATTAAGTACATAATTCATGTAATTTTTACCATCAATTATATGAACATAAAAGAAACAATATAAAAAGTATCATTTTAAGACTAGTACTAATTATTATTTAATGGATTAAAAATGCGATTAATTGGAAGTTAACTTATTGTCGTTTCGAGGAACGGATAGAAAAATAAGTTTCTTGTTTAAAAAGAAACAAAAAGGAAATGTTGAAATCCACTGTTGCTGACGACATCTAGATAAGAGCTAAGATGCGCGCCTTATAAGAGGAATCGGCGTTTCCAGCCAATCGACGATCGCGATCTCTCAGGAATTCACCCCGACGTGGAAGGATTCTCTAGTTTAATTAGAGCCAAGATTATGAAACGCGATCTATTTACCACCTATAGATTACTGAAGCTAAATGATAACATTGAAGTTGAGTATTAATACTCAGTTCATATTCAATAAGAGAATATATTTTATGAATTTCATCTTCATCTTGGATGATTTGTGGTTTTCAAATGGCTTTTAATTAGCGCTCGCCCGGATTCAAAACTTTAATTAACGTTTCTATTGCTTAAGCCTACAACACTATACAACAAGAAGTGTACGTGTGCGCTCGAGTATGGTCACATCGATTTTCCGTTCTGAATTATATTCAAACCGAACAAGAGACCCAAAGAACGGGATTGCAGATGCATGGAGAGATTAAGAGTCTTGATTTAACTTTCGGAACATTAACTGCATTGAATGCAATAATCATTGCTTACATAATTAATAACTGTTTTAAGTATTCATTATTAGTCTTCTTATGATAATTTTCGCAATAATTTAATTTTATAATTTACATTTTGGATAATAATTTTCTTCTCTATACTTATATATAGAGAATTACGTTTAAGACAACTGAATAACAAAGTTTTTAAAATAAAAATGAAAGCGCTATCTATCGGATTGCGTGTGGTATTAATAAATGTAATATTTTATTTAAATTGGAAATTGAATGTTGTCTTGGGAAAATCTGCTCCTGGCAATACTTTTCAGCGGATTGATCGAAGTTGGAGGAGGTACAGTTAGGAGAGAATGTGTGTCGTTGGAGAAATCCGGACGGACGGATTTGATTGTAATTAGAATACAAAGTGGTGCGTTGCGTTTGCTTGGTGATGCGATGCGATGCGAGAAGAGCGAGAGGATGGATGGATGGACGGTGAGTTGGAAGGAGGATGCAGGATGGAAAAGGAAGGTAGATAGATGGACGAAAATAAAAAAGCGTGGAGAAGAGAAGTAGAGAAGCAGAATTACGGCGTTCGTTCGGCCGTAGATTTCGCGTGCCGCTCTCGGGAATTCCACGCGCACAGTTCTTCCTTCCTTATAGATAAATAAATAAATGTGTATAGATGTGTGTAGTAAACACATTATAATATAATAAATATGCCCATTGAGCTGCGGCTCGTCGTCCGCACGGATTTACTTCTTCCCCCCGATATAGAATGTGAGAACTGCCTGAATGGAATCTGAACTCGATGTTCTATATGCCTTCACTCCGTAAATATTCGCGAAACCGCATCGACATACAATACAATTCACTCACTATCCAAAACTGAAAATTCCACATTTAATTCTATTTTTACAAAATCATCACTTTCAAAATATTTTAAATAAAATCATCTAAATCCCAATTCAGTCTGCAAAACTAAAAATTACTCAATTCAAATAAGAAAAAAAAAACCTTTTACATATAGTTAAGCTGCAAGGATCAAAAACGTTAATTAATCTTAAATTACTCACGACGTATATTTTTTTTGAATAATTAGACAAAATATGTGCAAAATCATTTAAATTCAATTCAGACTACAAAACTGAAAATTTCTTAATTTAAATCCTTAAGAAAAAATATTTTTACACATAGTTTAGGTACAACAACTGAAAACGTTTTCCAACTTAATTTGTAGAACTGAAAAATCCTCTTTTAAAATCTTTCAGTCCTTTCACACATAGTTTAGATGAAAGGATCAACGGCCTTAATTAATATCGAAATTCCTCACGGCGCACGTTTCTTCCTTCCTTACTTACACATCTTCCCTTTGGAATTATTTAAAACAATTAATGCGTATCGTAAAATTATATGCTTCAACTTATTACGGGAGAGATCGGAATCTCCTTTTTAATGCGAAAATAGCGACGATTCTCGACCGGAGAGGAGACCGAAAGAAATCCTTATTTTATATCTCTTTCTCTCTCTCTCTATCTATCTCTATATATATATATATAGATAAAGTGGAAGGCTGATTAAAAAGCGCGAGAGGAGCGAGCACAAACACACGCAGTCCGCGAACGAAATACTCGGAATCATTAGATGAAGACATTCCCAAGGCGATTAGGATTTTTATCACGGCACTCCGATTACATACAAAATGATTACAAGTTGCTAACAACAACAACAACAGTAGAAGTAGCAGCAACAACGATGAGAGAAGAACGAGGAAGGTGGGATTGAAGGTAATACCATTTCCTCTGATCTGGTATGCAGAATTTTCGTGACGATTAGTGAACACGATCAGCCTTGGGACGTTTCACGTTTCGGTACGGATTTCGCTTAATCCAAGTAGGTAAAAACGGCACCTGTAATTACTTCATTTACTACTCGAGAAGAGTAAGTATGAGCATTCGCCCTACGAGGATAGATGATTTCTAGAGAAATCCGAATTTGGCTCGAGGCTTCAAGCCGAAATCAGACTTTCTCACACCATCATCGATAATGATGATGATGGAAGAAAGTGTTGCAATTGTACATGTCTACAATTACATCTAAAGGTGGTGATGACAATAAAAATAACAACGGCCGGACGCATAAATAAAGCCATCATCGTCTAAGTCAATTCCAATAACAATAAATCCAAATCCATTTGTATCCAAATGCTCGCTACTACTGCTCGCCTCATTCTTATATAGCAAGAGACCGCTTCGTCTTCGGCTTCGATTGAGAAGCCGGCTTTTACATTTACTTCACTCCCAATCAATTAATTAATTCGATTATTGCGGCTTAATTAATTTTCGCTCCATATACACCAACCACCGGCGATTTATCTGTCGCCTCTCCGGATGCATATAAATTGCCAACAGAATACGACAAAGATACATCACTGCTTCTCAATCCAGCATCTTCATTCAAATAGATAAATTACACAAACTAATAATTTTTCTAAATATAATTCAAATTAATTATTGTAAATAATCAATTTTATTTAAAAGTAAATAATTTTCCGAAAAATCTGTATTTGTATTCCATTCTTCTTTCGCGAAACTTCTTCGAACGTCGAATAAATAAATTAAAGCGTGGAATTTAAATATTTCTCGATTTACGAACTGAAAATACCGTGGTTGTTCGCAAATTCTTCTTCACCGAAAGCATTTTTGTCTCCAAGTATCTCTCTGTTTCTGATTGTTCGTGTGTTTGCGCTCGTTTTGCTTGTTGTTGTTATTTTTTTATCTCGGCTCTTTTTCGGGGCGAGAAGAATGTCTTCCGCTTGGCCATTAATCTCTTAACACACCGAGAGGAGCACCGAAAGCTGGGCAGTTCGTAATTTGCTCGCACTCTTCTTCTACCATGCATGTTTGCACCGATGGATGACTGTTCTTATCCTCCTCCTCCTCCTCTCTTCGGAAAGAATGAGAAAGAACGAGACGAGTTGAATCCTTTTCTTCTTTCTGGTGATCCTCCTTACGGACGGACCCATCTTCTGGCCCCATATTTTAGCGGTAATTTATTTGGGTTTCGGAGCGCGAGCACTAATCACTTAATCAGTTTTTCGTGGCTCTCCTTTTATGGTCCCCCTTTAAATGCCACCCATAAATATTTATAACAATAATTGCACACCGCCGCTCCCTGACCCTTTTCCAAAGTTCGTGCAACCCTTTTCTTATTTTGCACCCATTCGTTTTCATAAATTAGAGCATTTCACTGCTTTAATACACCTTCCAAATTGACTTTAACCCATTGCATCTGTCAGTCCTATTGTAATACCCATATTTATATCTTCCCACATTTTATTTATCTCCGTTCGTAGATTTCCATCAATTAACACTTTTATCAATTTTGATAAAATTTATAAACTTATTTCAAAGCCCACAGATTTACATTTCATATAATCTAATCAAGTTGCATAATTTTTTTGATCTAAATCTGAATATGTAAAATTAAGAATTATTGTTTAATTGCATTTTCAATTTAGAGAACTTCTTACAGACGAATGGTAATAGGTAAGAAAACTGGCAGTATATGCATATTACAGCCTGTAATTAGAGTATACATAGTCGTAATTAGCATGCTTGGTTGTTGAGTAATGCGATAAAACGCGAAGACACAGCTTTTCAGGAACTTTGAATGCTTATTACAGGAAAATGGTAATAGATACAAATCTTTCATTAAAGACCATAATTTTATCTTTAATTAGGGTTTTAGCGTATGTTTGTAATTGGTGTATATAATTTAAATATTAGCATGCTAAGTAATCATATAAATTTAGAAGTTTTTATATAATTTTATTATTGCTGAAAGATCTCTTCAATTCTATTTTTTTTTTGTATTTAATTTGATTTTTTGCTTTTGCCGTTTGCAAGCGTGGCTATCTGGCAAATTCCAAATTAATTTTATGTCAGAGCCAAATGAGAGATGTCTGTTGTGGACAATGGATGGAATAAGATGGAGATGGAATTCGAGATCGGTTTTACGAGTGTATAATTGCCGGCAGATCATTTTTCTAACGAAGTCCACCTTATCACGGGATATTTGATATTCTCATTTATGGCGAATAGCAATGATCGCGTCGAGCCCGTTTGGCATATGCCAACGCACGTGGAATGCTGCCGATCCTTTCCTTCGCTCCCTTCTCCTCTCGTCCAGTGCAGTGTGCTTTATGGATGAAGCCGTCCGTCGTTTCCTTAATTATACAGTTATTAGAAATTAATGGAATGTTTTAATTAGAATGGCGTAATTAGTCTCTTCTGATTATGGATCGAATGCGCCTTGCGGTGACACACGACGGTTGGAGACAGCATTAGGTAGCAGCTCTATACCAGAGGCTGCACCAACGTGCTTCTGCTATACCAGAAGAAGAAGCAGCAAGAGTTACCGATGCGTGCGAGCGAGTTAAAAGGCGGTTAAGGCCGTTCTGGCACAACACGTGCTGTTATCGTTCGGTGCGGATATGTGCAGAAACAATAACAGTCGGCTCGCGGCCAACCCTTAAATGGACGATGGCAAAAGGACGATAATAATAAAATATTGTTTTATATGGATATGAAATGGTCGGAGGAAAGCGCAGCAGCGCGTTGCACGTTTATGTGAACGGAGAAGAAGAAGGACTCCTTTCTCTCTCTTCCTTCTTCAACTTCTTCGAGCGACGACAACTCTTCGCATCTTCGCACTGCCTCTGCGGGTTATTCGATTATTGCGAGCTCGCATTGTATGCCAAAACCATTGCAGACAAATTACCCATAGAACTGAACCTACGCACCTGGTGCCTGCTATCCTAGGACCTAACTTACCATCAGACCAATGCACACATAAATCAAAGCCATTCACAAATAAACACTACGTATTCCTGAATTCGAATAATTCATACTGATACAAAATTGAAAACAATATTTCATTTATTGAACCAATTTAATCATAATTCATATGTAAAATTCTTCAATTACGCAATTTAATGCTTTAAAATTAAATATTATATTTACATCAATATTTTTGATAAACAATCAATTCTTCTATAATATCACAAATAAATTTATATTTTCTGATAGAAAATTAATGTTTTATAAATTTTACTAATTTAGTTTTCAATAATTAATTTAAAGGAATTAACATTTTTTAAATTCAATTATCAAAAAATAAAAATACAATTTCTCTTTTACTAATTTACAATTTTTACGCAATTTTTAAAAGAAATTTTCTTTTAATTAAATTAATTTAGACTATCAATTCCAGTTTGCATTTCTAATACAAATTGAACAAAATTTAAATTATTTTTTAAACTACTTACAAATTATTTTTATGATATTTAAAAATAAATAAAATTATGCGATTTTTAAGAAAAAGAGAAGATTTTTGTGTAATCAAAAATGATGAATAAAAATCATGTAATTATTTATTTTTAATATTATAAAAAATATGCAAAATTTGTATTCTGTATATGATTTGACTACTGTTTGTTTGAGATGCAGATAGATCTATTGTGATGGTAGGAATAGTAATAGATTTTTTTTTATTAAATGAATGGAATTTAGCGTGTAAACTATATATAGAGTGTTGTTCGGCGTTTGAGTGCGAGATTTAAGTGTGCAGGAAGCGTAAATGTAAGAATGTGTTCGCTCGGTAAACAAAAGGTGATTAAAAATATTGGTGTGGACACAATGGCCGAAGGAAGGAGCAAAGAAGAAGAAGCAAAGGAGACGACGTTTCGAGTGCGAGCTTTTTACTATTTAGAATATTGCTGTTAGAGTTAAAGGCAATAAAACGATTTTAATAGTGTTTAGGATTGGCCATAATTCCATAACTGGTTGCGAAAAGCCGCGGCCGCATTTACGATTCATAAATATATGAATCCGTTCCTCTTCCTCGCCTTTTCTTCTTCATCGTCAACATTTCGTGCTGCCGCTGCAGGACGAAGAACTGCCTCATCTTCTAACTCGTTGGAAATTGAGGAACGAACAAACGCGTCGTGTGCGTATAATTCCTTTTTGTCCATTGGAAACAATTACATCTTTGCATAATGCTAAGAAGCTGAGGTAGTTGTTGTTGTTGCTGTTGTTGTTATTCCTCTCCGGAGATTTCCTTTGGACAGATTTATGCCGAATGCGGGAATTGATTCTGTTCCGCCCGATTAATTGCCCTTTTGTCTATATCTTCTAATGCTTAATTGGCATTTTCTCATTTGAATTTATGGAGGCGCCCCAGTTTCCGATTCCAATTAAAATGCCGCCGCACAAACTTCACATGCATATAGACAAACACATGCATATAGACACGAGCACGCACAGCCACGAGAGAGGATAAAGAAGGAGCTGAAGAAGTCAATACGAAAAGCCAGTCTCTTGTTCTTCTTGTCTTCTTATCTGTCTGTCGGCCTAACAGCTCTTCCTCCGCGGAATATGATTAACAGTTTTTCCAGCATCCGCGGATGTTGTTGATGAAGAAGAACAAGAAAAGACGGTTCGACGAGTGCACGTGCCTTATGTTCCACAGTATGTCATTAGATCGATCTCCACCGGATGGGAGTACTCGTCGCACGACCAAATGACAATCTTAAGGTTCTTAATTAACTCGCCGACAATTCCGTTTTTCTCCTCTCTTTCTAACCATACTCATTTTACTTTATTTTTCTACACTCGCAGATTTTACCTTTTTCATACTGCTACCGCAGCATCCGGAAACCGAGAAAAACACTTCAATTATGATTTAAAAACAATTTTATCTGAAAATATATTATATTTTTTGGCGGATATATTCGCCATATTCTTTATACATACAGCTATAGGACATAGCTCAGATTCCATAGCGTCCAAGTGAAGATTCGCGTATTTATGATATAATTTGGTTTCTCTTCCAATTGTGATAAGGCGATTGCGGAGGATTTAAATATTTGCGCGGTTAACGGTTTATCCCTCGGTTAAGGAACAATTGGGTCTCGCAAATCTTGATATCTCTGTTTCTCGCTGCTGCTGCTGCGGCTCTCTCGACTCTTGCTCTTCTCCGTCTCTCTCGCATCTCTTCACTCTGATAACAGCAAGATTTAGTCCAGATAAGAGGGATCGTATGCTAAAAAAAATCCACACGTAAGATACACGCGAGTGCGTGCACACGATTTCGCCTTTTCCCACGCGAAATAAAAAAGAGGAGACACCAGAAGTAACAGCAAAAAAATATAAAATAAAGAGAGAGAGAGAGAAAAAAAAAGAATGAAATGTATTTATGTGCATGATCGTTTCGACGCGTATTTCCACATCCGAAAATCTGGGAAGGCCGCTCGCTCTGATCCGATCCGATCTCCGCGTGATCTACGTGTCTCCGGTTTCATCTGAGCTCTTTCGTTGATCAGATTAGATCGTCCGATGGCCGATGATGCACTTCGCATTTGCATTTCGACAAGTCCGGAGATAGGCCTGGGTCAAAGGTAATCTCCGGCTTTTGCCATTGAAGTTATCCTTCCTCACAGTCTTTTCCTTATAACCATTTATATGTTGTATAATTTAACACTAGCATAATTTTAGTACAACTGAAAATAAATTTGTTAGAATTAAGTCGAAGATTTTTCTAACATTAAAATTCAAATTTACATATATTTTCACGAAAATAGAAGAATCAAATCAAAAAATTCCAACAATTTTCATTCTATAATTGGATAAGAAAATAAATTGGAAATTTAAATTAATTACTGAGCAACTTTAAAAATGTACACATTTTTTTATATTTTTATAAAAATATGTAAAATATGAATTGATAATTGATACAGTATTCGAAATACATCTATTTTTTCTTGTATGATTTATTGTAAGACGATTTATATGTTTAATTGTGTCACTGGGCGGAAAGACTTAGGTTGATATTATTATATGTAAAATATTTTTCTGTACAAAACATATTAATTAAAAAAGTGAGACAATAAAATTACAAAATAAATAAATAAAAAATATAATAAATTCTCATTCTTTAATAACAACGAAAATTAATCGAAAAAATCAATATTTTAATTTGTTGAAATTCAAATTCAATTCAAATTTCTTTTGAAAAAATCATTTTTTTTTAAATAAATAGACGAGCTAATATGTTTTTTCTACAATTTGATATTTTTATTACATTATTTTCATTAGTAAAGTTTCAAAAAATATTTAAAATGTATTTTTTTAAACTGAAAATCTTGAAACTGTAAATTAATTTTGAGTGTGTTGTTGAATACGAAAAAAGAATGTTAGCTCAATTTGTGAGCATCTATTACCATTATTATTATTATCGTCTATATTTTCCTCCACCTTCACTTCCTATGCTCGTCTCCCCGGAGCGCTGGAAGTGTGAGAACACAGATGATATAAATACCAAGGTTGATAATGAACACAGCACAACAATTACACCGTTTGAATGTCATTCAGATATTGCATGATTGTTAGTTAGACCGTTCCGATCGTGACCCTTGAGGAAATGCACGTACACAAACACATATTAGACGTTGGAGATGGGACGAGACGAGACGAGAACGTGTGCATGCATTCTTCGGATATTCCGTGGATCGCAAAATTGAATAATCCTGTATTTTTCCGATTGTAGAGTATCGGATTCGAATTGGTCCTTTTCCCATGGGATATATTCAATTCAATCGATATGATCTGAAGAGGTGTGGTGGTTTAACCTATTACCAGTTGATACTTAACGGCGTGATTACTTCCTCCGAAGTTATTAACGACGACGTCCATCCGTAATATCTATTAGACTCTTTGATTGATCTGTTTATAATGAGCCAATTTTGGTTTGGAAGCTGCTGCTGCTGCTGCACTCGCGCGCTCACGTCTTACCCGTTAAACAGAAGAAACGACGACCAAAGCAAAGAAAAAACAATGAACGAGAAAAGAAATAAATGAAACACGTCGTTTGCTCGTTTTGTTACACATTACGTCTGTTTGATTTACTCTCTGGGCAATCTATAATAACAGTCAATAATAAACCGTGTCCGAACGATTCCTAATGACACTCATAAATGGATTGGAGATGGTAACGACCCATAATAATACCATTTTTTATTACAACCCTTTCGCTATTATATAAATTTTAGTTATTAGATTTTCACTTTTTTTTAACAGTTACAAGAAATTAATTTATATATTTTGATTAAATTGTAAAAAATAGGTATAAATATTTTGGTGATCATTTTTTTTAATTAACTAAATAAAAATAGTCCTAATTTTCGAAAAAAAATATTGTTAGATTTGTCAAGGTTGTATTTTTTTATTATTTTATTTCAATTTCAAAGACGATTTTTAGAATAATCTCAAATTTTTTATTACATTCTTATCTGAACCTGCAGCTGTTCATAATGACGTAGAAGACGATTCGCGAAGATTCGTCAATTTTTGTACCTATATAAGGAGATTTTTATAACAATTTTTTAAATAAATAAATAAAAAATTTACAATAAACGCCATATTTTTCGAAAAACAAAATTATTATTAGATTTCTTAAGATTTTAACAATTTTCATTACATATATATTTAATTTCTAGAAAAATTTTCTTAAATAATATTGATAATTTTATTTCAATTAATTAGAAACAAATTGCGATAAGGCGATTTTTAAAATAATCTGCAATTTTTTATTACATATTTATCGATTATGAACCCGCAGCTACAGCTGTTTATTATGGGATAATGATTTGTGAAGTTTCATCAATTTTCGTATTTATATAAGAAATTTTTTATAAAAATCACAATCATTTTTATGACTTTTTATCAAATGTATAAATATTTATCCAGGTGTAAAATAAGAATAGTTTTTAATATAACATTGATAATTAGATTAATAGAATTTCAATTTTATTTACTGGAATTTCATGTTATAAATGTGATAACATTAACTATAAAATATATTTACAATAAAATTATTAAAAAGTAAGTATTGAACATTCTTAAAATAAACTTTAGTAAATATTAATTAAACTAAGTATAGTAGAAAATGTAAAAGTAAAAAGGCAATAATAAAAAAAACTAAATTACAAGTATTTAATAATAATAATAACGCTCTCCAAATTCACAAAGCACCTTCGTAAACTACTGGTTTTAAGTGGAGCCATTAAGAAATAAACAGAACTCGTTGTTTTTTTTTCATGCTTACTCCAGTTATTTTATTGTTTTTGTTTCTGGGGGATTTTCAGTGTTGCTCCTGTTTTCGCTCCGCTAATGTTGCAATTACGTGAAGAAGATACACTTAGACGCACGCAGGAAGCGAGTGATTAGGATGCGGTTCAAATGAAAAATTGAACTGAAATAGAGAGAAACTTATGGATGGAGGAGAGAGAAAAAGAAAGATGTGAAATCGGGGATTCACACGAGCGCTAAGTGATTTTTTATATGCCTCGTATTAATGGCATAGATTACAAGAAAAATAAAGTCCGTCGGTGGAGGCGATTAGGAGGCTTTAATAGTGCTTTCCGAATAGTACGAAGAGAAGATGAGAGAAAAAAACAGAGTGGAAGAATAATTAGAAACCATTTGGTAAGACGCGATGCGAAAATATCTGGCGCTCGGATTACATGTGTTTAATGCACTTTTTCTGTAACCTACAGTTTATGAGAAAACGTAATATGTGAATAAAAAAAAAACAAAGTTGTATAACAAGTAACATTAAGTTTAAATCATTATATAATAAATTATAACGATTTTGTAAATCATGGTTTATTAGGTTCGTCGTTCATGCGGCCTTAGTGTCTCCAACCTATACTCGTTTAATTGTCCATTAGTAATCAACCAAAACGATTTTTTATCAATATAAAAATATTTTTCCATTAAAAATAAACGTATTTTTTGTTCATAAAATTACATTTTCTATTTGAATAATTTATGAATAATGAAACTAATTTATTATAAACATTTTAGAAGTACATTTATTAATTAAACTTTGATTTACGAATTTTATGGAATTAAATATATTAATCTTACTTATTGATAAAATATTTTTCATTTTTTACTATAAATAAGTTTAATTTATATAAACCATAGACAATTTGCATATTATACAAAAAAATTGTAAAAAAAAATAATTAATTATTCTCTACAAACATAATTTTATTAATTAAAATATTTGTTTACTAATAAATAAGTTAAAAATAAATTTTAGATTTTGCACTCACTTTGAACATAGAAAGAAGATCAAGAAATTGAAACATGTTTCTTAATCAGAATTAATCCTGAAAAATAAAAATTAAAAAAATTAGTTATCGAAATTCAATTTTACATTTTTGTATAATTTTATAGTAAATATATTAAAAATCTAAAGATATTTTGTAAATGAAATTTTATTGAATTATTTTTTAATTAATAAATTGTTTTTAATGTGTGAGTAATTAATTAATTAGTTGAGAAAGTGTTAAAATTAAAGGAATTTTTAATAATTATGATTATTCTTTGAGAGTAATGAATATTATATTTAATTAAGTCAAGAAAATAATGAATTCTGCAAATGATAATTATGTATATGGATGCGATTTATTGCGCTGCAAATGAAGATATCGGAATTCGGATGGTGGGAATCGTTGGTTTGTAGCATAAATATCGAGATTGATTCTGTTATCCTTCCTCCTCCTTTCGGAATTAAAAAGCCTGCAATTCAACATTGAACTATAACCTTAGACAATTGCAACATTATTAAGGAAATTATATGACTTCATATAAATGCATTTATTCCTCATGTGTTGCAGAATACTCTTCCATACCAGTATTTCTGCTTTTAGCAGCCTTGATTATTTATTAATGACATAATTTACGATGGAAAATCGTAAAATAAAACGTACACACCGAATGCAGAGAACGGGTACGGCACAAAAGCCGAGCGAATAGAAACGAACGAACGAACAAACGTAGTAGTAGTGAGCGAGCAAAGTGCTGCAACTAAACATTTATTTATTTATATTTATATGTACGAATTAAGCGTATGCAAATGGTCATAAATAGCGGAACGAATGGTCGGATCGGACAAATTGTTTAATAACACATTATTTATAACGTCGATTAACATTTATAACAACAAAACCCGAAAAAAAAAATAACGGAAAGGAAGATTCACATTTTTTTACATTAAACATATTGATTTATCTTTGCTTTTAAAACTTAATAACAAATTAACAACAATGTTACAAAAAACGCGTACATTCAATAAATCAAAATTAATGAATCGCATAAGAAAAAAATAATGACGAACAAACTTTTAATATCAACATTTGAAAAATACTTTTGTATAGAAATTAAATATTCAATAATTATCTAAAAGCAATTTATTGTATATTTATGTGTTTCAAGGAATCATTAAAAAAATAAGAATTTATTTTTAACTTTAGACCGAAAGTTTAATTGCTAATAAAAATATATTTCACATTGTAAAAAATTAGTTAATTTTTTTAAATATTCGATAAATTATGTGTTGTTTAGAATTCAATAATAAATTAACAACAACGGAAAAAATGTTGCATCGAATAAATCAACTCAAACCAGTCGCAATAAATCTATAAACAAACATTTTTTGCTAATTAAATGTTATTCTTAGCTATTACACTTTCGATTAACTTTCAATTGTAAATCAACAAAAATAGTATAAAATAAATCTGTAAATATTAAATTATTATTTAAAAATTAGTCCAAATTAATTAATTAAAAAGAAAATTCGGGTTCGTCGTCTATTCGACCTTAGAGTCTCCAAACATATTTAGTTATAAATCAATTAAAAAATTGAATATTTTAAATTAATAAACGGTTTTTGATTGAAAAATGATATATTATTTTATTAATGATGTAAATCTATATTTTTTTAAATAATTTAACAACGATTTTAGTTGTTTCTGGAATGTTGTGCAATTATGAAATTCTTGCTAATTGTTTAATTGTGATTGAGAAGGTGTTGTCGTTTTATTTTGGGTGTCGGGAATTCGCTTTGAGCAATTAAAGTGTTGGAGAGTTGCGGCAATGCGAACGTTCATTCTTGAGTAATTGGTGTGGCTGTAATTGGGTGTTGAAATTTGATCGTAAAGCAGAGGGAGCGTGCACCTTTTTTTCAATATCATTATTTTCTTGTTATTTTATTATTGTTGTTCGTTTTATTTCTGGATGCGTGCATAGATTTTCCGTGTAATTGTAATGCGCGCAAAGAAACGGGAAGAAGATTTAGAGGAAGAGGTGAATGAAGGACGACGGAGAGGCGGCGGCGGCGGTGTCACAAAAGAAGCGGTGCTTGCAGAGAGAGGAAGGGCGAATTATTTCAGGCACGTCGGCGCGGACTGCGAGAGTGAGCTTTCTCGGAAAGCGCGGATGTTATTTTGAATCTACAACTGTCTCAATCCTCTAGACGAGTGTGAAATAGTTTCTTACATTTTGCGAAAGCAATAAATAGACGGACCGATGCCGTTCCTATCGGTGTTACACATACAAATTGCACCATTGACCATATTTAGGGCTGTCCAGAGCGCAGTCCATGCATCAAAGGGCATTTTTCACTTTTACATCACATCCATCCGGCGCGCACACAACTCCTGCTTCCTCCTTGCCATCACCATCGTCGTCTTTTCAAACTAACATCGTCCACCTCTTCCTTCGTCCTCCGACATCTTACGTGGACAGCAACGACCATATCCATTCTTCGTTCTCATCATTTTTTTTGTCCTTTCTCTCGCTCTGACTCGCACCGTTTCTTCCGTCCCATTATTATTCCTCTTCTTGCTGGCGTGCTTACGTTCGGATGCCAATCGAAACGCTATTTTACACCAAACATGACTAAATATCTCGGCTATTTATTGCCCCCGATATGGGCTGGAGCCTCTTTTTGCGACGCGCACACCAACAGATAAATTCGCTTTTATTTATTTATCATTTCCTCTCTTTTAGAATCCTTCGCAAACCCAATCAAATTTTATTACGAGATGCGACCACTAACACCAAACGCCACACCGATCTACCGAACAGAAAAAAAAAGAGAACGAGATAGAAAAAAACAGTGGAAAAGACGATGAAACAAACAGCAACAACGTACGAGACACGTTAAATATTCCATCGCTTTGCTTTTTCAACGGTAAGTAAACTACAACCAACTCCTAATATAACGCGTAGACGAAGGAAAACCGCAATACCAGAATACGATTTTATACCAACAATCAGAATAAAATAAAAGCAACAAATTATTTTCAACTTAAGCACATTTACAATTTTTGGCTGGTTGGCGGATATATCCGCCGCAACAATTTGAATTTATTAATCTTTGTTTCTAATGAAGTTTTACTATTATTATAATCAGTTATTGAAAATATTGAATTTGCAGATCAAAAAAATAAAACTAATTTTCAATTTTTGTAAATACACTTTTAGATAATCCATATTTATTAAATTCCTTAATTTATACGTATTATAATTTCGTGTACTATTTAAGTGATTGCGAATGTTGTTAGATGGGGGAAGGTGAATAATGAGATTTTAGTAATTGCGCATGCAAAAAGGCCGTACGTTTGAGTGTGTGCAGTTGAAAGGTAGTTTAGAATTTTAAAAATTTCCTCGGATTAATTAGACGCACCGCATATAAAGTCTAATTTAAATCGAATGGGACGGTCGGCTGGTATTTGTCAACATCCCGAGATTATGTGACAAAAACAAGGATCGCCAATGGAGGTTCTCCGAGGCTTCGAGCTTCGCCAAATACGGTTGAACACTGAATACCGACTGCCTGGCATCAAATGCAAAACGCACATATAATTCTCCTGTCCGCTTTAATTAATTCCGAGAAGAGGAACAAGCAGTAGAAATACAACACAACAACAGCAACAACAAGAATAAGCACATGCGATATAAGATGAAGAAGGAATAGAACGAAGGTGGTTGGGAATGAAAAATTTGCCGATCGGAGAAAGAGATGTGTTAAAATTGGAACGAAGTGAGTGAAGCAAGTTAACGCCGGAATGGCAATTAGAGGCATAGCATAGTGCATATAACACCATTACCGGCATCTTGAACTAGATCACATCTATGCTCCTCATCTCGTGCAATTTGTGCATTCGAGAGATATCCGATGTTGTGTGGCTTCTTGCAGCAGCAGCAAAGAAGATGATGCACAAAAAAGCGTTTCATTTCGCATATAAGGTGCACTCAACACCTGTCGCCGATCTTTATATATTTTTTTTAACTTCTTCTTTTTCTTTTTCTTTATGCCGCGCTTCTTCTTATACTAATAATAATAAAAACTCATTCACCCATTTCGCAAATGAATCCTTGCGTACGCTTTGCCGTTACTTCATACCATCTCTTTTCATCCTCCTATACTTCTTTCCATCTTCACCTCTCTCTCTCTCTTCATCTTCGTGTGTTATTGTTTTAATGCTGGCCTCGCGGGTGTCGGCAATTTCGCGTTTGGTGATGGCTGTTATCAGCGGGTGATTGTGGACGATGGTGCTGTGGAGGAGGACGAAGATGAAGAAGAGGAAGAGGTGGATATGCCGTCTACGATTCGGTTCGTCCCTCGTGGGAAGAGAGCGCGCAGGACGAACGACGTTTCAGGTGTGTTATTTCGTCCGGGTTCACACGATCCCGAATGCCAACTCTATTATACACCAATTATTTGGGCTGTGTTATACATATCACGCTTCAGCCCGATATGGACTCGCGCCTGAACGTGATCACGAATTTGTGATTTTTGCATACATACACACACACACACTTACACGGTAAAGTAACCGAGAAACATCTGCCTTGCCTGACCATCTTATCTTCATTCCAACGCAGCAGCAAACCTGAACAATACGCTGTTCCACACTCGAAACTAATTACCTCATTCAATATTATCACAATCCAATTAAATTACGCAATTAATTACCGAAGACTTATAAACTCTAATCCACCATTTACTTCCTATACCTTATAAATACTGAATACTTAATTAACTGTAACCTTATTAACATTTCTTGTGTTTTACATAATTATTTGATTTTTTAAATTTTAGTCTGAATGGGATTTGTATCCGTTGTGTTGCAGCTGTGAATGGGAACAAGCAACGATTAAACGAGAGGTGAGTAGTTTTGGAAGGTGTAGGTAGAGGTGCAACTACACCGATTCATTGATATTCTTTTGTTACGTGCACGTAACGGCATCGAGTGGGCTTTAATTAGCGCGCTAGGGCCGGATAATTAATTTGGCGTACGTAGGGCGTTTCGCCAAGGACAAACTGATTGAATCAAAGAAGAAGAGGGAGAAGAAACGATGAAGCAAGAAGTATTTCCTCTTTGTTTCGCGTACAGGAGACCGGTCCATTAGTCACAGTAACACACAATGGTAATCGGTAGTAGTAGGAAATGGTTAACGTCCGGTGGGCGCAATTCACTTACTCTTTCTCTCACCGATCCATGCTAATGCTCAACAATTGCTGACAATGAGGATCAAACTCGAAATCATTCGTCTTCAATCATCAGCTCAATTTTTGTACCGAGTTCATTGTGATTGATTTATACAGTTAAAGATACACCCTTCCCATTCTCAGAATATAAATTCCTTCTTAATAAAATAATATAATTAAATTTAAAAAAAGATGTTTAGATTGTAATGTGTAAATTGGTGATTAAGGTGCAAAATTTCAATTAAGTAGATAGAAAAGTGTAAGTAAAATAATGTGATTGTGGGGAGTACTTGGAAGTTGTAATTATGTCTGTCGGATGAGAGATGTAGCGGTTAGAGAGAAGGAGAGTGGATGTTGAGTTGTGATTGAATCAGAAGAGAGGAAGAAGTGTGTCCTTTGGGGATGCGTGTGCTGCGTTCACCGTCTTCTTCGTCGTCGCATGGAAGAATGGATGGATGGATGGGTTGGCATGGAATGGGTCGGAATGGAATGGCATGGTATGGAATGATTGTGACAAGTACACCTCCCAGGTGGCAGGCGGATGATTATGGTGGTCGCCGTGCCGATGCTGTCGGTAATCCCCCGGTGCCAGGAGGAGAGGAGATGCCGAGTCTCGACTCCTTTGAAATTGGCCGCGCTCGACGGCGGACTACTCCTTTGCATTACGCACACGTGGCCAGGAGGATCAGAGAAACGGAATCGCGTCTCAAACCACTCCGACTCATCATCGTACCATCTCAGTCTCTCCCATTAGATACGTACAGTATATATAATTGAACGGACTTTGAGAGACGTCTTCCACCGCTGCTCCTGCCTTTACTGCTGCTGCAGCGGCCCATGCATGTTCGATGCCCTTTTAGAACGAGATTTACGGCGTTCGGCCCTACGAAATTACGTTCTAAATGTTGCGAAGATCGTATGCTAATGTCATCGGAGCACGAGCAAAATGAGAAAGAAATGGAAATCGAAAGGAAGAGAAGAAGGGCAACGCAGACATTTAAGGAATTCATCAATAATGTATATTGTGGTGGCGGTTTTCGGTATCGACGGATGACGCACACGTGGACGACGTGCCGATGTGGAGAATGGCAAAGAACGAAGAAGTGAAGTGGTGAGGAGAGACGTGGAGAAGTGAATAGGAGAGACGTGGTGCTAGTCTGTATTCCCATCAGAGATCGCGGGCATCGAGTGTGCGGATATAGGCAGACAAAGGACGATCGGCCGCGCTTCCACGTCGAACTGGATTACGGAAAATGAGTTGTGGCGACGGCGACGGTTTTTCTATATGGAGGCATACGGGATGCTTTGGCGTGCGCGACCATTTCCGGTCCATTACACCGTCCCAACCATCCATACCATTGCCCATCCAACACGGCTCATCTTCATTCTGCATTCCTATGGCATAACACCACCAAAACTGGTCTCCAACTCCATCACTTTTTCGCAGAAATTCTCCTCATCATCAAATCTACAACCTTTATAAACATCAACCGTGCACCCACGATCATAAAATAAAATAAGACTTAATTCAATTGAATTCCACTATTTTATTTAATAACAATAATCTAAAAACATTGTTTTCTTAAAAATATACTTCCTCAAAAAATTCATGAAATTATATCAAAATAAAGCAGACACACGAATGACCATTGAAATATTCAAATTGAATTAACGGTCACCATAATATTGTAATATTTACGAGGGAATTATATTCCGATAAATCGAGCCGCTCACCGCCACCAGTCGACTCGATTTTATTGCGTTTATTTTACGACGCCCTCGAGGATCATCGAAGGAGACACACGAAACCGAACACGCAATAAACAATTTTACATAATTTAATTTTATATTTTTTGTAAATATAATTTTAGTTTTAATTCTTTTATATATAAATCATTAATTATCAAGTCAAGCAATAATTTAAAAAAATTAAAAGTTCAGTATTTATTTTATAAGTTTCAAAGTATTTTTATGATTCATTCTATATTATATAATGATTACATTTTCAATTAATTTATTACTTCCACTGAAAATTATAAACATGTTATATAATATATTACTCAAAATTAATTTATTTGTTGATTAAAAACCATTTACAAATTGTAAATATTTGAATTGGTAAAATAATTATCATTCAAAAACTGGTCCTATATTTTGACAATCTAAGTGCACATAGATGCATTAGAAAAAACTTATTTAAATATTTACCATTAAAATCATGGAATTATTTCCGCCAATATTTTTACAAATGATGGTAATAAATTTTAAAATTATTGTTAAAATATGTTAAATATAGTTTAATTTGTATGCAAATATTTTTTAAATTTAAATATTTTAAATAACGAAAATGAATGAATTTAAGTATAATATTGGAAAATATTAAAATCTGCTTTATTTTTGAGGTTTTTGTGAACTGAGAAGGTTAAAAGGTAAGAATTTCGAGAGTTCAAGAAGAGGATTCGTGTCGCGCACAGGTTTTTAATATATATATAAACAAGCAACAAGGAGGTATGGTGACATAACGAGTCGTGTTTCGCGGTGAGCAGAGAGGACGGAATTGCGGCCGATAATCAAGGTGAAATAGGTTCCGGGGAGTTGCGATTATGAAAGTTATTCTCGTCTTGAACGCTGCGCCGTGATTTATGGTTTCGGTGCAGTCCTACACGGATTCTGGATTCCGCCGATCAATAGAAACATTATCAGCAGCCGCAGCCTCTCTTTCATCTCGAACCGAAATCATCACAACATCTCGCTCTCGATTTACTTTATATTTATTTATTTTGTGTTGTAAATAGTAACAAAAAAAATGCAGATGCATTTTCTCCGCGTTCGCATTCGCATTCGCAATAGGAGGACGAGGATGAGATGCGACGGACAGTTATAATCGGCGAGAGATCACTACTCCACGGGACGGGCATAAAAGGCAATAAATATGTAATGATACACTCTGAAATTTTATTGCTTTCTAATTACGGCAAGGCAGAAACAAAATCCGCATTTTCTTTTTCCTTCGCTTTTTTCTTCATTTATTTATTTCCAATCCACTTGTTCTTCAGTTGCTGCTGCTGCGTTCCCATAGCAAACGCACTCATCACTTATTATTTATTTCTATCGATCCATTGAGATCCTTTTCCTAACGAAAACGCTGAATCCTCCGCTATTAATCCTCGTCGTTCATCCAATATAGGTATGCTGTGCAAGGTGATTTATGCCGATTCCAAATAAACGGCGGTTCGTGTGAATGCGATCGCAGGATTACGGCTTTCTTCTTTCTTTCCTTCTGTCTTTCTTTTCTACTTCTCGATTTAAATGTGCCGTGTTTTCGATCGTGCTTTGCCACCGTCGCTCTTCTCCTCCTCCTCCTGCTGGACTTCAACTTCTTCGCCTCTGCCGACTCTTCGCTGAAGGAGGGAGGAAGAAGAAAAAGAAGAAGAAGAAGCAAAAGGTGACGACGCCGTTTTCGAGTTCAATAAATACATTAGGAGCAGAGAGCGCACGACGACGGCGCAGCAAAAATTTCTTTGTAATTATTTCCTTTTTTCGCGAGGCGCACAAATTCCAAATAAGCCTGTAACGGCCTATAATTACATTATTAAGTCAGTTATGTCTTTGTAATCAATAAGTCTCTTCTTTCTTTCCGAAACATATTTACGGCCTCCTCCGACAGCGCACCATATAATTTATCCCATCTTCTTTTTCCATCCTCCTCCTCCTCTTATTAACTAGATTAAATACGAGATGATACATCTCTCTCTCTCCACTCATCTCATCATCTTCATCCAGCAGCATCCTTTGTCTCGATGCCACCAAGGTTCCGCGCGATTTATACGCCGTGGCTCCCCTCTCGCATCAAAAACCGTATTATAATAATTTATATGTGGAGCTCTCTTCTCGCTCATCCTTGACATTTACCGCGAAACGGTAATTAATATTTTAATTTTATAATTTACAAATATATTTAGATGGCAGCAGCATCACACGACAGAGAACTCAACTAAAGAGAACTCTAGAATATTCAATATCTCTCTATCTCTTTCAAATAAATCCAACAAACGAGGACGAAGATAAAATTCGCCGTGACTCGGTCGTATGCATAACATCTATCGCAATTATGCCACGGTTTTTTATTTTTATTTTTTCAAAATTAATTAACGAGATGTGCATGTCACGGATGCAAATTGCAAAAATTCTAATTTATTCGCTGCGCATCGCTCTTATTATAACAGCCATTAACGAGACGTGCCACAACATTTTCAATTAGTCTCAACATATATTTTTTTAAATATCTAACATTTATTTATAAAAAACTTATCCAAAATTAATTAAAATTATGTAAAATATTGTATATCAAGTAGATAAGCAACATTTAATTATTTCTAAATAATATAAAAGTAATTTTAATTTTCTAAACGTATAAAAAATTAATTCTAATTATTATTCACTGTATTTAATCAATTAGAGAATTAGTACTAAAATATTGCATTCATAATTTAAAAAATGTCATAAAAGATAATAGTAATTTTTGAGAAATTATAACTAAATGAAATTTGAGGAACGATTATTGATTGGATGTTTATGATGTATGCTGTGTTAATTACTTATATAATTTATTTAATATGTTTCTTTTGAAGAAAATAAAAATAAACTGAAATGAGATCTTGCTGTGATTTTGGCGCTAATGGAAATTTATGCTCGTCGTTCATGCATGCTTTATTTCTATATATATATATATATAACAAATTTACGTTTCATCATTTTATTATTTCTCATTTAGATTTATCTCGTTATGAATTTTTAATGGGCGAGATAAATATTCCCATAATGGAGAACGGTCGGACCCGCAATAATATTCGAAATCGTTTTACGCTCCTAATTGGGCCATTAATTTATGACTTTATTTCGATTATTAATGTTGCATCCATTATGGTTTATTGCCGATTGCGAAACGCACAGCTCTTCCTTTCCATCATTCCAAATATATTCACTTGATGATGATTTTTGTTGCGGTTGTGAGAAGGAGCAAAAAGGTAAAGACTAGATGAAGATGGATATATTATGGGAAGAAGTGTGGGCTTTGCCCGAAACGGAGACAAAACATAATTTAATTAAGTTTAATTTTATTCAGTCGAATAAATTTCGCCATTTACATAACACTTGCGCCGCGCCGTGCATGTTTCGCGGTCTGCTAGTACATACACACACACTCGGTATTTTCATAATCGCGGAGGAAATTTACTGTTCGGCTGTTTTTCTTTCTTCTTTTTCGCTTTTCCTGCAGACGGTAACATTTCATCACCCACCCGACGTGTGTAAACTGCATTTGGAGCCCATTTAATTAAGCGAATGTTAAACTGTGACTAGAAACAGAAAATACTTTCAGTCTCTGTCTTCCATACAACTCTAACAAATGCATAGACATACATAAAACTTACGAGTGATTAACGACGAGAAATTCCCATGGATTAGGCTATCTGTTATGCGCACAGCAGAATCTTCACATTTTAGTGATTCGCTAAAAAAGTACAAAAGGAATAATGGATACTGAACATGTAAATTAATGAATATTTATGAATAAGATGCAATAGTTGCAGTTGCAAGCTTTTGGCTGTAATTTGCAGCAAAAATTGAAAGGAAAGTCTTCATTTATCAAAAAATACACTTGATACAAATTATATTAAACATAGAAATTATTTATGAAAATTTGGATAAAAAAATGTGATAGGTATAATATTTGTAGGTTCAAAAGTTTCACTGTAATTTACTGTCAAAAATGAAGTAACGAAAAATTACGTAGAGAAAAATTTTATTAAATTTTTCGAATACTACAAATGATAGGAACGTTATTGAAAATGGAAATTAAAGATAAATATTTAAGGAATAAAATGTATTAGTTGCAATATTTATAGGTTCAAAGATATGACTAAAATTAAGTAATGAAAAATTAAACATAAAAAAGCAGTGTCTTCACATTTTATTAAATTGCTCGAATACTACAAATAATAGACACGATATTAAATATGAAAAATGAAGACAAATATTTGATGATTAATATGTGATAGGTGTAGTATTTATAGGTTCAAAGGTATGGCTGCAATTTACTTTCAAAAATTAAGTAACGAAAAATTAAGCATCGAAAAAGTAGTATCTTCACATTTTATTAAATTTCTCAAATACTATAAATGATAAAAATGATATTCATCATGAAAATTAAAGATAAATATTTGAGGAATAAAATGTGATAGTATATTTCTAGTTTCAAACGTTTGGCTGTAATTTATTGTCAAATATAAAGTACTAAAAAAATAATCATTTAAAAAGCGGGGCTGATATAAACATGATAGAAACGATATTCAACATGGAAATTAAAGACAAATAGTTGAGCAATAAATTGTATAGGTATAATATGTGTGGTTCAAATGGTTGGCTGTAATTTTTTGTCAAAAATAGAATAACAAAATATTAAGCATCGAAAAAGTAGTGTCTTCACATTTTATTAAAATTCTTGTTTACTACGAGATATTGAATATGAAAATTAAAGATGAATATTTGGAAAATAAAATATACTTGGTGCAATATATGTAGATCTAATCATTTGGCTGTAAGAGTAAATTTCTGTCAACATATCTGTAGTTTAGTTGTAATTTAATTTTGTTTTATGCTTTAATTTTCCTCTCACCTTTTAAGTACTTAGGAAGTACGTTATGTTTTATAGAGTTGTTTGGGCTATGAAATGGGCGAAAGGGCCGATGATTAATGCTGCGCTTTCCTATCTGATACGGTTATAAAAATGTGTTCGCTGTTCGCTCGGGATGTCCAATTTATTTCTGGCTTTGTTCCTTGTCATGTACACGACCGCTAATGTGTGGACAACGCGCCCAGAGAACCGACCTCACCCTTTCTCTCTCTCTCTGTCTCATACATCTTCGATCCTTTCCAAAGACATCTCCTTCTTTCTTCCTTTCGTTCCGACATCCACGACATCTCTTCGGCAACATCTGTCCATTCATCAATAACGCACGCACACGCACTCCTGGGAATGGACTGAGAGCAAAAGCGAGATGGATAAAGAAAGAGTGAAAATAAGAGAGAAGAAATCTTCCAGAATCCGTGTATTAAAATTAATACACAATGACCCATTCCGCGCCGCAGCCGACAAAGTCGAGCGAGGTGATTTACGATCGAATATCCAGGTTACGAGCATTCCCTTTTCGACTTTTTGCACATCATTACCGTCTCTTTATGGCCCATTGTTAATTAGCGATTTGTAGCTTATGCATTTTTAATCCCCGCTTCTCGGTAAAAATTGCATTCAATACAAATCTCGCGCCGCGCAAGAAATCTGCACCGCTTTTTCGATACCTCCTTTATCCGTTTATTCTTTTCCCTTTCAATGATTCCAAATAATAGTAAGAAAATAAAAATGATGAAGCAAATAAAAAAGGGAAGACGCGTTCGTGCAAACTTTGATCGTGATGGTAGCCTCCTGATCACATCATTATCCAATCCACTCTTACGTACACACAAAACCGTATTATTGGCACACATTCGGCCCACATCGATCGATCCAACATAATTCCATCATTATTCTCCGTTTTTGCAACAATCCCATACTAAATTGACGCCCCAACCGTGATAATTCCCCTTGTGTAATTTACACAATATCTCTCTCACTATCCTCAAAGCAAAACGAGGATAGTTTTCTCGGAACGCAACGCGAAACACGCGTTTTCCTTTCCCATTTCGAATTGCAACTAATTGCAACTCTTAAACATTTTTCCAGCGCGAACTCGCGAAAAACTTAACGCATTTCCCTTCCAGTTATTCACCGCAATCACACTTCTTTGTAATTACATAAATAAACAAAAAAACAAAATTAATCCCACACACATTAATTTTTGTGAAAAATTATTTTTAGTTTTTAAAATAAAAATATTTCCAATAGTAAATTTTATTAATATTTATAAACGAACAATGTAGAAAATTTCTGCTTGAAATTACTATTTGATATCAGCACATGTTACAAAAATTAACGTTACAAATTGGAAATATCGTTGAATCATATTTCGCAAAAGTAATTATGTAAATTAAATTGTTATTAGGAAATATTTGATATCGTAATCAATACAATCTAATCTGACAATTATGAAAGATGCGTGTGTAAAAACTGTACCGAAAACCTGATTAATGCAAATCCATGATTGTTGCAATCTAATCTTATCGTCGTTTATCAATATTTTTTCAAGAAAAAAAAAAGTATCCATTTTCTGGGTGTGCTGCCTACGACGATGTTCTGCTGCTTTAAGAAACATATCGCGACATTGGAAAGGAGTGAGTTGTGAGTTTTGTGTGTGAGTCGCGCGAAAGGGCTAATCTATTCCCGCAGAGGTCGAGCAGAATGTCTACAGTAACCTACCGAGCGCTGTTCGAAAGAACACGAGATTCTTCCGAGCCGATCGAAAGTACTCCGGAGACCTGGAGCACTCGCCGGGCGACATCCTCGAAGTGGAGATTACGATGCGCAACGAACTTGGACAATACAGAACGAAGAACCTCACCAGCTTACTATTCGGATACATAGACGGCGCCATCGTCGAACAAGAATCCCTTCTCAACTATAAACCGTAAATTTTAAACAATTTCAATTTTTAATATATTTTTTTAAATAATTTTAAATTGTAGATGGTTCTTCGAAAACATCAATCGTGAGATGAGCGAGGAGATGCTTATGAAGAAAAATGTTGGCACTTTTTTGGTGAGGATGTGCGTTAAGAGGAACTATCCTTTCGCTTTATCCGTGAAATCGCATGAAAACGTGAAGCATTACAGGATATTTCATGATGATTTGGGCTACTACATAAGCTCCGGCATCAATTGCGCCACCGTTGAAGAATTAATTTTTCTATACGAAAGTACAAAATATTAAAACTGTAACATCCTTATTTATAAACTTTTTTTATTTGTTTCATTACAGATGACGTGGATGGACTTTTGAGCATCGAACGACTCATCCAACCATACCCGAAATGATTATTACTCAATCAATCACTTAATATTTTCAGATATATTTACAATTTTTTTAACTTTATTTATAGGAATGATTGCAAATGCATTTTTATATAAATTATATTGTTTTTAAAATAAATTAATAAAAATTTTAAATTGTCTACTTTTTATAGCATTTTACTAAGCATGAAATAATAAAATTAGTATTAATTATAATCATGAATTACAATTAAAAAACGAGTAAGTAGTAAATTTCATGATTATATAAGTGTTATTATTCTCATCATTTTGATGAAGTGTATTTACAGTTATATTATTTTTTATATTAAATCAACTTTTGATTCAAAATGAGAAAAATGTATTGTTTTCAATTTGGAAATTCGTAATTCTACAAATTAAAAATTAATTATGTTTGATGCGTTTGTGAGGATTGGAAGTACCTAAAAGTCAGATTTTTTGTTGCAGTTTTGTTGTTGCGGTCGTTGTTGAGGAGCTTAAGAGCGTTTGACATAAATTATTTAGCACAATGGCCATAATTTATATGGAATGCAACAACACAAGTGCACGGCTCGGTTCGATACTGTACATCTACGCACTGCCATAAATAAGCCGAGGCCAGAAGCGGCGGCGGCGGCAGCAGCAGCAGCAGAAGACAAGGAAGAGGAGGAAGAACCAGAAGCGGAGGCAACAGTCTCTAGAAGCAAGAGCAAGAAGTAGACGAAGAAGCGGCGGTTGCTGCTTTAGACAAGCGTAGCATGGCATAGCGCAAGTCCCGCCTGTCCGATCAACATTTGGATTAAATGTTAAACTGTAATACATTCTTTTAATTCCGTCGAGCAGTTATGCGCGCAAAGGGGCTCAACCTTCGAGGAAAATCAAACGAACGGGAGACTTTTTAATTCCGCCTCCTTCTCATACTCTTCTCCACCTATTCCTCTGCTGCTTCTGCAGATGACAAACGCACGATAGTGTCCATTTCCATCGAAGCAAAACGATTTACATTATTTACCATATCGTTTGCAATATTCATAAAACCAACCGATAATACAGTAATTATTATTTCATTAAAAATCACAACTTTTTTTTAATTAAAAAATCACATTTTACTATATTCATATAAATAAATTATTTTATATTTTGATATTTATCTATATTTATGAGCACATATTGAAGAGTTTTCGGAAAAAAACAACTTTAGATTAAAACAAACTATTTGTTTTCAATTAATTATTTTGATAACATTATATTATAATCAATCAATTTATCAATAATCATTTATTTATTTACAAAATGTATGTTTCAATATGAAAATTTGTTCTTTAATATTCATAATATGAAATCGTATAATTATTCATTTTCTTTTTATTATTTTTATATTATTAAAATTGTTAGTAATTATAAAAAATAAGATGATTTCTTTCGAATCTATAAGGTTTCGATGCTGAATCTGGAATTGCGGTAGAGATAATTATTGTTGTATTTGATAAGGCGAGATTCGGAGATGTGTATCAAAAGGCTCGTTAGAGGTGGAAGATCGTCCGTTTTCCTACTTTTTGCGTCTTCTTCTACTTCGGTTTGAGTCGCTGTTGGTTTTCTTGTTTTCCGTTTTCCTGGAGATTTATACAGCTGCGATCGCAGATTAGTCGGTATTTGATCAATGCCCGTGATCTGGAACGTTCAAAAATAGTTTGCACCGCGTTATCTTTTCCCGCCTGCACTCTGCTCCGTGTATTTTTCGCATTATCTTGCATTATCGTGTTCCACCTGAGCACGGTAACAAGGCTGTCGTAGTTGTAGTTTGCGGTGGTGGTAGTAGTAGTAGCAGCTCGAAAGGATGCTGGAGAGGTGGAGGAGAGCAGAAAAAGTTGAAGCAAAGTTAAAATGCGACAACAAAAAAGAAGGAAGCACAAAGAGCGGCGGTCGAACAACAGCTTCTTCTTCTTCCTTCTCCTCTTCATGCTCTTCATCTCCTTTCTTATCTTAACGGCGAGAAGTTTTTTACTAGTTGCACACCTAGAGAACGCTCTCCATAATGTAATGAGTCAATTACCGAGTGGCCATCTGATACGATGCCAAAGGACACTCGCCACTTTATAATTACTCTCCATACCTGCACTACCTTACCTAACTCTCTTTGCCTTTGCCAGTTTTCCACCGCTCCGACCACGGAATTTACATAAGGGAGCGGCGGGGGCGGCGCGCACGATCCGAGCGCGACGATCGCTTATCTCTCTTATACGCCTCCCCCTTCGGACCACATCTCCATTTCGAACATCCTCCTCCTTCTTCCTATTAATAATGCATTATTTTTGTTCGATCCTTGGATCTTTCGCCGTTTTCACAAATAATTAGTCACGCTTTCCATCATCTCATATCGCAATTCTCCTTCGATCCATCCCCGGCCGAAATTAGTTTTTGCTACCGAGTTTTGTTCTAAATACGATACCGGTGGATGCCTTAATGACAGGCCGGATAATTGGCTCTTCGCTACCGGAGAGAGAAATGATTTGAGATGGGATGTGGATGGATGGATGGATGCGACCCAAACGATTATTATCCCCAAACAAATAAATCATATTTGCATCTGACTTTTATCTTCGTCTCTCACTCGCACTCAAACTTCATTTCATCTTAACATCTCTTTGTTCCATCATCAAGGCATAATTTGAACTTCTACATTTTTTCTTTATAACTTCTTATAAAAAATTTAAGATACACTAAATAATTTACAATTAACTATTGAAATAATTGTTTAAAAATATATAAGAATGCTTACAAAAATCCAGTTTCAATTAATGTTATATAAAAACAAACTAAAATCACTTCTATTAAGTTTTTTAAGGAACAAATTCGAAAATACTAAAATTTATGGATAATAGGTAATGCTACTGTATTTATTGTCCTGAGACCAAACGAGGTTCTTAATAATGGTAATAAATTTATTATTTCTTGGAGGCATTATGAAATACTATAGGCCTAAGTCTTAAGATGGTTAATTTATTGGACACGTTAATATTCATAAACGGCGAATGCAAATAATAAACGTTTGTAATATACAAGGAGAAAAAGATTCAAGTGATTTACATTCGTTAAATATTTACGATGACAATTTTGAAAGTTTCAATTGTATTTTTCGACTAAATAAATGATTTAAACTCTTTTAGATTACTAAATGATTTTGAAAATAAGAAAAATCGTTAAATAAATATGGATTTTATTTTGCTTCGTGCTGTGTATTTAATGATAGATCATTATTGGATCATGTTGGATTTGCGAATTGTAATTACATTTTCACATTCCTCTCGATGCGTTCCGATGTGCATAAATCCGACTTGTACATGCGGATCGTCCTCTTCGTCTTCGTGGTGTGTGAGATCGCGGATCTCGTCGAGGTTCAAACTAATTGTCAAGGTCGACTTTGTAAATGCACACACAGGTTCAAATCACGAGTTTACCCTATTTAGATCAATCTTAAATGCCGTGACATCGTGCGACCCGATAACACACGACCGTAACAACCAGGCAGCAACAAGTACAATGACTTTATCACAGAAATTCCCATTTGGGCGAAGGAAAACTTGCTTCTACACTTAAATACATACAAAGAGAACGAGACGGAGATGGAGAGACCAAAGAAAGCAAGCGAGAGTAGCAGCATTCTGTGAATTTAATAACTTAAACTATTGTCTCAACCTTTGTGACGTAATTCATGGTAAATACTTAAAGTTTTATAAATTAATGTAGTTGTGTCTAGATTTAAATCGTGATTTATTTGTACAAATTATCAATAATAAATGTTATCTAATCGGCCAGTTTTGCAATGCCGTCTATTCAGTCGGTGAATATACGTATACTAGCACGATGGGTTGTTGGTGTTCGAAAATAAATGTAGAAGTAGAAGCGATACCTATGTTGCATGAGCAATGTAAATAACGTTCAAAGTTGTCTGATAAATTGTTGTTTTTTTTTTTCGATTTGAAGGTAATTTCATAGCAACCCACGATTTTACTCCTGGCACCAAGGATGACTTGGAGCTGAAGAAGGGCGATATAGTTCAATTTATCGACGATGATTTTGATGCTTCGTGGCGAAGGGCCAAAAAGAACGATATGATAGGTTATGTACCTAGGTGCTATTTGGCAAAGGAATCAAGTCTTGAGAGCGAGCCGTAAGTATATAAGATTGAAATATTAATTATTTTTAATTAAATTGGAATTGGTTCCTTGCGCAGATGGTACATGTCGGATTTAAACCAAATATCTGCAGAACAGTTGCTTCTCCAAAAGAACAATTTCAACGGTGCGTTCCTTGTGAGGAAGAGGCTGGAGTCGGAAGACACGCCATACGCCTTATCGCTTCGCGATGACGTTGATGCGAATACGCCTAAGGTTAAACATTACAAGATCTTCCACGAGAACAACATGTACTTCATCTCGCCCAAAATCGAGAAATTCACGCTCAGAGAGCTCATCAACTTGTACTACATAGGTAAAGTATTACATTGCAGCTAAGCACTCATTAAATCTCACGCTTTCAAGAGGACGTTAAGCATATCCTGATATTGAAGCTGTTAAATCCGTGCTGGAGGGAGCAGCCGCACCTGACCGATCTATCTGGAAAGTTCGTGAATAACTGGGAAATCGACAGGAAAAAGGTGAAGATAGACAAGCCGATCGGTAAAGGACAAGGCGGAGACATCTATTTAGCCAAATGGCAAAAAATGAATATTGCAGTCAAGGTCCTTCACGGACATTTCGACAAACAGGAGTTCACCAACGAAGTGGAGATAATGAAGCGGCAAAAGCACAAGAACATCGTCACGCTGTACGGAATTTGTACGAAAAAAAATCCGTATTACATCTTTTTGGAGTATATGAAGTTCGGCAGTCTACAAGACTATTTGAAGAATCCTCCAAAGGGCATTACACCGCCAAATATCTTTCAGCTGCACTACATCATCTGCCAGGTAGCGTCCGGCATGAAATATCTCGCCAGCAATGGGATCATCCATCGAGATTTAGCCACGCGCAACATCCTCATAGGTCCGAATCTGCTCACCAAGATCTCGGATTTTGGACTGTCGCGTTACTTGGAGAGTAAAGAGATCTATCAGAGCCAGATGAACAGCAAATTACCGCTCATGTGGTTGGCGCCGGAAAGCTTTGAAAGCATATTCTCCACGAAGAGCGACGTCTGGACGTTCGGTCACGTCGTGATGGAGATGTTCAATAAATGCAGAAGGCCTTACGAGGAAGCACAACCACTCAACGTGCAGCAACTCAAAAGTCTTATTCAGAGCGGCTACAAGATGCCCAAACCAAACATTATGCCAAACTCCACCTACGAAATCCTCCTCGAATGCTGGGAACTCAAGCCGGAGGATCGACCTTCCTTCGCAGTTCTCCTACATTCATTCAGCAGTCAAGAAAGTTACTGCTATCTTGAAAACGATTGAAGCAGACATTGCAACAGATCATCTAAGCTTTTCATTAAATAATATTTTAATAAACATTTATCATTGTTTCATAATTTAATTTACCTATCCAGGCTATAATATATAAAGAATCTCGCTCAATCGTATCAAAAACACATTGCAAATTGAATACGAAAAATTACTATGGATTCTTATGAAATGTACGGCATTCGGTTTTCGGTTGTTACGTTAATAGACGTAATAATTTTTTTCCGTTAATTTTTCAGCTGGGAACGGCATTCCGTTGCGTGCGGGCAATAAGATATTCGACATTCTGGATGGGCATTACGGGCTGGCATCAGGCGCGCGGAATTCGTCGAGGAATCGCGCTGATGGCGAAGGAAAAGAAGAAATTAAAATGCCCCATTTCCAAAAAGAGTCCGATACACTTTCGCATGAAAAACGCAAACTCTCCTTAGTTAATCGTTACACAAAATCGATCGAACGCGGACGCAAATGGTACCAAGCGCGGTTGGATGGACTAATGCGATCAGAGAGGACGGAGGATGCGAAGAACGAGAAGCAGAAGAAAATTTCATCCGCGAAATGGTATCTATTCTACGCTGCTGCTAATTAATTAAGTAATTGTTTCGTAATTGGAATTTTAACAAGATTGTAATTGGTACGAAATGGGTATCGACGACTGTGTCACAGCCGTGTTTATGATCATTAGCATTGTTTCATGAATATTCATGGGAAAACACACTCATCCTAAGAGCGCGGCTCTTATGCAACGCGAAACGCTCTCTTCTCATCTCTTTCCTTCTCGCTCTTCAATTTTGCATTCGTTTCTTTCTCCATCCACGTTCCTTCTCTTCTCGAGTCCATCCATGTCCACGCTATAAAGGACTGAGAGAGCTAATTAAGGCCCGGGATTTAAGGCTAATTATCGTCTGGCATTCATTGAATTAGAGCAGCCTGGAATCCAGCGATGCGTTTCGCCTGAAATTCCAAAGCGAAGCCCAAAAATGGTAAATGCAAGATTGAAACGTCGTGGTGGTTGTTTGGTTGCCTCCGAGAAACCGAAACTCCCCGTCTCCTCACGCTTCGCAATCGATGCATCCGAGGAGAAGGAGAGAGACAGATCTGGATGATGACGAGCAGTACAAAAAGGACGATACCGGAACCGAAACGCGAGACATGATCTTAACTTATAATTGGATCACGATTTGCCACCACTCGACTAAATCATAACGAAATGAGAACTCTGTATATCGGAATACTTAGATTATTGAAAATCTAAGCATTCCATTTCGATTTTCCGTTATAATTATCAATTATTATATAATTGAATAACAAATTACTATTAAATTTTTTTAGTGCGATTTTTGCAAACAATAACTATTTATGTGAATTATTTCAAAATCATACAGAAATAATTCATAATTAATTTGCTAATGCTTAGGCTAAACAAAAAACAACAAAGACAAGTAAAGCCAACTTTAATAATATTTTCATAATACAACGGATGTCGAGTGAATCGGAGTGGTGAAGGAGGAGAGAAGAGACGTTTCTATTTTATATTCCTATTGTCTCTAAACGATGTTAAGACGTTATTTATTTATGTGGCGCGATGTATGTGGAAATGTGGATCGCATCGGATTATGTAATGCTATCTGGGGCTGCGATCTGCTTTGTATTGTTGAAGGGAATTATAATAATTAATCTGCATAAACGAACGCGATCTTATGATCACACACATCTAATCCGTTCGAGATGAACTTAAATATTCATTCATACGTTTCTATTCGATTTCAGTTCCACATGAAGAAAAAATCAGAAAAATCACATATTATCAAAAATAATAACCAATGACAAATAATCGTGAGCAATAGTCAATAAAACTAGCTTACTATATATTTATTTTTGTGTGATAACTAAGTTATTAGAAATATCGCAATCTTATGATATATTTTATTATTGTATTTGTCAAAATAGTTTCAATCGGATTTCAATTGAAATGGAAAGACGTATATTCTAGTTTGTAGATGATTGGTAACATCCTGTTAGAAATGAGAAGATGCGTAAATGAAATATTCATAGGGTGTTCATTTATGTGCTTTCTTCTTGTTATTCTTCGTCTTCCCGTACGCGTTGTCGTGTGGTCCTCGTCGTAGTCGTCGTCTTCATTTTCTCATCGTTGCGTCTCCGTAATTTATCTTGTCACAAGTCTCACACCAGTTGAGCGATATCTCATTTATCAAGCGAACCCAATCACTCAGACTTCACAGTCCATCGGTTCGACTGTTTCTAACATCAATCAAAAGAGCCACGCACGCGGTGCGGTAACAAGAATGGTCACCTCTGACCCATCCTCGTCCAGTGGTGGAATCGGTCCATCGCACCACCGCAACCCGACACCCCATGCCACTTGAAATATGATAGGCGAGTGGAAAAATTATATTAAAATTCCTCGAGTGGCGTGCGCGTTATTGTCCAATCCAATGTTGTCCAATCAAGTCAAACACGCACGCACACCCATATTTGCTCCTCTCTCTCTCTTTATCTCTCAAGAAGAGTAACATTGATGGTAGTAGTTGTAGTAGAAAGAGCAGAGCGAAAACAATGCCACAAGATGACGATGATGGTGCAACATTGATGATGGAAGCTTTCCACTGAAGAGGATCTTCTCCGGGGGTGGCCCTCCAACGATGACTCTCCAACTGCCACAAACCAAACAAGTTCAAGTTCGGTCGAAGATGCGGCGATAATAGCAAATAGAATTGAGCCAATTCGAGGATGCTGATAATGATGACGACGACGGTGACGACGACGACGCCATCGAGGGTCCTCCAAGACCACTTCAAGACATGCTCGTCATCGCTCTGCAACACCACGAGGAAACAATGAAACTTTGAATAACACCAGCAAACAAATAAACAAACAAACAAGAAGGAAAAATACTCCATCCACCAATTAATTACGATTCTTCCCTTGCTCCAAGCAAATTCCAAACTGATTCTATTCTCGCACTTCAGGTCAGTTCAACGATTTTTTTTAAATTTCTTTCTTCTTCTATCCCTACGAAACAACGGCTGCTACTATTAAGCACTTCATGAAGAGCACTAGAGAAAACCGTGATATTCTAAAAATAAATGTTATTTCTAGCATATAACCTCTTCATTTCAGAGAGTCAAGTATCATTATAATAATATAATTTTAGTTACTTAATTTAGTAACACTAAATACTTTTGTTAATGATTTAAATCTTATGCGTTTTCTCTCTCTGCTCCAATTGTTCGATGTAGCATTGTTACTAGTCGGTACAATTGAAGTAAAAAAACTAAAGACTATCGATTCAGTAACCAAACTGGGTGAGTGGAGACAATCGCGCTAAAGAAGTGAGTTATTTGGCAATGAATGGGACCATAAAAATACCGAATCCCATTGAAGATCGGGATGCGTGCAGTTCATCAAACATCTGTAGGGATTTCGGCCGTTTTCGCAAAGGGTAAAAAAGAGAGAAAGAGTTGAGAACTCCCAGGCAGAGCGGAAACCTCGCGAGTATTGACTTAAGTGGAAATATATCAATTAATTTAAGGGGGCATTAAAAATTAACAAAGACATTCTGAAGTGCGCGCGCCTCGACCATAACACTTATTTCCACTTATTTGGCCGTAAAACGGCCTATTTTATATGCGACCGCCGCTAATCGTCTTCGACCGCTCAATCACAAACCGAAGATTGTTCTCGTGCACAAATGTGCACACAATTCTATTCCTGAGAGAAAGAGACCTTAAGTGTGTCGGAACGTCCATTTCGTTGTATTGGCAAAATGCTATTAAATTAAAACTTCGTTCTAATCCAAAAACTGGTAAATTTTGCTGTAATTGTTATTGCGAGCCGAACGCTTTCGGTTTGGGATTAAAAGAATAAAAAGAAAGGAATGATAATGCGAGCTGTTGTTGATGTGTTGCGCGCTCCAAGAAACGGAGCTACTGCTAGAGTGATTTTCGTGTCTGGAGAGGATGAAGAGTCGGATTGTAGAGGTGGATGGATGGATGATGGTTACGTACGTAGGTAGGTGACCATTTAAGGCGTCGAATTCTTTTAGCGCCCTTAACATATATGAATTCCGTGTAATTCCTGTTCTCTCCTGGGAGTCAATATACATTTAATGCAGCCAGCCAAACAAGAGTATAAAGTTTATTGGGTTTTTACGGATCGGAGTCGCGAGTGGCACTTACGGCCATATATAGAGTAGATCACTGTAGCATATACTTCCAGTTACGAATACAAATCAGATATAAATGACGATATTGGTTTCGATCATATTGCCAACGGATGTTATATCAACTCGTAAAATGCCCGCTTAATGCCCCAATGCGATCCGATCCCATACATGGCGTTTAAGGCTCTCTTCTTCCTTTTATCCTTTTAACAGCTCTCATCTCTCTCTCTCAGCCTTATACTCCTTTTGCTGCTTTCAACTTCTTCCTATCCTTTCAGACGTCGTCCTCCGGTGCCACCATGCACATACACACACAGACACACACTCAAACACGCGCGCACCTCGCCTCCTTTGTCTTTCGTTTATCGCTGATATATAAAAGGAAAAAGCGCGAAAATCCGAAAGCCATAAAAATTATTTACATGCAACATATCTTACCACCCAGAAGATTCGCACTTCTTTATCCGAACTCACCAACTTTTTCCAACAATACCTCAAAATTATCACAAACGACAATTTATAAATGTACTGTGTAAATTAAAATTTAATTTACACATTTAAAATAAAACTAAAAGTTTTCTTGAAAAATTATTAAGCCTGAATATTAGTAATTAGGAAACTAAATGTTTTCTTCAATCTTTTCATTCATATCCTAGAATTTCTTAAAAATTTGCATTAATTACATTTAAATTATTTTTTTTTTAGAATTTATATCAAGAAAAGTTTCTGATAAAATATTTGTATTGGTTACTATAAATTTTCGTTTATAGTTTCATTACTAATACTACTATTTATTATTTTCACTGAATGAATGTTTTATTTTAAATAATTTTTTGACATTTAATTGTTTGATTAAAGTTGAGTGTAACTAATCAAGTTTACGCGTTATTTAACTGCTAGAAATACATCAAGTGTGTGCGTATTTCTAAGAAAATCTAATAGGATCTATTACGTAATGCGCGAGCTAAACCAGAAGTGGTGGACTTTGCATGAATAATTAATATATGAGCAGCATTCGAGAGGATCGATCAGTTTTCCGCAATCCGAATTCTAAGTTGTAAGTTGAAGTTAAAGGAAGGATTGTTGTTGCATTGCACGTGAATTTCACGGTGAGTTGGAGAGCAGCAAGTGAGGGATCTTCTCACACCTCCTCCTTCCTCAACCTCCTCCTCCACCACCACTTCCTAACAACTATATCACCTACAGGTGTGACTCAGCCAGGTGGGCCGAGGGGCGCTCCTCGTTATACATACATTATTATATTTAAATTCAATTAGTCCCGTGATTTATTATTATCATAATGCACACTTGCATGCACACTACACTACACTGCACCACTCTCTCACTCTAACAACCAACACCGAAACGGATGGTAATAAAAGGTTCGCTTTGAGAAAAGGAGAAAAACAAGGAGGAAAAAATAATGGAAAGGTATGAAAAATACCCTCGTAAAGCTCGCGCCGCCGCCGCCTTCTCTGTTCCAGTAATAATTACATAAATAAAACGTCAATTACCAATGACATGTGACGCAAGAACAATTGATTTTCAATTGCGGCTAATACATCCAATCGCTGTTCTCGGACGCGATTTGCCAACGAGCAAGGTTGGATTTGTGAACACTACTTTTCCGGACACACCTGTCTCTTCTCAATCTATTAAAAATTACATTTTCCCATAGAATAATAACGATAATTATTTCTAAATATTACATTATTATTACTATTTAATAATTAAACAAAAAATAATAAAGTTCCTTAAACAAACCACGAGATGGCGTAATTTTAAATTTGTCAAATATCCACTCTAAATATGCATATCACATGGCTAGAATTATCTTTTGGAAATATTCAATATCAATAAGGAAGGACTTTTAGTTGTTAAAATTGATGAAGATAAAAAAATCTTCCACCAAATACAGATATTTCTCGCATTTCTTTAATTAAAATGGTCGGCGATTTAAAGTTTTAATTGCCTTCTTCCATTTCGGTTATTAACCAATAAATAAATGTTTACGACCAAAAAGATGTAAATTAGAAGAGGAGATGCCGAGAGGCAGATAATTCGCCGGGACCTTCAATATAATTTACTGTTGATGACAACAAAAAAAATCGTACGTTTGTCGCCGTTTTACTTAATTGGTGCGCGACCAAGACGGAACGGGTCAACATCATCAAGATCATAGTTCTCGGGTTCATCTCGAGCGTGATTTACTGGTATCTTCGAGTATGAAGTGGAGCCACTAATTAAGAGATTAATTAAGATTAGGCGCTCTCCTCTCGTCATCTGCATATTCGAACTTTGTAGTGTTGTCTTCTCAGAAACGCGGCTCAAGCAAAGCATTAACATATTTATTGCACATTTTGATATTAAAAGGAGACGCTTTTTTTTATTAAAATTTATACGATTTAATAATAGATTATTGACCACAGAGGTTGAAAGGCCAACGAAAAAGAGCGAAACATTTACTTTTAACATATTTAAAACGAAAATGTTGAAATTAATGCGATAAAATTTCAGATTATTAAATATCAGTAATTCAACCATTTTATTAATGCAAATTTGTTAAATATTGCTCAAAAGCATTAGGATTAATCAAATGTCAAAAAATAATTCTTATAAATGAGAAGAAATTTGAGATTAAAATTTTATTAAATTAAAATTAAATTTTAATTTATTTATATAATTGTTATAAAGATTGATAATGATGTATATTAAATGTTGAAATTGCTGACACTGTCGTCGTATTATCAATATTTTGATAGTTTGCAAAGATTGATGTTGAGATGATCTTAGAGATTTAGTTTTCTGAAAAGTAATTAGTTGGAGGAGATAAAACCCTAAAGGAAAATAGGATGATGCTGATGATGATGATGTAGTGAGAAGAAGGAGAGGAGACATTCGTACGTAGATATAAATTGCTTTATATGCGCAACACACGTTTAGGTGTAACTTATCTGCCGAGGCTGACATTTTTGTTTGCGCGCAAAAGAAGTAAGTACATTAGCGTGTTCGGAGATGGCGCGTAAAAATGTCAAAACATGTGTGTACGTATGTATGTATGTGCGTGCGTGTATATATATGTGAGGCTGAGAGAGTGTGCAAGGTGTGATCTTTATGCTTTCTGGATAAACTATGATTAATGCTGCCACGGCTGATAGCAAACATTAATGAATTATGTAGGTGTCGGCTTAGACGCCTGGCCATCTTCCTCTTCGTCCACTTCTTCTCTTTCGCGCTCTCTCGCATCTCTCTGAAACACACACACAAATACAGCACAGAGCTGCGAGTGTGTGTGTGGATGAATGAAACTTGCGAAGAATTAAAGAACATCTTGTCTTGATTAAATAAACGTCAGGAACTCGTTCCAGGCGTGCGAATTATATATTACGTGTGTCGCGGATTTATGTGTTACTTAACCGAGCCGGACGTTCTTACTTAAATATGAATGTAAAATATATATGGTGCGTTTCTCTATTCAGTTATTATCATCCAAACGGACGGATGATGATGACCCACATGGGCCACCATGGAATGTCCTCCGTCGATTCCGAAATTGTTTGCTCCGATCATTCGAACTGCAGGCTTAATTACCAAGGAAACTATGCGTGTACCCTGAATACCTCAGCTGCAGGAATTTTCTACCTTTTTCTTTTTTTCTAGCTATTTTTTTCGCAACAGCAAGTAGAGTAGGCTTTGCTAACCAACAAAGACAACAATGGAAAAGCGAAGTTATATTTAGCTTAGCCTAATCCCAGTATAGATTTAGTAGTAATCTATTTATAATAATAAAGAATTTTATTTGTTTTGATTGTATAGTAATTTTAAAAATCAAATTCGAAATATCGAACGAAGTTTGAAGTGTTCGATGTTGATGTTGTCTCAAGTAATAAGTAAAGTATTTCGGATTGGGGAATGTTAGCAGCTGTTGTTGTTTGACCGTTTTGTTTGCGTGTTTATTTATTTGTCAAGCAATTAACCCAGATTTGCATAAATATCCGTGCAGGAGATGAGGAGACGTGTTATATTTGTTCGACGTGTATTGGAGCTAATTGTCGAGCACTTCGCGCTGTGTAAACACGCTGTTGACCAATATTATTCTAGCTACCTACAACACCTATCCATCTCTCGCCCCGGTGAGAAGAAGCAATAACATTTTCACTAATTCCGCTGTTTACATTGAAAACATCGAGTGGATGATGATGATGGGGTTGCAGCAATGTGAAGAAATTTAGTGAGTTGTGTCTGAGAGGTGGAGGTGGAGGAGAGCTGATAAATCTTCGTTCGTGGATTCGCTCGGGGCAGGCAAAAAATAGGAAATACAATAAAGCAAATCGTTAAATTCCATAAGAAGCTGTCATCCTAGCGGTACTCTCTCGTGGCAATTGCAATTTCTATATGAAGCAGTCATTGTGCATCGCGAACCTCTCTTCTCTTCTCGCCTCCTCCCTTCTTCCTCACCGCCATCCCATAACATCCATCCATCCCGCTCGCACCTGCCCATTCACATCTCTCGGACCGCTGATGTAATAAGGAAACTACGCGACGACACACAGACACCAACACCAACAATACATAAACAATCCTCGCCCCGATCCCGTCTCTCCACCTCTTCGGAGAAGAGAAATACAAAAAAAATAGACAAATATATAAACAAATAAATAAATAAAGTGGCGAGGAGAGAAGAGAGATCTCTCTAATAGTTAGCGTTATTTTTGCAGCGCGCCCAAAGGTCGCGAAGAGGATGCCATCCAATTTTATGTTTATCAGATCCTGCCGAAAGATATCAGCGCGAAATGTTGCCGCGGCACCACCACAACTTCTATTTCTCTCTACAGATAGTTGTACTATTGCTACTACCATCAAACGGCGTACCTCAACCTCTTCAGCAGCATCATCATCAACTGTTGGAACCGCGCGGGATAAATGCGAGTGCCCATAATTACCAACAATATGGAAGAAGCAAATCTTTACAGTTAGTTTATAACAACTCGCATGCATCTTCCTTAATGGATGTCTCCTTCGGCCATCTCTCTGGAACGATCTAAACGCATTATTGGACGCCAAATGGATACAGCTAATCACGCATTCCACTCGCGCGATGCGAATCCTTAATTCCGCAAAAATTCCATCCGGCATCTCTGTGAAAACTCTCCTCTCCAAACATCTAACGCAATATCAATTCTCACTAAAAATATACCTATTTCTGATAACCTGATTACATCAAAATCTTAAAACATAATAAAAATACAATATTATAATGAAAGCAACAATTTCCAAAAATAATCCAAATATGAAAAATTCAAAAACAAACTATTATGATCGATTTTTTAACTGTAAATTAATTAAAAAATTATCAAAATTACCTAAAATGACTACATGAAATAAAATTTTAAATTTTAAAAAATAGTAAAATCTATTGTGGCATCCAGAATTTACAAAAATCTAAACAACATATAATAATAATTTTCTCGAAACGGTATTGCCGCTTTGACTTAAGTACACTTGCAGTCATAAAATCTGACTTTCCCATTCTCTCAAGAGAGGTAAATAAAGCTTCTCGCATTTTCTCTCTCGCTCTTCTCTTCCTTCGACATCGGCACTTTTTTCCACACCGTAATGTGTGTACGTACGTCTGTTTGGGAGTGTGTATGTTTATATATATACATGCACGTTGTTTCCTTTTCTCTTTCTAAAAGTGAGTTGTAATGAAACGTCGTTGCGCCGTTGATAAATGTTGCTTTTAGCCATTTTTCTTCTGTCTCCTCTTCTCTTTTCCACTCGAAAACTTGGGAAAAGTGCCGGTCGTCATATGGTTGTAAGGTGGTTGTTGTTGTTTCGAAGAAGGACGAGGAGAGCGCGAGGAGCGCAAGAAAGACGAAGTGGAGAATAAAATTTAATAATGCAACATAGAATATATATCTATTGGACGTTTATGAGTTGTGTGCATATAAATATAAGAGATAAATTACAAGGAGGTGGCTACAATGTAATGTAACTGAAAACTTTAACGTCCAGGACGTCGCGCTACATTACGTAAAACACTATGTATATATATATATATATATATACTACGTAAGGTGTATTTATATAATACAAATCATAAACGACAAAACTTTTCTTTAAAAAATACTTATGTTAATTTTTCTATACAGAAATCAATTTGCATGATTTACAATCTAAATACAATTAATGAAGGTTGTGTTAACGTAAAACTTACACTACTCTACAAATCATTAAGATTTGTTTTTTTAAGGCATTAGAAGATTAGTGGAAATACAAAAAAGCCACTCCGAAACATCCATATGCAAATCGATGATAAAAAAACAGGGAAATTAAGTACACTTATGGGTCGTAAAATGACAGTAAAAGACGCGTTAAAAAAGTTACTTAATAAAATATTAAGATTCTAAAACAAAAATCTTTAAAAATTCGAATCGATTAAATAAATTAATTAGAAAATAAATCATTGAAATATTCATATATTTTTATATATAAACCTAAAATTTTTGTGCAAAAATTAAATGAAATTAGAATTAAAATTTTATATAAATAATAATTATATATAAAAAAACGAAAATTTAAAAAAATGGAAAAATTAATTTTAAAGAAAAATAAAAAACCAGTAATAATAAAATAAAATAATTTTAAAATTGTTTTAAAAAAAAAATTGTATAACGATAATCATTCTTAAAATTAATGTCAAAAATGAATAATTAATTCATTCATTCGTAAAATTTGAAGTGCTATGAAATATAATTAAATTTTGAGCAGTAGTTTTAGCAAAAAAATGATTACCAATATTGTAATTATGAACGATATTAAAAAAAAAACTAATCTTAGTTTAATTCTAATCGAAGATTGAAAAGTTTGTTAAAAAAAATAATAATTATTTTTTCAAAGAAACTCATCAATCACGAGCTACTATTTCTTCTTAGACAGGTGTTAATTGTTATCTAAAATATTCGTCTTGTGTCGCACTCGTCGAAGAAATCCAATTGGATTTGCACTCGAGCGTAATGTAATTTATCTCTTGAACCCGGGGATTTATTTTCGGTGATGTGTAAAAGTTATGTAAATTAAATTTTTTAAATGTATCGCGAGGCGAGGAGAAGCGCACCTTCTTCTCTTTCACAACTCGGGATTTGTAGAGATGAGAAAATGAGAGAGAGAAACTCCAAAGGTTTTATATGATTCCAAATAACAATTAACCTTTTGACCGTTTCATTTCGGGCCACGTAATACATTTACTCCTCATATACATGCATATATTTTATTTTTTCTTTCCTTCCTTCGTCTTCCGAAACTATCATGATTATTATTTATAGAGGCGTCGTGAGATAAAAGCTGACTTTATTTTCATTTGTATGTGAGAAATGCGCGCATCTCGTGGGCGAAGGATTTCCATAAAGTATTAAGACGATGAGTATATTTTTGTTGTTCTTCTCGCCGTTTCGCCTCTATTTTTTCCTCAATCATCATCAAAATCATCGTAGCTTTTGAGAGAATGCAGTCGGCTGCAGACAGAAGGATTGAGTGGTGAGAGGCGAGGAGGGGAGTGAAAAAAGGAGAGATCCGGATCGTTTTGTTTATGGTTCCAACATGTCCAGGACATGACCGCTTTTATTTTATTGTATGTTTTATCTATCGATGCTTAGAATATGTGAGTTAGTGTCTGTGTGTGTGGTCCGACCGGCAGGATCCTCCGAGAAAACAAAAGGACCAAGAAAGAACGAAAGCAAGAAAGAATGAAGGAACGCGAAGAAAAAAAGTAAAAAACGGAATCTTTTAATGGAGTTCGCTTTATTTTATTTTTATTTTGGAAATATCGAGAGCAATTTTTCAGAATTTCAGCACTGCAATTACGTAAACTACCGTTACCAAAACCCACTTATTACCACAAGATTTATTACATGCTACAACATGCGCTGATAAGATAAATAATTAAAATATGTCTGCAATATAATTTATCAAGTGCAAACTAAAAAAATGTTACTACTTGAAAAAAGTAATTCAAAAATTTGTAAAATAAATTACATGACTATTTTTAGTTGGTATACTTGTCCAAATTATTAATATACAATGTAAAAGTGATAATTACATTAAACCAGTTGTATTATTAATTTCAATATATCGAGTGTGATTTTTCAGAATTTCAGCGCTCTGCAATTTTGCGGTGAGAGCTACCGTTAGCGGAGGCCAGTTATTATCGGGTAGTACATCAATTCGGGATTCGATCCTGTTTTCGGCGCGAGATGCCAATTAAGAAATAAATTTTAGCAGGATTCTGATGGTTGATGGTGCACTGGTATCGCCTTGTTTTTCTTTTCCATTTGTCCGCGCGCGCGCGCTTCTTGAATTATGGGCAATTTTCAGTAATTATTTCAGGATTTATGTCACCGGTGGATGCGGAACATCTGCCGCTCTCGCTTTGATATACAACCCCCTGAATATGAAACAGGACATCGCATCACGCGCTTCTCCTTCGCGCCGCAGGACATCTGCGACCACGAAATTTATAACTACACACACATAAGTGAGAAAGAGACTCCCCGGCTTCAAGTGGGAAAAACACGTTCACTACAAATTTCGTCCGAAACACTTGTCTCCTTAAGTTAATTTCGGTCACTAATTCAGAAAGCACTACAAAGATTAATCGGTCGATGCGCGTCGTAAGTTTCAAGCAAGATGACACTATTACTATTTTATATTATATTCTCACCATACACAAAAAAATTATGAATTATCACTGAACATCTTTTTGTTAAACTGAAAATTATATTTATTGTTATAATAAATAGAAAATTTAAAGACCTTTCCGACATTACAATTTTTTTCAGCAATTTATTTGAATAAATAAAAATTAAAAATTGAAGAAAATTTTCTTTTATAATTTTAACAAAAATCTTTTTAAAAATTCAATATTTAATAATGATTAAACATGATTAAATTAAGTTTTGAAGCATTGATATAAATGAATTATGTGAGTCACAAAAAGGCTTTTCGCATAAGAAGATTATTGGGTGTTGATATAAAGCCATGGTTTACGATTTCCTGTCCCATAACTCTGAACCCACTCGTTGTAACGCGAAAACCGATTATTTAATATGCAAGGTTTATTTTTTTCATCTCTTCTATAATTTCTTCTCAAAAAAATAATATTAAAAATATTGCAAATTATTTTAATTAGCATACGAAATTACGTTATTGCTTGTCATTCAAATCTCTATATTTGGTGGCGTAGATTGTGACCTTTTAACGATTTTACAACTACACTCACTTTTCATATCAAGAAATAAAACGATTTAGAAATTAGTAATTTCAATAAATTTTTCTCGCAAGAATTACATTTATTGATGATACTAGATTTCAAACGGAGATTTCATTATATGGCGGATATATTCGCCACTCATCAAAGGATAAATCTATAAAGAAATAAAGTTGGTTTGTATCCTTTTTGGATTTGTAGTAATTCGCTGTTAACTTTTAAGTGTCTCTTGTTATCTTTTCATATAGATATTATATATTAATGACAGTTGATGCCATAATTATTATGAGATATATAAATTAAAGGTAAATATAGGGGCAATAAAATTATTGTTATTTAAGAATTATATATTTCCGTCACTGTCAAATTTGAAAAGAATCTTCATTTATACAAATGAAAAAGAAAAATATGATAAATAACATCATTATAAAACAAAAGTTTTATCTGTCTCATTTTTCTTATAATTCAATGTCAAAATTAAAGTTATGAAATTTTACGTCATGATGATCATTAATATCTATATATTTAGAGTTGTTAAAGTTGAAGTAATGTGTATCATTGAAAAATACATATTTTTGGGTGAAAAAATCTATTTTTTCTTGTTGTTTTTTTTTTTTGGGGGGAGAGGGCGAGGAAGAAGATTCGCGGAAGATGCGAGAGTGCGGCTCGCGCGCGTTCAAGCAAGGCGCTGCAGGTCAGTGAGTTCTCGCGACCCTTGACCCTTGGGCCCAGGCTCGCAACAATGCACACACGTTCCGCACAGATAACATTGTTGGCCATACGGTCATAAGGAACAACCACTCATTCCCGTATCGTTGCCAGAGTATGTACCCATAACGCACACACGCTTTCTTTCTCTCTCTTTCTTTCTCTCCATACACTATAGGAAGACCATCGTAATACTACTATTTCTACTACTACTAACCACCAACCAATATCACCATTACGGCCAATTGGAGTCATCATCATTAATGCATGGGGCTCAGAATTATACTTGCAGCAGCTCAAGAGGCTACGTCAACTGTGCGGCGGTAGTAGTACTACCATCCTTCGATCCTCTTCCACTTTCGGCTCGATCCTAACTGTTGTTGTTCTCCTGTCCCGAGTGAAATATGGCACTGTGTTCTTCTTCTTCGTCTCGTTCATCTTCATCCTCTCCTCCTCTTACATTTGCTCGTCCTTCTCTATCTGGCATTGCCCGCCGCGGCGCGCCTCTTCACCATTCATATTAGGTTAAAAAATAGCAGGAAGTCGGATTAGGGAACTTGTTTATGGCGCACTTAACGTGTCCAGTCTCATTCCAAATTACACTAAAATTGTTTATTTATTACCGCAAGAGCTGCCCCATCCCATTTTCACTCCACATTTTAATCCACAAATATATCCGTGATGTAACTGTAATTATTACAAGATCCACATTCATTTCAAATTCAATAGAACCCAAAATTGATCACTACACCAAACAAATTTCACAATAATTATTTTAGTTTATGAAAAATACAAGTTTTATTATAATAGAAAAATAATTATTAAATAATTATATAAGAATTATATCATTTCTTTCATATTACCAATAAAAAAATATAATGATGATCGGCGGATATATTCGCCCTAGCTTATACATTTGGCTTATGCAAAAATGACGTTATTATTAGATATTTCCTTGATTTCCATCCAAAATTATTAATTATACATACATAATTTAAATGTATAGATTAAAAAATATTGATGAAATAATCAAAAATTAATTCAAATAGTGCTGACATAAATACATGAATCAAATTGTGAACGATTGACTTGATTTATTGATGAAGATATGCGCGAACAGTATTGTTTTATTTATTTAGTTTTTTTTTTGTAGTAGGAATGTAGGGTTACAGTTGAATTGAGTTTGAGTGTGTGTACAGGTGCTATAATCGTGGGAGTGCCGTTCAGGTCAGCCGGGTGAAAGTGTGGAAGATGTGCTCAAATACTCTTTTGGTTCTTGCGTTATCCACACACACACACAAACACACTTTACCATAATCTCGTGTACACATGCATACATGTGTGTAAGTGTGCATGTGTGTGGCTGCGAGGACGCGGGCCCAACGTAACTAATAGGCACCCACTGGGACATTGGTGGAACCAAAGAAGAGAAGAATTCTCTAACATAGCGCACGTTGAGAGAAGACTCGCTGAAGGAGGTGGAGGAGGAGGAGATGTCTTGTATTACGTACATGTGTGTGAATGTTTGTAGCGAGCATAAAGCGTGTGTGTGTGATCCGTGGGAATTGGCCGGTAGCGTGCAGTCTAATCTCTAAAACTCGCATTAACATTAAACCATTTGCTCCCGATACATTAACATCTCCGACATTTATTTTCATATACGTACACAATACATACATACACACAAACAGAAATTGAGAAACAGAGACAGAAACGCGATGCGAGTGTGACAAACGCTAATGGAGATGAGTTTTTAATTGTTTCCGAAGGAAAAACCAATTGCGAAAATATCTTACTTTTTCATTTTTATTTCTGTTTCCATTTACCTCATTTTCCCATCTCTATCGGATTTTTATTTTTACTCAAATAGAGGAAAATAATAATTGTAATTAGATGAAGAATAATAGAGGCGTACCACAAAAAAAAAACGAGAGAACCGAGTGGAACAATTGCAAAACTAATTGCGAATAATCTCGCGCGTTCGAACAGCTCAAGATCATTTTATATGAAAGTAATGTAAAGTTTCGTACCCTTGGCAATAATAATCATATCATTGGGAAATCTTCGGTGTTTTAACATGCTGGGAAAATTATTTTTATTACAATATTAATATTGACATTTCCTAACTTTTCTTACCTAATAAATTATAATTTTTAATAAAAAAATATTCAAAATTTTCAACTAGTAATAACGATATCTCTTATCTTAATCATTAATGAAAAATCAAAATCTTCCAATTTACAATTTCTATTGAATTATATAATAATATTTTGTGATTATTATGAAATTAAATATAATATATTTTCAAGTTTTACAATTTTTATTCAGTTATGTAATTTATAATATTGTATTTTATTATTAAAAATGATAAGCAAGTAATTATTTTCTATAGTAATTTGAATAAAAAATCAGTTATTGATAAAACTTCTGTTTCTAACTCTTAAATCTTTACAAAGTCATTTCATATACAAATTATTATAAATTATTTATTTAATAACAATATTATTTCAATTTATTTTTTAATAATAATGTATTATTCAAATCTGAAAATTTGTATATTTAAGGATAAAATATAAGTTTTTGAGCAATGTATGTTGCATATACTCACTTTATTAATTTTATTTAAAAAAATAAATAAAAAGTATAATAATTGCGTAATTTTATATAACTGGAAATATTTGAAATATAAAATATTTACCATTAAATTTCTCTTAATTTTAGTCAGCTATTAATTTAAATATCGACAATTTAATTACACAAATTTGACAGCTTATCAGCAAAAAATACAACTACCACAAATTTTGAAAGTACATATATTTATTTTTAATTTGCATATTTACTTTTGTAATTAGCACGCGTAGTTATCGAGTAATTAAATAAAACGTGAAGACACGACTTTTATTAATTTTTTTTTAACAAAAAAAAAACCGGTAGTTAATTTAGATTGCGTAACAGTAGTTATATCCAAATATACGCATAAGAATACTTCAATCTTATTAGAAAAAAAAATATATAGAAAAATCTAATTGTTGAAAATTTTAATATTAGAAAATAAATATAATATTTTTGAAATAATTAAATTTGGATATAAATTAATAAATAGGATATAATAAATAACGAATCAAGAAATACTTATAATACTTACAAGACAGCTGAAATTGAATGAATTTGAAATATGTGAATGCCAAGAAAACCGCTCGTTTCTTTTATTATTAATTTATTTTTTTGCATTAACGTTGTAACCGATTAGCATATAGATCTGGCGTATTTATTGCTATTTTTTTCTATTTCTGGGCGAATCTCGTTTGCAGTTTTGATTTCTAATTAATATTTAATGGCGTGCTAAAAGCAAATAATCTGTGCGTTCGGAGGAGCTAATTAAAAATAATTTAAATAAATTAACGCTGGAAGCCGATAAATTTTGGTATCGATTAATAAGCGGCGAACTGTTGCCTCGTCCATCATCGAACCGACGTGTCGATGTGCGATTTTAATACCAACTAATTACACATTCCGTTTTTTTTTTGTGTTCTAATCCCAATTTCTTGCAATGTAATAGGAACAAAAAAAAATATGAATCGGTTACCATAAACGGAGACTCATTATCAATTCCAACAGACTCATGATGATTATGGTGATGATGATGATCACCGGAGTTTGGACCCGAAGTCAGGTGTTGCGATTGTTGCGACGCGTATGGTTCTCTCGGGGTTAAAGTTCGCATCCTTTTGTGATACCATAAAAATAATGGTAATGAAGTTCGTCGGGTTGGCACTCTGACCTCGAGACGAAGAAGAGGAAATATGAAGCCAAATCAGGCATTAGAACAGCGCTAATTGCCTCTTCTCATCGATGAGAAGACCACAACTAATTCGGGGATATCCCGAAAGACACGCACAATGGCCCGTCCATCCAGAGATGGAGAAAAAGTCCACTTTCTAAATAATAAATTGATCTTTCTCTCTCTTCACCCGATGATGAGCGTGTTTTATGGGTGAAACATAAAAGATGTATACAACAACAAAAAAAATAATAATAACGGAAAATAATGAATGTCGATTTGATTTGTTCTATTTCCCTACGGTCATTCGCGAGATTTCCAAGAGAACATTTAAGTCGCGCGACCAGACGTATCTGTTAGATCACACCAACGCTAAAGCGTTCGGCGGGTCGCCTAAAACGTAGGCGTTACAAAGCCTCGTCATTCTTCAGTAAATCCTTAAAAAAAACTACATCAAACAACATTAACTAATTAATTATAAATAAAATAAATTTAACAACAAGTTTAACATTAACAGTTAATAAAAAAAATCAAATTATTAAATTTTTCCTTAAAAAACAGATTATATAATACTAATTTTTTATTTAATTATTTTTTTTAAATTAATTATTAAGTATATTGACAAATTCATACAGGAAATTAATTTATTTAATAATACCAAAAACTTAATTATTATTTGTATTAAATATAATAAAATATATTTTCTTCGATTTAAAAAAACATATTTGCATACATATTTTAAAAAACAAAATGCGATTTTTTTTGTCGTTTTGTTCGAATTTCGTGGGTGTGAGAGTTGTAAGGTATTATATTTTGTTCGGGTTTTCAGTACAAAGGAAAAAGTGAAATAAAAAGTAATGCATGTGAATGTAATTTAAAAATAAAAGAAGGAAAGAATAATAATAATAAAGCGCAGCGACTTTGATGGACTTTACAATGGGCGTTTGGAGACTTATACAAGAGCTCGAAATACCACGAGCGAAATTTTTCCCAATCGGAATACTGTGTTGCTGCCTGCATACATCTTTGTTTTCGGGGTCCACATCCTCTATACCTTCGATTCCCGCTTTCCAAAACTCTTTTGGATTTGTCGCCTTCTACATGAGGTTCCCAGGAGAAGTTGTTGATGATCATGATCATGATGATGGATAGATGCGTATCTCTACTTTGCTAAGATATTAATTAAAAGGGGCAAACGCTTAATGAATCCCGCGTAAATCAAACTTTATCTTAATTGCTGCGTCTACGATTATTTATGTCGCACATAAAACTTAATTCTCTCTGTCTGTCTTTTAATATGCGCTCCTCTCCCAGAAGACCTGTTCACATTTACCGGCTGGAAAACAAGAGGGAAGTGCGCAAAGTGATATTACGAGTGCTTAAAATTAAATTACGATAAACGTGAGCGCGGATTATGGGAGATGAAGAAGGCTCTTCGGCAGCATTTGCTGTGTGGTTTGGTGCTCAACTCGGGTCAGGTGAAATGTTTATTCCCTCTTCATTCCCTCTTCGTTCGGTTTTTGCACTTTGGCTTTAAACGATGATTTATTGTGGCCGAGGATTAGAATCACTTTTCTCTTCGAAATGTCACTGCAATCATCGATGGAGGAAGAGAAGAGAAGAGAGAGATGAAAATCCACCTATACCATCAACCATATGAACCACAGCAGCTGAACGGTTGATACAAATTCAACTTCAATTTCTCATGACCCCATCACTCCCAATCATCCAGAGATATCATCGAATTTGAGCACGCAGCGGGCCACGAATATTCATTTTCATTTTTTACTCTTTATTTTCGTTTTGAAAACAAAGGATCGTGACAGCGGAACCGGTGATATCTTACACATCTCATCCCATGACATGTAGAAATCTAGAGTAAACAACAACCACGGCTACATCGAATGGGCTTAACCAAAGTCACTCCGCTCGCTCACTCATTCCGTCGTCTCACATTCACAGCTAAGCAATAACAATAACAACATTCGTGTCTTGCCTTTCGTGAAAATATTTCCTCTTACAGTTCTTGTGTTCCGTTCCCCGGGCAGACTAAAAGTTAGCGCCTCGCCTCTCCGATTTGTTACTGTCAGAACCTTTGACGTATCTTCTGTACCAATTAACCTCAACAAACTAAATCGATCACCAAATGAATCATATGCACTTAACGATGATCAAATATTTTACTTTCTTCGACCCATAACAACTTTTCATTATTTTCAACACAATTTATTACTACTACAGTCATCAAAATATAAACTAAAATAATATAAATTAAATTTTGAAAAATTTCAAATACTTTTATCATCATTAAAATTATGACCAGAAACCACCCAAGCGGATTCACAATTTCGGTAAACTATAATTACATGAAAAAGATCATCCAATTTTGTTATTTAAAGAAAAATAAGTCATGACGGAGGCGAAAACCGCAAGTTTCCTGAAATATTTCCTTTTACCTACATAAATACAAATAAAAACGGAAATGGGAATGAACAAAAAAATATATAATAAGATTGCAAAACATATGGGTTATATAAAAAAGGGAAATTTAATGACTTAATTGTAAACGGAAAATACCAAAAATTGATTTATTTATGATGACTGTATTATTTATATTTTTTACAAAATAATTAAAAAATGGAAAATATTTTTAATAATTTAATATAAGTTATATAAGAAATAAGTATGAAATACTGTGAGTTAAAATTGTGTTTTTTTAATTTCATTATTTACATATAAATTGTAATTATTTCAATTATAATGTTTGAAAGAAATAATTAATTACGATTGAAATCTTTTGTAGTTTGCAGAAAATAAAATCAATTGGCATTCGATTTTTGCTCGTGTCGTGAGCTACTGGGTGGGCATCTCTCGTGTGTCATTTCTTTCATCGCGGTTATTATCGGTCTGCGGGGTCTCTCGGTCTTTGTTAATGGAAAATGATAATGTAATGATGATGGCGGAGGAGGAAGAGAAGGCGAGCCACGATGATTACTACGAATGCGACGAAGACAATGATGATGATGATGATGTGGACTAATAATCTGGACTAAATGGACGAAATTATCGGGCCGACGTAGTAGTAAGTAAGAACGGGGCAGTTCATCATCGATTTAAACGAGGAAGAGGATGTGGGGAGAGGATGAAGAAAAGAAGGAGGAGGATGAAGCACGCCGGTCTGGACGAAGTCGGCCGGCATCATATGATGTTGCTGCACTTGTTGTTCGGCGGCGAACCGCTCTCGCAGAGGCCCCGAGACCCCAAAGGAAAACCACATAATTGCACCATTATTACTACTACTGTTTTTAAATCCGACTCTGGCAATATCAAATGCCCAGGAAAGACCACACAATGTGCATACAAACCCAATACAATACAACAACAGACCTTGCCTATTTATTTCTACTCGCTTTTTTTCAAATTTGCAACTCTTTGCAGCAAACAAAACGATTGCAACAATTTAGAAACTTTTACTAAACTCTACAAAATTATAATGAAAAAAATTTAATTCAAATTACATTTTTATTATAATTAATTATTAACTAATTTATTTTTTTTTACAGTTTTCTATGAAATTAATAATTAATATTTAATAACACTTTTAATTATAGAAAAGTCCAAAAATTTATATAAATTCTAATAGATACAAAACGAAATATTTTTAACAATTTTCGTCCCTATTTTATCTTAATCTAACGAAACTTCGTCGTCGTAAAACGAAACTTTTCTCTATATTGTATACAGGTAAGGCATTATTTTATTTGAAATGTTTTCTAAAATTATTTTTCGTTTAATGTTTACATAATTTTTTTAATTAAACATCAATTAAGTTGAGTAATTAAAGGTAGTGAAATATTAAAATGATTGTGTTGATTCATAATAATTGGCGTTAAAACAAATACTTTCTAAAGTTGTGGTTAAATTGTAATAGGATGTATATATAAAAAGAAACTATTTATTTTGCGAGATGCGTGTGTGTTCTAGAAGAATGTGTTGAGAAGACGACGAATGATTAATAATCCGGATTTGGTTTCGGAATCAACGCATCAATTAAACGTAATTATGATTCGTCGGGGGTCATGGGAAATGGTCAGCGGATAATCCACATACAGAAACCTTTAAAAAAGAGAATCTGAAGAGCAATTGGAACAAGTGATGGAGGTGGATGAGGAGGCATATGCGTTCGTTCAACGTGAAATATTCTCGAATAGAAGAGGCACATTCCACGTATGATTCGTCTCTGCAGAGGAGGACCGAATGCGTGTATTATGTTTTAATTACACGGTACGAACGCGCGGCATTATTCATGTCCACGTCCGGCTGTTCCACAATATGTTCGCATTACACGCCTCCGAGTAATTGCACTCATTCGCCTTCCCGGAATCCTCCTTTTCGCATTCATCGCATCGCATCGCTCCTTTCTTTCTTTCAGCTTCGAACAACAACAACAGGAACAACAACAACAACGAACAACGCGAAAAATACAAAACGCCGACTACAAACAAACAAACCGAAGCGCACTTTTGATCCACACTCCCAATACAATATATTATCCACACCGTACAAGAATCGCAATATTAACTAATAATATTCAAACATACTAAAACCTAATTTAAATATAATTAAAACATAATATTTTCGGTAAAAAATATATAATAAACATTGATAATAATATCAAATAAATTTGCAGATAATTTATTTACAATTATTTTAAATACAATTTATTACAAAATCAATAATTTTAAATAAAATAAGCAAAAAATTTAAAAAGAAATTATATTTGAATATGAAATTTATTATTATTAATTAAATAAAAATAAAAACCACTTTTACATAAATTTGTAATTTCATAATTGAATTAATTTTAAATTATTTTAAATGAAATTATTACAAAAATAATACTATTCAATTATATTAAAATACTGTAAAGTTATATTATTTACTGATAATTTTTAAATTTTATTTTAAATATTTTTTTACAAATTTGTATAGGTTTTCGGTAAATTATAAAATAAATTCCATTAAAAGTCATTTAATTCATAAAAGAATATTGAAGAATTTAATAAATGCAAAATTGTATCAATAAATCAGGAGTGTTCAACATTTGAACGTCCTCATCGAACAAAGAACAACATGAATTACGAGTCACACCCAGCAATCCAAATATAAATATAATATAAAGTTATATCTATAATTTACAAGTTCCAATTGAAAGCAGTTCCACGATTGGCTCAGATTACAAACGAAACTGAAATAAATCAAGTTCGTTTCAATCTATTGTTTGATATTTGTATTCTCATACATTTTGCTTTTGTTTCTCTTCGGATCGATCCGATTGGGGTCCAAATGTAGCGTTCGTATTATCATTATTAAACTGATCCATTTGGGCGTGCGCATTTTTTTGACTCTCCACAATCCTCTTCTGTTGGTTTATACCGATGGGTCCGATAAGGTCCTGCAGGCCTCTCGGTGATTCGGTGCAATATTTCAATTTACGCCCATCCCATCAAGATTGAAGTGTGGCGCACGAACTGGAGTTATTTAATTATTTATTGTTTTCTGCGTGTGTTTATTCTTTTTTTTTATTTCACGTCCACTGTGTAATTTACACGTCCAAACTACAAAACGCGAGTATTATTAATAATCCCAATACAGACTAGTAAATTTTGCAAAACAATGAAAGACCAAAACAGAAACATGTTATTAATATGTAAAATTTCTAAAATTTTCTATACATAGAAATTATAATCCAAAACATGTTTATTTTTATAATATTATTTCTTTATATATAAAGAAAATTATTTAAGAAATTAATATATTATTAGGATAAAAATTTAATAATAAAGTTAAAAATGTATAAAAATATAGAAAATGAGAAATGTATTAGAAACGAGATGATCTAGTGTAGGAATGTAAGAATAGACAATGGATAAACTCTTCCTAGATCCTAAGAGTTTTTTTTTGCACTAAATTGGATGCTGAGATGGATCATAATTTCTGTCCGTTCACGATGCATAATTCAATTTAGTAATTTAAATTAATTGGAGAGAGATGCGAAATAGGGATAGGGCGGACGAACAATAAGCTCGGGCGAGATCCCAATCCCATTTTCAATTCCAATTAAATTGCAAATTCCATATTGCGATCCGATGAAATTCTCCAAAGAAATAACAGAGAAGAGATAAAGGAGGACGTTCAACTGGATCACACAGCCTCCTCGATTCGTATTCTTCCCGTGCTTACTTAACTTAAGTCAAGCATATAAACCCATTCTTAAATTCCGGCCTGGCATTTCGATTCTCTCACGTTCCAGTTGTTCGCACGCAAAACGACTCTCTTAATGTACCACATCCAACATCTATGTACATATATTACACCTATACGTTTATATATATAAACGTAAGTAAGATCGAGCATATAGGAATAAAGCGAGGTTGCGTTCAAATTTAATTGAAACATCGTTAACAGATGGAAGCACAAATAATTCTATTTTATTTTATTTATTTTTTTTGTATATGGAAGTCTTAACCATAAATCAAAAATAATCTACTTTCCGTTTATGGAAAAGAATACGATTTATATTTATCTATGTGGTACACGTAAAATATTGCGGTTTCTCTAAAATGTGAATCACTGTTATATATTATTGTCGTTGCTGGGTTCAGCCTTTTGTTTCGTTGGGTCTATGTGTGTGTGTGTGTACGTTTTTGTTTGTTTTCGGTGGATCTGCGTGTGTACGTGTGGGAACAAAGAGCAGGCCTCGTTCTAACACGTATATTACTACGAGCATGATGATGCTATGATGTATTGCTACATTCAGTTCGTGGGTTGCTCTGTGTTTAGAGGCGTTATTACATTGATACATATATTATGTCTTTCTCTCCTGACCCACGGTTATCGTGCCATGCCACATCAAAAAAAGCAAAAGCCAAAAGCAGAAGAAGTGGATGGAGGTAAAAGTAGAGACAGAGAGAGAGACGAGATGTGTTCTTTTTTTGAAAGGAAGCGCACCCCGGTGGCAGACCAGGAAGCGGACATAACTCACACCGACCTCACGAATCGTCCGTCTTCTTTCAAGGAAGAAGCAAATAAGATACAGCAACAACATCGAAAATGACGAGTCGCAAAGTAACAAATAGTTGAACGAAGCAAAGGTTGCAGTTGTTTTTGTTGTAGTTCGTCATTCTTTTTTTGTTCATTGCTGTTCTTCCATTACCCAGTAATGATGATAATGTGGAATGATGATGATGGTGATGCAATCGACGTGCGCTCATCATTAATCAATTTTCCTTCGATAATTAGCTTAACATTTTAACATTTATATTAAGCATGAAATTCTTAAACGTCCCGCGAGATTGCACTCTCGCACAATAATTGCTAATTATCCTTTCAATCAATTAACACATCGCATCCCTCCGACGAGGTAAACTAATCAAATTAATCGACGCTCATTTGCACCTCGTTAAATTTCATTTTCATTTTTTACTCGAAGAGATTATTTCATATTTGAATTTAGATTTGGAAGCACGTCTTCATCACGTCCATCCACATTTCTAAATACCCATTGCCAAAAAGAGACGTATCAATGGGTGTTGCGCAACGTTCTTCTTGCGCAATTCCACGTCTATTTACCTGTTTGATTAATCGAATGAAGAATATCTATCGATGGATTAATGAGTACATTTTTTTTAGTTTGGACATGTTGCTGTTGTCGACAGAACTTCGTGCATCTTTATGGAATTGGATTGGACAATGTCGAATCCATAAAAAGAATATATTTCAGATTCATTAATTATCGCATCAAAAAAAAAGAAACTTTGTAATGTGGATTTCAAGGCATGCAATAAGTTTCAATTAGTTTTATATCTTATTGTTAATTTTACTTTTAATTTGTACAGGAAACTTAGAAAGTGTTATAAACGTTTGTATTGCTGAAGAATGATTTAACCCTTTGCACTCGTATGTCGCCGTATTGGCGGCATGATGCGTTTTACCGTTGCGCTCGTATGTCGCCGTATTGGCGGCAAGATGAGTTTTACCGTTGCACTCGTATGTCGCCGTATTGGCGGCATATCATGTCTTATCATTATAGCGGGTTGAGCGGTCTGTCATCCCCTAAGCCCATTTCTAATATTGCTAAATTGCTTTCTTAAAGCTTCGTTAAGTACATGTTTATGTAAAAATATAAGATAACATGATATTTATATTAGACTTGCTATCGTAAGCTTCAGTATTATATGTGCACCATTTTTGCGTTTTGAATATTACTGTTTTATAACTAACACGATTGGGTAAACTTCGGTGTGTATTTTCGTTATATTTTGTAAAATCGATATTTGAAATGCCCATGAGATTTTTACAAGATGAAATTGAAAATGAGTTGCAAACTAGTGACGATGAATTTTATAAGTTCAAGCAGCAATGAAGAAGACCAGAATATAACACAACCTAGTAATTTCGGACCATGGCAGGACGTCACATGTCACAGAAGAGGTAGAATAGTTTAGTGCATTTGTTGGGGTTGTCCTAAATATAGGTACGATAACCGTATCTAATATCCAAGAGTATTAGTCACAACAGTTTAACGCCAACACACCTTTCTTTAGTAGCATATTTAGAAGGGAACGATTTTTTTTGGATGCTCCAGTTGCATCAAAACGATCCAAATGACCGAACTCTTAGGGCTCGAACTCGGAAAGTCAGCCACTATTTAGATCATCTGGACAAACAGTTCAAAGAACATTTTGTTCCGTCAAGAGTGATATCAGTAGAAGAGTCTGTTGTTGTATTCAAGGATAAAATTAGTTTTTTAACTTACAACCCTAACAAGCCTACGAAATGAGGCATCAGAATATATGTAATGGCGAATGCTAACACCGGATAAGTTTATACAATTTTGCTCAGACAAGGACGGTGTAACCAACATGATGCTCAAAGCCCTTCCGCACAGACCGGTGATGCACATTGTTGCTGTCATTAATGCGATACTTCCCGGAGATCTGGAAATGTGCAGATGTAGTCCTATTTCCGAATACCACGTACGACAGACACATACCGCAGAATTACCGTCCAATCAGCTTGCTTCCGTGCATCGCCAAGGTTGCGGAAAAGGTGATTCTCTCCAGACTCAAGGAATACGAAATCCAAAACCCCATCATACCGGACGAGCAGTTTGGATTCCGAGAAAGTTACTCCACCACGGGACAGGTTCTTTGTGTTGCTGAGTACATTACCCAAGGATTTAACTGGAGGATGCATACCGGCGCAGTCTTCTTGGATATAGCAAATGCCTTCAACAAAGTGTGACACGAAGGGCTCGCGCCATCAGATCCGGTATGCCTCAGGGATCCATCTATATCAGAAGCCATGAAGAAAGTTGCAGAGAAAGTCTTCGCTTCTGCTTCGCAACACATGAATCCTCTGTTCAGGAACGCAGTGGACTACGACAAAAATGTAAGTCACCGTCACTAAATACCAAAGATGACAGTAGCAGACTAACGTTGCTGATCTTCTGGCCTCACTTCACGTGCCTTTCTTGGGCTGTAGTCATAAGACTCAAGAAACTGAAATAAATATTCAAACCACACATCACTAACATGTTCCCAGATGATCATAAAGAAAATAACTTGTTTTCGACCTGTATCAAAGGATGTCAAAAAAACTCAATTTTGCTCAATTTAGTGAGACCTGACCTACCTATAAGTACAAGGATTGTGATTCTATCAAAAAAACAACATTTGCCGAAGATAACACATTTGCATGCAGATCAGGTAATTTGATGTTATTGGCATGGAAAGATAAAAGGATCGTTACTACACTTAGTTCCTGGGATATTTCAGGAAAACAGCCTATCAACAGAAGAGTACGTGGAGGTAACTTACAAGTTGTAAATAAGCCAAATGTATTGGTCAATTACAATAAATTTATGGGAGGTGTCGACCGCGCAGACACTTATTCAGCGTCATACTGTTTCCTGAGGAAACCATTGAAATGATGGCGAAAGTTATTTTTCTGGGGACTCGAATTATCCAGTGTCAATGCTTATTTATTATATAGAATTTCACAACGTGACCAAAACAAAAAAGATGTGTCATTCTAAAGTTTGTTGACGAGCAGACCATCATCTGTAGATACAGCAGAGCGACTAAATGGTAAACTACATATTTTGTGCCAAAATGATGAGAAGAAAAAAGACTGTGTACTCGCACTAGGTACATTTGTGACACTTGCACCCGTAAGCCTGGACTACATATTGGTGACTGCTTCGAACACAACAACATTATAAAACGTATTTTTTTTAACTTTTGTATAAATTTATTTAATTTGTGTTTCTCGCTCTTCAAGATTTATTATTTTTGTAAACTTTTATTTTTTTATTTAGTTATTTTCAAGTTTTTTTTTATTTAATTATTTTTCAGGCGACTCATAGCCGAATGGTTAGAGTCGCCTCACGATCTTGTGAGTGCGGGTTCGATTCGCAGCCAAGCAAGGCCCTTTGGGTCAACAAAAAAATGTTGTGATGGTTTTAATAGCATAGTTAAGGATAGCAGCAGATACACAGAGAAAGAGAATAGTGATCGCAGCGCTTTAATTACGAATGACTATTAGCCATAAATACACAACAGCCAAACCAACAAATTGAAATAATTTGTACAAAAAATATCATCAATAAAAAATGGTAAAACTTCCATTGGGAAAGATTTACTTAATGTTCAACACGAATAGTAATAATATAATAATAAGTAATATGCAAATAAAAATATGCCAAAAAAAAAAAAATATTTTTCATGTTATAATAGTAATAAATTATTGTGTTTAAATTGAATAAGCATCTGTGCAAAATTTTTTTTTTTTAAATTGAGCGATTTTTGTTTTTTTTTTTTTAAACAATATATTTTTTCCATATTTTTATTTTGTTTTACACTAAGTGTATCTACTACGCAATTTTAGCACATTTTTAAAAAAATCGCATGTAAAAAAAAATTCCGAGTTGAGAGATAAGTAAATGAAATAATAGCCCGAGTAGAGTGGAATCACATAAGAACATATTCACGAGTGCAAAGGGTTAAACCTACAGAAATAGATGTACATTTCCATTGTTAAAAATTTTGGTAATTGTAAAACTTACTTTTTGTTCAAAATGAAGACAATATGTATAAGGTCTAGAACGTTGTCTTGTGGAAATACTCATGAAAATTGTGAAACCTACTAATAATAGTTGTTTAAAATGAAGAAAATATGTATAAGACCTAGAACGTTGCCATGTGGGAGAGCTGATGAAAATTGTAATAATTGTTCAGAACTATTGAAGATTTGTCAATGGTGTATTGATATTGAAATTGATTATGGAAAAAGGTCAGTGTTTGTATATCAAAGGAGACAGGGTCCGAGTAATCCGTGGGGGCGGTTCGGGGGCGTACGGATTGAGAGAAGGAAAGAAAGAGAAGGAGAGAAAGGACGTGTGTAATTTATCTGCGTGCCGTCCACCCATAAATCGGTATCACATATCGTTCGTAGATCAGCCTAAGAGATATTGATGCTTTATGATCAATAAACAATATTTACGGTCCACCATTTATGATTCATGCGCTCTTTCCGTCCATAATATAACCCATATTTCCTTGCCTCAGTTTGTGTAGGTTAACCCAGGCCGGGCCTTTTCCTTGCGGACGCCCTTTGCGCAAAAACAAAACACACACCCCCGCAATAAAATTGTACAAGAAGTCGTGTATAATTCGAATTTATCCTCTGAAGAAAAAATAATTCGTGTGTATGATTTACCGCGTCACACGTTTCTCTTTAATTTCCTTAATAGTTTTCTACTAGTGTGTGAGAAGGAAAAAAATAAGTCGAGTTGTCAGGAATAAATCATTGGATGAGTTATAGTTTAATCCATAATTTCTCGTAATGAAATCAGAATTATTGGACCGCTCCGAGAATGGTCTGTTCTTGGCGTATTATTCTCATTCTTATTATAATGCACATCTCTTTGGTTTATGGTCAGAGGAGAGCGAGAAAGAGGAAAAAACGTAAAACGAGAGTGTGTGAGGCCAATACATGTGTATTGAAGAGGATTTATCGCGCGCACACATGTATATATCATGCGGCACATACAAGATGTTATAATTGGACTCGGAGGGTGTTCTGTCTATAATATCATTCATCAGACGGTGTCATTCCTTCCATGGCATTATAATATCTGTGTCTAATCGATGTGAAATATTACAACAATCCCATTCCATGCATTTCTCCGAGTCTCATCTTCCCTCTCTTTTACTTCTTCGTTTCCATACCTCATTCTCTCCAACATCCAGCACAGTCGTCGTCATCGTATACATCCAATCCATCCATCCTCGCTCTCCAACAGCGAACCTTTTGTTCGGATCCGATCGATACAATAATTATCAAGCAATTAGCGAAAGCAATTAACCGCACCGCACCGCTTTAATCAAATTATTATTACATTTCAATTTCGCGATGCACAATGGGCGCTAATAACAATCGCCGCATCCACAATGACATCGGAATCGACATCGATGCTGACGGATGATCGCAATTAAAGGCGGCATAAACGTGCTTTATTATACTATCATCAAACCGTTAAAAGCATATTATTTTTCCATCTAACTTAATAACAAACACTTCAATCACCTTTAGGTTTCAATCAGTTTAGGTTTCAAAATTGTGTTTCCCTCTCTATACTATACATGCAACTGTCCCAATTTTGGGATATCTGACCAAATATTGAAACAAATTCCAAAAAAATTGGGACATCAATATTAATTTGAGTTGATGAAAATCGAAACGCGGTGGCTTCCTTGTGTAGGCGTTTATAACGTTATAATAAAATTAACTTTGGTAGCCTTTCTTTTGTTTTTTATTAAGCGTAAATCTCCTATTATATTGCTTGACTTCTTTTCATTATTTATCGAAGTAGCAGACGTTCATTTCCATATTCAAATTTGATTCTGTTCGTAAATTCATTTCAGTTTTATAAAACGTAAATGTCGAAGTGTTGTAGTTGTGTAATAGTCGTATTGTAATCATCAAAATTGTATAATTCTTACATCGAATTAAATTAACAACAGTACGTAATTAATTCCATTATTTTTACTAACATTTAAAAAATTACTTATGTTTTAAAATTATTAATATAAAATATTTCAATTTTTGTTTGCACGAATTTGGTTTAAGTTTTATTAGAAATTAGTATTCCATCGAATTTTTTCATGTGATATCTGAAAAAACTATATATTATGTAATGTTGATTTGAAGTAGTTTATTTGTAGAATTGTGTCGTGCTTCAAAGGTGAAATGATAAACCAATTTTGATTTATGTGTGTTGGGTGTAGAACAATGGTTGTCGAAAATGAAGAATATCACGCGATGGTATTACGATTGTCGTTTCGGGTTTGGTGAGTTTAGTGTCGTCCGTTTATAGAGAGATGGATATGGATAGACGAGAGAAGAGGGATCGTTGTCGCCGCCGACCAAATGAATGCGAAGGTGATCCGCTGAATATGGATGAGACAGGAAGGAAGTTTAAATCATATTCGTTCCATTCATATTTCACCCCGTGTCGGCAGATCCGATTGAAATGCAAGAAGTGTCGACGCGAGCCGCAACGAAATCGAACGAGAAAGAGAAGAAAAGAAAAGAGAAAAGGAAGAGAAGAGTAGAAGAAAAGACGGAATCGAGCATTAATTTAATTATGATGTATCGATGGTTGTTCGCAGTCGATGTGCGCCTGTTCCGTACGTGTGTGCATGGATGTATGTGGTCTCTCTGGAGATTCTCCGAGAGGTTGAAGGAGGAGGAAGAGGAGGAGGATTGAGATGGGCCCGAGATAAAGCCGTGTGTTCCTATATAATTACAGATTATCTAATGTTTATTTTTCGATCCTAATGCGCTCGTAGGTCGTTATTAATTATTATATTGTTCGTGGCGCGAACTCACGCCGCTCTGATTTATGGCTCCATTCGCCGGACCGGACCTTCCTCCACGTCTCCTCTTGGCGAGAGGAGGAAGAGAGGCGAAGAAGCGAAATGAAAGAGGAGAGGAGCGAATCCTCGAGGGTCTCGAAAGGACGATAAGCAGCGGACGAAGAAAAGAGATCCTCTAATAGCCCTGGCCTAACGATCGAATTCAATTTTAGCATTCCCGCGAGACGTCTTTTCCCATCCCATCATCGTCCACCTCGGATGCTTCCAAGATGAGAGGAGCCCATCATGAGCACGAGACGACTTGATTTATACCTGTCATAGCTTGGCAACCTTTTTAAATACATAATCGTGAGTTTGTCTTCACATACTTGAAGACAACCACGCGCTCGACGCACAGAGAGAGAGACAACAGAAATAAATGGACGAAACGAAAGATGAGACTTTTTGCGAAATCGGGTGAATTTAATTTCTTCACCTGCGTCGATTTGCAGCGTTTCGCAAATCTTTGCTGGCCTTTAGATGGATTCATTTTCGCGGCGCATCATCATCATCATCATCTGGTCTTTGGCTATCTGTGTTAATTTAGATGTTAAGCAAAAACGAACGGCGGCCGCTGCTCACGCTCGTCCTTCTCCTTCTTAACCTCCTCCACCTTCTCATCCATTCCTGCCGGAGAGCAACCTGCATCGTCCTGGCGTATAACAATAATAAATGGCGTAAATGCGGCCTAATTGTTGGTTGCAGTTCTTTAGTCTAAAATGAATAATGAGCAATTGATTAATGATCAACCGGCGGCGCGCACCGCACCATTACATTATCATCATTATCCCTATCATCCTTCCACCATCATCCATCCATCCAAACCGACAATCTACCTTGAAGCCATATCCTTATATCAACAAAAACGCATTCACCGATTTATCAATCAAATCAAATTATTACTTCTACGATTACCCAACTCAATCTTAAACAATTTCCTTGAAATACAAGTAGCACTAATATTTCTTCAAAACTTAATTTATACATGAATTAATATATTAAACTATAATTTAATTAACCTAATTAATATAGAAAAATTAAATTATAGAAATTGCTAGATCTGCATTAAATTCAATAAGAGGATGAGTAAATATAAGAAACCACCTATTAATTTACACGAATCATTCATTAATACACAAACCCACAAAATAGTTAAGCAATATATTAATTATTTTTTCCTTGAATTACATGTAGAATGCGAAAGTTTAAGTAGATTCACACCGAATATGACGAATCAAGGTGCAATTGGACTTATAATCCCCCCACACGATGTCTTTGATGTTGATGATGATGCATATGTGCATAGTTTCGTGGATCGTTGAAATCGTCCACCCACCGAAATTTGCGAAATGATACACCACACACAGCAAATCCTCTGAAGAGATTTGCGACGCTCTTCCATCTCCGGTTGCACAAAAGGATAAGAAACAGACAGTAAAACGAACAAGCAGACAAAGGAAGAAATAAAAAGAAAATAAAGAATATAAATAAAAATAAAAAGAAACAGGCGGGAATTGCATCAGGGAAATAATAACAACAATAATGGCACAATTCGCAATCGGCGTTAACGTTTAATGTTCGAGCCGTGGGTGTGAATTAAAATTGAATTTCCAGATTTGTAAGTCCCGGCCGACTTACAAAGAGACCTCTGCCTCTATTTCTCTCTTTCTCTTTCTCGTGTTAAACACGTTCAAAGCATATTCTCCTACTCGAAACTGGATGTCTCCCATATAGGGCGAACATCAATTCTAATTCCAATCGATTTGTAATTGAACTCTGATGCATTGATTAAGCTTTACGCCGTTTCCTCTTCGAGTTTATTTTTATATGTTTTTCGCTTTGTTTTTATCGTTACTCGTAGAAGTTGTTATGCAGCGCTGCAGACAGAAGAAATACTGAAAACGAAATGAAAATCGGAATGGGAATGTGTGTGTTTTTGCGGCCAATATTATTCTGTTCTTCTTCAACTTCTACTTATTCCTCTTCACTTTTCTTTTATTTCGTGTGTAATAGAGTCGTGCTGAATATCAATTATTTCGCGATCGATCGATCTGGTATGCAGAGGAGTCGTGGCCGGGCTTTACTTAACCTTGTACCGTTTCAGGGTACAAACACACATTATTTAATAAGTCGAAATCAATAAATATTTAAGCGGTACCAAGAAATCAAGATTCCTTTAAGGAAAGAAAAAAAAAAGATGTGTAAACAATTAAATCATTCAATTACATTAAATTATTCAATTACATGCAACTAATTTATTGATTAAATCTCTAAGATATAAATTCGTAAATTGAATTTTCAGTTGTGTGTTTCATAAATAATAGTTAAACAATTTTGTTGGGTGATAATAAAAAAATAATCAAACCATTTATTAAAAGTTAAGCATAGATTATTACTTAAAAGGGTGATGATCTTGGAACACATAACTTTTACTAAAATAATTTGGTATCAATATCATGAAAGTTAAGCAACATTTTCGGTGGTAATTACTCAAATGGGTGATAATAAAATGCAATAAAATAATATACATGGACATCGTTGCAGTTGATGTATGGAAAGGGAAAACTTTCTACAATAAAAATAATAATGAAACAATGATTGCAAATGTTTCAAGCAGAGTTTATGACATATTTTTAAAATGATTGAAATATTATATTATTGGGTGATAATGACTAACAAATTATTGAATGACAATTATATTCAGGCTATATCAAAGGATTTAAGAAATAGTAAACCATCGATTATTACATGAATGGTTGATAATGGATGTATCAGATATTATATCATTAAAGTTAAACATCACGTGGTGGCAGTCATTACTAAAATGGGTGATAATAAATTAACAAGAATTAAGACAAAAGATACAAGGATAAACGATGTCCTTGTATCTTAAATATCTTAATAGTTGATGAATTGAAAGTAACGTAACTTTTGATAATTTAAAGTTAAGCAACATGTGTTAGGATCATTACTTGAATGGATGATAACAAATTGATAAGTGTTCTATGCATTGCAATAATATACAAGGACGTTGTTTGAGTTGATGAATTGAAAGGGAAAACCTTCTAGAATAATAATAATAATAAAATGATTGCAAATGTTTAATTTTGCTTTTGTAAATCAATAGTTTCGCTCTATATTCGTGGTCTTATTATCGTTTAAATGGAGCGATAGATTGCCGTGTAATTTGGAGTGCCGGAATGGAATGGAAAACGTGTCGGATTCCATTCCACCTCCTCGGGCCGAAATGCTATATTATATCATATCCGATCCCCGAACGTGCTCCAATATATCACAATCGAAACTAGTTCGTGAGTGTTACACTTTCATAATTACACACATGTGTAATGATCCCCGATGTAATAACACAACAGATTTATATTCATATCCATATAACCGAGAGTATGTATACATACGATATACATAGACATAAATATATGTGTATGGTCGTGTGTTCTATTAGACTCGGAACGGTGAAAGGCCATACGTTTTATTTTATATTATACACGATCCGTGGAAATGAACCTGCGAGGACTTTAATCGAAAAACCTGTGATATAACTTTCTATTAATTACTCGACTTTTTTAACTTTAACTTGTAATATTTCACTTGTAGCGGGAAATAATTTTTTTTTCGTGTCTTCTAATATTTTTTTTTACCTTTACCTTTGGACCAATTCCCATGCGAGTCGTTTTATTGCCCGCAACTTTATGGGCATATTAATGCGTAATTACAATAATTAAAACCGATGTGCGTTTCGCTTTCGTTGTGTAAATGCGCGTGCATGCACACATCGTGTAATGTATTAAATAGTATTTTATATAATATATCGAATGGTGTGTGAGTGTGTGATTATTATTGGCTTTTGCTTGGGTTGGATTCTCCTCTTCGAGCCTATACGAATACGAATATAGAGAAAGAAAGATATAGACAGGGAAAGAGATAGATGAAGAACGTGAAAGGAGACGTAATAATTAGTATTTCCCAATAACTATAAATTAACTCGCGCTAATGCCGTACGACTCATGGGTGGGCATTGGCTGTTCTCCAATTCCCCACGACTCTTATCTTCGTATCTTCGTCCAGCCCCCCTGTTTGTTTAATTCCTCGACCGTACGATGATGCATTACACGCTCAGATAAATTTCACATATATTATATGCTACATCCATTCCGTAACGAAGAGACCAAAGGCACGAACTAAAAGAAGACCATGATGATGAAGGAAAAATCTACGACCATCTTACATGCTCAGCAAGAGCCAACGAAATTAAAACCGAGAAGACAACATCATCTTCCCTGTTCCCAAAAATCCCCACAATACATGGCATCTTCATTAAACACAAAACTCTGTATACCAATCAACAAAATGTTTTCATTTAATCAATCAATTTATACGGTTTTTACATTTTTTTTCAGTATAAATAACTTTAGACATTTTATGAATTGACTGTTATTTCTATGTTTTTCAATATAATATAATACTTTTATTTTACGTTGAAATAAAAGACTAAATTAAGCACATTTCATATTTTTCGATTCACTCGGTTTTACCTATCAAAATTCACTTTTTCTATTAATTCAGAAGAAAAAAACTATTTTTATTGTAAATAAGAGCATAAGTTAGGTAATTTAACAAAAAATTACGTAACTTAATGAACAATTTAATAATCAATACTTTCAATGGATTTAGAATTCCAAAGAACTTAAAAATAATTACTGAAAATAATTTATTTATTTTAATAAAATCTACTGAATTCAAATAAATCTTAAATCTAAATTAAAAAAATAAAAAAAATAATATTAACAAATAATGATTATAAAATTATAAGTAAATTCGAAGGTATTATTATAGGTAAGAAATAATTATATATATTTTTTTACTAAATTATTGAAAGATAATTGATTATATTCAAATAAATACAGAAGAAAAATTTTTAAACTAAAAATCACGCAATTAAATTTTAAATCATTTTTTTTAATTAAACCAATTAATCAATTTGAAGAATATTCTAATTGAATATTACAAATAAAAGTGTGTCACTTTTTAATTTCTGTAAATTAATTGCAATGAAATTAATTAAAAAAATATTTAGCATAAATCATGTGTGAGAAATAATTATTATTTTTTAACTAAATTGATGAGTGATGATTGATTGTACTTCACTGCAAGGCTAATTAAATAGAGGGAAAAGAAAATTAATCCGCTACAAAATTATATATTTAAAAGCCGTTGAATGTTTCTAATTACAAAATGTTCATTAGTTAATTTCTTAAAAAAACTAATTTGAATAGAAACGTTTTAAATTGTAGCTGTTACGCAATCTAGTATTATATGTATTGTAGAATATTTGAATGCATCATCGAGAATGCGTGTTAATGTCGTGCCGTTTGAGAAGAAGTGAGGTGTTTCTTGAATTATTGAGTTATTAGACCTCTCGGGCCTTGAAGGATTCCATAAAAGACGTTTTCTTCTTCCTGCGGTCTTTATATCAAATGCACTTAATAGTATTGTTATGAAACGATCCATCCGTTCCGTTCATTCAAACGGAGCCTCCTCTCCATTTGTTCTCCATAGAAGGCGAAATCCTGCGTGTGTGTGTGTGTGGATGCGAGCATTTGCAAAATAAATGGATATGAATCATCGCGCGAATCTTTCGAAAGATCCTTCGGATGCAATTGCCGTGCGGAGGATTATTGATTGCAGTAGCCTTCGAAAGTCCTCTCGTTAGGAACGAAACACAAAATTAAAAAGAGCGTGCGATGAAACAAAACGAGAGAGAGAAAAAAAAAACGAAATAAATAAATAAGTTGGTAAGCACGAAGCGGGCGCTGTTGGGGCAAGGAGCGTCTTCCTTCCTTAAATACACATAAATCTTTGCCCGAAATTTGGCTCGTCTTCTCCGGGGTATTGACAGACGCGGCGGGCGATTTTCGGAACGATCACGCGAGATCCTTGTAATTACTGCTTTAGCCCAATAAATTTATTTCACACGCTCCAAAAATGAATGATAAATCGTACAAGTTATTATGGTTCGCTTTTTTTCTTTCTTTCTTCTTCTCTCCTTTATACAAAAATTTCCTTGTTACTTCTGCTTCTTCGAAATAAGTGCTCTTTCTATTCTCCTTTGCTTCGGAAAGGATCGCGTGTGCTTGCTCGATGATGATCTGATGATGATGATGATGATAGAAAGAAAAACTGTACCAACGTTACCGATGCTCCACACGTACGGGCAATAGTAACTCGTATCCATAAAATCGGTTCCAAGGCTGCGGCCATAAAGCATTGTTATTATGATTTACACACGGGGAATTCGGCATTCGGACCGATACACAAATACAGACTTAATGAGATTGTTTGTATGCACGGTTGGACGTACTCGATATTCTAAGCGCAAAACTGTCCCGGCAATAACAACAAGTTTATCGGATTCAGCGCGTTTCGTATTGTGTATTCGTCTCATCCGTTTCGGGCATACCTCGCCAAATCATTTCGCTACCTATGCACGTGGAATCACTAATTTTCCATCGACTTCGACAACAGACGATGGTCTTCATCCATACGGACGGTTGGATGATGGTAAATGTGTATATCATCCATCCAATCCATCCGTCTGTCCCTCATCATCGCCGCCGCCGCCGTCGGCCACGAATTACTTTACAAATTACAATTATCTGTTACGCAACGAACGATTATGCGCGCTCGTGTTTCGTTTGCCGAATACATTTCGTCCTACAAAAGCCAATACAAACATGAATACAAAACCAATCATTTCAATTATTCTATGTATCATAGAACAATAAATGCTAATTTCCAAATAAACAATACTTTACATTTAAATTCGATATTAATACAATTATGCAAAACCATATATTACATATTTTTCAGTTATTTATTTATCATTTTTTTAATTAAAAAAATTATTTTTATTATTTAAGTTACTCCAAATCATTACTAAATACTATTAATAAAAACATAAATTTAAAAAGAAAATTTACTAATTTTGAAAATTAAAGTTAAAAAGTCATTACCATTTATCTAAAAAAAATTTCATAACAAATTTAATTTAAATGATTTCATTTATACAGGAAATGCAATGCAATTAACAAATTTTCTAACAATTGGTTATTGTTTACATTAAAATTTTCATTATTATTTTAATTATTTTTTTTCATTAATAATTAATGTTGTGATTATGTATAGATTAGATAATCAAAAAATATTACTTATTAATAACAAAATAAACCAAAATGCAAAATTTCAATAAACCATCATTAAAAATTTTAAAAAATATTACAAGAATTAAAATTTTCTAGTTTTTTTGTAATTAAAATATTTTTTTTTTTTAATAATTATTTATTTAGCAATCTATCCAAAAACAATAATCCTAAATTATTGATATTGTAAAAAATAAAAGTAAAAAGTTTTTACAAAATATTAAACATTATTTTATTAATTAATTAAAATAAATTATTTATTATTTTAAATTTGTTCATAAAATCCATCTAAAATGACATTACTAATTTTAATAATACTTAAATATATTAATTCTTGTCTATTAATCATAGGTAATAAAATATTTTAAAATTTTATCCTTATTACATCCTCAATGATCTCAATTTATTCATAGTAAAAACGTGTTTCTTAGTTGTTTTCTGTCTGTGGACGTGACAAACACTAAGTCACTATTCCACATGCATTCGAATTGAGTTCCATAAATTCTAATTGAAATACCTTGAAAATTATTTTTTCCAGAAAACATATTCTTCTCAAGTAAATTACAAAAAATATTCTTGAATCTGTACTATCGTCTTACAATAATCATCAAATCTATTATAATTTTTCATTCATGCTTATATGTAAATAAATTATATTCATAAAATTTCATTCATGAATAAACAAGTTTAAAAAATCAGATATTCAGAACCATGATTATATTATTATGCAACTCGACACATCCCTTTCAATTCGATTGGGATCTCTTAATTTTCGCATTTCACAAATACATAATTTCAAAATCAGATAATTGTATTTATACATATTTTACGCAACTTCATCCTTCAAAGGGATGAAAATTCCCTTAAATTTGATTGGGATCTTTTCCCGAATTTCGCCATCTGCATAACATTTATTTCGCATTTCTACTATTTTTTTGTGTGTGTTACTGTTGTTGTTCGTCGAGAGGGTAGAAAGCAGAGATTCTCGGGTAGAGATTGCTGTCGTTGTTCCGGAGCATCGGCATCGGCGCAGATCGTGCAGATCAGATAGCGCACACACCTAGGTTGTGGCCACGTTGACACCGCATAAGGCAAGAATATGTACATAATTCCAAAGGTTCTCTCCTGCTCTACCAGCTCTCCTTTTTATATACATATACACAAACAGCAACTTTTCCTTTTCGTTTTGTTTACACACATTTCGTACAATGCCACAGTTAACAACCCATAAATTAGTCAAACAGTGACAGGAGTGAGTGTGCATGTGTATACAAGTATAAATGCGAACGAGAAAGACGGAGAGAGAGAGAGATGTGGTGAGGGAGAGAAATAAAGATCTGGCCTATGTTTTATTCAGGATGCCGTCCATCCCGGACCCACCCTTCCTTCCTTGCATACGAGATCACGCCGAATTCAATTCACATTCAATTCGTCCACTTTGTCAACTACTACTGTTTATTTTTACTTTTCTTCTCTTTTTATTTGAAAAGGAAACAACCCTGTTTCACGATCCATACAAATTTAACATTTCTCATTCGCTCTCCTTGCTACCGTCTTTACTAATATCCTTGGACAGGAAACAAGATTTGCATTTAATGAATATGATACAAACTTCATTAATTGCTTCAAACAACACTAAACATAAATAATTTAATGACTGTAATATTGTGAAGAATCTACTTTACTGGACCATAAGACGCATTTAGTTATGCAATTAAAATAGTCGTATTCGCATTAAGTCGTTTTTCATATGTAAAAAGGTTGCGTGTAGTATAAGACAATGAATATGCCAATGCATTTGTAAAACCATAGTTTGATCATTAATATGTAGATTTTAGAATGCAATACGTGAAAAAAATGAAGTTTTCTTAGAAGAAAAGTAGAAACCTGAAAATAAGCTAATTGAAAAGAAAATAGTTTTATCTTTCATTTACATAATTGATAAATCAATTAGTATAAGTAGTAATTTAAAAATTAATTAAAATGTGAAGAGTTGAATTTTGCAAAATCCTTTAAATTATTATATTAAATAATAATAATAAGGATAATACTGAATTTACGTAATAGGATTCCTTAATTGAAGTTTTAATTTGTAAAAACAGAACGTGATTTTTTTTATTCTGCAGTTTAAACGTGACGAAAAGTGAGCCGCTCTTCTCCACGCATGCAAATTATGCAACGCGAGTCCAATTAATGCGACGCCTCGGCGATTTGCACAAATAAATATTTATCGCAAGGAGCGATACATACGTACACACACAGAGAGAGCCGACTCGAATCACATTCAATTTGTTTCGACATTCTGCTCAAGAGTTCGCATGGGAACTAATTGCATATGCTAATATTATAACAACAACAACAAAAAAAGAACAAATTGTAAATTTGTATTAAATTCTTTTATATTATATTTAAATAGAATAAACATGATTAAATTTGATTAATTTTAGAACGAAGTTTCCGTGAGAATTTTGTTGTTAATGAATTAGCATTGATGAGATTAGATGTTTCATGGATGGAAGAGCGATTGCGTAGGTACGTTTCGGTTGTGCAAAGAGAGGAGGAATAAATAAACTGTGATTATCCGAGCGGATCTTACGTAAAATCGTTGATAAATGACCGAATTTTTCATGCCGGGTTTTAACATAAAGCCAGTAAGTTATTGTAAAACAGATGAGATTAGATTTCGGTTGTGAACATAGGCATGGGTATGACTCGGATTGTTGATGGCACGGTGGTCAGGTTGAGCAATCTGTGTATGTGATTTGTCAGCGTTTGTTGCTGTTGGTGAGGTGAGCTGAAGGTATGGGTATGGGCATGGCAAGGAAAAGTGTGGAGAGATGAAGAGTGAATGGGTCATTAGAGATTCTGGGCCATTATTGTCCGGCCCGGGCGCTGCCGAGAGTTGGAGTGAGCTACTGTTGGCTGATGCGGGAAGAGCGATAAGAGGAGTGCTCCGAAGAGGCGAGGAGAGAAGTGAAGGAGGAAGAGGGACCCATTGTCGGACATACACCGATGGAATACAAACGGCCGACACCTTAGGCGAGACCTTACATACATAAAGGACGGATATAGCCAACTAACCGATGGATTAACTGATGTGCGTGGGCGGCCAACGAGAGGAACAAAATAAGGAGAAGGAACACAACCACCACCGTGTGTGTACGTGTAATCCTTCAATTCCTATCTCCCATTTACTTTGCTCTTTTTTGCATGATCCTCTCACTCTCTCTTACTCCCTCAAGCTACATCCATGATTTATTCCAACTATACCAAATTCCAGGATCGGATCCAGAAGGATTATCAACAATATCTAATTTAATCTTAATATTCCTTCAATATAAATTTGATCTTTTTAAATCAAATACATAATAATACATAACATACGCAATAGTTAAAATTACAGAGATGTAACATTTGAAAATTTTATAATTATTTGTATAAGTTTGGAATTTACAATTATGGTAATGTATTTGGGAGAAAACAAATAATTGCAAATATTGCGTAGAATTGTAATAATTTGTAGAAGAACTGAGAGAAACTTGTGATTACGATCCTGTAAGAAGAGGCATCATCAAATTGGAACGTTTTACGTAAACGGATCTGCCGTGCTACCGGCTGCGCCGCACAGACCGACGTCGAGATAGAGCTTGATGATTTACGGCGCGATTAGCATCTCGTCTTCGGGGATTTCACGAATCCCGGAGAGATTTACAAAAGGAGATGGTCCACATTGATTCCGATCTACGCCGGATGAATTTTAAGTTCGCGACGGTTCGGTGGATCCTCCTCCTTCTCCTTCTTCACCGCAAGAGCAATTAGATGAACCCGGTGTTCGTCCTGAGAGAATATATCCTCCGATAGCAAACGCGAGATCCTTTAGAGATCTGCTTTAGGTAGGTAGTTACATAGGATATACAAGCACACTTCTCGATGTCGTCGATGTCTTGAGTGGTAATTTAGGGCCGGGATCGGGATCTTCCGATAATATAATATGGAATACGGGAGGAAAGGATGTGCGAGATGAGATACGGAGGGAAGGATGCGAGAAACCCTCTTCTCCTGAGCGTCTCTCGCAGATTCCGAGAGGTGTTAAGAGCATGGCAAGGTCACGTTTTCTGCGATTCCCGACGTCCGATAAGATCGGCAACAAGTTGCAAGTGAACAGCGCCTAATGGCCTGCGTTTCGCCATAACTCTTCTTATGTGGTGTACACTCTTTTGCGTAGAAAAAAAAAACAACGAAAAAACAAATAAATAAGTAAAGAAAACACGAAATAACTTCGTGGTCTCCTCCTAGTATCGATCAATATCCTTATCAATTTGTTCAAAATCTTGTTAGAGACGAGATGGAAGATTATTCAATTACAGTTTTTACCAGAAGATTACTTATCCTGATCAAATTTATTACTATACTACATATTTCTTAATTACTTCAAAATTGATTCAAAATTTAGTTATAGTCTTCAATTGAAGGAGATCCAGATTATAAAAGATCAAAGATTCAAATATAGTAAACCATGTGCATATTACGTGTATTATTGGAGATGATGAGAAGTGTGAGCTTGGGAGGAGAGTAAGATTGCATTCAATTGCAATATTATTTATCATGTAGGTGAGGTCCCGGCCCGACACCGCGACAAATCACTTCGCACGACCTTCGACCCGCCGCATTATATAACCATCGCCAATTATAATTATATCCAACGGATCCGAGGAACGAAAATCCGGGAATCTCCCGACCCGTCCCGTCTCGCCCTCACATAAATATCTCTCTAATTACATCCAGCACTGAATCATCCGTATCCACATGACCAAACGCTATGACCGAACCATCGGGATTATAGATAAAATATAGCTACTACTCATTTCTTTCCAATAAATCCACCACAATATTTGTACTTTCCACATTCAATATCAACTAACATTATATTAATATATTTATAAATTTGTCTTCAAAATATACAACTAAAATTATTAAATAATCATACAAAAATTAGTTATTAATTAATATAGAAAGATCAAGTTGCATTGGTACAAAATGGACGAACAAAAATATTGCTGCATAATTGCGAAAAATGTCAAATAAATTAGGTTACAATTATGATAAAAAAAAACTTACAATTAGTTCTTCTCTTTCATTAACATCATGAATTCACCAAAATATCTTCAATTAGACACAAAAGTTCCATAATAAATGTACACTTTTTAAACACGATCCGCGCATGTAAAAAATATAATTAAAACCCGACACGCACCGATGTTGTTACGTAACTAACAAATGATGAACGTAATCACAAGTAAATAAAGTTGCATACGCATAAATTATTACAATTATTTCATTAATTTTCAATCAAATATTATTCTTTAATAATAAAAGCACGATTTTGTTACGTAACTGAAAAAAAAGATAAATATTAGTAAATGAGTATGAAATGACTTTATTAAAAAATATTAATTTGAAATTTATGGTGGATGAACCTGGTAAGAGTTTAATAAAATAATTCCTAGTTATTTTTTTGTGTCTTAATATATTTAAATTAATTAATGATCGAATTATTAAAATTGATTAATTTTTTGTAAACTGTTAAATATTCTACGTGTTAATTTCAAGGTTTTCTATAATCATTTGAGAATGCTAATGCTGTTTAACTTCACTTATATTTAATGGTAAATTACGTTTAAATAAATATTTAAAATCTGCATGAAATGAATCATTAATTATTGTTAATAGTATTTCCAATGTAATTTACACTAAAACAGCTAAAATTCATTAAAATGCAGCAACATAACATAAAATTATCTATTTATAAATAAATAGTAATATTAAGATTTTCTTGAAACTTTCCTATTTAATTTATAGATTTTAAAAATTTAGATGTTTAATTGATTGTGGAAAGATGTAGCAGGTTGGCTGTGATCGATGTGGAAAAGTGTAAAAACAAAAGATTTCTGGATTTTTAGTGGATTGCGAGATGGTAATAAATGGATGCATTTATCATGTGATGAGAAACGGAGCGAAGATCGCGCACTGTGGTGCAGTGTGCATATAGACACGGTCGAGGTCGATTAGTCTTCATCACCGTATCATTCAGACCGCATAATTAGTCCGGCATTCAGGGGCAATCAATAACAATCAGAGCCGTTCAGCTACCGGACTAATTGCCAATTTCATCTTCGTCCACTAAATAATTATTTCCATGCATTCCTATTTATACTCTCGCATATATTTATATATATATATTTACAATTGCTCCAATGTAGTGTATATAGTTTGTAGCATGAGTGAGTGTAAGTGCATGTACGTATGCGCAATTTATCGGATGTGCAATAGTTAATGGGTACGATTAAACCCTGCGTGTCTTGAGCCGTTCGGATTGCATTAGTTGGAGCTATTTAGATTGCGATATGGCACCACAATAGATGGGGGAATAGATGGAAGCCGCGGCTCTCCGGTTACGTAATTAAGATTGTGTCTTTTGCCCGCAACCTACGTAGAGGTGGCTTCTCCTTTCGGACGGATGTAACTTGCGGCAATGCGCGCTCGAATCTGGGTTTGGGGATCGAGGATGATGATGATGAAGATGAAGGAAGGTACCTCTTGTTCCCTCCAACTCTTTAACGCGAATGCGTAATCGAATGACAGCAGGACGTTACGTAATCCGGCAGCAGCCGCAGAAGAAGCAGACCGCGAGTCACGCCATCTTCGTCCGGTGCAATTACTAATCCTGCTGAAGCAGCTGATGCTAGGTCAGGGTTGCATCGAAAAGAATTAACAGATCATCATCAACACCCATCATTCAAGCTCCGTTTTATCTCGAATTTTACAGTTTATTCTTCATAATTTGTAAAAATTAAAAAAATAAATTATAAAAACTATATACAATTTCTAAAATTACTTACTTGTCAAGTATCCAAGTATATTTATTTGTTGAAATACAACATTTTCCATATACGCATTTAATTTACACAAATAATTATACATAGTTAATTTGTATATTCATATAATTATTGTAAAAAAAAAGTATTTATAAGAAAAAGAACTGAATTAAAGAAACTAAATTAAATATAGGCCAGACATCAAAATAAAGCATGCATTTTTTTTTATATTGCTCCCCGCCGACTTTATCTGCAATAAATTATGTTTATCTTATCGTCTAGACTGGAGACCGGAATTTTCTACACATCTTTTTTACGACTTTTTACTACGTTTCATTCAATAATTCATTGATTGTGCGTATTTCTTATATACGTACACATTTTTTTGCTGCATTCCTTTATACTCCACGAAATATAGTATTTTTTATATCAAATTTATTTTATATCAATGAATCCATTCATTATTAATAAATTTACTTATTTTTTTTTAAAAATTAACAATTATTGCTCTAATTAATTTATTAACTAAATAAATACAGTGAAATTTCAGTTTTTGAACTTAATCCTTAAAAAAAATATTTAAAAAATTACATCATAATATTGAAATTCGTATAAGTAATAGTTAATTAACAAATTTTCAATTGATTTATTTAAAAATTAATATATAATCTATAATTTACATATTTTATTACAAATATTTACAATAATTAGTATTCAAACTAACAATTATTTAATTACAAAACTATTTAAAAATCAGTTTTTTTGTTGTAATTAAGTTAAATATATTAAATGTTGTGTATTTATATAATTAAATTTGTTATGGACTGTTTTGTTGCCGCAAATAATTGATTCGGAAAAAATGAATGAATATATGATGTGGAAGAAAATAAGAAGAAAAAAGAACGTCCACGGTTGGATGAATCAAATGCACAACACGAACGCTTTGCTCTTTTTTAACCATGGAAACGCAGCAATTTCGCAGTCCAAATACCACGAAGAACGCGCACTCACATTCACACAATGGACGAAAACGAAATGGAATCTGAAACGAAAGGGAAAATTGTAATAGAAGAAAAAAGTAACAACTTTCAATGTCAAGTAAAATCGTAATACTTGCATTCATTTATAGAAACGTTACAAAATTATTTAAATAATTGATAATAAATTGAAATAATTATTTTTATTTCAAGAAATTAGTACTAAAATTAAAAAAAATAAATATTTTTTGAAATTCAATTAGATAATAATTTCTAAAAGTGAATATAAACTTAGAATTAGTTTTTTTAAAATTTATAATAGTTGCAATTACGTAAAGCGGATTTAAGTCTGAGTAAAAGAATACTAAGCAAGAGACAGATTAAATTGATCTTGAATTATGCACGAGATCTCGGCGCTCCTCTTCGATCCTTAATAGATCGTAATTGGTCTGGGTAACGTTTGCCACGGGTTCACTCCCACAGCTCGACCATCTACGGAATCCCCCATAACTTTTATTGGAACGACGAAAAGTCGAACATTGGATTGCTTTTAAAATGACATCGAGTCGAGCGTTTCGCAATGACAAAAAGCTGCATTCGAATTGCGCGATCTTTGAAATTAATCGAGATTCTACAAGCAAATTCATTCCAATTGGAAACCCAAATGTGATGCGTTTCGAATTAATGTTTATTTCCACTTAAAACTAAGCAATATTCATTTTTACAAAATAATTTATGTTTATTTCTACAAGTTAAGCATAAAAAATGATTATTTATTTTAGTATAAAAGTAAAGTAAAGTAAAGTTTTAGAAAAAGATTTATATGTAATAAAAATAAATGGGTCATAGTTAAATTATTATTAGCATATTTTTTAAGAAATAGAGTCAACATATTTGGTGATACAAGTATTGTGTTTATAATCCTTAAAAACTAGAATAAAATGAATCATAAATATCAGAACAAAATCTAAATTTATATCGAATAAAATAAGTATATTAAATTACAATTTATTTGTCAGATTAACAATCAAATTAATTTTGACCTTTAAAAAATATTATTTAGAATTAATGTAATATTAGCCTAAATCTAAAGCAGATTTTTTTGATTTATATAAAATATAAAAATTAATATGTATAAAAATCAATCAATATTTTTATTCTATTTTTTTTTATTAAATTTTTATAATAAATACATATAATTCAACAATTGAAAATAATAAAGAAAATTAAAAAATCAAAGGAAAAATTAAAATTGTAAAGGTAAAACGAGAATTATTGCATAAATGCAATTATATTAATTAAAACAACTTTTTAACTTTGCTTATTTAAACTTTTTTTCTTTATGAGATATTACGTTGTTAATAAAATGCTAGAATGGGGGACACAGCTTAATTAAGTGAACTTTTAGTGAAATTGGATGGTGGCAGAAAATGAATCAGTATGCAAAAATGTCTGTGTTGTGGACCCAAAGAGAAACGTCCAGACACCAAATAAGCAAGACCCGGTTTTTCTCGCCGCGAAATATAAATAAATTCCCGGACCGCATAAGTGAATAAAATTGCGAACAAATTGCTCCTCCGGATTCCATCCTCCTTCACCTCCTTGCAATTCGTTTTGTCTCATTTATTTATTTATCATTTATTTTTTGCCCAAAATCGTTTCTCTTCTGCTGTCGGACGATTTCTTTTCGGTTATTAAATCGAAAGTCGATCGATATTCCGGGGCGCACTCGTTTCTCCGAAGACATATCGACGATTCATCATCAACGGCAACCGGAAACCGGAAGTTCGAATGGGTTTTGTTCGAGTCGAAGAAATGAAAAAGAAAGAACGTTGGGAGCGTGCGTTTTCAGCGTTTCAACGTGCAAGAGAAAGAGAGGAATTTATGATTGTATTTATAAAGTGCAAAGCTCCCACAAAGCATCGCGACACGACTTTCATAACTGATGCGCTGCGACGATTTCCGGTCTCGATCTGAATTCCAATTCCTTCTGCCATTGTCTCCGAGTCTCGTACTCGGTGATGTGCAGGTTGAAAAGGGAAAGAGAATCGAAGAGAGGAGGACGGAGAAGAGGAGAGTTAAATGACCACCGACTGACCATTCCACGATTCCTCTTCAGCGAAGAAAGAAAGAGTGAGATAGGTTTAGGGGGTTTAGGTCCATAAAAACACGCACTTTATTGTTTCCATCCATCGCTTTTCCATTTCCACTTTTCCGTCCGTCCATACTTCTTCTGTATGCCCGACGCGAGTCGCCTTCCCCGACTGCATCCTAAATACGCGACTCCTCCAGTTCTTCTTCGCGCGTCGTGCAACCGCAGACCGACCATTTCTGTAATTATGATTCAGTTTTGTATTAATTCCGTTTCATTTTCTCACTGCCTTCTGCCTACGACGCTCGCATACCAAAACAAAATGCATGCACTTATATGCTAATACCTATATCTTCCAACACTAAACATTTCACACCATTTCTTTTTTCTTCACTTTCCTCACACGCAGCACAATGTTCAAACCTTCATTTTCATTAACGAATTTAATTAGATTTATCAATCTGACATTTAAAAGTCGCAATTAACCACCAATAACATCAAAAATATTTTAATATGTCGATATTGCCAAAATAAATATTCAAATTAAACCACAAAAAAATAGTAAAAATCACCAAATATTATGACCATATACAATTCATATCTATATAGAAATACATATTTCTTCAAATTGTTTATATGCACTTTTTTAAATATAAACAAAACCAAATTTGAAGAACCTAAAGCACTAGAGTTAATATGTAAATACATATTTTTATAAATGATAATTTGATATAATTTATTTAACCTTATATTACTTATTTTGGGAGTAGATTTCAGATTTTTTCGCAACGCTAATTTTGATTTTTTTAATAGATAAATTTGTTTTTTTTCTGTGAGTTGGATGGATGGAAATGCAGATGGATGGGTAAGAGTGGGAATGAGGAGGAGAGAAAGAGAGTCACTTTCGAAAACCGCACCCACCCACAATAAAACGTGCAGTTTCAGTAACAAGATACAAATCTGCATTCCATAATCCCCGTTGCTCACACGTACCTTTACATATATATAAATACATAACTATATATCTATAACTATATACATGCATGATCGTGTATATAAGACGTTGCTTAGAGAAAAAGCAAAATGTTGGATCTTTCTCTTGGATGTTTTTTTTTTGTTATTTTTTATTGTTGCGGTCGGGTCGGCTGATTGCAAAAGAAATGGGGGAGTTGATGATTGCGGGTTGATTGTGTGCGGGATAGAGAAAGAACGCGAGAAATCACAGGTGATTTTCATTGTCACGTCCGAGTGACATAGCGATCCTTCGGTTAGACGGACGCAGAACGTACGTGGAGCTTGTCAAGGGTCACCTTATTAGATATGGACGGGGCCTTTGAGGGGTCACCGAGTGGCGCAATTATGCGAGAACGTGTGTCTGTTGTCGGCTTTTCAGTTCTTCTCTTCTCTTCACTTCACTCCACTCCTCGCACACCGCAGAGAGAACTGAAGTACAGACAAAAGGAGGCTACGTTCAAATAAGTAAGGAAGGACGAGGCGATGATCATCTGAGGATGAGGAAGAAGATGACCGATATGATGTCGGTCGGTCTCTCTACCCTAATCATCACCCATACACAACATCCACACGCCATTATTATAATGGGATCAAAAAGCGTACTGTATCATCACAATTACCATCGCGCCCTTGCGTCGACACCTTCCGACCCCGAACAACCAGCAAGCACCAAAATGCAAAAGAACCAAAACTAAAGAATAAAAACACCCACAATGCATCATCACACTTTTACAAAACCATCAATTACACAACACATTCTCTATCTAATTCAATAACTTTCATGAAATATTCAATCTTTATAAACTGATTTCTTATGGAAAAAAATAACAATTTTTATTTCGAAGTAAAAATTAAAGTATCAAAATATTCAATTAAAATAAATTTAAATATTTCAATTATATTAAAAAAATAATATTTTTAAATATTTATTTAGCAAGAGTAAAACTTGTATAATATAATTGAAAGAATATAAATAATATAATTATATTTTTTTTTATAAAATTTTAAAGAAATCAATCATATTCAATTTAATTAATAATATTTTTTTTATGGAAAAGAGAAAGCATGAATTGAAAGAATTTATAATAATTTAAAATTTATTTGGTAAAAAAAATAGTCGAGTTAGGTTGATCTAATTAATGACCATGAATATATAGATGAAAAAAGGAGAGTGAGAGCGGGCGTCTCATTTATATTATATAAAATTGTGTTTACGAAATTGTTGCTGTTCCCACGAATATTAGAACGTAGAAACGTGTCGGACGACGAAGAAAGATTAATAAAAAAAAATAGAGACAAAGTGAAGAAAAGTTGTGTTAATTTTCCTCGGGACAGTGGAAAAGAAGTGTTTTGTAAGTGAGCCGTCGTAGGTAGTTGGGATAGTGTGTGGTAGGTTGTGGCCTTATTTCGCCTTTTGCACATTATAACACAATACTGGTCTCTCCTCCACCTCTCTTCCTTTTCCTCTTTTATATCATCATCATTCTTCCTCTAGTAAGTGTAAGTAAGGCTCTCTCTAGACTCGTTACATTTATTACGATATGAGTCACGGAATTAAAATATGACCGCAGAATGCAGACGGCGATGATGCAAGAGGAGTGACTGATGATGGACAGGCCGAAATATAGACGAGACAAGACCACTTCTGGGCCTCCGGGTTATAAAAAATATATTTATAACTGCATGTGGGAGAAATCGTATCTGTTTCACACGTCCGAATTGTATTAAAATAAACGATACACGCAACATATCAATCCATGCGAAGAGAGAGAAAAAAAGCAGTGCAGACAAAGAATATTATTTTGGTGTGCGCATAATAGCTACTACCTTATATAAATATTATTAGGAACACGAAGCGATTCAATGTCGCGGGAATCGTTGACATTGAAAGAACGGCAACAATAAGAAATTACGAAATGATAAATCACGGACGAAATTAGATCATCGAAAAGGAGAAATAATATAAAAATTTAAATGAATCAAGTATTTATTGAACAGAACGCGGCGGCGTATTTAAATTAGATTATATGATTAATCATCATTCGCAGATAAATAAACTCGATTACATCATTTTCCCATAATCCAATTTCCACCAAAACGGCGCGTTATTATACAACAACATCCGAAGGAATTTATCGATTCCTTTTTTTATCGTGTTGCAAATAGATTTGGGTCAATAGTAAATCACACATTATGCAAAGCACATTAATCGAATTATGTAATTTTCGAATGCAACATTTTATAGACCATTCAAAGCTATGCGTGCTTACACACACACACGAAAAAAAAGTTTAATCAATTTGTATGTCAATTTTGCTGTTGTTAATTATTGAGAAATCAAGTTGATTTTAGTATATTGTGTAAAAAGTTTGATTATATCACACTTTTTGATTGAAAGAAAACGATTTTTTATTGTAGTTGTTGTTAATTAACGTCAAAATAATTCAATTAAAATGATGAGTTGTAAAAGTAAATAATATTATATGAACTAATAAAAAAAATGTAATTTAATTTAAATTTTTAATTGACGATGTAAACATGCATCGTTTTCAATTGTAAGATTTTCGATTGAATATTACTAAATGTTTTCAATTGAATTGAAAGGTCAATTTTTTGTTGGTGTTTTGGTGTAAAAATAATGAATATTTATTTATTTTTTTTATATTAAGTAAAAGGTCAACAAATTATTAAATAAGTTTTCATTTTCAAAAATTAAACCAAATATTTCTTATAAATTCAACCTTAAAAATTCTGAAGATTTGTTTGAAATTTGTTGTTGCTGGTATTTAAGCTTTTGATTAAGGCTGATTGATTCGAGCGTTTGTAAGATGATGTGTACGAAGCTGCGCTACCGGAGGGTAATTTGTCTCGATTAAGGTGTTTTGAGCGTGCACGTCTGCTTCTAATCTGGGATCTACGAGATTAATCGTGGGGGATTATCTGCTCGACGCAGCACGGATTAGGCTGGAAACGAAGATGAAGAGAAGCATGGGATCGAAATGGTTGAATTTTGAAGACATAAAGCATTAGTGCTACCCCAATCTTTGGTGGTTGGGGAAGAGGAGAGAAGTTAATGGTTGTCTTCATCGATGATGATGGTTGGTAGGCAAAGAGGCAACCGGCCAGACGTGTCATCCATGGTATGGTCATTGTTCGTCGGCGACGGCTCGCGTCGGACTGCCGCGATACGCACATAAAATAAGCTTAGCGTAAGCCACGTATTAATTGTGAGTCGAGGTGCATCGGTATTCGTTGGCCTATGCGCCGGGGCATATAGATTATGTGTACTCTTCTCCTCTTCTCTACTCTCTTCTCTTCTTTTTCGCTTTGCCTGTTACCTATACTTCTCTTCTCTACCTTTACAACACAGGGACGTAACCAGAGGGACACCATCCACTCAATAACCAACATTTTAAAATAAGGCCCGTGGGCCAAATCTAGCCCATCCAAAAATTCTATCCAGCCCGCCGCAGATTTTAAAACAATTTTATTAGTCATTTTTTGTTGAATTTTTCAAAAAAATGTATATAAAAATTGATTTAAATTTATTTATTCTATAAGAAATTATTACTTTTAATTTTTGTTTCTTTAAATTTTATGAAATAACTAAGAATTCTTTAATTAATTATAAAGAAAAATTGTATGTGTATATTTCCTTGATAAAATCCGATTTGTTGGTTTGTTTGTTAATTAATTTTGATGAGTGGTTAATGTGAATATTGCAATGAATTACGAACAATCTTGAATTCGGTTGACACATGTTTGGGATGGTCAAGTGATTTGTTAATTCTTAGGTATTTGGCTTGTGTAAATATTGAGGGGGAAAAGTAATGATGAATGTAATAGTGCGGCTTTGTGAAGTGTTGAAGACGTTGGCCAAGAAGGACTGATTACGTCCCTGTTTTCGAGTAGAGAAAGACTCGAAGTCGTTTGTTCTTCGGTTTGTTGGTGTTGGTGTGGCTTTGGGTCGTTTATTGCAAGACAGGATGCAATCGAATCGCCGCTGATTACGTATTCAGAGAGGGTGGTCATCGCACGACACCACACGCCTGCACCGAGAGATATAACGAGCCGGGACCACGTGCGTCCGGCCAAAAGCTACTCTCTTCACAAAATCGAATCGAAGGGAAATGCAACGATGATCTTTAGTGTTCATCATCATGATGATGATGATGACGCTACAGACATCATCGTAGACTCAATCCCTGAGCCTAGACGGAGACCAAATGTTGTGTGCTCTGCTGTATCTGCTCAGCCTGTGTGAGCGAGTGTGAGTGTGTGTGTGTGTATGGGGAAAGAGAGACAATGAACATGACTCACGACGTGTAGGTGTGGCTGCAGGCCGGAATTATAATTACTACGCGTTTAATGATCTGTTTCATGACCGAGTGTTTGCTTAACGTACGACCATTGTTTTTGACAGCCAAGCTCTAACGCCTTTGCCGCCCTCCGAACCTCACCTCATCTCCCTCTCGCCCATTCAGAACACCTATTCTCTCTTTCAGTTTTAATTCACAGATCGATCGATCCACTATTTATTTTATTTCTTTCAATCATGGGAAAAGAAAGAAATGCTGTTTCTGTTCTCGTTGTTATTCTTATTAATAATAATAATGATAATGGGTATATGAGGAGGTAAAGGAACCCGCACCCACACCGATCGAGCATTTTGACCCGAAACAAGAGGAAATCGTGCGCTCCTCGGAGGCCGCTCCATTAAAAATTCTCCACGCTTGTGTCTCCGATCCGAATCACCTTTAATTTTTTCTTTTCATTTCTTATGTAACACCGATCTCATTCTCTCGCCATTCCCAAAATTCATCTCGCAAATCTTTCAAGCCAAATTCCATTAGCAAAATCTATACTTTCAAAAAACAACATTTAAAATCAATGCAATCCAAGTTTAAAATTCTTGACTTAAAAAAATACCACCTATGTTCTCAATTTTTACAATAATAATAAATTTAATTACATCATCAATTCTAAAAATCAAAATATAGAAAATCACTATTTCCTGTAAATTTCTTTAACAAAATTTGTACTTTTATAAATTCATTCACAAAAACTTTTTAAATTAAATGATCTAATCAAATTTCATCAAAAATTAAATTATTTGAGACGAAAAATCTTGACTTTGAAAATGATCACCTATGTTCTCATTTTTTATAAATTAATACCAATTTCCTTCCATAAAAAAAAACGATATCTTAATTTGTATTTTATTTTTCTGACTCTAAATTGTTATTTTTTCATTAAATTATTTTGTTTGGTTATTTAATTTAATGCGAAGCGCACTTAAAAACGTATAATTTTCAATTACTTTCTAAACCCAACATCTACTTACGAAAAAAAATATACAATCTACCATATGGATCCCAAGTTCGAACCGATGTTGAAACGCACAAAACAAAAAAAAAAAACAATGATGAGAAACGGTAACAAATTTCGTGGTCAATTTATTTTTGCATTAAGCCTAATTTCTGTGCGAGAGAAACGACCGTTTAAATTCACTTATTGCTGTTGTTATTTTTTGTGTGCGTCTATTCCTCTCTCGTTTTCTCCTCTCCATCCTCTTAATTTATTGTTCTTTAAGTGAGTCCAGCAGAATATTTTAACGTAGATTATTTATAGGAAATGAGGCTCATTAGGAAGGCAAAGCCGCAACGTGGAAACGTTTATTAGTTTTTAATGAATTTGGCTACGAGCATTCTTTTTTTTTTCTGAATCCGAACGGGAACATCTCTAACGAAAAATTAAACGAGCAAATTCATTTTTTATTTCTGTTTGTCTGATGTGGTAACAGTTGTTATGCATATGGTCTAAATGGGAAATTAATTAGCATATTTACTTTATTTCTGTAAATATAGTACTTTTTAATTTGTATAATGTAAATATTTTCTTGTTAGTATTTCGGAATTTGGAAATTGTGGAGGTTGGATGAGCGTTATTGATATTATGGTAATCACCGTTGTCAGGGCAACGTGAATGATGGTTGTGGTCTGCTAGGAGGAGGGAAAACAAAAAATAAATGAAGTGCTCGTTGGTATTATGGTAATAATAGTTGTCATGGAAACATGAATGGGACAGAGATTAGTTTTGGTTTTGTTTGTTTTACGCGCGCCATATGGATGTTGCTGGTTGTTGGCGGCGTTCGGACGGATTAACGAGGAAGTCGGTCGAACGGCGAAGACGAGGAGTGAAAAATAAAAGCGTATGCATGCATGGCCAGAAATAAATAAAGAAAGAAATAAAACGTCTTCTCACGCTTCAAATCAAATAATGTAACGGCGAAATTGGATTCTAATGTGATATGGGATTTTAATAGATGTGAAATTACAGTAATGACCTTTACCAATCGCCATTTCCAAATCAATTACATTTCGTTATGCCTCAATTTGTGTAGATCATTTATTATCTCTGGTTCATCCATACGTTGTCCATCTTCTCCGCAGATGCTCATCTCCTAGGTAACAGTTGTTACCACAGCAAGACTCCTCCGACTCCTCATCTTCCACCATGGAATGAGTGAGTGAGTGAGAGGAAAATAGTCTTAATTTTGGGGACGCGCTAAAAGCTTTCGAGGCTCGTGTTAAGTATCTTTTAATAGTCTTTCAATTAGAATTGGGGAACACCGAGAGCACTGGAAGTGTAAAAATTCCCAAGCAATTTGTCTCCCATCTCTTCATTCCACCTCCGATAGGCAATCATAAAATCATTTAAAGGATCCCCTTTCTCCCGATGCGCCGTACCGTTTTTTTATTTAGATTTTTATTAACGTTTATTTTTTTGAGTGCTCTTCAGTGTAAGTCGCGGCCATAAAAGCATCTAAACTTTGGAGAGGAGCCGCGGCCTCGGACAATTAAACTAACGGTCCTCATCCACCATCAATAAAATTTAGAAAAAGAAAACTATAATAAAATTGAAATTTACACAAATTATAATTTCATTGCATTTCGACACCATCAATTTTATTTTTCAGTGTACAAAATTAACACTTAATAGAACTTGGCAACAAACGTGGGGCATCTTCCAATAATTATTGTGTTATTATAATTAATATTAATTATCGGAGATTATTATTCAAATTAGTATAATTTAGAAAATTGAAATTTGGTTTATGAAAAAATTGGCGACCAACGTGGGGCATTTCATGAAATCTCAATTAATAATACTGGTGGTGTGTAAAGTGATGCCATCTTGTTCGACGGTAAAAGAGTTGAAAACTGGCCATCGGACGTAAAGAGTTTATTAGGTGATTTACGGCGCGAACTCAATTAACGCGAAACAGTTAAGTAAATTAAAATTTTTAATTAATGAAACGCGGAAAAGGCTGAATGAAAACACTGCTGACGGAATGCAATTACCCTTTTGAAGAAGATAAAGATGATGTGAGGATGTGGCCGAAGGGGGGCTTTTCGAGATCGTCAAAATGCTAAACAAGGATATTTTAATAACGCGCCTCGCGCCAGCGTCGAATCGATTGACTCGTTTTACGTTCTCTGATTAATTGCAATCCGTTGTCGCCCGAAGATTAATCGCGTAACAGTTTATGCGTTTATTTCTCTCATACTTTTTTTCTTAAATTAAATTTATAACATTATCATTATTTATTTTCGTGATGGATTTATTCGCGTGAAGAATTTCAACCGCTTCGACCTTTGCCCTACCATCTCCAACTCAACCAAACTCAATTACCAGAATATGCGTTTTCGACTCTGCATCTTCATATCTCCGATTATCCAATTCGGATTCCAATTTTTTTTCTTTTAAAAGATCGTCCATCATCAATTGGTAAAAATTTAAAATTTGTCTTAAATTTTTGTAGTTGGAGATATTTGCAAATCTATTTTTTCTTACAAAACTATATGCAAATTTTAACTACCATACAAATAAGTATACTAAGAAATGCAAATTATTTAAAATCTACACAAAATACTATGCATTTTTGTTATTGGGCGAATATATCCGCCGCATGTACGTAAAGGGGTGTGTTTCGTGAATATTATTTAGATAGAAAACTTTTACTCTTTATTAGTATAATGGACACTTAATAACACTTCTTAAAACTATAAAAGATTGAAGGTAAGAGCAAATGGATGGAAATGCGCTATTAACAGGGAAATGTTGATCATTTTATGCAATTTCGCATACACATATAATTGCATTGTATAAGTGCAATGGATTGGAGATGCTCTTTGCATCGGAGGTGATAGCGTTAAGCTGCGAGTTTTATTGCAGGAGAGACTTGAAAACGCTTTTACGTGTGTATAAAATTCGATCTCGGGTGAATGTGCGATACGTTCCGTTGTTAATTTTATGATTAGCGCCTCCGAAGAGTCCAGAGGCTTAATTGCACTCAGGTGTAAGAAGGAGTGTGGATGCTGCTGCTGCTGCGAAGCAGTAGATAGCAAGAAAGGAAGATGATGATGAAAACGAGGATGACAAAGATGAGGATAGGATGCCTCCTCTAATTGCGGCCGCACGGAAGTTTTTCTCCCGTTTTATAACGTACGCAGAGGTGCAAATAAAGTAGAAATATAATTAAGTTGGAATCGTAAAACTAATTATATATATGTTTATATGACTGTTTGGTCGGTTTGGCGGCTCGGCCTTATATCGCCTTGACAAAAAGCGCGAAATAAATTTCGCAATGCAAGGGAATTCGCAGTGCGCGAAACAGAGATGAGCGAAGAAGAAACTGTTGTATGCAGCAGCAACAGCAGCACTCTCGGAAGAGGCTGTTATAAATTGGATTGGAACGCATAAAACGACGTAATTGATCTTTCCTCTTCTCGCTCCGCTCTTCCCATGCTTCAATTGTTCTTGTTTCGTAACTCGCTTTGCGTCGCGTCGCATAACGAGGCGCGAGCGCGCGCGTACTAATTGTTTCGGACGTGATCCACAGATGTGGGACGTCTACGTGGGCGCCGTTCACGGTCACAATCCCCCCAAAAAAAAAATACCAAAAATGAATAACGTTCGTCTCGAAACAATAAATAAATAAACCAGACTTCAGATGCAATAAAATCCAATTCGTGGAACATTTCAATTTCCAGAAAAAACAATAGATCACATAGTCACCGTCTGGACTACGTATCTAAATACTTAAAATAGCCGCCTTTGATATTCTAATTTTCTTTTGATTTAGAATTAATGAACTTTACGAACAATCATTATTTCCAATTCAATAGAAAAAAATCATGATCTTCATTACAATTATACTCTTAATATTTTCATACAATTTGTTTGTTACCAAATAACTGCAATCTTTTAAATATGAAAATATTACTTAATTATAAAATATTTTATAATTCCTAATTTTAAATAAAGTTGATTAAATTATAATAATTAAGAAATAATTACAATTATTTATTAACCCTTTTCGGATGATCGGCGGATATATCCGCCCATCTTTTTAAATAGGCTGCTTGCTTGCTTTGCTTTATTAATACATAATAATAATGTAATTTATTTCAATTAATTGATGTATACTGTTACAAAACTAAGAAATTAATATCTATAAGACGGTGTTAACTGATTTTAAGAAGTTATGTGTACATTGGATTTTAATTTGTGATAGAATGGAGCGAGTGAAAAAAAAATGGTAATGTAAAAAGAAGCAAGAAGAAGAATTGATATCGGGGTTCAATGGTATACGCGTGTTTTGCAAGCAAACGAAACGGTAATTGGATTCAATTGAAAACGCGCGCTTCGCTCTTTGCATCGGCTCGGATGAATGCAAACGCGTTAATTATATAAATTTTTGTTTACGATATAGAAAGATCCTTTTGTGTTGTTGGTTGCTTCGAACGCTGCTCGTATCGTCGTCCTGAAGGCTAAACACATCTCCAACGAGATGAGCTTTTCAGTTCGAGCTTGCGCGAGACATTATTATATAATGGCGAATGGCAGCAGTAATGTTACTGCAAAATGGTAATAATAATATAATCTTCGGGTCTTCGGTTTCCTTAATGGCGCGCAGGCCTTAAATAAATTAAAATGGCAATTGACTAATACCCGTGTCTAATATAAAATACGGTTATGGAGGTTATCCGATGCTGTTGATCGCTCCATTGTTGTTATTTAGCGATATTGTTTACTATAAATTGCGAGGCGCGCATTGTGTGTGAGTGCACGTATCTCATATCATGACCAATTAAACGTTTGTACAATGTTATGTTATAAAATAATTAATCGATCCTTTCACCTCCTCTCGCTGACTCTCTCTCATTCTCTGTATCTCTATGCACTCCTTCCCTCACAACTATGCTTCCTGGGCTTTGCCGAACCCGACCAACTTTATTGTTACCATGGTAATGGTAACTAACCCAAATTAACAAATCATCAATACAAGATTTACCAATTCTATTATCACCATGGTAACTTACAAAACATCTGTAACATCAGATTTACCAATTCTAAATATAATAATGATGGTGAGATTAAGTAATCCAATCATAATCATAAATACTCATTTTGAAAATAAGATTAACCAATTCTCTACATAATAAAAATGATGAGGTGATCTACAAATAAAAGTAGGTCTAAATTTTTAAATTTAACAAAAAAGTAAATAAGAATTACCAATTTTAAAATTAATAATAATGAGATGAAGCTATTACCATAATAAAGATGCAATTTGCGAGGCGGGACTAATCTGAATTCTGAGAGATTGAGAAAGAAAACACGTCAACGGATTAACCGACGAAACATGTGTATTAATAATAAACACCTCATCTTCATTATTATTGATGTTCTTGTGGAAACGGTTTCGAGCTGATTATTCGTGTGTTAAAGAAGTGGGAAGGATGAGCAGCAGCTTGTAAACGCATGAATGGGAAAATATGGAAATTTATAATTCGGATCTTAATGAAATTCATTTATTCAAGTTCCAATTGGGAAATTGTGCATTCACCTGCATTCAATAAATTTTAGAATTTAAAACTATATTTTGTAATATGCGTGTGAGGTGAACTGCATTTTTTTTTAAACTTTGTGATTAACGCTTTATAATTTTTTTATGAAAAATAATAATTACAATAATTTCTAAAAATTGAGAAAAAAATGTAACTGTTTATAATTTGATATTTAAAGTATAATTTTTTTTTTCAATTTTAAGTAAATAAATTATGATGGAAACGGTTCATCCAAAAAAGGGAATCTTCATTAGGAGTGTCGGTGTCGTTTAAATACGAAAGATGAATAAATTTTCGAAAAAAAAAAAATGAAATAAAATTGTTGCTCCGCTCGTCGCCGTTTTCAGGATTTAGAAAGTTTTCTTATTTCCTTTCTTTATTTATCTTTATTTTTTAAATTTATGCTCGTGTGTGTATGAGTATATAGAAACGGGAGATGAAAAGAGGATTGAAGATGGAACAGAGAAAGAGAGAATCTTCCACTCGCATCTTCTCGTCTAGATGTGAGCATATTAGCATATTCCTCTCTTATCGGTTGGACTTCACGCGGAGAACCAGAATTAACAGGTGATAAATGACCCCAGCGAGGAATGCTGTTACCCATATAACACCCACAAAAATGCTCCGAAGAAGAGGAACGATGGACGAAGCTGCATCTTCCTTCTTTAGGAAGGAAGAAAATCTTTAATTTTAATTATCAATTACTTCAAGCTTCGTCGTATATTTTACGCAAATTGAATTTCGTAACCAACTTCATCTCCCACCAACTGCGTTACTTCAAATTCAACAATAAAAATAACCGTTTTCTGCTTTATATAACATTATAATTAGTGATTTTAAATTAAAAAACTTAAATAATATTTAACTACAAAATAATCTAATTTTTATAATGCAGAAATTTATATATTAGTAAATATTTCAGAAAATGTCGATCTGTAATGTATTGAACATTAAGTTAATGCAAATGATAGCAAAACTTATATGTCGATCTGTAACGTTCAGAAATATAAGCTTGGTCATGCATCCTCGGTGGATTTCGAAAGCAATAAATCTTGCTAATCACTCTCACCTATCTCGCGTTAGTTAAATCATGTATCCAGGTAAAACTCTCATTAATTGCATTGTTTCCCTTCCAAATAATATATCATCATGCATCACTTGGCATACGTCAATTTCTAGTCCTAATCCAATTCACACTCTCACTCCAATAACAATAGAACTAAATATCGGGTCCTTTTTCCATCCTTTAGAAAATCAAGTCGCCCACCGCACATTAAATCCGCTCTTCATTTTTTTCTTCTTCTTTTCTTTTTCCTGTTCTTCTTCACCACTCATTGTTTGATCCCGATCTGGATTTGATTGGGAATGAGTGTGCAACATCTTGCTGCATACATTGTCTCGAGCGTTTCCTTCTTTTCTTTTTCTCACTCTATTACACCTCTCGATACATATATAGTGTGGTGTAGGTGACGGGAAGGGAGACCCCGAAGAATAGGCGGAGAGCCCTGACAGCGGAGGTCTGGTAATGAGGATGTTTCAGGACACGCACATTCACAAACAAAAAATATGAATAGAAAAAATGTACATGTGAAAAGGAGGACCGCTGCGAGGAACACGCTGACAGCGGGCCAGAACAATGCTTTTCAATTATCATCGCAGCGATAGAAACAAAAGTGATGGAAACAAGAAAAATGTAAAGCAAAATGTATTAACATGAAAGATGTGCATATTCTGTGGGTGACCTTGTTTCTCGGACTTAATAATCCTTACTACCTGCAGTTACAATACATTTACAATTTCCATAGCAACAATATATTCGGTTGTCAGAAACAAAGATTCTTAACCTCAACTTATTTTATTGAGGATACAAATGCATCTAAGGCTATAAAGTTTAAAAGCCCAGACTTTAAAAGACTAGTGGCGTTTCTCTTTGAGTTACCTCTGAACTAAGATTCAAATAACTGCGCCACCACGAATAGGGCGGATATATCCGCCAATTGTTCGTTATATACACATTTTGATAAATTCGAAGTTGCGTCACTGATTGGAAAAACTGGTGACTTAGAATAGCAAGAAGCGAAAACAAAAAATAATAATAATAAATTGAAAAAAAACTATTACTAAAGAACAATTGGAGAAGGTCGTATGGGTTTCTCTAATCATCGATATTATTTGCATTGCACTTAGATCATCGCGGAATGGATGTGCATCGAGGAATAAAAAAGAAATAAGTAAATATATAAGAAAAGAAAAAGGAAATAGAAGAAGGACTGCGAATAAGTGAGGAATGTGATGGCAATATAAATGGAAACCGCGTGGCCAACAGTTAAATTATTATTTATAGGCCACTCGGAGCGCAATTAAAGCTTTGTTTGCGGCGGTGATTTATGTAACGAAAAACTCGCGCGACTTGCCGCACGCCATTACCATTGTTATTAATAATAAATTTCATGCTCGCTGATTTATTTCTAATATCTAATATTCGCATCGAAATAAACAATAATTATTAATTTTTTATAAGCTTTCGTCGGGTAATAATTCTCCACAATTTAGTAATCCTTACATTAATATCTAAATTAGTTAATTTGTGAAGAAAAACTAATATAATTGCAATAATCAAATAAATAAAAAACTTGTTTAAAATTAGTTTAAAAAAATATTAATAGATGGCGTAATGTAATTAAATGCAGTGAATTTATTATTTGACTAATATCAACCCTTTGCAGACGGATATTTTTCAAAATGCATTTGCAACTGTCAACAACGAAACTGCTGTATATTGTGAGGTGATTTGGTAACATAAGGAATAACGTCAAGGCTTTATCAAAAACAACAGATTCATAACAGTTGACAGCTCGTCCGATGAAGACTAGTGGTGCCTCGCCAAGATTTAATGACTGCGGCACCACAATGGCCTTGCACAAGAGTAAATGGTTTGGCGGATATATCCGCCGCTCTTCTGCAAAGAATGAATAGTTTAGAAATCAAATGTATATTAATCAGTTAATTTTTGCTATGGTCTATTTAAATTAATATTAAGTATTATATTGATATTAATAATTGATAAGAGATGGCGTAATGTAAACTAATGATAGAAAAATACTAATCGGAATGAATTAACTAGAAACTATGAAAACGACAAATAAATTTAAAAAAAAAACAATTTCGTGAAAGTGATTGTATTAATAATCTTACATATGTTTTCACCTTATAAATAGTATCATTAAATTGACTATAATTTATTATATAAATTGATTAAACTTTTTCGTTTGGGTTTATTTGGGAGCGATCGGAATTGCGTAACTGCGTTCGAGTTTGTTGGTATTTCCAAGCGGTTTCTGTGGGATTTGTTGTATTCGGAGTTAGTTATAAATACTTCATGGATGTGTTTATTACAGTGTGGTGGTGTGGAACGATGAGATTGAGAGAGATGGATGGAATTAGTCAGAATTTCGTAGTTGGTTAATTATTCATCGGTCGCAGGTCAAGTAAGAAATCGTCTCCACCTCCTTCTTCGTCTCTGCATCATCATCTTCGAGCAGAGAGAGATCCTCTCCTTCATTAGCGAAATGACTGAACGTTGTTAACTCATTAATTTAACCTCGAGATGATCGCTCATTACACACAAAATCCACATTCGTGCACTACGTACGTACGCTCTGATAAATCGTTGCGAATTCGGATGCGGATTCCGCAAACAAACCAACTTCTTCCACTCCCTTCTACTTCTATTTCTTCAACTTCTTTTGCTCATTACGTATGATTGTTATTCGATCGGTTGCGCCGGTTGCGCCGGTATGATATCATTAACCGAATCTCGTTTATAACACATACATACATTATGCAAATGCGATGCATAATGCAATTACGTTTTGCGGAGAGAGAACAAATGGGAATTACCTTGACTTTGGCCTCTAAAAATAGCCCACGACATCAGAAACAGATCATTCACGATCCGATTGTAAGCACGTACACCTTCGATTTGCAGAAAAAGAAACGAGCAGCTCGATCATCGAGAGAAGGGAAAAACTTTGTTGCAAAACACTCTGAATCATTTTTATAAAATGCATCTCCAAATTTCAATAAATTTACACTTCAAAAATGAAATTTTTATCTTATAACTAATTTGCAACAAAACATCTCTAAGAAAGTCTAAATCCAAATTTCATGAAAATAATATATTTAACTTCAGATTACTTGAAATAAACCAAACAAATTAATATTAGATACTTTTATCACACAGCTAAGATTTATTATCCTCCGGTTTTTAACAATATATATTGACAGATAAATATATAAAATATTCAAAGAAATTAAAAAAATCATAATTCTTACAAAATATTCCATGGAAATCATGTTAAAAAATATTCAAGGAAATTCGAAGAAAATCTTAAAAAAAAACATAAAAAACTACAAAATATTCAAAAACAAAATTTTTTTTGTAAATTCATTTACAAAAATATTCAAAAGTTTCAAAACTCTCCAAAATTTAATTTATATATATTTGCATATAATAATTCAAAAGTACAAAAGAAAATCAAAAGTTTAATTGATTATTGAAAAATTGTAAAAAATAATTTACTCAAATTTCTTTATTTTATATAATTAATTTATGATAGTGACGCTAGTAAATAAATTAAAAAAAATTCGAAATGACGTGGCGCTAACAAATTTACACCAAATAAAGTAAAAAATGTTGGAGATCGTAAGATTAATATACATGCATAATAATTAATTTCATTTTTTTTATATAAATTCTTCTACAAATGCAAAAATCTGCATGAATATGAATGTGTTAATTCCTCGCTCTTCCAACAACATTATTCATCATCATCATTATCATTCTCTTTTTCGAATTCTTGCAACTCCAGGAATTAATTTGTTTGATGCCTATTAAGTTGTTTGCTTATTCCACGCAGAACAAACACAAAAAAACTCTGTTTGATATATTAATTATATTAATTACATCAGGTTTTTTATACTCGATTGAAGATTGAATTTTCGCATTTGGAAGTGAGACGACTCGAAACCATTCTCTAATTATATACAGTTGCAATACAGCAAGAAATGAAATTGCGCAAAAACGATTTCCCGAAAGATTTACATACGATTTTCATAGAAATTCTAGTAAATTTCATTTTTATTAAATCCAAATCATTTTTGTCCTAATAATTTTACAATTCAGATTCAAAAAATCTAATAATCTCAAAAAAATATAATATAATTTCAATTGAAAATTGTGATTCGGTGAACTTAATTATATTAATGCTATGCAAATGCGATTTCGTAGAAACACATTTCGTGAGTGGAACGTTAAGCGGCTCATTGTCTTAACATTTTTGGCTTTGTTCTTCTCGGGGTGCTTCATTTTTTCTTCTTCATATTATCTTTTAAGGTGCTTATTTAAATGTGGTTTAGCGCGTTTTAGATGATGATGATGATGATGGTGGTGGATGAGTTGATGCGTTGGTGTCTGCAGGGAATCACCGACAATGGGTAGATCTGTTCACAGTCTTGAGGTGGTCATGGCTTTCAACGAAGAAACGGTGGCCGTTGCATGAAGATACCATCGAATAAGATGAGATTTACCACACAACCATCTCTTTGTTTTCAGTAATTCCATTATGAATGTGTGATACGGTTTGTATCTCATCTTCAAGAGGCGCTCCCCTTTATACTTTTTTTTGTTGTACATTTTTTCACAACTCATCGCAAGACAATACACTCATTATAGTCGATTCAGATTCAGAAATCGAATACGCATAAAAAGATCAATTTGTAAGCAAATTTTTCCTTCATTTTTAGATTCGTCTGGTTAAAAACTTTATTGCATTATTTTTTTACTATTTAGTGCAAAACAAGAAAATTATTTATTATAAATTATTCTAATACAAACAGGAAAAATACACTAATTTACAAAATTATTTATAAGACATCAAATGCATTAAAGTTCGAAACTCATAAAAAGATAATTTTTACCATTTTTTTCATAGAATTTTCAGTGTTTTTCAAGTTAAGAACATTTTTTATACCACTTAGTGCAAGACAAAATACTCATTTTACCTTTAAAAATTGCTTCAATTTACGCAGATTTGTAACTCGGACATTCACAAAATTATCAATTTTTAGCAGATTTCGTCTTGTTTTTTTATTTTTCTGGTGTTTTTAAATAACGTACATTATTAATTATACACCATTAATACAAGACAATAAATCAATTTAGAAAAATTTACAAAGAAATTTAATTTTCAATTCTAACAATTTTTTCAGATCTTTTTTATTTGTGTCTCGAGGTGTGTGGTCATAATACAATGCTTTTAGTGTGCGAATACGAGTGTTATTATGAGTTGGAAAGGGTTCGATCGGTTTACAAAACACTAAATAGATGCGAATTTATCTGCGCTTCGGAAACATTAATAACTGCATTTAATATCGTAAAGATGCGCTTTTCGCGTGGAATGTTCATTTACGCCGAAGTGTGAGCATAAAACCGGGGTTTTAATGGTTTTATTAAATATACAGACGCCTTCGTTTACGTCGTAAAGAGGAGGCGAACACCGCATACTCCTTCCTTCCTCCTCCTCTTGCTTCCTCTCAAACAGCTTCTTGTCCACTCTTCATCCTTATTCAGCAAGCAAAGACATAAAGGATAAAAAGCGAGAGACAGAGATACTCAAACGCACACGAAGTTAATTGCAAAAAAGGAGAAAGAGAGAAAAAGCTCACCAATAAACAGGAACATTATAATAGGATCTCGTATTAGGTGCACGCATTACCCTATATCATCATAATTGACAAATATTGGTTTGGGAAATGCGAGAAAGAGAGTCCTGCCCGATCATCGCTAATTTACGATCATCTTCCATTTGTGCCTCTCTTTACACTAATTGCGCTCATCTCAAAGTTGCGCCGTTTAGATCGGCGGATCTTCGAGCAGAAAATTTTCGCTTTAATCTTTGAAGAATCCGCGCTTTTCCATTTCGTCCCGTTAATAACGAAATCTTTTAATTATCTCGTCCTCCGTATAAATCCAATGTAAATATCAACAACAAAACGCTGATCCTAATCTAAGCGCAAAATGCAAATCTCCATCCTCGAGGATTTCATTTCATTGCCATGTTAATTCTTCGCTTACACGCTCAGATTATCCGCAATTTACAATCGGGTTTCGTTTTTATTGAGATTCTTAATTGATCCATATTTATTTACGTACTTAAATCCTTTATATTAACTTACTATTATTGACATTTCAATAAATGCATTAATTAATTTATGCAAAATTTATTAAAATCAAGATTATTTTTGTATGCTCATTTTATTAGTCTTTTAAAACAAAAATCACAACAAATTACAATTTCACATTTTTTATATTTTCTTTTAGTAACTTTTAAGAATTAATAATTTTGGAATAATTTTAATGTAAACTTAAAGAAAAAATAAAATAATTTAATACAGTCAATAAATATTACTTCAAAAATTTCGAACATTTCAAACATAATTTATTTTAGAAAAATATTTAAAATTCCTTTTATTTTCTTTCCATCTTTGATTAATTCGAGTTCAATCTCTTCATTTCTACTGCCCCATGATAAATGCCCGTAATCCGAGCGGGGAATTTCCCGAACAGGTAAAGATCACCCTTTCTGGTCTCTCCTCTTTCGTCCTCGTTTCGTGTCCATTTGTTTTACTCCTCTCTTCTTTTTTTTGTCCTGTTTCATCCACTCATTTCTACTTTTTTTCTCTTCTTGTTGTCTTTTTCTTCTTGTCGCCGACTCTCACAAAGATAAAAGGACCGTAGATAGTCGGAACGTGTATAAATTAGTCTAAGATTTAGAGAATTTATCAAAGCGACACACACATACACTCAAAACATTCTGGATCGAGGATTTTTTTTGTCTGTTCGGTCCTTTCAACTTTTCAGGTCCAAACGACGTGCTTTAAATTTATGTTTTATTGTATCGAACTTCTTTAGTTGTACTATTTATACCAACAATACTACATTCATCATGAACACTTTATTACTTAAATTTTAGGATTAAAAATAACTTTTAAAATCATAATAATCCAAATTTAAATTCATAGTTTATTTTTTTACATTTTTTAAGATTATATAAAAAATTTAAATTTATATAAAAAATTAATAGTAAATGAAATAAAATGAACAATCTTTCCAATAAATAGAAAAATTTTAATTATAAAAAAATAAATGATTTTGTAAAAAACATGAAACAAATTTAAAATGTAATGAAATTTTCTAAATGAATTAGAAAGTTTCAATAAAATGACAAATTTTATCAATTTTTATATGAATTATTTCCTTTTTATTCTAATATTATAAAAATAATGGAAATATTGAAGAAAAATGTTATTAAATATTTATAATATCAAGATTAAAATTACATAAATTTCTCAAGTTTTTGAAACAAATTAGAAAGTTATAATAAAATGGCGAATTTATTTCCTATTTTATTCTAATATTTATAAATATTTAAAAAAAATGTATTGAAATATTTATAAATGTTATTAACAAAACAAATAAAAAAATGTGTTGATAATAAATGGAAATGGAAATTTCGGTTTTGATTTATGTATTTTTTATAGAAGAAAAATGGTTTGTAGATTGTGATTGAGTTTGACGAGAGAAGTCTGGAAATGTATTGAATGCAAATTCCGCATATTAATTTTTCTCGCTCTGTGATGGATCGATTTTTCTGGACGTACGCACAACGGGAGGTCCCATACCATCATCATCATCGCGATGGACCATCGATAACCGTGAACCACATGCGACACGTAAGATAGAAGCACAAAGAAAGAAAGAAAAAATAGTTGAAGGAAATTACTTCTTCTCTGCAACCACCTCCTCTTCCTCCTTGAAAGACGAGCATGATGATCCATAAAAAGCTCACTCAAAATTGTACCGGAACATGAAGAAGTAAATTATTATAGCATTAGAGCCACCGGAGAAAATCGGAATCGCTCATTTTCTCCTTACCCACTTCCACTTCCAATTCATTTTTTTTTATCCTGTTCGTTTCCATCCTTTGATTGTTATTCTTGTGGGTTGATTTTGGTATTAATTACGACCCATTAGGAGCAGTGAGTTAGGAGAGACAAACGGCCGTCAATCAAAAGGATGGGCCGGTGGAAAATGGTAATAATAATAATGCTTCGAAAACCGAAAGCCTTGTTAGCTTTACAATATTTCATAGTCACCTGCACGTCTCCACTTTTAAATTTTGACGTAATAATTAACGCGAGATGATGAACCGGTCTTCTCACGGCTCAACCCCTGACAAATTGTTCCGCTCGTCTTCCACGGAAAACCGTTAGTTCTTGCATTATTAACATGTGGATCAAGTCGGAATTGCTGTCGTTTGTTGTTGCCTGCTATCATTATTTTTATTATTATGAGCGGCGCATGGCATTTCGTAACCTTCTTAGTAAAAAGTTAGATTCGTGAATACACCATATTCGATATAAATACGTGTCGGAGTAATTAGAGATGAATGGTAATAGTTGTTTTGTGTCGTGGGAAGAATCTCCGAGCTCGCCAAATCTCCGTCTCTCACTCACAGTCTCTCTCTTCAAAGCTAGTAAATAGACGTAAAGATAGAGTGAGAGAGAAATGAAAACACACATATTCATAAGCAAGGAGAGTTATAATTATTGGCTCGAATGGCACACATCGGGACGTAATAAAGACATTTTTGTTGTTTAGAAAGTGCGCGCAATGTCCTGAAATTACAGGACGAGCGTTTTATTGTTCCAGGGGTTATATATCAGTTATATATATACATGTTGTTACATTTAGAAGGCGTTGCGGGGCCGGAGAACAAGGGAATCGAGACAAATGAAGAACGGAACGGAAAATAAAGAAGATGTTCGCAAGGATGCGTGAGCGCTAGAGAAAGAAAGAGAGACAGAGACGAGTAAGGATCGAATAATAATAAAAATATCTACAAGTTCACACGCGAGCGGCGCCTCTGATCCTTCTTCTTCTTCTTTCGTCTTCTTCGGCTGCATGAAACGGGCCGCGCTTCTCCACCACCGCCCGACTGAAGCGGCGAGCATTAATCAGAGGAGGCCGAGCGCGATTAGCGCGATATTAATCTATATGTATCGATTCGGATGTATCCGTAGATATCGGTCCGTAGAGCAAAGGTAAGAGATGAAGATGAAGATGAAGAGAAAAAAAGGAAGAGAGGATCGATGCGAGCGCGTGCAGATTACGATCACGATTATCACGAACCGATATCTTCGAGTCCTAATCTAATGAGAAATAATCCCGAATCGGTCCGATGAGGAGGAAGGAGAAGAAGAGAGGAATTAAAATGAAGATGATGATGATGATCGTATTCATCGTCAATTAGGCACTTCCCACTTGATCCCTGCAATTACTGTGTTTAATAAAATGTAGAAAGCGAAAAAGAGTTATAAAAGATAGACTGAAATAGATGTAAAAGAAACATGCACAAAAATTGAGTGAAAGACTAGGATGGATAATTAAAAAGAAAAATGCGAACGAAAACTTATTATTACAAAACGCGCCGCGCTAAATTGAAACCAAATTCGTGTAAGAATTTCCAACAGTTTTACATTAATTACGTTTTTTACTTGTTGTTAATTATAACAGATTGAATAATTGCTTATTATTGAAATAACTGTAAACTCATTGATTTCAGTACTCAATAATTGAAGAGTTTGATTAGACATTTAACACCAAAGGTACCGACGATAATCATATATAATTTTTACATAATTCTAAATAAAATATGTAATTTTTAACTGAATTTTTGTTTTATTTACAATTAGTTTTTTTTCGTAAGTTTGAATCTGAATTTATAATTGTTGAAATAAAAAAATTGTAGAAATTCAATTGATACATTATTTTCCTTATTGCATAAAAAAAATTGCATATATAGCATTTAGAATAATTGAACAAGTAAAGCACGAGACACGATTGTGTGATTCATAAGTTATGAAAAATAATCATGAATAATTATAAAAAAATACTCGAAAACGTTTGCATGCATAAATAGTCAAGGTTGAATCAGACAAAAAAAAAATATATTTGTTATTATTATTAATAGTTTATGATTGCTTTACTTTTAATAGTATTAGTTTTACTCGTTTCAAATTAGTTTTATCCCTTAATACGTTTCGAAAATTATTATTTTTTTTGTAGTGTCTTGCACGTTAATCATAATGATAAAAGTTACCGGTTGGTTCATCTGGAACTCTCGAACGGAATAATGTAATAAAGAAAGAATGAAGCGTAAAGTCCGCTTCCTAAGATCATTAGCTCGATTGTTTCTCTTATTATTATTTTTTTCATTTTTCCTCTTATTATTGTGTGTTTACGCTGATTTCAAAACTGGAGGATGTAATTAGTATCAAAAGACATTTTAATAAATCTTCCCGTTGACCCAAGTTTCCTGTTTCATCTCCAAATGACCAAAAAAAACATCATTCTAAATTATAATCATAGTCAAATAAATAATTCAATTTCAAAATTGAATATTTCGTTACCAATAAATATTTTGCAATATCTTCACTTTTATTTAAATTCCTCAACAACCCAGAAAGCGAAGAAGATTATCGGATACTCAAATTATCTTTCCAACGATGTATCTGATTGATCTGTGCTATCAAAAGTGTCGATGCTAAAAATTCACAAAATTTATTTATTTACAGAACTTCATATAATACTACAAGAATTATAAATTCTTTCTAGCATCGTTATTTTGAAATTACTGAAATTTCAAGCAATTTCGTAAAATTCTAACTTTTCTTTCAAATTTTATTATTGCGTAAAACAGGCATTGCCATTATGTAATTTATTACATAAAAAAGGATGTAATCTTATTTTATATACAATTATTGATAATTTGTAATAAAAATGTTAAAAAAGCTAAGATTGTTTTCTATTAATTCGTTCTTAAATTTATATATGTATATAAAAAATGATTAGTTCAAAGCTGAGAATGTGATATGCAAATTGAAACTGAAACTGTGGAGAATAAATTGAATACTATTATGGTATAAGTTGTATGATAATTTGTCGCTAAAGTGCAATTTGAATAAACGATTTTGGGAGGAGTAAAATGAAAAAATTGTATAAAATTGATCAATCGAAATCGAAAGCGAACGGAAACGGATTTACATAATCCGCAGGGAAAGAATGAAAAAAATAAACCGTCGCAACAATGATGATGATGATGATAATAACAGTAACAAGTACATCTTGGGTAAACAATGCAAAGTGCCCGTAATGTGTATAATTCGCGTGTGCGTTATGTAACGACGTGTGTTCTATTTCGCCGGCGGAAGGAAAGGGACGGACGGTTTGCGAGTGTGTGTGCGCGCAAGAAGGACGAAAGGAGGGAAATAATTGGCATGGGAATCCTGGCGTTCTCGTTCTTTGCGGAATTGGAACGATCCGGACCTTGAGCCAGACTTATCCATGCGACACGCGCCACGCGAAAAACGAAAACGAGAATAAACATATATAATGGGTGAGAAAGAAATAAACGGATTGGGATTTATGAGAGAACGAGAAGGATGGAAATGATTGTAACCATCAGCAGCCTCGCAACAGTCCGTCGTTTTCGTGTCATGCGATTCGGATCGTGTGCATGCACCATTGTTCGAATTTAACTTTTCATGCAAAATCCACGAATTTCCATTGTACAAATAAATATATTCCGAGTGTTAATTACGTTGCAACGAAGAGTTCAGCAGATGCAATCGAATCTCTAATTAACATATGATATATTGTCTATGGTCTATGTCTGTTTATTATTTTTTTTTTGTATATAAGCCTCGCAATTAATATAATTACCTCGTTTAGTATTCACTTATACCCGATTATATTATATTCACGAATCGCTTTTCCCATTAAAACAACTGCAACAACAACATTTGAATGCGCAAAACAAAAACAAAATGCACATAATTGCCCTTTCACACTGTTCGCTCAATTGTTTACGTAACGTGCGAAATCCAAATCAAAATCCGCAATATTAAAGGCACATCCAATTAGATGCGCTCTTCAAGTTATGAAGGATAAAAATGTTGTTTGATTCAAACCAAAAAAAAAATAAAGAAGAATTATCTATTTACCGCAATTACAAGAAAGTCACGTATTGGATATATTCTCAATTTTTTTTCAGCGTTTAAAGATTATCGCCGCTCATCTCATATTATAATAATTATATTTAGTAAATGCATGCGCGAGTTTTAAACGTGAACGAAATTGATTTCAAAACGTTTATTTTTGTTATTATTATTTACAACCAATAATTAAAATTACATCTAATGTTATATTTAATTATTCAATTTTTTACTTAAATCTCATCGTTAATAAATAATTGTGATTTTGTTAAATTTTAATTTAATTAAAAAAAAATCAATTTTACAATTTCTTAGCTAAATTTTATATTTAAAATAAAAATCTAATAAATTTATCATCCTAAAAATTATAACTGGAAATGATGAAATTTTTTAATTAATTAAATTATTATTTTTTTAATATAAATTTCCATTATAATTATTTCAAATTAATCGTCATTCTATAGAAGATATTCAAATATACCAATTAATTTTCACAAATATAAACTGTATATTATTTAAACATATTTTTCAGTATAATTTGTTAAAAATTGATTTAAAATAGTAAAAAAAGTGTTGGTTTTAATTACGTAACGAAGTTTAGTTATTAATTTCAATGTGTCAATAATAAGAAATGTGCAATGTTGTTGTAGTTGTTGTAGAAAACAAGGTGTGAGGCTTTCTCTTATTAAAAAGTACAATATTGCGTGGAAAATTGCCTTCGGAGGAGCGAAAATGTAATACCAAATACAATAAATTCTATGCAGAAAATGCACGCTTCGACATTATCCGCGTGTTCCTGCTTCGAGAGGTCCTCATTGTTCGCGCAAAGATTTTAACGCGCGAATCCAATGTTCTTTGTATGTGAGCGAGTATCTATGGTTACGTGTGTGTGTGTCATCATCATCTTCAGTTGTTTATCGTCGTGCAAAAGGCGGACATTTCATTCTTTCAATTCTCTCTTTCATAATTTTTATCATCTCCACGCACAATAATATTAATAACAGCGAACAACAACAAACAATAACGTCAAAATCGTTGCCCTTTTCACCTTTCTGCACGTCTACAATAATTAATAATTCGTTGCTTGAGAAATCCGTTAATTCGCTTTTTTATATTTTATTTATTTATTAATAGAGAAACCGGAACTACGTTTCTCCTTGATGCACATCCTCCTCCTTCTTCTCCTCCATTCGAATCGTCGATTATCCGAATTTCGTGTATTCCACCATCAATTGTTTCTGTTTATCGCTCGTTTCCTTGGATACTAATTCATCATCATCGCGGATAGCCTCGAATGCGCGATGATGCGGTAATTACTCATTGCGGAGTAAAATAAAAATAAAAAGCGAAACGAAACAGAAATAATAATTTAAAATAAAGTAAGAAATAGAGGAGAAAAAAAAAGGAGCAGGGATCACACACACACAACACAGATCGTTACGTGAACTGTAACCTTACGTCCAATTGGAATATCAATGTCGACTTTTTACACGGATACGGATTCCTCGCATACTCGCATACTTGTTTATCATTGGCGTATAGGCGACCTCTGCTGCAGTCGCATTATCATTAACATCCCGTTTAATTGGCGAAATGCTGCAGGATTTTCTCTATATATTTTCCATCTTCCTTATCGAAGGATCTAATTTATCCCGAAATGCTTACCACAATAATTATCGCATGCAGCAGCAGTTTTCATATTTCTCTAATTAAACCGAATTTGCATATTTTATAATTCAAATTTCCCGCCTTGTTGAGTCCTTAAATAAGCTTCAATTTCATTATAGATAATCTCAAATTATTGTTTATTACAGATTTCTAAAAATTATAAATTTTAAAAATTTCCCGCCACAATATTCTCGAATTATCAATCATATTATAAATTAAAGATTTATTTAAATTTCACATTACAAAAAATCATATTAATTACATAATAATTATAAATTACTGATTGTTTTTAAAAAAAGAATTAGATTTATTATAAATTAATGTAAAAGTTTTCAAATTTCCCGCCACACCAATTTTCTCTTTTACACAATACGAATTGCGTCGGCGTGTAAATATAATTTTTTAAATCTGCTTCGTTCCGATAATCGTTTCAATATTTCAATGTGCTTAACGATGCTTGAAACCGATTTGTTTGTTTGTTATTATGTATTTTATTTATTTTCTTCTTTATTTATAGGTTATTAGCGCTTGTTTTGAAAGCCACAAATAATAATAGTAATAACTTCATGTTATTATTATGCACTGGACCAAACGTTTCTCATTCTAACCCATTCAATTTCACTACTTATTTGGTCATCTTAATGTCTATGTTTATTCAAAGTCTGAAATCAAGTTTTTTTTTATACATTTACAATTATTAAATCAATCTTTTTACAAATTACTCAATCAATTTGTTTATTTGCTTATAACAATAATTTGTAATATCAGAACATATTTATTAATAATTTTTAAATATTATTTCATTTCTAAAAGAAATCAACTTGTAAGTAAATGCTGTTATTTCTGTTCGAAATAACTTTATTATATTTTAATAAGTTTACATAATAAATGATAAAGTTTATATTAGCAATAAAAAATGTTTAATTAACAATAATATACTACAGCGACATCTATTATCCGTTTTGTGTACTCTGTAAATTAACTTAAATGTTTTTCTGGAAATAAATAAAGTGGTAAAATAAATAAAGTTATGTAATTTTGTATTTTATTAAATGAGACAATTTTATTAATTATTGTAATGAATGAATAAATATAATATTGTTATTGAAAATGAGAAAAAAATAATTATCAGTTAATAAAGAATAAAGAAGATTCTTAGTAAATCCCGTGTGTGACGGAATGAAAAATAAGGTAAATCATCTATTTTTAAAGATTACAAATTGATCTCAGAGCATTGTGTGAAAACTGAAGATGAAATAACTTTGCACAATTACAACAAACGTTTTATTTCATTGCACGTGCATCCAGCGCAAACATTTTTTATTTATATATTGTTAAAGGCGATTTCGTAGTAGTTGTAAAACGCATAAACCCGTCGTCCGTCGTCCGTTCGTTGCATAATCGGGGACAGAGATAAATGGAAACAAATAAAACAACAGCAAAGAGAAGAAGTACAACAGCAATAACAACAAGAAAACAAAAGAAAAAATGTAAAAACGAACGCGGCCATCCTCGATTGCGCAACTAATCCCTCCAGTTATCTAATAGCAAACGACGATTTGCGCAACGCGCCGCATTATCACACGGAATTGTGCAAATTAATAGAATAGAGAAATGGTCATGCGAACCCCGCGGCGCAGGAATTCGATCCAATCTCGTGAATTCGCAATTGGCAATAACATAAAATATAAATATATGCGAATCACTTTAATGATGGGTTCAGTTTTATTATATTTTTTTTTATTTACATTTTATATAATGTAATTTTTGCATATCGACTTTCGTTATTATTAATTACACTGTGGCGCTTTCGATGCTGATGATTAATATGCGATTATCCCACTATTTATTAGTCATTTTTAAATTCTATATAAAAAAATAAATAAATACGTTCGTTCGCTTTCTTTAATTGAATCAAGTGGAGGAGATTAGTCAGATCCTATTTTAACTGAGATTATGCACATAACCAGATCCTCCTTCTATTATTTTTTTTGTAAATATATTTCCATTATTTTTTTTTCTGTAATGCTTTGCATCTTCGGATTGAAATTCTTCTCGCGGAAAGGACGTGCGCGAAATTTCCACGTAAATCGCGCACACTTTGAAACATCCTTGATTTTCGCCAACTCTTTTGTTTTCATACTGTTCTGCATATTCGATTTTTTTACGTAATCTCAAAAATATGCGCGCAATCCAGATTCAGAACCCAAACAGCATTCATTAAATTGCGCCACAAAATAATCGAGTTATTATTATTAGTAGCAATAAACATTAATAAAATACCGTCTGAAATCAACTTCATTATTGAATCACTAATTGTTGTCGGAAATCAACTTCTGCTTTTTATGTGTATATAAATTATTATTGAATCATTTTTATTATTAATTGATTCTACGTCTTTAATTAGAAATAACGAAATGGAAATGTTGCGAAAATTTCATGTATACATTTCAAATCACTTAATCTTTTACATTATTTTCTTATAAAAATAATTATTTTTATTTTTTTTTAAATATAAATAAAGTATGAGAAAACTATTTTTTCAATGAAAATTATACTAATAACGTTATTAATATTGTATAAATTGATTGAGTATTTTCTTTTTAAGAGCGACCACCCGAGTGGCTATATAAAACGTAACAGATTATTCAATTTTTATGTTCCTATCCTTTCTTACCCGATACGGAAACGAGCTTAGATTTATCATTTCCGGGTGGTCCGCGTTTCGGATGATAAATAAATGCAATAAATTTACCTGGAAGCTTGAGCACGAACGAATGTGTACATGCGCGCGAGATACAGAAGAAGAAAAACCTTAAGTAAGAACGAAGACTTATCTGCAGGAATTCATTAGGTTGTAAATAAATTAACATTGATTTATTCGCGTTTTCGAATTGAGATATTTGGAGCGAAATCCTTTGAGAAAACAATGCACAACGATGGGAAGGTCACGTTCGGTGGATGGACCTTGCGGGTAATTCCACATTGAATAAGAACTGACTTATTATTACCCAATTCTCATGAGGAGGCCCCAATTCTTTTATTATATTTTAATTAATCCTCATTTCGATCCTCGCTATTATCTAACTACTTAACGAAATGAGGTCGGATTAGCAAAGCTATTAACATAATTTAATTGATTCCAATTATATTGTTAATTAATTTCAGGCGTTTAATGAATTATAAAATTTAATTGTAACGGCTGAATTATGGAAATAATCATAAAATTGTAAAGTGTACTTATTTGGTGATAAAATTAATGGCGTATAGTATGAGTTGTATAAATCAAAATGACTAAATTTAAAATCTATAGACAGTAAAAGCGGAATCGATAAAATTAAGTGACTTTTTATTTTATTGTATTGGTAATGCAACTTTAATGAGTTTTTCTCTAAGGTTACAATAATTAGTTTGCTTTGAGAGAAACCATCAAAGCGTTATAGCTGCATCTCTTAAACAAAAAATAAACTCACTTAAGAAATCTTCTACAAAATATATACTTAAAAATAAAATATGTTAATTTATATAATTTATTAATTCTAAAACTTTATATTAATATTATAGAAAATTATTCGATTTTTATATTTTAAAATAAATTTATACGGATTAATTGAAGCAATGTAATGATTGTGAGAGATTCGAGAAGGTCGTAAATATTCTTTAAAGACATCAGAGATGTTTGTTTTACAACAACTGGTATTAAGTAATAATTGGCGATGGCTGTAGTACACGAAAAATTAAGTATGCACACTAAATTGAAAACGCCTATTAAGTGCACATGTTAGTGCGGTTATAATCTTTGAAAACTTGAGCAATAGTTGTCGCGATGCGCTAAAGCGGTTACGCAAACGTTTTCAAAACGTATTTCAAAGACGAAGAAAAACCACGTAGAAACTTTAATAAATTTAACAGAAAATATAAATTTTTAAAATCTAACAAATTATATTTTTAATCAATCAAATTTGAGGTTTAATTAAATTATGTTATTATAATTAAAGCGTTTTTCAAATTTAAAAAAAAATATCTTAGAAATTACAAATAATAATAAATTATAACTATAATTATTAATAAAAAAATTAAGAATATCCTGCTTATCTTATGTAGTCTTATCAATGTTTTTGTTTACGTAACGTAATGTAAAAAAAATGTTACTTAAAGAAAAATTTGAATAATTGCATAATAAAAATGGGAAAGAAATTTCGCTAAGAGGAATGTTTTCGAAACGTATTTCCAAGTAAAACGTTTGGAAAATGCTAAGAGTTTATAAGAAAATTAAATAAACAAATAAATTGCAATATTTAATTTTTTTCTTTACGAAAATCCGTTACGTAAATGTAAAAGAAAAATTGAAAAGGAAAAAAAAAAGATTATTCGATGAAACAAAAAAATACGAGAAAAACCAATTAAGATATATAAGGTAAATAAATTGTTAAAGTTTTAATATACGTAACATGAAAAACTGTTACGTAAACTTGAAGAATATTTTTTTTAGATATTCATGAAGAAAAATTGGAAAAGAAAATTCGTTTTCAAAATGCAATTGAAAGATATAGAATAAATTGATCAGAAAATACAAAATAAGAAGGTACACCATTTTACATTTTTTGTTTACGTAACTTGAAAATCCGTTTCATTAACGTAAAGGTAAAATTGTAATAATTATGAAAGAAAAATGAAACATTTTCAAAAGTCAATAAGTTTAAAGTAAAATTTAAAAAAAATGTTTAAATTGATAATTTTACGTTTACAGGTAAGTAAATTGTTAATGTTTTTTTTTTGTTTGCGTAACGGATTTTCAATGAAGCGGAATAATTAAAGAGTGGGAAAAATGGGGGAGAAAATGCGGCGGGGAGAGGAAAACCATCCCGTTTGATTTGTTGCTTGGAGATCGCGTCGATTGATAATTTCTGCGAGCGCAGAGATAATGAGGAAAGCCTTCTCTCGCGCTGTTCCCTCGTGTATAATTAATTTGGATTTAGTGTGCGACGTGTGCGCTTACTTATTGGTCACGTTATGTTGAAAATAAATATGTTAATACCGGCTACTGCTTTTGCTCTTGCTCACATAGAGCTATCTAGCTAGCTCACCTAACTACCACTTCCCCGGTTGGTTCTGACTACTGCTACTCTTCTCTTTCGTCTTTCTGCTCATCCTCTTCTCTCGTGGATATAAATTCGTAGCCGATAAAATGTTTGCATATAATAAGGAAGTGTTAAGTGTGTAAGAGCAAAGTGGCGAAATGCCACCACATCATGTGAGGTTGTTGCTGTTGTTGTAGGAGGATCGAAGAGGATTCAGAAGATCTCGATGCGAGATAGGAAGGAGTCCTCCTTCTCTTCAGTCGTCTTTTGTTCCCTATGGGGTGGCATACAAATGGTTGACTTTTCCCAACATGTTTTCCAGATCGATGTTACACGCTTCCCAAACTTATGGGACAGTGCAAAACCGCGTGATTGTGCGCTGCTCCACTAAAATATGCGCGCGGAATATATTCAGATATTCAACCTTTTGCATTCTGCCACACACAGAGAAGAAAGAGCGCAACAACGCGGACACAGGCAAAACTCGAAACGACAACGACTACAACGAAAAATCCCGATCTATTCGAATATTGGAGAGAAACACGATCTCTCCGATGGACAAGGCATTAGACGATGATGATGATGATCGGCGTTGCTGCAATCACAAGAAGATGCTGCTCTCCGCATCGAAAGGAAATCGTATAAATATGCATGCTTACACACTAAGTATCTTCTCTCACATATGGACGGGAGAAGGATCCTCCTTACGCCCACGCCGCGCACAAATAAATCCACTGAAAAATCAATAAATTCACGATCCTTTCTCTTCTCGCAATTCAAAGTTCACAATTGGAAACAATCATTTCGAAGCGCTCCACAAAAAGAACATCAACATATATTTAATTTTCAAATTATAGAATTTTCTATAAAAATGTACAAAATCTACAAAAAAAATATGATATTAATCAGCAAAAAAAAAACGGTTTTTCGGACATGAAACTTAACGCATATGCACGAATACATTAAGATTGTGCTCATCCAAGAACGTTTCCTTAATTCGCAAAGATAATAAAAAAAATGTATATATACATGCCAGTTAAGAAGACCATAATTTACGAAGGAAAACAGTAGTTTTTTTTATCAAATAAATATACATGAAAGCACTTTGAGATTGAGATCTAGGAACGTTACCAAAATATTTAAACGTTTCGTCCAAAAAAATTTTTTTTTTACAATAAACTATTCTTTTAATATTTTTTTTTTATTATATAAGCGGATACAATGTGCATATTTTAGAAGCGTATTAATAATAATTTTAAGGTCAAGTTAATAAAATTAATAATAATATTTGGTAATTAAAATATATTAGTTATTTTTGTGATATTTGATAATATAATTAGTTTTTTTTAATATAATAATATAATATATTTAAATTTTTGCTGCTTTTTGATACAAAATTCATTAATATTATTCATAATTTTTTGAATTAAAAGTTTATTAAATTATTATTGAACCTTGATTTATAATTACAATCAATAATTCAATTTTGCGTAAATTTGCAAGAGAAACTCGTATTTTATTAATGAATCGGTGATTCACGAAATAATCAAAGCGCGTATATGAGTAATCCAGCTGTTAAGCAAACCGTAACGACATTGCTTCTCAGTTTCGAGCAGCAAATTAATTCAGTGCAATGCATAAACATTGACGGAAAAATAAAACCTGCAATTTCTTGCATCGCGAAGGATGAAAACAAAAGATTTTTTAAACAGAAAGAAGAAAAAAAAGCACAAAAAAAGTGAAGTGTAATTCGCAGGCAATTTTCCAATTAGGAAGTGCTCCTCGCAGCAACAATAATTATAATAATCGAGACGACTAAAGTAAAGATTACCTCGTAACAGGATCCAATTAAATATTAATAAACGTTTAAATGACGATACGTAATTGTTACCGATTTACAGCAATATTTAAATTAATGAACTACCAATAATGCTTGCTTGCAATTAGTTTCTTAAACGCTGAAAGATCAATGGTGGTATTATTAATTTTGTAGGTAATTGGGTATTTAATTCCAAAGATTTTATGTCTAATCTACAACATTAGTAATAAATTTTACATGCATTAAATAATATAATAATTGATATAATTACTTACGTAATTTCTTAATTATGATACATTTACAAAGCATAAAACAATTATTATAATTTTAAATTAATTGTCACTGACATATTTTAAGATAACCTAATTTAACATAAGTTGAATCTAACATAACCTAAACTGTCAGTTATCATAAACTAACTAAAACATAACCTATGCTAATATAACCTAAAATATAAACTTATATAAGCTAACCTAAATAAAGTCAAGTTTTAATATCACGAAAATTAGTAATAGATTGCAAATAAACATAGTTGCATTAAAGTTATTACTTGTTATTACTTTTAATTGAACAACAATAAACAAACGAAATAAAAAAAAAACGACTCTTTTTAAATATGTGGAAATTGAAGCTAGGGACAAACACACAGCACTTAAAAATTTCGTCACACCGGTTTCCGGAATTCAATTTTTGCATTGTTCTTTGCGTATCTCCCTGCACCTCCTCGAAACGTTGTGACACCACAAACAGACACAGAAATACACGCATTTCCCTAACCCACTTTGAAGGAGGAGGCGAAGATAGTAGTAATAATAAAAAAAAACGAAACAAAATAAATTATACGCCATTAATTAATTGCGCAATTAATTATGCAATTAGTGTCAATAGCGGTCGGCGCGGAGCACGCGATTCTGTGTCGCCTCCTTCCTCCATCATCATTGTCTGTTTGTTTTCTTTTCTTTTCTTACCGGTTTTTTTTTTCTGTGGATGGATGGATGCAATTTCGGTTTCGATTCGCCGAATCGCGAAAACAAGTGACTCACGTGAATCTAATTCGATGTTATGCAACGAGAGTAAACGGTGCACATCATTATACAAAATAATGCTGAGGATGTAAGGTAAAAAAACGGTAAATAAATAAATAAACAAGAAGTGTAATTCGTGGCTCGATATTTCCTCGGCTGTGAAGGACGAAGCGCATCACGATTCATTCCACATTTTTGCTCCCAAAAAAAATGAAAACAGGTGGAAGAGGATGCTGCAGGATCAAAAACGGATTAGTATTAAACATATTCGCATTGGCATTTAAAAACCGTTGCGAAATCGATCTTGATCTATCCCAATAATTAAAGGATTCGCTCGCCAAACTATCATGATTCCGTGGAGAAGTAGAAGAAGAAGGAGAGAAGAGATCCGTCCAGCTTAAAGTGTGCGTGTGTATTCTATACGTTTTAACAACGTCAGATGGTATCTGTCGAATGCGCGAAATTGCATTTAGCTGTTGGGGCTCTACGGGCTTCGAGTTATCATGAGGAGAAGAGCCAAGGCAACGACTACGACTACGACGACGACGAACAACGGTTGAAGTGAGCATGTAAAAGTGTAATTCCGCAAGAGGTTATGTAAGAGCGGCAGGCAAAGTGCGGAAACGGATCAAGGACTTGCGGCCGTGAGAATCTAGGATGTTTGCTGGATATACATATATATACTTATAATATAACGGTCTTCGGGCACAAAACTAGGAAGATATGGGCCCATTGTCTTATTGCGCCGCATAACACTTCATTATCCTCCATCCATCCGACCCATTTCCAATTTCTATATATATATATTTATATTTATTTATACGATTATTATTTATCATCGCCATTTTCGCAGCGATCCCATAAATCACGACCGCTTCTCGTAAACCATACTACAAAAAAAAAATACCAATACAATACTTCAATTAAACCCGTGGCATTCCGTTCCATCCATTGTTTTCCAGCAAATCGTCAAGACGACAGTCCCAAACCGATGTACCCTTTCACATTGCCGCGCATCCTCATCCAAAACGCAATCTATTTCATCTAAGGACACCAATCCAAGTAATTCACCTTGCTCAACTTCATTAAAGATTTTCAGCTCTAATTCTAAAACTTCTGATAATATTAAAAATAATTGAACACAATATAAGATTTCTATATAATAACAATTACATAAATATAGATCACTAATCTAAATACTATGCGTTGCTTAACTTTAGTAATTAAATATTGATCAAATTTCAAAATATGAAGTAAATGTAAGATTTTGAAATAATTAAATAATTTATAAATGAGGTCAAGGATTGAACCCTGAGGAACATTTTTCCTGATAAAAAGTGCACCAAAAACTATTAAACTAATAATCAATAAAATTGAAGGATGTGGAGTTCTTGTTCGAAGATGCATTGGATTTCGATCGATCTAAACGGAATCAATCAAAGCCCGGCACGTAATAGACTTAATTTACAATTCCCCGCTGACATTTAAGCGCTTTACATATTTCAATAAATTTTAGAAAACAAAAACCTCGCCGTTGCTCTTTACTCTTTATTCCGTGCTCGTCCTCTCTTCTCCTCACTCTCTCTCTATCTCTTCGTCTCATTCCAACTCACGCTATTTGCATCGATACACATAGTTCTGTAGCAGCGCGCAAACTTATTTATTTATTTATTTTTTATTTGTATCCTTTCGTTATTATTATTATTCCGTTCGAGATCGCTTTGCAAATGAAGAGAAAGGAGTATATAGGATGCACCGACTCGGACTTCTTCTCATTCTTGCTCATCTTTTTTTTATTATTATTATTACTTTACTTCTTCCCAGGCGCATCGATTTGAATAACGCGTGGGCGAAGGAAGGAAAAATATTTATGAAAGAAACAACGGTGATAAATATAAATACGAGATGAGGAAATACGGAGTATCGATGAATTGGGCGAAATTGTGGTATACAAGGTCTTCAAGAGATGTTGAAATTGCTAAAAAGATGTGAATTAAATTTCATTGTTTCTGTATTATTTCTTTTTTTAAGTTTGTTGTTTCGCTCAGCTCTCAATGAAAGTGAATGCAGATGAGGAACCTTCAAAATGTTTTTTGATATGAATCTCCGCTACCCGAGCTAAATCCAATTTTAATAGAACACAATGAAATGCAATTGTATAATACTTGAACTAAGTAGTTATATCCTTCTTCTAATGCATCCATGTGTATTGCAAGATATTTTGTAGATTGGTTGCGTATTTTTAAAGGAAATAATTTGATTAATTCAATGGTTACAATTAATCGCATTTCTAACTGTCAAAGTCATTTTCTTAACATGGAATAATACAAATTTGCATAAGTTAAAGGATATGACGAACTTAGATAATATAATAAATTTAAATTATTGATTCAAAATTATTATACAAATTTAAAATTTTATGATGAAATCGTTGTTATTAAGAATTACTCGAGTTTTGTTTCTCTCTTTTTCTTTTTTAATTTTGTCTAGTTAGAAACAAGATTAAATACGAAAACAGACAGCTTCGATGATGATGATGATAATAATAATAATACCGGTATGGATATTAGTAATAAGGTGAGCGTGTGTGTAGATATATATTTTCGTAACGTGTATTTCCTTGTTAACGTGACGGCTCTTTGCTCGCAATAGCAACAACACACGTACAGTTATTTATTGCACATCAGAGCGATAATTAGAGACTTCAATAAATTTCGTGTGATTTAGTGATTGGAGCCGTTGAAAAGTCGTTTCCTAGTTAGCAGTTAGCAGAAATCGCGAATGCATTCGTAATAAAACGTGATAATTCGAAGGATTTGCTCAGTTTATTTTTTCTTATTTTTGCTCTGAACGATATTCATATTTTTGTTTCTTTTTTTTTAATACTTTTCGTTTCGCAGCGTTCGATATCTTTCGCGCAATAAATGTTAAATGGATGTGCTTGATGATGATGATGATGATGGTCGCGGCGCGAAGAGGTAGTGATGCGTGCAGGCGATTACAGGTGGATGAGAGGCAACTGGACCAAGGTTACCGATGCACTTTCACGGTTATGATGATTTCTTTGAGTATGGGAAATATCCGCACTCGTAATATAATAATAATCTCAACATCTGAAAAGAGCGCTGTTCTCTGTGTGGAAATAATTAAAGTCATTTGCGCTATATTTTTTTAGTTTCAATTTTCTTATTTTAAAGATTGCATGAAACAAAGCAATCATCTTAATTCTCATTATATTACTGACTTTAACCAAAAAAGCAAAAATAAAATTAAATGTAAATGCAGTCTTTTTAGTTGTGTTATCAAAATTTTGTTGGATTTGATTGTGGAATAATGGGATCTGAGTGGAGGATTGTGGAGATGTGCTCTTGCCTTTTGGCCGCGAGCCAAATTAATTTATGGATCGGATATGCAGATTTAATTGGGGACCGTCCTTTATTATTATCGCCGACGAAATAAATCGATGCGTGTCCACGATATCGCCGAGTCCCATTCCATATTCGGGATACGCGTTTTAATTGAAATTAATCGCGGCCGATAACGCCCCGACGACCTGGCCTCTCCCATCCCATCTCATCCCATCCCAAAGAAGAGAGCATCTTCTCTACTCTATACTCTTCTCTCCTCACTTGTACTGATCTCTGGCAGAGAGAGCCTCAACATCTCTCAACTCCTATTCCTTCCTTCTTCGTGCGTGCACCACCGGCCTCGTACGCATTTTATCCTCCAACAGTCACGAACACTCTATAAACTTTTTAGGTCTATCTTTCGCTCGATGCGTCGATTTTCGCCTCAGATAGCGGCCGGCCTCTACTCTCTATTCACCTTTGTCTTTGCCTGCAAAAAGATAAAAAAAAAGCAAAAGCAAAATAAAAAATATCTTCCTTTTGCAACCCGTCTTAATTGCACGCATACACATAGATACATGTAGACACACACACAGCATCAACCACTTCATAAAGCGCTCAAATTGCTTTCCAAAACTAATCGATTCCCGTATAAAATCGCGCGCACGGACACTCTTTAAGGCACTTCGCCGTAATTACAATCATATATAATTAAATCTTAATTGAAGAATTCGTACGCCGGCCGACGGCGTGACTCTAAATGGATTCAATTTAATTACACTCCTCTCGCGTGTTTATTTAACGTCCCTTTTTGTTTCATCATTCACCTCAGACTTTCTACATTTCGCTCGCATTGTCTCAAATACTTATATATTTTTTTCTTACTAAATATATATTTTACTAATTATCAACTCATTAACATATCATTAAAAAAAACTATCATTTAAAATGAACATCAACATTTGTACGCAGTGTCTAAATCAGTGATTCCCAAAGTGTGAGCTGCGGCTCCCCGCGAAATATACAATTAAACAATTCGGCAATTTTCTTGTAATTTCCAATTCTCGAATTTTGCGTCAACAATCGTGTATCCTGTCAAAATTCCAAGAATTTAGCAACTTTCGAGTCTTTCATTGTTTTCATTCCAAACGCAAAACCGCAAACCGAAAAAGATTTGGAACCTCTGGTCTAAATAATTGCTTAACTTTTTAAAATTTACAAACATTAGGATATATCCAAACAAATATTTATTAAATTTCAATTTTAAATCTTCAATTATTTCAAAAATAAAATTTTATATGGTATTCCACAAGGTTTGATACTAGGTCCTATTGTAATTATAAATTTTTAATAAATTTGGTTGTAATCATTAAATGAAATATTTTAACAGCGTTTGCAATCAGAGGTCACTTGATTAATTTAGGTATTTGAGCAATGTCAATTGAGGTATAATTATAGAGGCGGTATCAATCTTTTATTGTTTTTTTTTTTAGAAAGGTGTAAATGTCGAAATTTTTATTGGGCTCGCATTCTCGCGCTCGCTCCTCTAATTAGTAACTGTCGATGTTTGCCTAATTCGTATTCGGCCATTGTAATCTTTATTATCGGACAATAAAACCGATCCTCCTATTCCCATGGCTTTCTCTCTCACTCTCTTCTTGTGCTTTACAGTTTAACCAAAGGAGAATGTAGTACTTTTTATTTTGTTCAGTTTTGTTGGATGTGTGATTGATCGGAGATCTGATATAAAACCATTATAATTATAATTGGAAATAGTAATAATGTAATAAAACGTTTGTGTTTCTATGTGTGTTTGTGAGACGGTTCGAAGCGAACGAAGGCCGTTGAAACACCTCTCACGAGCCGCGGCCGAAGACAGCAGAAGAAGAGGAGAAAGAGGTGATAGAGCTTGGGGCGAGCTTTAATTGATTTTGACACGGCCCCGGTGTGCTTTACTTTGAAATTTGATGGACGTTGTTTTCACCTTCTTTTTCTTCTTGTTGTTTTTTTTGTTGTTGTTGTTACTTCCTCACGAGGAGACTATACGACGATGTTGATGATGATGATGATGATGAGGAGTATCGGATAACATTTCACGATCCCCATTCACAATTAAAATAATGAAAATTAATTTATGAGTATGCGGCGCGGATGGTGGAATGGTTCTTGATTAAAACGAAAATTATTATGTGTAACACCCCGACCAATAAAGCGGGGGGCCGGGCCCGATGCACGATTAATGAGCCTAAAGTGTAGGTTACTCAAAATTAAATTGTGGACACACACCGAGCGAACGGTGGAGGAGGAGGGACGGACGATATCGTGATGGACGATGCCCGAAATGAGAGGTTGAAACAAAACAAAACAAAGGATGATGATGATAATAGCAATAGAGAAGACTGCGATTGTTTCGAGCGATGATCCACATTGATAGTGATGGAATCGAGTCGCAAGGACGCAAGGATTCTGTAAAGGTCGGCGGCGCGAACGTTCCTTTTCTTTCGTCATTCGATTTTCCGTTCGTGAAATAAATGTATGTGCCTCGATTACAAATAAATACACACATACACACGCGCACGCGAAGCAGATCTTCCGCGGATGCAATAATAACAACATCAACAACAATAACAACAACAACAACAAAGAAACGCAACAGCAACGACACGAATGTTACACAAAGGACACCTGATGTTACAATTTACCTATTCAGTAGATTAAAATAATTAATTTATATTTACACATAACATGTAAAGCTCAAGAACACTTATAGACATTCATATTTATATATAATTAATTATATCACATTCCAACTATCATTTTTTTAAATTAAATCAGCCTTAATTTGTAAGAATTTTATAGGATTATAAATATCATATGTATAATTTTGCAATGAAAATGTAACAAACTAAGATTATATCTAAATTAGTCAACGTGACTGATCATGACTTAATCTAAAACTTTACTAGTAGTAACTTTCATATGTAGTTCTTCTAAAAGGTAATATTACATGAACAAAACTATCATTGACATATTTTGTTTACGCAAACTGTAATTATAATATTTATATTTACTTCATGCATAGACTGAAAAAGATTCCTACCAGATTTATGGGTAAATGATAGGGCGGATATATTCGCCAAAAGTCCACACATTTTATGCAATATTGAATATTTTTATATAATTACAAATAAAAATTAATTAATGTTTACTAATTATTTTTTTTATAATCTATATAGAAGAATTTTTTCACTTTTCATAAAATTTAGTTATTAATAAAATTAAGTTCACAATTTTAAAATTGTTAGAAGCAACCGAAAAAAATTACAAAATTAATAGAAATATTAGCAATTATAATAATAAAACTAAATATTTAGTAAAAAAAAGTTGTAAATTTAGAATTTGAATAAAATTTTCAAATATTTTCTCAAATATTTAATAAATTTACTTATTATTTTTTTTAATATTGAAAAATAATAAGTTGAAATTAATTTTAATTATTATTTTTAAAAGTAATTTGATGTCATAAATTATTAAATGTTAATAATTTTGAAAATTAATTATAATTAATTAATTTCACTTGTGAAATTATACTTTCTAATAAAACAAACATTTTGGTAATTGTTCGAAACGTGATTAATAAATTCACGCAATCGCACGAATTGATTAACATTAATTAATTAACGGTTTTTTTTTCTTAATAAATTTATTTTGAGGTCACGCAGGAACGAAAGATAATGTTATTGATATTGATGATATTCACGATAATGATGATGATGATAATAATAGTCTTTGTCCATTCCAATGACAGTTGAATCGGATTTAATTGCGCGCCGTTATGGAACGCAGAGCGAATATTATTATTATATATTTATATATAAATAATTGTTTCGTGAATGATTTTCAGGTAAAAGGCAATCATTCAATCCATCTCTCTTTCTGGTTTTCCTCTCACCAAAGCTATTCGGACGGAGACTCCGCTCTTCTTACAAGGATATAATGATAAATTGTATCTTTCAATGCATGCACACAAATACACATCCTTGTGTCTTTCCACGCTCTGACTAACTCTTCTTTGCTCATTACCTCGCATTTAAACACTATTAGTCAATGCATCTTTTTCAATGCAAAAAATATATTAATTAGCTGTACGTTCCTTCAAAAAAAATTTAAATAATAATATTATTAATTCTAACATTTCATCAAAAAACATAAAAAATACTAAAATATTAAATTTATTTTATCAAAGTCATATTATGAAAAAATGATAATTTTAATTAGGTTTGATTAATAAATGTATTTATTTTGATTTATATTACAGTTAGTTATCAAAATTAAAAGAAGAAATAAAATTTTAATATTTTAAAGGCAAAAAAATATTAATTAAGAATTTGTACTAAATGACATTTATTAAAAATTATAATATTAATCTGCATAATATCTTAATTAAAGACATAATGCTCCAAAACTATAAATTTGAACTAAAAAAATTATAATTACGAAAATTTTTGTTTCTTTGGAAAAATAAATTACAGCAGTTGTATAACATAATTACTATATTTGTAGAATCTTTTTTTTTATATTTAAAGTTGTTGGTTAATGAAGATCTGTGTATTTAGTTGTTGTTGCGAATTGAGAACGTTGGTTGGGTATTATTCAATTAAGAGATTTGCGCAAATTAAAGTGTGGTTATGTGAGGTATACGTGTGTTGTTACGGACGTCGTGACGAGGGTTAGCTAATCATTGATTATCCGTGTGTACGTTGTTGCCCGTTGTTCCGTAAAGTATTTGCCATGTGCAATTTGCGATTTCTGCGTGAAATATTGCCATATTGAATTCATGTGTAACGGACGTTAAGAAGTCTTATGATGCACGCGGATGGGCAAAACAACAAAATGTTAACTGGTTTCGTTCTTCGCCTATTGTGTTGATGGGCGCTCGATATGGGGCACATCCCGATTAATTCGTTAGAATGATGATGATTATGATGATGTTGATGATGATGATGATGAAGAAGTCTGCATAATAAGTGTACAGCGAGTGAGTACGTGGATGTGTGTGTGTAAAGCGGCTTGCATAATGCGATTCGTCGCACACCGAATGGGGGAGATTCAGATTAGGTAATTCGACGATTTATCAAGTCCTGGTCGGTCTAATTGACAATCGTGTTAACAGCGGCGGCGGCGGTAAACTAGTTCCAACCATGGCATCATCATCCATGCATGCATGCACAAGCCACGGATGCTACGAAGATATAGAGAGACCCATGACCATACTACACCCATACTCTGGACATACACCGTGCCAGAGCCAGAGGAAACTATATGCATGCATGCATATTCCGAGCAGCACATGCCTCCGCGCGCGGAGAGCGCCGTGCGTTTATGTCATAAACCATCTCACATCTCGCCGTATGGTAATTATTAAATAACGCAGCCGGTTGTTAACATGAATTGTGCACTTTATATAACATTTAACAGGATTTACATTCTCAATGTCAGATGAGGAAAGCTCGCCGCTCGCATCTCTGTCTCTATCTCACTCACTCACTCCAACTAACTAACCAACCATTTCCATTTACTCCTCTTTCTTTCTTTCTTTCGCCCGTGCACGGACCGAGCACGAACGAATCCGGTTCAATTCTTGAAATCTCAATCCGTCTCGCCTTATCTCAATTAGTGGATGCACATGCATCTGAACGCCCCACGATACTAGATCAATCAAAGGACATGCGTTTACATAGGCGACAACCAATTGATCCTATTACCTAATGCCACCCAAGACTTTCACAAGATTTCCTCAAATAATGATAACATCGAGATTAATCATTCATTAATTGTTTCAGTCAAATATTTCAGTGAAAGCTATAAAAATCAGCTTTTTCATGAATTATTTGTGAGGTTTTGAAATTATGCTTATAGAAAATTTAATTTTAAGACATGTGAATTATATTTGAAAGCCATCAGAATTGACTGAATTTTTATAATAGAAATATTTATAGAAAATTCTGAAAACAGTAATGAATTATTGCATTTTTTATAAATATAAAAAGAAGATAACAATTTCCAAAGTTATGTTTATAGCTAAATCTATTGCTAAATCTAAATTTGCATTAATTATGTCCTATATTTGCATTTTTTTCTATCTAACTTATGGAGTGACAAAAAAAAGAAGTTATTAAGGTAATGTCATAAGAAGATTATTAATTTACATTTAATGCTGGTTATTACTGAGAATTGCATAATTCTCTTCGAATTAGAGCTCTAGCAACATTTACGATTCCATTTACATAATACACACAAACAATGAGATAGTGAAAAAAACCGTCACGGTGATTATATTAATAAAGGTTAATTGGGAGGTTGGAAAGCAAAACGAACAAAAAATGAGTAAATAAATAAATAAACGGAGTCTCATTTCATACACAATAGACTAATTACATGTTACAAAGCTATAACGATATATCGAAGATTAATTTGTACGAAAAGTAAATTTAGAAATCTTAGCAAACGTATAGTTTTTTCATCTTATGTTGCTTCTTCTCTCTTACAATTATTAAAAAAAAAATATTGGGCAATCCATTGAATTTCGTTTACACAAAGATTTTGGTTTACGCTCTTTTGAGGCGAAGTAATGATGCAGATTAATCCGTTGATTAATTAATTTAGCATAAAAAAATAACATCATTTTATAATGAAGATTTCATGTTTTTTAAAAATATTATTACAATAAATTCAAATACCTATAATGTACAAAAATCCCGATTGATAGTCTTTTGGTCTTTTTCATGGATTAATAAAGTTTTATTTTTAATATGAGAATTTATTTCGATTTTTATAGCGAGCGGCGGATATAACCGTCATATCCTTTATTACTTTAGAGGCGTCACCTATGTTATCAAAATTCAATTTAATAATAATACACGGATATTTTGTAAAAGGTTAACTTTACTAAAATAAATATATTTCTTACTAAGAATAAAATTTAAATATTATAGTTTATAAATATGAAATGTCTAATGTAATTTTCATCTTGAGAATTTTTTCTTGGCTAAATTTACTAAATTTTCTTAATAGGTGTTGCAAGTTAATGTGATTTAGTATTTAAGTGATTATTCGTGTGTCAAATGATGTAATAGCAAATAATTGATTGTGCATTATATGAAATAATAAGTAGCATTGTTAAAATGATTATGGTCGATGGTTATCAATGCGAATGGGCATGGTTTTTGCATGCATAAAACACACATTCAGGTGGATTTATCGGTTTCCGTATTATCGTCTTCGTCGGCCTGTGCTCTGTGCCTTCTATATGTGTATGCAGGCTGGCAGGCAGCATCCTCTGCGCGATTCGAATTCGTGATTTGGTATTTGGAAAGAGCAGCTGGAAACGTGATTTTATAGAGAGATAATTTACGGATTCTCACCACAAAACCTATATTATAAATATTGCCGACGCAAAGGATAACACGACGAGCGCCTAATGATGTACACGTTTGCGCGCGGCGATTTGCACCGAAGGAAACGAGACCGCCTTGGCGCCCAACGTGGGGCACCTTCACCATTACGAAGGGGCGAGGAAGAACGAACGCATGCAGATTACACACGGCCTCATGTGCGATATTATTATTACCATGGAATTGCATGCCGAAACGCAGCATCCATCCAACAGACCCAACGGAACAGAACAATAAGAAGGAAAAACGTAATTTTCGCATGGAACGCACGCACACGATTCCCGGCATTCCTCCGCACGCTGCACTTATCTTAATTTCCCCAAATCATAACTTTCAGTTAAGCTCGAAACCATCTCGTATATATATTTTTTTAAAGGATTCGAACCAATAAAAATAAAACGAGACTCGTAAAAATGAGCTGCTTCCGATGAGGCTTTCAACACCAAAATGAAATACGACTATTTTTTTAAACTTTTCTCATCTTGCATTTTTTATTATCTACACACACCTCGAGGGGTATTAGTTTTCACGAAGATCTGAAACTTAGCATCACAATAACCGAAAAGCAAACAATTCTATGGGAATTCCATTAAGCTTTGGTAGCCTCCGGTGCAGGTGCTATAATTAAAGAACGACAAGTGTTCCCGTATTCTGTAAACACAGATTTATTCTTACGAGCGGAGAGTGTGTTTACCGCGGAGCCAATATTTGTCTGGAATTCTTCGGGTGATGCAATGCCACGATGTTTGAAGCGAACAAACAGTGGTATGGGATGATATCATTTTTGCAATGTATATATCTATCGCTTCCTCTCTTATTACTTTATATTTGTTTTTTTCTTTATTTTCCTTTATTTTTCCATCATTAAGCGCGAAAAAAGAGGCGACCATGAGAGTTCGTTTTGTTTACACCGCGCGGATTGTTGGAATTATTCCGAACCGAAGCCCCGGAGCTAACGAAACTCCAATTTTTTTTTAAACACCTAACACATTCATATAACTTAAATTAGCAAATTTCAAGAATCTTATGTTTTTTACTTATATAATCAAATCCTTAATAACTGTAAAAATAAAATTAGAAATATTTAATATTATTGGAAAGATAGAAATATAAATAAATTGCATTTAATAGAACGTCAATCCATTATGAATTGGATGATCACAATCTAACCTTGTAACATTTGCTGCTTGCTGCTTCTTCTCTCCCCGCCAACACCACTGTTTGTTTCTCTTTTATAAGAGAATAGAGCGAGGAGCGCAGCAAACAAACAACTGCAGCGGAAAGGATTTTTTTAACGTGATTTATGCATTTGCCATCCCCCAAGGCGAATTCACCATTTTGTTTTCGTCCGCGTTTTTATTTATAATTTTTTTATTTCATTAATTCGATAACGTGTAATTTGCGAAATTGCATTGAATTAATGCATGTACGTATACATTTTTTTTTACTTGAGTCAAGGTCGATTTTTAATTAAAGAATTAATTCAAAGTTCACGACTAATTCGAATCGGGAAGATTAATCGTTTAATCCAAATCAAAACATTTCAAAAATTGTAATAGAGTGATCTTCGATGATGATGAAAACATCAATTCAATGTTGTGACGGTGCGCGTTTAATCGGATCAATTTCGGTCTATCTCATCGGTTTGTTAACCATTTTATTTACGCTCTTTGCGCCTTTTAGGTTTTGCTTTAATTAGAGCAGATAGGTGGAAAAGATGCGGTTGTAACCGGACAGACGGGGCCTCCTGACACCTGAACATGAGCATGAATTATGCATGGACCTTAGCCGTCAGTGATGCGAAGGAAGAAGGAGCAAGACGGAGGATCGGAGATTAGGATCTCGTGTTTTCGGTGTCCGGTGTTCAACTCCTGTTGATTCCTTTAGAATCAGATCAGACGCACACGCATATACACACTTCGACCTGTCTCTGGGGCCCCCCTTTACTTCTATTTTGACTGCAACGTCAGAAAGTCTTCTGCGCTCACAACAAACGTCGGGTGTCACGCTTCTTCCAATCCAAAACCGATTTACTAAATTAAACCAATTAACCTTGATTTCAATTAAAAGCGTGTACGCACATACCAAAAAAAATGCGAGAGAGTAGAATCTCTTGATTAAAACAAGTAAACTGAAATAGACACAAGTCAAAAATAAAAATAGTATAAGTCAATCATTTCCCAATATATCGAAAAATACAGTAATTCAAATACATAAGCTTTTGCTTACATCTCATGTCATACAGTATTAGAATAAAACAATTTTATACCTGTGGTATCCTTGCAAATATTTATATAATTATTTTATATATAGTGAAAATGATAGGGCGGATATATTCGCCGCTCGTACGAAAAAGGTAATATTAATGTATATATAATTGTTCAGAATACTAATTGAAAATTTTGTTTAATATGATTATTTTTATGTAAATTATATACTAAAATTATGTTAAAAAATAACTTATAGGTTTTCAGATTTCCTTACGAATAATATTCTAATGGAAATGAAATTGTATAAAAATCAATATAAATATTTTAATAACAAATTAATTAAATTTTACTAAATAAAAAGTATCTAGTGATGAAAATATTGATTTTGTTTTATTGTCGTAAATTGTCAAATTATTAGGTTATATTAGTAAAAATTTGAAACTTACTTTTTTGGAAGATTTTTCTTAACTGCATTTTCACAGTTATGATCACTATGCACTACACTGCAAGTCTTTGATAGTTTTTTTTTAATGAATACATAATAATTACCAAATTAAGGACAACTCGTGACAAACACAACCGGCTTCCAATTAGATTTCAACAAAAGAGAGTCTGTATTAAAAGTTAACTGTGTTGCATAATTTTTAGAAAATTAAACTTAACTGTAAAATATTAAAATTGTATTTATTGAAAGAAAAATAATTGCTACATTTATTTATAATTTTATTACAACAGAAAAATACATTAAATTAATTAATTATGCAATTAAGTTAACATTAACTAAATTTATCAATTTTAATAATGTATGTAATTAAATACATTTTTTGTATGAAATGTCCTATAAATTTGGAAATTTATAAATTGTTTTATAATAAAATTTTGTATTTGAAGATTTCTAATTTATTTTTATGACATTTATCACAAAACGTTTATGCAACTAAATTAACTTAAGTTTTTGATTATCAATTGTTTAAATTTTCTAAACTAGTGACACGTGGCGTTGTTCATTATTTATTTTCATCTCGGTTTTAGTGTATATTCAGGAGTATTAATATTATGATTTAATTATTGAATGGAAATTAGTAATTTGGGTGCAAGAAAACTATTAAAATGTAAGTTTTTCATTATATAATTATAAAAAATTAAAATTTGACGTTAGGTTAGAAATTATTGACGTTTCTATTAACAAAACTACTCGATTATTTTTGTTATATATTTGCTGTTTAAATAATTTAGTGTCATAATTTTAACAATTTATTTTTAATTGGAAATTATAATATTTAATTAGTGATTTTAATCAAAATTTAGATTAATAATCAAACTGCGCGAATGTATGAGTTCGTAATTCGTCTTGGGAAGGAATGTTCCCATCTCCGGTATAATGCCAGACCGGGTTTTTGTTCTTCCTCCTCTTCCTCGTATACACACGATCTTTTTTTTTCTACCATCCCGCAGTAAAATGAGGCATGTCCTTCCTGATGTTCACGTGGTTATTATGCGGTGTGTCCGCCCTTCGCGATGCGTGCCGATTATCTTAAGTAATAGGTGTAGAATTACAGGGATTTAATCTCACTAAATGGGGGCCCCGGGGCCGCCTGTAATTTTAATGATCCTTATCGCAAATATTAGAACGTCTGAGTGTGTGTGTGTGTGCATATACGTATATGTATGTATATGCATGCATGTATAAGCATTATGTGAGTGTTCGAGCTTTATGCTTTCCTTACGATCATTATTATTTCGCTCACATTATTATTACATTGCATTATTATTTTATTATATTGGATTGGTAATGAAGTGTCTCGCCTCCGGCGACAGGTCTCGGCCCATTTGCGACTCTTAAAACGAAATAAACAAGAAAGATGGAAAGAAAATATTATTCATATGATGAATAATATTTCAATTTTGTCGGAAACTCTCACCAATTATCCGCCTCCTGTAATTTCCTCTCCTCCCCCACCGCTCATCCCATTTAACGCCTTCCCGCAAACGATAATTTCCATCATTAAACTGGGAAACATCGTATTTACCCTATTCAATTTTCCACACTTACGTAAATCGCGTATACATTGCACAAATGCCCTCGAAACTCGCTTATACAATAATTTCGTAACAATCGCCGCGAAACGTTTGCTAATTAATTACATACATTACCAATGCATTTTTATATTACAATGCTGTATCTTTTTTAACCTTAATTTTACTCAAAGAATAACACAGAAAATATTAAATTTTTTGAATATTTTACTAAAACATAAAATCACTTTCCTGCAATTTTAAATTTGTTATTTGTTCAGTTATATTTTTTTAATTAAGTATAAATCTAATATTTAATTAATTTCCTTTAATTCTTTGGAGTCAATAAAAAATAATTAAATTATATAAAAATATAGTTTATTTCTTTTAATTAAGAAAAATATATTTGAATATTGATTTTTAATTACTAAATCAGCATTCTGTCTAAATCAATTATTATTAATGAATCAAATGTATTATTAAAAAAAATGTTTTCTCAAGAAAACTGTCGAAAATAATTTTGAAATTTATTAACAATGTGGTTTGGATAATCGAAGAAAACTTGTATTTCCAAACCAATTATAATAATGTGTTTTAAATGCTGCGCCCTTCATCTAATCTAATAACGAGCTCCGGGGATTCCGAAACCAATAAAAATTCTTAAATAATTATAATAACCAGCATTAAAAATGACTTTTAATATGTACAAAATAAAGCGTTAATTTAATGAGCGATTACAAAATAATTAATGATTTATTAAATTAATTACCTGTTGTTTCCAGAATTTTTGTTGTTATTATAATTTTTGGTCTGGACGAAGAAAAATAAAAAAAAGGTATTTTAAGTGTCGATTTTCCAGGCAATTCGGAATTAATTTAAAGCAGATAAAACCGTTCGGGATGCGCGCTTAATTAATTGGAATCGAAGGAGGTTCGATAAATTAAAGCCGTTTTCCTTGCGAGCTTAACGGCCTTTCTTCTTCTTCTCAGCTCTTCCCATCCGGCGATAATCATTTAATAAATGTAATTTTTATTGAGACGTTTTATGGCTAATACACGGCTCAGAATTACCCAATAATTTATCTTATTAATAAAAATTATAAATTGTTACCTCCTTTATATATTTTTCGTTCACTCTGTTTAATTTTTTTTTTTTTGGTTGTTGAGAAGAAAGAGTTTAATTGGGAATTTGGGACGCGGGCGCTATAAATTTCGGAAATTTTCATTAGGCGGCGATAATTCATTTACGATTTGAATAATTTTCCCATAAAATCGGGCGACAAGAATGAAGGAGACAGTTTCGGTTTTGGTGGGGAGAAAGCATTGGATTCGTATGTAAAAGTATTTAATAAGAATCGGAAAGTAGATGGGCCGTGGAGAATCCTTCCACTATGTTTAAGGACAGATGTCCAGGTTTTTTTTTTGGTGAAAAGCCAGTAAATAAAGTTCGAGTTAATGTTGTCATGTGTCCCAATATAAACACGAAAGGCGAACTGTATAGTATTAACAGCACATAAATCCATCGAGCCGATTGACTTTTCGGGTTTCTGCGCCGTAGGGACAAAAGGGCTCTCGTCTCATTGTCGGGATTTGCTTGCAAACACCGCACAATTCGAGAGCACAAACACAAAAACACGGCCTCAGAACATTACCTCATCATATGATTCTCCCTTTTTACCACTGAACTAGATTGGAGCCGCCCCAGGGGGTGCTCGTAAATTTAAAACGCGTTGCCCCTTCGTGAGGTGAGGAAAAAATCGGACAATGCGGATAAGTAACACATGATAAATTTCATTACCTCCTTTTGGGGTGGAATCGGTGAAGCGCGAAAAGTCGAGTCCAAACATACCACTCTTCAGAACGCATCTTATTCTTCTTTTTGTTGTTGTTTTGTTATTCATTCCTTGACTTTGTGAACCTTTTTCCGCCCTTCTGCTTGCTTTCTCCCCTCTCTCAGCAAAAGGACGCATGTCCTCGTAACCGCCGTCCTGGCTCAACCATACGGAAGATAAGTTATTTACAATCTGCGAGATTAAATGGGTCATTTATCAGAGATGACAAACATTGAATACACTCTATATGAATATTAATGCCTTGAATTATACCGTCAATTAGGACGTATTAGTTTGCACGGACGTTTCGGATTATCCGATGCAATCATCCTCCGGAGCTGCACCATTTATACACACAAAACTAATCCCATCGATTTATTATTAATGCACAACTTTCAGGAAGTTATTACGCAATGAAAATAATATTGCGCTTCTTTTTGAAAGGAATGCCGATCATCTTGTGGGTGGATTGTATGCATCCGTCAAGGATGCCCGGTGCTAATGGGTTTGGAATAAGTCGGTTCTGCATATTTAGTCATAGTTGGGAGCAACAAAAACCGTTCGTGATTTATGATTCATCTGGAGTTGCATACGTTGTTTGCAGTGAATGCTAAATATTTGGCAAACTTTAAAAGCCTAACCATTCAAAAAGTATTTCGGCAGATACTTCAGTCCTGGTCGTGAATGAGTGTAACTAATGTTAACATTATGCAACTACTCAAGAATGATTGTAAATCCAAAGAATAGAAACGATAATGTGAAAAAAATGTTTATATAATTGTAACTAATGAAATTTACAAAAAAAAAATCATAAATAATGTATTAAATATTTAATCAAAAAAAAATGGTGAGAATCGATTAAGCAATTTAGGAAAATTAAAATTACTATCAAATGGCAATTAAAATATAAAGAAATGTAGAGAAATCAAAAAAGGAAACATTAAATTATAGAACTATTTTCAATTACGAAATTAAAACTAATGGAAAGATGAAAAAATAGAATTAATTAGTGAACTTTCGATTTTGGAACAATTTATTACAGAAATGAGACTAAACATAAATTAAAGATGCAATAGCAAAACTTGTCGATATAAGAATTTATTTAAATTGTCGAAATTTTCACAAAAAAAAATGAATACAGTTAAGATGGGAGAGAAAGTAGAATAAATCTAATTGATGTTTTGAAAATAGTTTAAAAAATATTAGACTGAAAAATGTAAGAAGAAATTAAATTACAAGACACAAAATTAGCAGCAAAAAAATATCGATAATTCCAATTTTATTTGACAAGTATAGTTCTTTCCAGCCATTGATTATTTTATTAAAATAATAATGTTTGGTTTCTAAAGAAATTTTAGATTTTGTTGTATAAAATGTAATGTGTTTATATTTGTTTAAATAATTTATTGGTACAATATTCAAAGATGTGTGCACTACATGTTTCATATGATTGATTGTGAGGTATTCAAGTCCTTTGGGATTTGGTGTGGACTAAAAAAAAGAAGTTAAGCAAAGATCAGGATCGGATGTTAGAAAAGAGCAGCCGTCGCAGAGAGGTCGGTCGTCCTCTATCTGTTCCATTCTTTTTTTTAATGATGCTCTCGTTCTTCGTACAATTTTTCCATTCTTCCTCGACCATTCTTTCCGTACCATTGAATCGCATTTAAGCCGATCCAGATCATTAATAATCTTTAACCGAGCATTCTTCGGTAGTTCGAACGCGTTCGAAGGCGAACGCACACTCTTTTCTCGTTTAATACTTCCGGGTAACAATGGGAACAGGGTGAGAGAGCATCATCATCTCCTTCGCCGCTGCAGAAGAAGACCATCCATCCGTACACATTATCCTCCGATGTTTGTCCAACCACACACACACACACTCAGTATTCCTTCCATCTCACGCAATCGAATCATGTAATTAATCATCCCTCTTACATTGCATATCATCCTATTTAACAAGCGCCCAGCATTCACGTAACGAGAAGCAACCGTCGTTTTCACACAGCGTTTACCTGCATCTCTTTCATTCCTTCCGATCTCTCTCTATTTTAATATACAATACCCCGCAGTTGACAAAACGAATCGATATTCAAATCCAGTTAAAACATTCACACGTAATCTATTTAGAGGAATCACTAAATCCATATTGAAAGGATAATAGAGGAAGAGCAGTAAACGAGAGGAGACGGACAAACAAATTAATTATTTGCTTAATTAATATGCCAGCCTCCGGCGATTTGTTAACACACAAGAATAAGAAGTAACATCAAACTCGAACGATCCAAAATTAATCATTGGAGCGAACAAGAGCTTTCCCAAAGTTATCCCATTATCATCAAATTAACTGATTTCATTAGCATACGTTAAATTACCTGTTCTTCTCTTATTTTTTCCCTCCTCTTCTTTCTAAATACACGTTTGATCTTCGTTTCACAAAATTAAAGTGGTACTAATTAATTGACATCGGAATTAACTTAAATAACTGTTGCGGTATCGAGCTATTGGAAATATTTAAATTACCACAACAAAATATTCGGACAACATTCGTGTCTGTGATCACAAATTTTCAAAATATTTCACATTTTAAACTGAAACTTGATATTAATAATAATAATAATATAAATTTTCAACAGTTTTCATGATATGAAACATATCAACTAATAATGATTATAATATAGTCAAATGACAGTGTCATATGTCATTTCAATATAATTGTCAAAAAAGTTACTTTGTATTAACAACTTTAATAAAGGATCAAAAACAATGCAATAATAATTTATTTTTTTTGAAGGACCAAAAAACATTGAGTTTAAATTAAATGCACTGGTATTAAAAAAATAATTCTTCACCTTTAAAAAGTGAGCGTATTTCTGGGTTATATACCATTTTTTTGTTGTTTAATTTTATAAACTTTTGTAAATCAAATTTTTCAAATGTCACGCGTCTAAGACCATCTATTTTATTGTTGACATTTCCAAAAATCGTCATTCATATTTGTAATTTATTTACATGGTTTTGTCATCTCCAAGGGGCCAAAAAAACTAAATATATTAAAATATTGATATGATTAATATCGACGATTTTATATTGTATTATTTTTTAATGATTAAATTATTATTGAAAGAAATAATATTAATTAATTTGAATTATTATTTCAAAAAATAATTAAAAAATTGAAAAACACAACAAATTATAGAATACTTACTGAAGAGTACACATATATTAGTAATTGATAAAAAGAGATAGTTAAGCAAAAGTAGTAACTGAAATTATTTGGATGGATAAACTTTTTTAGAAATAGTTTAGTAAACAAAGTTGGAGGATCTTAAATAATAATATATTTTGGAAATTCAAAATTTTGTTTTTAAATTACATTTTCAAAACTATAATGATATTTTTAAATATTGAAATTTTATTCTACAGCATCTGGACCGTGGGCCGTATTATTTAATTACCATTTAACAAATATCATATATGATACGAAAAAAAAAATTAATTTAAAAACTAATGGTTCATAATTCATGTTAGAATTTAATAGGGAATAACAGATGTGAAAATTGTTGTCCGGTCTGGAATGGAAATTAATCGACACCTGCTAATTATGGACAGATCCACACGATCATTTTGAGAAATGACGAAAGTGACAACAAAAGGATTCCTCCTTGTCTGATGAAAGAGATTTATACTCAAAAGCAGCGCACGGTACATGTCGAAATCGTATAAAAAAGAATGGTCCATCGGCCGATAGATGAATTAATCATTACGCAATTAGCGCAACCAAAAAAAATATATAAAAGAAGATGGAAATAAATAATCAAATTGAATTAGAAACAAATCCCAAACAAAGTAGTAATTAATTGAATTGGCCTTTATTGATGTCATTAATTATAGTGGTGCGGTTTTTAAGAAATCGCCGTATTTACTTTGAAATTTGCAATTTCAAATTGTATGTTTATTTTCTTAATATTTTTTGAAGGAATTATTTAGAGAAATTTGTGTTTGGTTTAGCAAAGAGTGAAGTCAGAAAAAAAGTTAAGGTACGTTTATTTGACTAACCGAAACTTAAAATAAATGAACTGTCCGGATGAAAGAAAAACGTTTAAGTCTCTTAAACTAGCATAAATTAAAGAGGCACACAGACACTTCCTCCTGGGTCGAATGCAATTTATCATTCCAAATATCGAAATGTACCTTTAATACTCTATCTCATTACTTTCGATTAACCTCCGGAATTCCACCATTTATCACGTGTCACTCAAACGCATTCTTTCTTTTGGTCCTTTTGAGACAAGGGAGTCTGAAGTGCATTTAATACAATTACTCTTCTATTTCGGAGATGTAAATGTGAACGCACTTGAGATTCTACTTCTCCCCTTTTTCTCTTCTGTTCCATTGTCGAAGGGTTTCGTCGCGTATCAAATCGATAAAGTTGGTTGTTGCATTATTTCTGATAGTTCCTTTTGTTGTGCGTGTTTCCTTTATTCCGCAGCGAAATGAATCGTTAATAATATAAAAAAAAAACTGCAAAAAAATGGGTGAAGAAGGAAGGGACAGAAGAAGAAAAGAAGTGGCCGTGAAATGTATTCGCAGAGGGATCTGACCCGGATAAGAATACGACAATGGTGGAATGGGGTTAACATAATGGGAGCGTTTGACACTTTGGAGACAGACTATTTGTCATTGCCGCTAACCGCACTGTCTCTGCTCGCCGAAGAATGCGAAACAGGGTTGCCTCCTCTTTTCTGGTGATTAATTACGAATGGGATTATCACCCCATGGACTGGTAAGGAAGTCCCGAGAGAATCAGATTAAATAAGAAAAAAAAACAACCCGTAGAAGAGATTGAGGGAAGAAACGAAAAGAGCAACGGCGTTTAGTAAATATAAATGATTGCATAAACGGGAAACGCGTGATGGGCTCTTGATTAATCGGCCTTTGGCTCCGCTGCGAGAGGAGGATGAAAGGACGAGCTTTGAGCCTCAACCGTACGCACTATTAATTTCATCGTCACCTCGCGATTAATTATTTTCGCGTTGGAGAAGACGTGTTGCATCAATCAAAATCGCACTCGCCGATGATCATAGGATCATGATGATGATGATGCACCAATTAATAATGACACTCTTCTCGCGCGCGAACCCATGACGGATTACCGCCGAAAACACTTTCACCCGGCGCTATTCTCTGACACTTTCAAAAAATTATACACGAATGTTTTTGCATCGAGCGATAGACAGAAACGAATACGAGGCACGACGTTACAAAGTGAAAACAAATAACGTTGATGAAACACGATACAATCGCCATTCAGTTTGCAATCAATTACAAAAACGTTTAATCATACAATATTTCCAGTTTATGTAATCTCTTCTCAATATATTTAATATTAGAGAATTTAGAAAATTTTAAATATTTGAAAAAATATTAATTTATACAATTAATTAAAAAAAATGTTTGATTTTACTTAATTAATTAAAGAAAAGAATTTAAAAAAACACGAATAAATTAATTTATATTCAATAAATATGTATTATTATAATTTGGGTTCGTCGTGTGCTCCAACGCTGCAGAATAATAATAAAAAAATAAATTATAATTATTTCTTATAATATAATTTTATTTATCTATAATGTACTTAAATTTTTAGTTTTGACAAAAAAATAATTATGAGTAAAATTCTACTAATGAAAATAGTTTATAAAAAATCTAACAGTTTCTTTTAGCAAAATAAGTTTCTATAATATTAGATATATTTTTTGTTTTTATTTATTAAGTTTGGTTTTAAAAAGTATGATTAATTATAGAAAGTTATCACAATTTAGAATGGAATTGTATAATAAAAATAATATTTATTGGTTTCTCAGGCGTATGCTATTTGTATTATTATTCAAACGAAGGAAAGAAAAAAGTTGATATTACAAAAAAATATTTATATTATTCATATTTACTAATAGATCGGATTGGATAACTTTATAATTGGTTTTCGCAGATTAATAGACGATTTTTGCAATTTTGATTTATTTTATAAATGTAATTAGTTGAATTTTATTATAAAAAAAACATTATTGATTAATTTAATTAATTTTAATTAAAATTTTTATTCAATAATTAAAAAAAAAATTAAATAAGTATTGACATTTTTGATGTGTGTTAACAAGATTTGTAAGTTTGTGTTATATTAATTGTGATTTGTTTGTTGTGTTAATGCGAGTTTGAAAATAAAATAACATTTATATCATTGTAATTGTGTTGAATTTATTGAAATGGAAATGTTAAATGTTGAATATGGATTTTGCTTAGGTTAGGTTGAACGCACGGTGTGTACGCGGCGTGTACACTATATAGATTACATAAAATAAAGTGAAGGATAAAATATAAATATGTGTAACAAATTGCGCGAGTTGTGTTCAACAAGGAATAAATGCATATTTTACAAGAAGTTATTGGTGAGTTGAGAGGCACGAATGTACGTTATTTAGTTGGGAGAACAGAGCAGAAACATGTTAATACACATATATGTAAAATATTTATTAGTGCATTTAAAGCTCTCCGGTTTTCCCATCTACCGTTCTTCTCTTCTCTCTCCTTCTCTTCGAGTGTATGTGTTTCACTCGATCTTAAGAGCCGGAGCACACATAAAGGAGGCGAAGCTTCGAAAGCACAATGTGTATACTATATAGGAAAGCATCCAGTTTTATTGCATCCACAAAAGGCCTTTTCTGTTCTCCTCCTCCACCATCTTCTCCTCATTCTCATAGCGTAAACGAAGAGTTCACGAAGACGATGATAATATAATATTCACCTCGTCGTCCTCAACCTCCACCGTCGTCGTCTCTTCCTCTTCATCATCATCATCATCATCATCTTTATACGCGCCTCTGAGTTATTAGTTCTAATACGACTTGAGTAATTTCATGCCGGATTTGCGAAATAACTTTTGCGCGCCCATAAAAATGCATTTCTAATGTGCAATTATAATTTACACACATATGCATATGGCATCGATGGAAATCTCCGCTTAGCTTATTCCTATTTCTTCTCCACGTACAAACCTATCTTGGACACTTCTCCGTTTTGCTTTTCCTTCTTCTTCATTTTTTTTTCATTCATTTCAAGAAAATGCACAACTTTGTAATTACAAAGAGCCACCATTAACGTGAACAGAAAAAAGCAAAAATTCAATTAAAATTCCGAAATTGATTTCGTCATTTCGCGACTTTTATTTATTTTTTCCCAGTGGAATGAGCGCGTCTTCCCTCCTTCTAGTATTTAGCGGTGAATTCATTTAATTTGTTTTGAAAATTTCTTGAGCGCCGTTAATCGTCTGCAATTAAAATGAAAATGACGAAAGTTGCATTAATAATACTGTTCTGAGGTAAAAGGAATTGTTGTAAATGACGGCTTTGCAAAAGAATGTTATTTGCGACATTCATAAAATAATTTAATTGTAGTAATTATAAAAGTATATATTTTATAGTTAAAAAATTAATGTATAAATATTTTATTTTATGAATATAACTTAGTAGAAAGTTAATAATACATAATTAATTTTATCAATTTACTATAACTTATAGTGTTTTTTATATTTTCTTTAAAAACAGTAGTTTTAATGAAAAAAATAAAAAAATTATTAATAATAGAAAAATAAAACTAAAGTATTTTAATAAAATTAAGATTTGGTTAAAAAATATTATGATTTTAGTGAGAAATCTTCTAAAAATAGTTTTGATTATCTTAATTGTAATGAATTTAATTAATGTATAACGTAATTAAGAAAAAGTAGGGAATTAATGAATCTGTAATAAAACTTGTAATAAGGTTCGTCACTTGACCGGGCGTTGTAGTCTCTTTTGGGTTAGTCGTTTAATTTAAATTTCGAGCATTTATTTTATGAAAAATATGAAAAAAAATATATAAATTTGTTTTAAAAGCTTTGTTTAAAATAATTTTTAATTATTTGTTCTAATTTAATAAAAAAAAATTGAAAAAAATATATTTTTTTTAATTATTGATTTAGAAACAATAATTGTAATCGTTTTATTCTGTGTATTATTTGAATGAGTATTAGTCATTATGTTATTCTTAACTTGGTGATTTAATCTTGGATGTGGTATAAAAATAAGCACCGTTTGTAATATGTTTGTGTCTTAAGGACATCGAAGAATAATGAAGATCGTTAATTTGTGAGCATCATCATAAGTGGATATATTATGTGTTAGACTACGACGATGAATGAGGAACCCGGGTTGCATCTGTTCCTTTCTGCTTCGCTTTTCGTTGCTGTTGCCGTTGCGCTAGAAGGGCGCAATCATATTCTTTTCTTTTTTGTTATTCATTTTCACGTGTGTTTGGAGAAGGAGAAAGAGATATATATATATATTTCGGTACCGCCGTCTTCTTGTCAATCTTCCCTCCCCAGACAAAGCTAATCAGTGTGATTAATGGATTTATGCATTGGGCCGTGCTCTTGCTCACTAATCCAACACGCAAACATTCACACACTCGTACACATATCACGTATATATATATATAGAAAATGTGTACATGTGATGAAGATGACGATGATGCAGAACAACAAGAAGAGTTGGTTGTGTTTAAATTTCTAATTCAGTTGTTTTTCCCGCTGCGGCTAATGAAATGTTGTCATAAGGGGATAGACCCGTTAGTCCATCTTCTTCAGCCGCTGCTCCCACTTCTTCAGACCTCTTCTTCTTATACTGCTGCTGCTCTTCTCCGGTGCAGGAGAGTGCAATTAGTAATCATAATGAGTTCATCAGCGGGTTTAAATCACGTCTGTCTGACTGACATAAGGACTAGCGTTAATAGACTTCCTTATTTACTAATACGCCTGCCCCGTTGGTTGCGTCCTCGTTTCTCTCATTCCCAGGATGAAATCCATCCTCTTCTCTCATATACGCTCATGCATAGACATGCACACATGCTTCGTTTTCCTGTGAGCTCTTCGCCGGAGAGATCGTAACATGGGAATTCGAACTATAACTCGTGTACTGTACAGTTTATTAGTATTCAATCGTTTATTAACGAATATTAGCTGTAAATTATATTTATCGCCACTTTAACATATTGTTCGGCCGTATAAAATCTACCACCACTATGATGCAGGTCGTGAGAAATAGCCACGTTTCTTTCGCTTATGCAACGAGGCGAGTCTGTATGTCGCGCGCTGTGCTGGACGGGGCTGCAGAATGCAGAGTTAAATGGGTAAAAAGTTGATGCGAAATATGGGTAATAAGATGGTTGCGAGGCGAAAGAAAAGGGCTCCTCTAATTTATTGGCCAGGCGCACTTTAATAGTTTGCTAATAAGACGTTATCTCATTTAATTGCCTTTTGAAACATTGTCGGAAAGAAATTCCGCCGCGGACAATGCGAGAAAAACAGCACTTAATTACCGATGAGTTCTTTCGGATTTTAATGTCTCGCTGAATTGTTTTCACGACGGTGTCTACCTACTACTATAACCTCGCATCTGCATACTGTATTAAGTGCCATTGTTACTGCTTCTGCAAATTAAGACCTGCAACTCACTAATATGTTACAAAACACACTATCATTTGTCAATTTACTTATCTTTATTTATCACCAATTTCAACAATACAAAGAAAAAATAATTCATTTCAATATGCAATTACGAAAATTAATTAACAAATATTTTAGAATTAAAAAAAACAACAACTCATAGTTTACAGATTTCAAAACAACTCAAATTTGAAAAAAAATATAGATTCATTGTAATTACAAATATTTGAAAATTTAACAAAATTAACATGTTAAAAATTACAAATTTCTAAAATCAAAATATTTACATTTGTTGAAATAAATCTAATTAATTTTATTATAAATTCAGTCTAATTACAAATATTTCAGAATTTTCAAAAAAAAGTTTGCAAATTTCTAAAATCTAAATTGGACGTACAAATGTTGCAAATTTTTTATTTTCAGTTTTCTGTTAATGAGCTATTTTATTTTATTTTTCAGAAAATTAATAAAATGGACATAAATTTGTAAACTTATTTTTTTTCAATCTATAAATTGATTAAATTTTTCTAAGCGATTTTGTAATTTTTTTTTCTACTTACTGAATTATTTCTGTTAAAATTATAATAAAATCTCTTGCTTTTTTCTATATTTTCTTGAATTATTTCAATTTTGTATTCAATTTTACAGTATTATATTGTAATTAATTCAAATATTTTGACTGAATGTTATTTTTCAGGATGTCGGTGAGATGTAACTTGATTCCTTCGTTGACGGTAAATAGAGTCACAGTATTTACAAACAAGTAGTGGGAATCGGATGTAAAAGGGTGAGATGCACCCTCTGGGTAAGTGAACTATTTAATAATTAAGTGTAACCGGAGGGGGCTAAACGTTGTTCGTACACGTCCGAAAGAAGGGCGACCGATGAAGACATCATAATTCTTCCCCCGTGGCATATCCTCTTGATCTCCTCGCTTCCGCCAACCAAGGCTAATGCATTTAAATTCATGGGGCACTAAATCTGGATCTGGGGTAGTTGTTTATGGGACGCTCAGACCATTGTTGTTTCCTTAACCCTCCCCGTTGTACTCCCCGTGTCACACCGGGAGAGTTAATTATACCAGTTTTATTATTTGCCTTTTGCGGCTTGTAAAGTGGACGCCTTTTGTCCAACAGAAGATATTTCACAACAGACTCACACACATAAATACACTCTTGCACATATGCATATATACACGTACATCCGAGCAACAGCAAAGAAAGGAGACCGAAAAAAGAAGACGAAATATAAGAAGTGCCCAGAGACGAAGACGAGCAGATCTCCCGCATTCCATGGGCGTAAATCATAATCAGAACATATGCAAATTGAAAATTTATACACCTTCTGCTGCGTTCCGTTTACTTTATTTATTTTAGTATTATTTCGGTTCGCCCCGGTTCGTGGAAGCCAAAGGTCAAGCGCGCGCGCGCTTTCTATTTGCTGCCCAAAAAGAAGACAAAATATATATTAAAATAAATAAATATAAACGGAATAATCTCGATTCTTGAAATCGCCGAAATGATACGGATTCAATCAAAATTCCCCGGCGTCCTTAATTGCCGTCATAAAGAGACGTTTTTAACTAGAATTTAACACTTGACCTTATCGCAAGAGTTGAAACGCAACCAAAACGTGATCTGGTATGCAGATTTTTCAATATGAGACACTCTCAATACTAATTTAAAGAAATCAAGAGAAAAAATCGAAACACTATTTTATTTATTTTATTCTACATTTTAAAATTATTATTAAAAAACAATAATAAAATAAGTAAATAAAATTAATGAAATAATTCAATAAAAATTATTTAATTATTATTGATAAATTCTTTAAAATGATATACATGAAAATTAAGTTAAATCCTATTGGAATTGAATTTGCGACTATAATAAAGAAACAAGCTAAATCTTATGAGAAATAGTTTTTTCATCGAATGAGTTTTATATAAAATTGGATTAAAGCTGTTTTAAAGTCAATATATAAAAAAAAACAAGGTAAATCCTTTTTAAGGACAATGCGACGCCTTTTTGTGACAACCCTGAGCCGTAATCCAGTTTAATTGCTCCCCTTAGGAAAGAGATCACAAAGGCGCACTGTAATAATTTACAAAGCGTATAATAAGGGCTGACATTTATTTCCGGTATGCAAAAAAATAACTAAAACTAAATAGAAACACCACTATAACTCTTGAGCCGATTCGTCGCGCAATCGTAACATTTCCGATTCCAAAAGGGGTTTACATATAAAGCAAACGAAATTTTCTCATGGATTTTTTGAACGTGAAATCCATTTTTTTTCTTCGTTTTCTCACTCTCTCGAGTTGATTATGCATCGTGATAATCGAAGAGGAGAGCTTGAATAATTCATGGAACCGTGAATTTATTGGGCATATATTTATTATATTTTTGGGAAAAAATTTCTCCGCGCGTTAAAAATTATTTATTTCCTTTTTTTCTGTCGATAAGTCTATGTATGGTAATCCAGAACAGTTATATTTCGTTCTTCAAAATTTCATTAATAATACAGATGTTTTTTATTTGGTGTCTCAATAGAGCATATGGTCTTTGGACATGTTTTCAATTAGATTTTAGAAAATACGATCATTTTTGAATACCAAATAAGATTTTTGATATTAGTTTCTAAAAAATAAATTTTGTATTTTAAATTAAAATTATTAAATTATAAGGTTTTAATTTTTTGTAATTAGTTTTTAAGGAAGATATGCTTTCTAATAATGTTTAATATTTCTAATTTAAGTGTATGTAAAATATGGTTTTAAAATTCAACTTTTTGGAGCAGTTCGTGTCTTGTAATTAACTAAGGCGCTGTTTATGTTTTTTTTTTGGTGAGTGTTTCGGGCTTGGAATAATGTAAATATTATTAATGAAATGGAAAGATAAAAAGGGGGACAGGAGGCAGGGCACGGTAAAGCAAACAGACTTACGTACATAGGTGGTGCCTTCGAAGATTCAGAGGAGAAGAAGAAGAAGAGACGGACAAGTTATCCTTGCTTTGCAGACTCCTTTGTGCCACCATCGAGGATCATGGTAGAGCGCACGTGATAAGAAAGACGAGAGGAGAAGAACACAGAGAGCATGTGGCAATTAATGAATGGCTCCGTTGAAATTAATTAAAACAACTTAATTTATGATAAAAGAATAATCTCCTCGGGTTTATCACCTCACACCCACCAGGGCCGCAGACCACATAAATTATGCCATCCGGCTCTCTTATAATTATTAGTTTACGGGTTACCAAAAGCAGAGAAGGAAGGAAAAGAAATGAAAACGAACACAGAATCAGATACGGATTGATAACGGGCCCCGGCGCGTTGGTTTTTATCCTGGGCTTTTATATTCACTCCTCCTTTTTTTACCTTGATCTTCGTTTTCTCCTCTCTTCCACTTCTTCATATTATTCTTGTGGTGCGATTGTGCGCGTGGGGCGTGCGGGTCCAATAAATTTTAAGCTTTAAGTGATTTTTTTCCTCTCTTCATATTTCTCTTTGTCCTCCGCAACTTCAGCAACGCTTTTTTGATACACCTCAGACCAATCTACCATAACTCTCAACTTAATCTCGTTCATCATGTAAATACACACTACATCTCTAATCCTTCATATCTTGAGCAACGCTTTAAGACTTTAATTGTCTGCTTAATTTTAACGATTTCTCGAAAACGCCATATAAAATACGCATATAAAAACGTGTAATTATAATTCGCAATTAATTTTCCGGTGTCACGGTATCAATAACGATCGCTACATATGAATCTTCAGTTTATACAATATATATTCTTGGAACTAAATGCAAATAATATAACTGAAAGGATCTAATCATAAAAAAAAATAATTTTCAATCATTTAATCAAAAGTAATTCTTATAAATTACAGTAATAAGTATAGTTTTACTAATAGATAAAAATAAGTTTATGTAATAATATTATCCAATTATTTCAATTACAATAAAATCAATTCGTTATTATTATTAAAACATAATTAAATTAATTAAATTAATTACAAAATATTTGAGACAAATGATAAAAAATATTACAAAATTTAATGAAACAAGTTTGATAACTCTCACAATTAATTAATTCTTAGAAATTATTACATTTACGTGGTTTCACGTTTATATTTAATATTTTTCAGTATAAATGCAATTTAATTTAAATCTATGAAATTGATTCTTGTAAAAATGTTATAAAAAAAATTGAATCAGAATTGTCTCATAAATCTTAAAGTTATTTTCAATTATTAATTTATTAATATATATTAATTTTTGATTTTTAATAAATCTTTCAATGGTTCATCTATTTAATGGATGCTGCAAATCAATCTTAATTAAATCTGGAGAATTGTGGACAGATTCACATGTAAATTTTGTCGATTTTTCATGGAGGGAATGGAGGTGCTACCAGCCTCCTCCTCTTCCCGCCTTCTATGCTCGTCCCGTTCCGAATCGATTAGCTAATATATAAATTAATTAGCATTTATAATAAACGCGAAATGAATGGGCAAACAATAAATCAATTGACACAGATTGTTGGGCGCGTCGAGAGCGGTGCGGAGGAAGGTTGAAGAAGGAGGAATTGCGCTGCGCACGGCGTGTCAACTCAATCAAAATGCAATTTGTAGTTAATAATCGCGCATCCTTACTTCTAGTGCCCTGCCAAAGGTCAATAATGGTTAAGCACCCACCACGCAACATGTGTTAGTATGTATGTTTTGTGTATATGTATACATAAATGTATGGATGGAGGAGATTTTGCAAAACCTCCGTTTTTCTTCTTTGTCTCCGCTGCTGGTCGCGCGCTGGGTGGACTTGTTTTATGGGTTCTGGGTTTTATGAGAATATTTTCGTGCCGTACGAGAAGAGAGAAAAGATGCGGAGGGTATTCCTGGTATTTGCCAGTCACCGGTTTAAATTTAGGGTAGATTCGTATCGTCCGGTCAGGGGGCTCTTATTCAGTCAAGAGGAATCCTCCTCCTCCAACATCCAAAAAGAGAAAAATAGTTTTATCGAACTGATTTATAGCGTCTCGCACCGAATTTGTTGCTCTCCCCGTCTATAATGGCACACAACGCCATCATCCAAAATGCACGATCAATCCAACACCTTATGACATTAATGTATTCACGTGCATCCATCAATGCCTCTCCATAAATAACGAAACGCCGCGTGTAGATCTGAAGGAATAAATCGAACGGAAGAACGAATGGACGAAAGGGTTGTTGCATGCGGCGAGAAAAACTACGCAACCTACAGGTGACAAATGTCCCATTTCTCATCATCTTCTTAAAACGTCAATCAATTACCTCCTGGATTGGATCACAGCGGATTTGGTGTGAGGAAATTCATCAACATCAGCTTCACTTAATTAACCAAACCATAGGTACCATTAACAACAAACTCATTCAAGAATTTAACAAAAAAAAATCATTAAGTAAATCAATCAAAATACAATAAATTATTAATTAATTAATGATATTATATCAAAAACAATAACATCAATATTTGTAAAAATAATTTTAGTAAAATCAATATATTTTATAAGAAGATTGACAAATTTAAGAAATGCATCAAATTTAAATTGATTGAAAAAAATAATACAATTTTGGTAAAAATGTAATTTTTAAGATTTTCATGAAAATATTTTTATTGAAAATAATATTACCTGTGTATTAAATTCAAAAAAATAACAAAATTAATTAATTATCTAATTATAATTGATTAACAGATTTTTGTAAAACTAATAATAAATTATTAATTAATCCAAACAAATGTAATTTTTAACAAAATTTTATTGAAATCAAACAAATTTTCGAATATAATTTTATTTTTTTTCTGAAAAAATAAATGTATTTAATAGAATTAATTTATATCATCGTTTTATATGAATTCTTTGGAGACATATGGAAATACAGGTGAAAGTTAATTATTAGGTAATTTAAATAATTAACGATTAAATTTCGTTATAAAGTGTATCTTGAATTGTCGGAGCAGATCGTATTTTCTACCTCTCCCTTCGCTTTTATCAATTCCCATCTTTGTTTGGGGGGATTTTCTATGCGCGGCCGCATATTTATATAAATCCACCCAAATAAATAAATAAAAGTGATATTCATATCCTCGATAAATTTGGGTGGGTGAAAGGAATCTCATGATTCTTCTCCCTTTTTCTCTTTTCTATTCGTTTTTTTTTTCAATCGCTTAAGAAGTTAGGTAACTGTGGATGCACACATAAATAAACGCTGCGCTCCCTTTCCTGCATTGTGTCTCTTTTTTCTACCCCAAATCCATCCCTTGAAAGGGAATTCTCGTCCTTGTTTTTCTTAGCCCCGGGTCGTCCTCTTGAGTCATTGATGTCACAGGTTATTGATGACAAGTGCGGGTCAGGTGAGTTTCTCACACCCACTCAGCGTGCGATAAACTATAACGACCTAAAAAAGTCAAAAGAGGGACGACGATGAGAAGAGAAGAACTAAGAAGAAGAAAGAATATATCTATGCACGGAATTATTAGTCATTCCTAAACCGCACAATAAAAGGTGGATCAAGAATGGGAATCCTAAAGATTGAGAAAGAGAAACAGAGAAAGAGATAAAGAAAAAGAGCAGCAGATGCATAATAAATAGAGGAGAGACAACTTTCTAACTGAAATATAATAAAATCCATTAATTTATAACCCACAAAGATCATCATCATCATCCCATATTCTTCTTTTTTTTTACTCATTCTATTTTTTTTTATGTCGTCCTCTATTCTGTTCTCACTAAATATGCTAAAGCGGTTCAATTTCACAAGAAACCGCGTCTCGAGCACCGGTTTCCACAGAAATGTGGCAATTATATATTATCTTATACAGTCGAGCAAAATGACACATATTGTATCCATTTGGATTTTTGCTAATCCGGGATGATATAAGCGTTTTCGCAAATTCTCATCATCTTCTAATTTAGTTTACTTTCTTACCAGGAATCAAATTTGTAAATCAAAATATTTGGAAATTTTAAATTTCTTTCTTAAGAATTGTTCGAATCGATAAAATTGTTAGTTTCAAAGATTCTTATAGGAATTTCTGTTTTATATGCTTAGATATTTTACATGTGCATAATTTGCAAAGATTGTTCGATGTGAATTGCAGATTGGTATGTGCTGCTGCTGTTTCTTGAAGAACATACCGAGAGGATCGTTAATTAGCGATTCATTTTCAAGAGCGAGGGTTTGTTTGTCGCAAAAAGAAATGTGTAAAACAAGCTGTAAATGACTCATTGTTGTGCGAAGGACAAGATTTTTGCGTTGATTGAGATAAGGCGTGAAGGAATCCTGGAGGCTTTGTGAGAGAGTGCGGCGCGCGAAGATGGAAAGCACTTGGATCAGCAAACGAGTAAGGCACGATAAGAACAAGACTAAGAAGAAGAAGAAGGGCTTTTGGCTAATTTCCCTTTTGTTGTTTGGTTCTTGCCGTCCAGAATAACAATCCAGAAAGAGAATAGCTCAGGTGTTCGTTAAGACATACCGAACGTAGAAGAAAGAAACGACGAATTCGCTGACACAATAACACATATTTTCCGCACGGATTCCTGATTGATCCTTCTTTTTGTGTGTGCGCGAATCTCCAGTGCGGTTTGTTCTTTTTTTGGCGAGGTGAGGTGGTCAGGCTTATTATTTGCTTCAAGTCGAAGAAGAAGAGAAGAGAAGAGCTAGGTGGTATTGCCGTTCTTGTGGCTCCTTTTCGAGCGAACGGAATGTTGTCCTGAAAAATTCGTGCGACACCGAAAACCTGCCTCAATTTAATCTGGATGATTTATCATTTCGTTCTTTGCTTTTTTCGCTCGGCGAGAATGAGAAAATAAAATAGAAGAAGAAAAAAGGAGAATTGGTGTATCTTGCATTCTCGGTAGTGATTAAAGGAATGGGTCCACATAGATTTTTAAAGAGTTTCTTGCGGCAGAAGCAGAAGATCCGCGTTTATGTTTTGGTCGTTTTTCGGTTTCGGTTTCTGCGGGTCAAGCGCGGAGGTCAACTGCGATTTGCATATAGTGTAAAAATGATCGGCCGAAGTGTATATAAGGTTAATATTTAATGTTATCGGATATAAATAGCGCGCGAGCGAGGATGTTCCGAGGAATGGAAGATTGTGGGTGTCAGGTGTGCTCCATGCACAACTAAGGTCATAGACCCGCTAAGTGCACGCACGGTAATGTCCATGCGGAAAACCGAGAGAAGAGGAGGAGGATGAGACGAGACACGGGAGACGTGGAGAGGAGAGGAGATCGACCTAACTGGCACAGGTGGAATCGTGGACCTTCATTATTAATAACAATATGCACTCAATCTTCCTTCCCAGCAGAGATCTTCTCTCTGGAGAAGAAGACCCGACGATGGGAGTGGGAGGAGAAGGAGGAGGAAGATGAACCATCCGCATTCCGAAAACGGACTATAATTACTATCAGCTTGACACACTAACTAAAACAAATGGCATTTCCAACCGCAAAGCTTAAACCCTTCTTTTATATACATATATTTATTTATTTATTTTTCATCAATTAAAATCTAAACATTCCCATTGATTGAATTACAGAAACAAACGAAAACAAAAACAACAACAATAAAAAAAAAAGATGAGCACACACTTACACGGCTCGGACAAGAGTGTAAAGAGAAAGAGATCCGGCCGCAATCTGATCGTGAGTTATGAACGTTGATTTTGTAAACATCCACGCAAAGGTCAACACATTTGGCCTAAAACACTCACTTTGTATCTGCTCTTCGTTTCTTCTCTTCCTCCTCCTCTTCATCTTCCAATGATCATCATCAGCATCATCCTCGGCTTTTTATTGAGAGTAATTTATTTGAAACAGCGAAATCGAATTAGGCTCGTTATTAATTGATATTCCATTCTTGTCCTTTTTTCTTCTTCTTCTTCTTCTTCTTCCTTTTTAATCCTCTGTCTCCATACGCTCTTCTTCGTTCGGTTGGAATGGGAAATATGTCGTTTTTGGATTTTATGGACGGGGCCCCTCGCGGAGCCGATAAGCGCACTCTTGCATAGTTGAAGAGACAGCATCTCTCATAGTGTTAGTGTTAGTCTCTCTCTGTGTCTGTGTGTATGTACACTATATAGTGTAGTAAGGTATGGTGGCACTAAAACCACTAACGGTTCGTTACTTCGGAAATCGAGCCTCGGCGTTGTCATATATACTACTGTCTTACAAACGACTATTTATTGTTCGAATGATATACCACAAAGATTACGATTTTCTCCAAATAAAATATACACCTAGTCTGCGTCTACCGGCTCTGCATTTTATTACATCGACTCCTTTCTTCTATTCCCCGTTGCTCATTGAAATTACTGAACCTATTACAAAACGACAACATCAGAAAAAACCAAAAATAATAATCATTCATAAATTATTACGAACCATTGATTCCTACCAACCATTAGGTAACTTTGTATTAGGTATCAAATTTTATCTAATTTTTTTTAAATAAATTTTTCTATTAATCATCATATTATATCTTTGCAATAAACTAATAAACAAATTCTATTTCCTTCAATAGTTTCCAATGATTATATTAAATTGTCAAAGAATTTTCATGAAATTAAAAAATAGCATTTGAAAATGAAATTTGTTTGTTAGTGATAAAAACTTTGTATATACATAGCTTGTGTGGCCTGAAATGTATAATGTTTAGTGTGTAATAATACATAGAACCATTATCGCAAATAATACAGCCCGCTATATGTATTTATAGCTTTTTGCGTAATTTATAGGCATTTTCGGGTTGAGAAACCGCAGTCTGCTCGGCAGTTTCCTCATGCGATTTCGGGAAAGCTGAAAGTTGCTCAATTCCGTAATGAAGCGTTCCATTGTTTCTGCACTTGGTCGTTTTTGTTGTTATAGCTGCCGCCACTGCTGCTGCTGTTGTTGTTCGGCATTATTTATGCTCGTTGGACATTTAAGTTTAATTAGATAATATCTAACAATAAGTGTATGTTTAATAACAGGCTATAAAGCACACCAGTATTACACCAACTAACTGTACACTTGCAGCATAAACACATACACACACAAGACTTGTTGCGAAACCTTCTTCATCTTGTTGTTGTTGTTGCTGATGCTCCCGACGCGTTGTTCTCTCTTTGTTCGCGTGTTTTCCACCGGATTTTTTCCCCTAAATAAATTCTTTTATTGGTCGTGCCACGACAATGTAACAATTATTATTATCATCATTATTGTCTCGTCCTCGAAGCCGTCCGTCTTTAGTGGTTACCGTATATGCTGCGCCGGTGGATCTTTTTGCCTATTCCGCAAGCTCTGCTCATTTTTTCTTGTCTTCCTTCGTAACGGGGCACCATTAAATCGCCAATAAAACCGGAGAACGCATAGAATTTAATCACTCGTTCTTGGACGAGGAGACCAGAAGACCGGAGATGGATGGACGGACAGACGGATGGAAAGAAAGAGAGAGAGACGAGAATGAGAAGGATTCCGCATGGGCAATTTGTAAAAATCACGGCGCGCGCTCAGACGTACACTCACACAAACTTATACGCGCGCGATCTCCACCTGCGGAATCCTCATCGCCAATTCGTTTTCTTCTTATTTTCCTGTTTCCTTTGAAACCCCTCGGTTCTTTCCTCGCTCTCTCTAGGAAAATTGTGGGTGTTCCTGTGGGTGGCCTCTTTACATCCACGAAACTCATTAACTGTTTACACATACATTCGTAGAGTCTCAGTGCAACTTCTCTCTGCTCTTACTCTTTCTCGTTCGCTATGAGAGGTGCACAAGGAAAGATGCGATAGGAGACAAAAACGTGGAATGGGTGGAAACTAGTGAGAGAATATTGTTTGTAATTAAAACTGTGATTGATGAATCGCTTTCTTCCTCTTATAACTTTTCGTGTGCGGACGACTCTTAATTCATTTTGACCTTATTACGCGATGAGGAAAGAAACACCTTTCAATCATTCTTTCAACGAGTCACGCGAATTTGCTTACAAACATTTCAATTTTTTATGTAAATTTACATAAATCTAATATAAAAATATCAAATTTTAAAATTAGAATTAATATTTTCGAAATCTTTAATTTTCTTCAATACATCCATACAATAGACACGATTAAAGAAAATCACCTATTGTTACGTATGCAATAAATATTGATAGATATGTAATTATATAATTAATTTGTAATGTTTGAAATAGTAATGGAATGAAGATGTTTAATTTTAGAATTCTGAAAATTATTATGGTGGTGAGGTCGGTTCTCAATTAAATTAGCGATTTCTTGGTAAATCTTAATTGGTGCGCGATGCAAACGGCCGCAATAAAATGGAAGGAGTCGTCCTCCCGCTGATCTCGACGTCTTCGCGCCTGACCAGAAATTGGTTTAACGTGATAATTTACATCTTTGAACGTTCTTCGTTTCTATTTCATTTATTTCTTATCCTTTTCTTCTTCTTCTTCTTTCCGAATGCATTTTGATGATGAGAATCATAATTACGAGCGTTTTATTGCGTGCGAATTTACGGCGGACGCGTTTTTCAGGAATTTATCCTCTCGTTAATCCTCTCGCAGCAAGACTATAATAGGCAATATCTAATATGCGATTGGAGCTCTGCAATAATAATAATAATCATCGTCATAATCATCGTCGTCGTCGTGGTTCTCATCTCTTTCTCACGCGCACGCACACTTCTTTGGTTGAGTTGAGTATAGGGAGGAGGATGAAGGAGGAGAACATTCGCGGACGGGAGATAATAAACAATGGGGGCGCGATAAGTAATTCATGACCGCACTTCAATAAATGGTTCGGCATTCTTCATCTCTCTGCTCTTTTTGCCTTTGGTGAGATGCGCGTGCATGATTCATGTACTCCACATGGACAAGAAGTTGGGCTCGAAGAGGACTGCTCTTCTCGCTTCCCTCTGCAACCGTAGCCATGCGTTTGCACGAGCCGGATTCCGGCTTAATCCCATTCCTATTCCAATCCTAGCAGAGCTATAACAAGCAGATATAAATATCGATGAATTGCATCGAACAATTCGCACTCTTCTCGTGCTAAAGCCAAGCTGACGACGTATACAACACACACACGTTGCAGCCAGCGCACAGAATCTCTGCAGATCTTTGAAAGGGACTATCAAACACTCACGAATTACACAATGCGACGGTAATGACCAGAGAACTACGTTTTGTAAACGCAAAATCGATCGCAAACAAGGATAAAAAGGACGAGAACGACGAAAGCTCTCCTCCAACAATCTGCTGGCCATATCTCACCTCCTACCGTCCCTCTTCCTCCCGCTCGAACAGATTTATTCCTCAGTGACACATGCTCGTGTTCCGATCATAACAATTGATAAACTAGTGTTAGCTATAATGTACGCTCTCCATTCGATCACATTCCGCTGATAATATTCATAAAACGTGCTTTATCATTCCCACATTTCTACAACACCAACCATTCCATCCCCAACCCACGACCAGACAAACAGCAACTGCAACAATAAAAAAAAAAAATCAATACAAACACATGGAAAAGAGCATCATAAATCAATCAAAATTTTCAGATCCATTCATATTCCCAGAAACAAACATGCTGGAAAATTAAGCAATTAAATCGTGATCTAATATTTTCGAAATGGAGAGATGTAAAAAAACCCAAGGCAATGATGTCTGACGAATTAATTATGAGCAATCCACACTTCACGCTTTTAAGAGGATTTCGAATGTGCGGCGATAACAGCGAACCTATTATTAATGAAAGCCAAAAGCGTTAATTAAAACGGAATAAAATAAAACGATTTTGCAGGTGCGACATGCTCTTAACAAAGAGTCGTTAAATGACTGCTGCTGAACGTAATTTCTACTTTATTATTTGTATATATTAACGTGAAATAACAAATAATCAATTGTTGGAATTGAAACGATGATTCATACGTGATGGTGGACGCAAGAACATAAAACATGGCTATTTTTCAATATAAACCTGTTTACTAATTATTCGGTAGACAAGTTATTAGCAATAAAAATTGGAGCATATTTGGGAACTCTAAGGCCGGTAGACGACGAACCCGAATAAAAGTAGTTAATTGAAATTGAATTAATATAATTCAATGTAAATGAAATTAAAATAAATGCATCGAAGATGTCAATGAATGCGTGAGATGTGGGTCAGAGATAACGTATGAATGGAAGAAAGATTAAAGGAAAAAAAGGGCCCGAATATCAATTTGTACGCGGTAAAAGTGTGTTAATGCGCGTGGAATCGTCGGTCCGGGGCAAAAGGGCCCCCGCTTCACGGCCCATTATGTAAATGTAATGCAGCGAGCATCGCGTGCGCTTCAAGAACTGTACCACATTCAACCGCATCAACGGCAAGAAAATTATTCTGATGGTCCTCTTAGCCGGAATCTCTGCGTATTATTATGATTTTTCTCTCTTTACGCTTATCTTTTGCTCTTCAAGTTTAACAATTCACCCAATAAATTCATACGAGACCAACGGTAAAACTCGTTCTCGGAGGCGCGCGAACCTGAAGACCAAAAAAGAGCAAGCAGGGCATCGGTTTTGCTTCTCTCGTTTTCTTCTTCACAATTTACTTGTTTCGTCTTTTTTTTTCACTGAATTCATTTACCAGAAGTGATGAGGCCCAGCTCCAGATATATCGCGGATGCGACGCGAAATTCGGTCAAATGAAATTGATTCCACCAACCGCTCCTCTGTCCTCGATAATAATTCTCGCTCTTAAATTTAAAGCAGAAGACAACCGACGAAAAACGCCAACAAAAAAAAATAAAACAACTACAAAAAAAGAAATAAACAAAACACCATTGTCTTCGCTCCAATTCTTCCTCGACCGTGCAGAAAATTCAACAGTAATATTTCAGTAATTGTAACTTAAACAGAATAAAATATAATTTACCTATAATAAATTCTACTATAACTTACGTTTATTGTTGTAGATTACATAATATTATTTATTTGCTTAATACAAACAATTATTTCTATTTTATCAATCTAATAAAATTCCTAAATAAAATATATGTAAAAATTGTAAATTTACTAAATTTTACAAAATTCATACAATAATATAAATATTTTTTTTAAAGTTTACTAAATATTTTTTTAAAAATAATGTAATATGCCCAAACTTAAGAATTTTAATAAAATTGAATACTATTTTAATTGAAACTAAAATACTAAATAATTGAAAAGTTACAAAAAGTTATAATTTTTGTATAGGTTTGTCGCTTATGCGGCCTTAAAGTCTCCAAACTTATATACAGTTATTTTTTATAACATTGCGATTATAATGAATCAAAAATGATATCTTGTTTGAAAAATATATTTATATTTTCAAAAATTAATTATTTAGCTCTTGCATTTTGCTCGAATTTCAGAAGATTCAATAAATTATTTCATTACTTGGGACGTTTTAATAATAGTGCGAAAATTGGTTTAATTAAATTTAATTAATAACTTTTTAATGCTTGCATATTAAGTTAATTGGATCATATTAGGTCAATATTAAATGGGTTGCACAATTACTATTATTAATGGTGTTATTTAAAAATTCCGACTAATTGTTGTATGTTTATATAAGAATTGTGTTTAATAATTAATGATTAAAATAATTATGTAATATTTATTAAATGTGTAATTAATATTTTTATAAAATGCTTCGATTATTGAACTAAAAAACGTATACGTATAAATCGATGACTTCAGTAGAAATGAATTAAATTCAATTATTGTGCAATTAAGTTTGCAATCAGGTAGTTAAGAAATACTGGGAATAATTGGGATACGTAAAGTCATTCAGTTCGCTCGGTCTGACCTAGCATTGAAATTCGCTCGCATCCAGATCAATTATCTTAAAGTGAGCTAAACGTTAGGCAAATTGCGACTTGCGAAAGTGCAATTGCGATTCGAAGCAGATCCGATTATTAACGGCAATTAAATGTCCGTTGACAAACTTGTTGTTTTCGTTTTAGCTCCTTTTTTTTCTGTTCGTTCTTATTTCCTTCGCTTCCTCCACGACGCGTTTATAAATTGTGACACATCGGTGTGATTGAACGGAATGTCCCAGTTATGCAAATTACAAAAGTTTCACTTTTTCACTCTTTCTCTCTCTCGATTTGCTTCAATATGCGTGTCTTTTTCTTTCTGCATGCAAAACGAAAAATTGCAGAATTCGTTTATCGGTTAAGGTTCGCGCTCGTTTCACAAATATATCGCGGCTGCATTGGGAAAACGAGGTAAGAATTTTCCTCCTCGGTTCACGCTTTACGTCGCGGTTGAAGCGTTTCCAATCAATTATCGCCCTCAACGGGATTCGAGCCGTTTGTTTCTTCTCGTCTTTGTCGTTTGTTGTCATCGTCGTTGTTGTTGTTTTTTGGCGTGGGCGATGCTCGTATTCATATTACAAGTCCGAGATGTGATCTAATTGCCGTGCGACACGCTCGACATCGGCTCGAGGCGCTACCGCCGCGGCACTCATTCATTCCGATATGCAATGCAATCAATTAAATTTAAACCCACATCCATAAACATCTTGTTCGCACTCCGCGTCCGGTTCTCGGATACATTTCGTTACGTAACACCCTCGGCCTAGGCGAACGCAACAACGCAAACACGTACGCCTCTAATCTGGATTTATTACCTGGAATGCGCGAATTCCTGAAATTCGCATTTATCACTTCGCATTCATTCTTGTTATTATTAATTCATTTACGTATATGCGTTGAATCATCCGGTTTTCTTCTGAACCATTCCTTCTTCCTGTTATCTAATAACAATGTTATAACAATTCTTAGAGCTAATCGATTAGTTTAGAGAATATCAATTAGATAATATTTTTTTAAATGAATTTATTATGATTTATTTATTTATAAAAAGTCACGTCACATAAAGTCAATTTTATAATATCCATTATCATATATTTAATTATTTTATTATCACGTTCAATTACTTTATTATCAATTTTTCTTATAGTTAGTTATACACACGTAATAATAAAATGTTGTAATATCAGAAAGTAATTAAAATTATCACGTTATGAAACGTCAAAATAACGTTAATCTATTAATTCGTATTTTTATTATATAAAACATATTATCATATATTTTTAATTAATATTGACATTTTATAAAATGTGAATTTGTTAATAAATAAATAATTCCAAAGTTATGCAAGATTTTTAAGTCATCATATTTAGGGTTTGTCGTCTGTACCGCCTTAAAGTCTCAAAAAATTTGAAATAATTTCATAAATAATGACAAGAAGTTTTTTATATTTTTTTTTATAATAATTCATTTATTTATAATTAAATAAATATTTTTAAAGATAGATTTGGGTGAAAATAGATTTGTGTTGTTTGAACAATTTTTTATTCAATAATAAAACAATTTTTTATTCAAATAATTGTTTATTTTTAATATAATTTATGATTATTTATAAATGATACTTTGTAAAACGATTTATAATTTTATTTTGACATTACGTTGCCGATTTGTAACAATTTTCATATATTTTGAAATTTGCTCAAAATATATAGGAATAAAATATATATAATTTTCAAATTTAGTTATTAAAATTTACTTAATATTTGAATTGTATGTTTTTTAATTTAATGATTCGATTAAATTAAAAAGTAAATAATAAATTAACTGTATTTAATGAATAAATATTGCATTCAATGATCAATTCTTAATGAATTACCATTAAGTCCAGAATTACACATTTTTTAATATAAACTGAAACATAATACTGTGTCGTATGAAGTAAATATTTTTTTTATGAAACGATCGTTTTACGTTATAATTTACATGGGATAATATGGGTGTTTATTCAATTACTATTGTCTCTGTGCAAAATGATCGTAATAAATAGCTGCAGCTGAGCTCCTGAATACATTTAGTGTAGCTCTGCTGCCAACTCATCTTAGATAAGAAGTAGGTAGCTTGGCGGCAGCTGCAGCAAGCAACCGCTTAAAATATTTACGATCAAATTAATGTTCATTTTTGCTACCGCAAACCAAACCGAAAAGGGCACCAGTTATTGTACAAACCAGCATAAACCATGTCGCAGATGCATCCATTTTGATTGTTTATTTTTTTAAGTAAATCTTGGTTTAATTAATTAGAAAGAAGCAATTAAGACAAATCGGTTGAATTTTTTTTAGTTGTGTGCGCGTTTCGAGGAGAGCGAGAGTGATTGATTCATTCGATCGGATCGAAACCGATTTATCAGTTTATTTATTAAATTGGCTTAATTAGGTGCCTTGTAATGTGAATTAATTACCGTCTATTGCGTGCGTGTGTCTGTCTGTATTTGTGTGTGTGTGTGTGTCTGCTCGAAGAGAGGAGAGAACAGAAACCGGTGTCGGTTGTAAAGGCGCACATAGACACTAACTGCTTGTACTTTTCACACCTCGAGCCACATCCAAACACACTCATGTTGCATATGAATAGAGGAGAGTCGCACACACACATAACACGTACCATTTCAATTCCTTATTACTATTATTATTAATGATTGGATATGATTTTCGATAATTAGTCGGGCCTCGTTAGGCGCCTCCAAGCAATTAAATTACATACACACGTGCGCCCGCGCGAGGCTTAATTAAACGCACAATTAACCAATTACGAAACCGGAAAATGGCCAACAAAAGGGAAGAAATTAATTAAACGAAATTTCATCGCAGCAGTTTCGATCAGTTATTACACTATTTGTCTTATTATAATGTAAAGAATGATACAAAGTACAATTTTGCTACTAACTAGCAATTTCTATTGATATAGGAAATTAATATTTATTAATTAACTTGAAATAAAAGATATTCTTTTGTAATTATTTTTTGCAATTCGATACTAAATATTATATTATAATTTTATATATTACTTAAGAAAAAATATTTCAAAATTTAATTATCAAATAATTATATGTAAAATTTTTTTTTTAAATTTTTGTAAGCTTTGCATATTTATTTTTGTTAATTTTATATAAGAAAATAATTTTATAAGAAAAACGTAATACACAAAAATATGAAATTTGAAAGAACAAAGAAAGTAGCAGTAAAAAAATGATTTAACAAATAAAATTAATAATTTCTTAAATTTGTTTGTTCAATATATGGTTTTATTTTAAAAATGAACATAAATAACAAAAAAATATAAAGAAAAATTCGAAAAGAAATTACCTAAAATTCAAATAATTGAGTAAATTGGATGGGATCTGATTTCCTTTTTAATTCTTCGAAATAAGTTTAATTCAAAGTTATGTGATCGCGTTAAGATCGGAGCGTTTTTCTAGTGATCCGTGGAAATTGGTGGAAAGAAACAAACAAACATAAAAAAAATGTAGAAGACAATGGAATACCGTAGGGTTCTTCGGAAATCGTCAGTATTCAGGAGCTCGTTATTACGTTGAAATCTGTAAGTCAAACTGTGGGGTGGAGGCGTAATTTACGACCCCCCTTCGCCGGAAAACGACCAAAAAAAAAAATATATATATTTAAGCGAAAGAAAGGGACTGGGCGGAAAAAACAGAAGTTTTGTGGTTTTGTACAAGGGCGGAATTTATGGGGCCCATATATTTATCCTTTTTCTCTTGTCGCACTGCACTTTTCTTCTCGCCCTGCTTTTTTTTTTCTTCTTTCTATTTCGACCTTTTTTTCTTCTCTTCTCAATAAGATAGCAATTGGTGATAAAGTTGTTAGATCTAATATAGTTATGCGGAGTAGAAAGGATTCCTCGGTGGTTCTTCCCTTCGGAATCCTTCCGTGGAGGCTTTTGTGGTTGAAAAATGGGGCCGAACGGTCGCGTCTAAATAAAGATACAATTACGGTGCTTTATCATTTCAGAATATAAAATAGAAATCATTAATCCCCTTCGCGAGCTTTCAGAGCGCGAGCTTAAATAAATAAAGTCGAGATAGGATCGGATCGAGGCGGCCCAAGGAACAACAAGAAGAAGAAGATGAAGAGGAGGAGGGAATGTGACCCATCAAATGCATATGTGCGCGCGCGAGGCGACGACGAATATCTCCTCTCTCGAGGACTACAACCACCTCTTCTATTCCTTCTCGTAGTCCTCCTCTTCGTAGTGCTTTTTTCCTCATCTCGGGATTTCTTCTTCATCCTCTCTGTTATTGCTTTTTTTTCTCTCCACTCACAGTTGTTTTGTTTTCGTTTGTGATCTTGTGATCCATCCATGTTAACTCTATCTCTTCCTTCGGCCCGGCTAACGGCCGGACGTCCCGCTGGGTTTCTCTCTGGTCGGGCTGCATATGCACACCCAACGCACACGTACACACACATATGATATGTGTGTGCGTTTGTATTAGAGGTCCATGGGAAAACTGCTCCTCCCTTCTAATGCCTCCTCTAATCATCGGGGATTAACGTTTTATGGGTCTCATCGATTATCCTCGATATCACGACGAAATGACGGATCGCTGCGTTAATATCGCATTATTTGTGTCGCCCGACCTGTCGACGGATAAATCACAATCACGCATTCAACGTCTTTCCACTTCACCTCATTCCACATGCCGTCATTCCATCTCTTTTCCACTCTGCCAGACGCATTTGTGCGTGTCTGCGTGTGTCCATGTGTATGTTGACACCAGACAAAGGACCGATTTCACAACGACAACGACAACATCAACAACAGTTTTTTTTATATTCACGCACCTACAATTCACACCAAACCGTTTGACTTCAACAGAATCGACAGCATGAAAACCTATACATTTTTAGATACACATTGAAAAAGACCGATTAGCCATTGTAAATATGAATTTTCTATTTCGCAAATAAAAATTTAAAAAATAATATAATTTATCTACAAAGAAGTTGTAAATTTACTTAATTAATATTCATATCTTTATAATAATTTTACTAAATATTTTGTGGAAAAATTGTGAAAAATATATTTTTAAATCAATGAATAATTTATTTAAATTCATAGAATTTAATATATTGTTTGCACAAGTAAATTAACAATAAAAATTAAACAAAAGATAATTTGTATATAAATAAAACAACATAATGTTCTATAAGACATTGAATAAGATTTAATAAAAAATGTTAACTAATGTAAATTTGTTTTTTGTTTTCCAATTGGTAAATGTGAGATCCTTGAGAGGATTATGGTTTTGAAATCAATAAATTATCGAATTAAAAATATCGACAATGATTCCTGGAGGCCGATCTCAATGTGGTCAAAAATACAGACAAATTTGATTTATCTAGTAGAATCTTTTATATTTTTTATTATTTTTTAAGTCTCAAGGTCTTAGAGCTTTTGGAAAACGGGAATACGATATTATTAATGTGTTATTCTGCAAACGGCGGCGAATGCTGAATCGAACCACCGAAATATAAATCAAGCTGATGCGGTAATTAATTCTGAGAGGATTTTCTGAACCACAACCAGATTATTTTCCCCTCTATTTATTGGTATTTAGTACTTCTTTCTCGTTGATTTCTTTAGAACGTTTCGTTTTGTTGTCATCTGAACTGTCCACGCTCTGTCACTGTCAGTGAGAGAGGTAATTGAGGAGCATATTGTGACCGCCGTCGCAGCTTCCACTTACTCCTCTTCTGCTCCTTTTCAGAATCCCGAAAGCATTTACCACGCTCTCCTCTTCCCTCGTTATACTTCTTTCAAGAGTCGAGAATCATCTGCGCATTCGAAGTCGTCCTTCCTTTGCACAGATAACAATGCGCTAATGATAATGGAAAATGTGTTTCGAAATCGTCGATTGTTGCTCGCTTTGCATTACAAATCACGCGTTTTCCTCTGAGACGGGAATAAATTAGTTAAAGCCTCGATGGCACAATGGGATTAGCATCTCTACTTTCCGACTCCCAACTCGAGTGGCTTACCACGATTGCCGTGATTCGGGGCTTAAGGTTGTAGGTAGCATCGGTCTAATTAGAGGAGTCCGAGCTTTCCTTGTTGCTGCTTATGCCGTTGTTGTTGTTGTTTGTTCATCTCCACCGATGATGGACGGATTGAATGGAGAATGAAGAATCCGAGCTGGGAAGACGATAATGATTGCGATTTGACCGCGAGCGAAACCCGCTTCATCTCGTCTCTTCAACCTCGCATCTCTTCATTCCTCACCACTCTTCTCTTCTTCAACCCAGGTGAACGATTTATGGCGATGGCAATTGGTTTAGGAAACGGTGCCCGTGGGCCGGCAGCGGATTATGTCGCAGCTACCGGGTTGTAAATCATCCCGGGACTCCCAAAGAGATGGAGCTGCTACAGGCGGACAGCATCCATTTGACCAGAGTACATCCCATAATTACACGACAATTGTTAGTCCGTCCCCCTTTTTTCTTGTCTCTTCTGCTATTTCGCCATGGTAACCGGGGGAACCATGGAATGGGTGTTGTTGTGGTTGACCCTTGCCAACTACATCGACACCCCAACAAAAAAAAAAAGGAAACACACACATTTATATATCGGTCAAGTAAATTTATGGCCTTGCTCAATGAGATAGTGATCAGTGATAGCAGCAGTTTTGTCTCTTTTGTTGGATCAAATCTGTGGTGGCGAAAACGATAATGTTCATTGCTTTAGCACCAAAAGATATTCACTTAACATCTGTACAACGTTTTTCAAATCTACAGGATCTAACGTCGACGCGCTTTGTACCATAATTTTCATAGAATATCCAGTCAACTTTTTTTGTATCTATTGACTACAATTCGACCATTGACTACAATCCAATCATTTAATAAAAATCTAAAATTTCAGTTAAAAATTTGAACAAGTCTAACAAAATTCAGATAATTTAATGAATCTAAATTTAACTGAAATTTATACAATATTACAAATCAATAATTACTTCAACACAAAATAATATGATTAATTAATGAAATTTAAAAAAATAGATAATTAAATAAAAATTGAAAAATTTAAATTCCTTTTATTTTGAAAAAAAAAAACATAAGATTTTGCAATAGTCTAATAGTGTCACAATTAAGTAAACTTGATTGATTCAGGTTCACAAGGAATTCTTGGAATACCAAAAAAACAGAAATCTAGTTTCTAAAAACCCAAATACCTTAATTAATTTAGCTTATAAATCTTAAATTCTTATACCTCTTTGACAAATCGATACAAAATTTATTTATTTGTATTTATTTTTTAAATTGTTTTCATGCATAAATGATGGTTTAACTATTTGTTGGATAAAATATTATTCAATGCATTTACAATTGTAGGAAAACATATTAAAACTGTATTAATTGTAGTAAAGAAAATTAATTATTAAAATTGTTGTAATTTTTAGGTAAATCCCATTATGTAAAAACTATGTTATTGTCGTAAGAGTATAGGAATGTTTGTACGATTGGGAGACGCCGTTTGCACAGGGCATTCATCGTGCTCATCTTAATTATTTAGTTGGTAATTTGTTTACGCCCGCGCTCCTTTCTTCATTCCGAATGCCCTATTTGCTTTGGCAATTAGAATCGTCCTATTTGGATTACTAAAGAAGATATCATCGTTCCATCATAGGTGTTAATAATGTAAATGTGATAATTGAAGCCGGAATGTTTTTGTTTCTGTGGACCACGAAATGACTCAACCATAAAAGATGTGCGTTTTAGGGAGATGGAATTATGAGAGATCCAATCTGATGTTCGTGTAATTTATTAGAATTATTGGGGATATTTATGTTGGATTTTTGTCGTTCCATTCGAAGAGGACAACACAGTCAGGAACTTCCTTTTTTTTAATATTTATTGGCGTTTTGGAAACAGGGGTATATGTTTTATATGTGTGTACAAGTTGGGTTCAGCGGTGGTGGTTTCTTCATCTCTCTTACTCTGAGTATCATATGGTATGTGTCGAAGAGAAAAAGGAGGAAGATTTAAGATGGGCCCTAGTTTATGGTGTGGCCCGTTTCCATATAATATCGGTTCACCTGTTGTACGCCTTTTGAATGTGTGTGCACGTATATATGTTTGGGTATATATGTGTGTGTGTATGCGCGCTGGACATAAAAAGAAGTAAAATAAAGGAGACGGAGGAGAAGTGGAGGAGAGCCGGAGAAACCACCCATATTTATGGCGGTATAACATATCAGCCAGAACGGTAATATAATTCTTTCAGTATTATCCACCATAATCACATTAAACTCTACCTTTTATTTATTTATTTATTTATCTCTTTTCCTTCAGCCTATTCCCCTTTCAGTTTCTTCCCTCGATGTTGCTGCTGCTGCAGGTCGCGAGTTATTCATAATCTTTATTATGGGGCCACCTATATTACTACTACACTAGATCATACTTTTTTCCTCCATGCTTTTTGCCTTAATGGCACGGCTACCTTTCCTCTTCCACACCTCTTCTCATCTCTACCTGTTCCACAAAAAATACTTTTAAACCTAAATTAAAATTCGGACATAATTTCCATGCGAACCGGAGGAGCGCACACAATAACACTCATTCATATTTTACTGCAGAACCAAAACATTTTCGGACCCACCGCCAGAAGATCTTCACCTCTCTCTCTCTCATATATTTATTTATCCCCCCGCGCATCTCCATATCATTATTTCCATTTCATTTCCATACCCAAAGCGTTCTCACACGATTCCCAACAATAGCAGCGGACATTCATATTCGTAAACGGAATGATTTAGCTTTTATTCACTTCCATTCTTCAAAATCAATATACAAACAGCAATAATTTACACACAAAAATTAATCCGTTACATTCTAATAGCGTAAACTACAATACTTAAGCAGCAAAACCTAATAACTTCAGTACTAGTTTCTGTTGCATAATGCACTTCGACAGATTTACTTAAACTATAAATTTTCTTCACTATAATAGCAAGAAATGTATTATTTTGAAATTGAAATTCTTATAGTCAAATAAATTTATTAAACCAAAATTACTTCAAAATTAATAGATTATTAGCACAAAAAATATTATTCAATCCGTTATATTCTAATAACTTCAGTACTAGTTTCTGTTGCATAATGCACTTCGATAGATTTACTTAAACTATAAATTTACTTCACTATAATAGCAAGATATTTACTATTTTAAAATTGAAATTCTTATTGTCAATTAAATTTATTAAACCAAAATTACTTCACAATTAATAAATTTTTCATATTTAAAAGTAAAATTTATTTAAATTGAATTATTGTAATTTCAAAATTTTCTTTTAGATTTATGTTTTGAAATTTAACATTTCAGATATCTAAAATTAATCAAAATTTATTTTATATTTTGAAAATAATGAAAATTTTTCTATTATCTAGTAAAAATTTTAAATTAAAAAAAAATTATTTATAAATTAAAATTGTTGTGTATTTTCAATATATCAAAGTTAAATCTATGGATTTGAATTGTAAAAGCTATGGAAATATTCAATTGCATGAAATTAGGTGTCTGTATTTTATTGGTGCCGTATTGTATTTATTGCGCTGAGGATTATGTTGTAGTTTGTTTGCGGATGACAAAATGTGCGAATCCCGACGCACAATCGGAATCGAAATAAATCGGCAGTCTTCTCGCATAATTCGCGGCTGGAGGCAGCAGAGCGAGAAGAGATGAAGCGGAGAAGGAAGAAGAAGTAGTGGCGGAGGAGGATGAGGAGGAAGCCGCGAAGTCTGGACAATAAATACGAATCCCAATAGATCGATACAAGCTACAAAACTACAATCCTGAAACAACGACCGCTCTTGTTCGTATATAATACCTTCCTCGTACAATTGTTTATTGCAATTGATTCGGTACAAATTTTTTGAAAAATTGCTCTCTCACTTTCCTTAACTTATTTCATACATTTGCAACTACATAATAGTCCTGTACTAAATTAAGAAAGTTGTAATAACTAAACTCAATTTTATAATCATTACTTTAAAGTATGTTTTATTCATTTTATATTGATTTAATTTGTAATAATTTTAGGATTTCAATAATTTCAATAGTCTTTAACGAAAATTTATTATGGCATTAGAATATTAAACTACTGATTTCTCTAAAAATTAATTTTTTACTTTGATATCTTTGATTAATTGTGCAAAATTTATTATGATTTTTTTTGTTAAATTTAATCTATAAATTTTAATATAAATATTTTTTGAGAAAACTAACATTCTTCAATTCTTTGTCTTTATTATTTTATTTTCTGTAATAAAGCCCATAGGTGGTCTTGGGAAACAGAAACATTCTGTGGTTTCCAGGGAGATTTTGAAAATAAAAGAAGAGCGAGGATGGGAAAGAGAAGACGATTATTATTGCTGCAGTTAGAGAAATGCTTTGATGACATTTAATACGCGTCGCCGATGTTTATGGGAGTCTCGAAAATTTTACCAATTCCTCCTCTGCTTTATTATCCTGTATTTATTTTGTTTTTGTCCTCGCGCGACGCACATGTATATTAACTATTTCTCCTCTCTCTGTACGCACACGTGGAATTCGAACAATGCCGGGATATTATTTTTAAAATATAACGTTTTGTCTAAGGATGCTGCGACGAGTTGCAGCTGTATACTGAGAGAGAAAGAAGCAGAGATTGTTTAATGTGAAGAGGGTGAGAGAGGAAGAGAGAAGGTTGGGTATTTATAGTACGACTACAAAGTATTTTAAGTATGCGATAAAATTTAATTAAATTAATATGGTTTTTGGTCCAGTAAAGTTAAGAAACCAGTCTTCTCGGGGCGCACCGCTGCGATCTCCTCCATTCTTCGTCTTCCTCAACGGCGTGCATCCAAAAGCTATGATGATAATTTATAATTTGGAGAAGGAAAGAAAAAGAGAGACGAGAATACCGAAAATATCGGTGTCAATAACCATTTTCAAATATCGTAGGATTATAATAAATCTGATCCGTCGGGGCCAGAGGTCACGCATAGCACGGGCTCTCCGCGATGGCCATTTGTCAACCTCTTGCCTGGCTAATAACACGACCATAAAATATACGGAGAGGTGAAGTTGGAGCAACGAAGAAGTGGAGGAGGAGAAGGAGGAGGATGAGAGACTTGCAACGATGGGATCTTCTTCTCAGGCCCAAAGAGGCGGACTTCTTCTTCGTGGTCCGTGCGCGCTTAACTGGACAACACACTGTCGCAATATTATATTATACGCACATATTTAATTTCCCTGCCTCGTGTGTAAACTATCCTAAACGGACGTAATTTATTCCGACGCGCTTTATTTATGAACATTTACTTGATATTTAACCGAAAAACGAAGCGAAAAACATCCACGCTACATACCTACAACAATGTCGCATAACTGCACCCCTTGTCGTTGCATTCACAACAAATTATATTTTTCTTTTCATAATTAACTTTCAAAACTTCAATTATTTAGAATTTCTAAACTTAAAACAAAAAATACTATTAATATTTTTAAAATCTAAATTTATGAACTTTTATTTAATTGGAAAATTTCAAAAAAAATCTATAATTACTAGGAAACAATTTTGTATAATTTGATTGTTGTTTTCTAAAATAAAAATCAAAGTAATCAAATCAAAAACAATTGTTGAATCCTGAACCCAATCAGCGTCCGATTATAAATCATTGCATTGCATAACAAACATACACACATTCGATTAAATAAATGTATAGGAAATGCGAAATGGACACACAATGGTTCTCAATCGCGGAGATGGCGAAGAACAATCGGTCGAGTATTGGAAATGAAAAATAAACAAAAATGGGATGCGCTCGTTTGTTTCTACCACTGTTGTTGGGCTGATGGAAACGACTGCGATAATTACACGCTCCACCAATTAATCACAAGATTTCCCCGTCGGAATGGGATTTAATTTCACCGTAATCCAGTCGCAATTGGAATTTTGTTTAATTACTTGCGAAACAATACAAAAATAGGAAAATTGGAATAACTGCAAACTTTAATTTCAGTAAATATTAAGAAGTGATCGAAATAGCATTTTTTCAAAAGTTATTTTTCTATTATTATAACTAAATTTCAATTAATTAAAATTTTAGTAATATTTTTTAACTAAAATTTTCATTACAGAAATTTATATTAATAGCAATATTTCTATAAAATTAACATGCGATACAATACAAAAATAGGAATAATTGGAAACAAATTTTTGAAACTTTCAATTTCAGTAAATATTAAGAGTTGAGCGAAATAGCATTTTTTCAAAAGTAATTTTTTGATAATTATAACTAAATTTCAATTAATTAAAATTTTAGTAATATTTACTAATTAAAATTTTCATTACAGAAATTTATATTAATTCGATATTTTTAGGAAATTAACGTGCGAATCAATACAAAAATAGGAATAACTGTAAACAAATTTTCGAAACTTTCAATTTCAGTAATTATTAGAGTTGAGCGAAATAGCATTTTTTCAAAAAAAATAATTTAATAATTATAATTAAATTTCAATTAATTATAATTTTATTAATATTTTTTAACTAAAATTGTCATTACAGAAATTTATATTAATTGAAATACTTATAAGAAATTAACTTGGAAACCAATACAAAAATAGAAATAACTACAAACAAAGTTTTGAAACATTCAATTTCAGTAAATATTAAAAGTTGAGCGAAATTGCATTTTTTCAAAAGTAATTTCTAGATAATTATAACTAAATTTCAATTAATTAAAATTTTAGTAACTAACTAAAATTTTCATTATAGAAATTTATATTAAATGCAATATTTCTAGGAAATTTACTTGCGAAAAAATACAAAAATAGGAATAACTGTAAACAAATTTTCGAAACTTTCAATTTCAGTAAATATTAAGAGTTGAGCGAAATAGCAATTTTTCACAAGTAATTTTTAGATAATTATAACTAAATTATTTAAAATTTTAGTAATATTTATTTTAGTTAAAATTTTCATTACAGAAATTTATATTAATTACCTCTTGTAAATTGAAGATAAAATAATTGTATAATTTAAATGATTTTTATATGATATTCAATTATCTTTATTTTTTATTAATGTTTTGATTATTTATGTATTTTTTTAGAATTAAATTGTAAAATTTGAAATTGTTATTCTTCGAATTTCTGCTGATTGGAATGAGTCAGTCGTATCAATCGAAATTGTTTCGCAAGAGATATTATTGGAAAATTGATGAAATGACATTTGAGTGAGAGAGCATGGAAGAAGAGGTGAAGTTTGCAAAAGCAAAAGGAGCAGAGGTTGTGTGTGTTTGAAGAGGAGCGTGTGTTTGCACCCGCGACGGATATGAGTTATATTAGTTCATTCGATATACCACTTACTTTCATCATAAACAATTTAATGTAATTACCTCACCTTCACCTCAATTTATTTTTAGTTGCCTCAGCAGTCCCATAGATCGCCGAGAAATATGTATGAATGTGTGTGTATGTATGTATATAAATATAATACTAATAATGAAGGCGATGAAAAGTCTCGCTTTGTTTCTTCACGTGGCGTCCCGTCTCTTTTGCAATCCATAAATTGGATGATGGTGGAAGATCGCGATTTACATGTTCTTCCATTTCAGAAAAAATAAAATAAAAAATTCGGTTGTATAAGTTAAGATTGTGGTATAAGGATGAAGATGAGGAGGAATTGGCGTGGCCTGAGGTGGCTCGAGTTATGGGAACGAACGATTTCATCATCATCGCGTGTTGGGCGCAGACAATAACCAAGACAAACATAAATATAAATCTCCATTTAAATCTCATCTCAGAAGTGTAATGTAATAGAGCAGTCATCTCGGCGCAGACAAACGAAGCGAACCAAAAAGGAAAAGAATCTGTGCAGAGAGAGCCTCATCATCCATATCCACCTTCAACTTCATTCAGCTCTCAAACAGAAACCGCGCGACCGATGATGGAAGTGCAAAGGAGGAAGACGCTCCCGAGAAGAGAAAGAGAAATGGAAGAGGTGGAGGATTTCCACTCTAACGGTGTTGTAAAATAATTTGCGAGGCAATTTACCGACGGAGAGCCGAGAATTCCTGATTACCATATCAACTTTAACCCGAAAGGCGCGCATCTTAAATACACCCGAATCGTAAGATATAGAAAAATCAACCACCAAATAGAAATAAATGAAAAGGTGTCGGCTTCTTCTGCTTGCAGAGGTGTCATCCAACGACTAAGCCCATTAAACGCACTCCGTATGCGTGTGTACTTACAAATCCGTAACCAAACATCTGCCCACGTATACTTTTACCATTGATCAACGCCGAATGCAGCAGATACACTTTACGTCCTTTGTGCTTTTGAACTCGTGCCGCATCCCCGAAAGAGAAAGAAACCCTTTTTCGCATCGCAATGCAGCGGAGGCAATAACCCATCCATCCATTTGAAAAGAAACCAACGAATGCTGCGAGAGTGTCGATTTCACGCGAATCCGGGCGCAATAAAAATAATGCCATCATAATTATAATAATTGAGCGCGAGCTCCACGCAGAAAGCAGCCACAATCTTATTAAAATTGTCGTAAAAGTGATTTGCATAAAAATTCCAAAAATGACTTACGGTATTAACATTTATTATTGTTATTATTATTATTATTATCATCATCATCGTTCCTTCTCTCACTGAAACGCGAAACTCATGTATTCTATATGGTAAAAGCAAATTTGACTTGAATAATTAACACTTTGCGAAACCTATAATAAAGTTTTACTATTTGCGCGCGCAAAATAAAAATAATAAAAACAAAAAACAGGCAAGGCCTCTCTTCTTTGTCCCTCCATCTCTTTCGCTCTTCATTTTTCATATTCTGTTCCTACGATGTCGAACGAAGATGGAATATGCAAAAATGACGAGCGTTTCCTACGGGTGCTAAAACGCGCATTTCAGACGGTCGCTAATTAAATCCCAGCGCCATTTTTCACACTCGCATTCTTCGGAAATCGCAAATGCTCTTTCAATATGTCGTAAAACCCAAAACTTTTCTGGACTTCCCAATAATACACATCATATCTTCACTCTACATAAACACATTCATATCATAACTAATATAATACATTTTATTTTATTTCTCCAAACCAATCATTAATTATTTTTGTAAATAAATTGTGCATAAATTAAATTATTTCTATTAAAATAATTGAAAATCAATTTAAAGTTAAATTATTTAAAAATAATGTATTTATTAAGAATAAAATATAATTCTTGAAATTTATCATTAATTTAAGAAATGTCATTAATAGATTATTTTAATCAATATTTTTATACATATAAATCGAACTGAATTTCAAGACTACTATAATGATTATGAAACCTTTTAGTTGCAAAATAATTTACAAATAATCTTATTGGGTCTTCAGTTTTTAAATTTATGAATGTTAATATCGAATCATTAATTTGTAATGATTAAAAAATGGAAATAAGTTATGAAATTTAGTATTTTCTCACGTTATAATTTCTGGGAATTTTTTGAAGATTTAGATCGAGCTATTTTTTCTGGAAAGTGATCAAATTATTTTTTTGGTTATAAATATTTTTTGATGCATTAGAAACTTGCAGCTAAAGACAATAATTATATAATATTTGGAAATGTGTTCATGCGGTCCAAGACGAATCGTTCTTCTGGCCTAATTTCGCATGGTCTTCGTGGAAAGCAGATTCGGATCGGGGTCGATCCGGGCCAATTATCTTAATCTGGTCGGGGTCCGGACTATATGTTCTGCTTTTAAGAAATGCCTCGAATATTCTGGATGCCGACGGCGCGGACGAAATACGACCGAAACGGAATACATTGTAAATTTCGGGCTTCTCACGACGAAGAAGTCGACAGCGACGAATTAAAAAGAAAAGAAAACGAAACCAAAGGAAGAATCGAAACGCATAAAGTAAACGATGGAGCAACCAGAAGGTATTAAATATCATTAATCTCGACCCGGATCGACTAATTTTTTATTTGCTTGTAAATCGATGTAATCGATCGAGCATCTTTGCTTCTTCTTTCACATTTTTTTTTTCTTTGGTTGGTTGGTGCCGTTTTTTTATGTTCCTCTTCGGTTGTGACTATTTGTGTGTGTATCTATAGGGGTGGATTCCGAAGGGTTGCGTGGCATGTGTTTTATTTCGCCTGTTAACGTCTTATCTGTTGGTTATAAGTCGTCCTGCGGTGACAATGATGATGCTGGAGAGTGGCCGGTCTTCGGGGCCACCCAAATAGCCGCCACGGCAGCCTCTTCTTCTCTCACCTGTCCGTCTCTTCGGATCTCTCTATGTGCGTGCAATAGAGACGGAGATGGAGGGACGAGAAATGGAAAGAAAGAGGCTGCAGCTCGGACCATATCACAAACCCGATGATGATTGTGATGATGAGGATGAGGCCAAAGAGGCTTATCTCCCGCGACCCGCTTGTTTATGTGACACACTAAATGCTTTTTAATTAGTACAAATACATCATTCTCCATGGAAAAGCTCACGCATAAGTGAAGATAAAGAGAAGAGTGAAGACTTCGTGATAAGAGAAGAATCGTTTTCACATCCTTTGATCGTTCCTAATTTTATTTCAATTCCACGATAGACGAACACAATTAAAGATTAAAAAAAAACAACGTTAATACAAAAAAAATACATATACACTCAGGCGACATTCTCTTTTGATTTCAATAATCATTTAAATACAATTATAGAGGAATTGAAAGAATTAATAGAAAAACAAGACAATACTTTTTAATTTAAACCTAAAAAATAGTAGATAATTTTACCCTCACTAAGAATTTGTTTGGAAACCTGTCAGTTAATTAATTACAAATTTTGGAAATGCCAATCATGATATGTAAAAAATTATCAACATCTAAATATTGATTAACTAACATAAATATTATTTGTTTCAATAATTTTAGAAGAATTTCTCTTATTGTTATATTATTTTATTAGTATAGAATTTTTTTTGCATAATTCAAAGAAATATTACATTTTATTAACAGTACATATGATAGTCAATACAAAATAAAATCAATTTCAACTTCACTCAATAATTGGGTTCGTCGCTTAACGCAGCATTAAGTTAATTTTACTATCCTTTAAAAAAATATTAATATTTTTTTTTGTTTTTGCATTATTAGATTTACTTGATTCTACTTTTTTTTATATAATTTTAATTATTATTAATTTATTTAAGAAAATAATAATATTTTTCGGGTTACTCGTTTAACGGAGCATCGATCTCTTCAAAAGTTCTAATTCAAAATCATGAAAACTGCTGCAAATAATTATTTATAATTGATCATTTACTTATTACGTAAATGTTTTCAAATGAATTTTGCATTTTTTAATTTAAAAAAAAATACGATTACTTAGCAAAAATAAATATGAAACTGGCTTGAACATAATGCGTGAGAAGGATTTGTACCTCTTTGTACCATTCCATTTTTCTATCTTTGTCTCTCTTTGCGTTTGCTTTTTACTTGTCTTTTTTTTTGTCAATATAAAACGTATAAAGTTGGCCGTGTGTAATAAAGTCCTGTTTGCCCGGGCGCGCTGTGGCGCGGTCATTTGTCAAGTGTCTTTTTGTTGTTTGTATTGTCAGATCCATTTAGACACTTATTCAGTTCAAATAGAGCATTGTGAGCACAGAACCGGGTATTCTATAGTCCTTGAACACGTCAAATATTGACACTGTCTCAACAATACCTCGTATTATTCTTCACGGAAATTCTGTGTGTGCGTGTGTGTGTCCAAGCGACCAAACTGAACCCCAAGAAGAAGAATAAAAAAATAATAAAGAGAAATAGAAGTGAGAGAAAGATCGAAAGCGAAGACAAGAGTAAAAAAAGTGACCGGTCGATGGACCTTTGTTACAGCAAATAAATTTGCAACTCAACAAATTTTCCTTATATAATTTTGCTTAAATTTATCAAATCGAAAACAATTTGTCATTCGGTAAAAAAAATCGTGAATCGTTTTTCGCCGAAATTTGCTCTATCGGATGAGGGCGAAATCGGGCGACGAAATCTCGTTTATTTTTTTGTTGTTTCCATTCTTTATTCCATCCATTTATTTCGGTTTTATTTTTTTAATATGCGGGCCAGGAGGAAGAAAATATATATCTGCCCTCTCTCTACATATTTATCCGTTATCTGGATGTGTCCATCGACGAAGCATATTTATTTATTTCTTTCTTTATTCCCTCTGAGGGAGGTTTTTCGTCCTCCTGCTCCTTTTTTTGCCTTTTTATTCTTCCATTTTCGCCTCACCTCAGGTAACAAATTCTGCCATTGTTTCTAAAACGGTCGCAGGTAGTGATGGTGGCGATTTCGTCGTTTCCAGTTCCGTTATGTAAACAGAGGTGATGGAAAAATAAGAACGATGATGAGGAGCGAAGGATGAAGATTAACGCTGCAGGTCTCAGAAAGGAAGTATTTACTTTTCAGGTTGTTTTTATTGTTTCTTCCTTCTTTTTATTTTCTTCACTTCTATTTCACTGCACCTAGGCGAGAAAGTCAAGATATGGAAGTGTCTTTCCTCGAGTTTGTTGGCTGAGCTTTTCGGATTAGCCCGAACGGATTTAGATTGTTGTCGATGGAGGAAATGCTGATTGTTCGATTGCTAGATGATCGGATTTGTTAAGGATTTAAAAATAAACAAACATTCATCCTCTTCTTTCATTGCTGAAACGTGTACTATACAATTAACACTACATTTATCAGTTCTTTTGTCAACTTTTATATCTTTAGAAAATGTACAAAAATTATAACATTTTCTGCTTCAAAAGTAATTTTATAATAAATAATTTCTGTAGATGAAACAGTAGAAGTTTCATAGTAGTTTAATGCTGTATTTGAATAGATGCGAAATGGAGAAAAGTTTAGCAAATGGTTGTGGGAACTCTTCGGAAATGCAATTAGCAGCAGTATTTCGGTTTGGGAATGAAATACGATGGATGGTAAAACGGAGAGTGGAAGAAGATAAACGCGCTGTTTATGCGGATGGCGGAGAGCGCGCAAGTTACAAAGTATGGATTCTTTAGCCAACCTAGGCATATCCATACACTGTGCGCGCATGGATTTAAAGTTGAAAGTTTAGTGATTGATGTTGGCGTTCGTTGGAATGGAAGGAGCGAAAATATACGTCGGGTTTATCGCCGTTTATATTGGAATTACGCACGGAGCTCGGCCGCAATTATTGTAAATAAAATCTTTGTCAACGGAAGGTATTGCAACATGTAATGTTTAACGAACAGCCATCGTAAAGACTAATTCACAATCGACGGTTTCGCAGCAAACACACTTTATGTGCATAGATAAAAAGAGAAACGAGATGGAACGAGTGACGAAGAAGAAAGTCTGAGAGAGAAATGCAGTCGAAGAGAAGGAAGTTCGACAACTTCTCCAACGAACACTAACTGTCTCTAACTTCTTTTCAAAACGTTTAATGCATTTCCAATAATAAATAAATTCCATTAAAACCAAAGCCTTAGCATTAACTCCCATTTTAATACATACAGCTTCACGAAAATACAACCTAATCTAGATAAACCTTCCAGTATTTTAGATTTAATAAAAAATCATTCATTTAAAAAGTAGAATTTGTTTTTTTTTTATCAATGGAAAATAGAAGAAATTATTGTTTACTAAAGTTCATATTTTCTTTTATCAAAGTAGATTTAAAAAATATGAAGATTTGAAGTAGAGAAATTTTGTTTCAATACTTTAAAAAGATAACATTAAAATTTATTTTCATTGAGTTATTAAGAATTTAATTTTTAAAGTATAGGAAATTCAAATTTCAGTATTGAGAAACGATATAAAATAAAAAGTTAAAGTAAATTTTAAAAATTTCAAAATGTAGTGACTGTTATTTCTAGATTTTATCAATAAAAATTAGATTTAATAAGAGAATATAAATAAACAGTTATTAAAAGTGAAATTAATTTGGGATTTGAGTGAAATTATGAATACGTCGCGAGGCAAAGCGCGGGTCGTTTGAATTATTTATTAGCATTTATAGTCAGCGCGAGGCTTACACGAACATGAATAAAAACTAAGCTCAGTCAGATAAGAATCTCTACGAATTAGTGCTTTAATAATGAGAAAATACGTTTAGATTTTAGGATATAAGAGATTTGAGTATTAGAAAGATAGAGAAGAAATTTGAAGAAGATGAGAGGAAAAAAAATATAAATAAATATTAGAAGAAGTATAAATGATATGTGTGTATGTATAAAACGGATGACATTTAAAGTTCATCAGCTCGCTTATAACTGTTCTTCATTATTTATTTTAATTTATTGTCGTCTCAACGGGTCTACAAAAAAGCAAAAACCGCAAGGTATGACTCAATGATATCACATACTTTAAATATGGAATTAACAGAAAAAAATTATTTACATAGAGAATATTGATTTGGACGAAAGAGGATTATTCAAACATTAAGATTTATTAAAATATTATACAAAAAAAATGGTCATAGAATTTAATATTTTTATTAAAAAATTGAAAAATTTAAGGTTTAATATTTTGTAATATTTAAAAATAAAAACAATTATTACTAATTATTAATTTTATTTCAATTATTATTAGTTTTTTTAGAAAAAAGATTAATTAAGTTTATAAATTAACTCAATGTGATTTAAACAGTTGTTTCGAACTTTTTTTTTTACTTATTTACTTATTTACACACTTTTTTTCCGACGACTTCTCGTTTCGCACTTTATGAAGAGAACTCGCAGAAAATGAAGTCTTAATTACAGCAATCTCTCTTATAATTACCAGGCGGCGTTTATAGAGAGAAAGAAAACGAATAAACTTAATAAGAACAACATGAAAAAAGGACAAGAAAGAATAGACAGAAGCAAAAATAAGGAAACACTGCAGATGCAACTAATTAAATCTTCACATATTAAATACATTTAGGTGTCTTTAGGTGTGTCTTTTTGTTTTTGATGGGAATTGATTGAATCGCGGAATCTTATGTAATCCTTTTTTTATTGCCGTGGTAATAATTGAATGATGGCAATTCATTCTCGAAATTCATTTTAATTGTTTGATTTATTTAAATTTTATTGCATCTGCATTTAAATTTTATAATGGGTATAAAAGTAATTAAAGTTTATAAACTTTTTATATTATTCACACTTAATAACTTTATTTTGATTACATTTTATTCAATAAATAAATGACATAATTTATTTGAAATATACTATACAAAATAATTTATAAACAAAATTTGAAAAACTTATTTTGGTGGAAGTATAAGCATTTTCTTAAGTTTCCAAAAATAATATAAAATATTCTTGATTTAGATTTTTCTTAATAATGATATAAATTTTTATAAATTAGAAAAATATAATTAAAGTATTTTGGTATACATTTCAGCTTTTTTTATACATTTTCTGAAATAATATCAAATATTCAAAGTTTCGATTTTAAAGTATAATTATATAAATTATCTATAACTCATAAGTTAAAGTTTTTTTCATGAAATAAAACATAATTTTATTAAAATCTATTTATAGATTAATTTTGTAAAAATTGAAGATGTTAAAAATGTTATTATTGTATTACTATTAATTTTTCATTGGAAAAACTATTTGTATTAGATTAAATACAAATAGTTTTCTTGGATTTTCTTAATATTAATCGATATTGAATAAATTTCCTTGTGGAAAAGAGGATTATATTTATGCTAGTTTTCTCGTGCTTAATTTCCATGTTTATTGCTTTGGTTTTTCGGAAGACATATTTATTTTTCTCCATTACTGTCCTCCGTTGAAACGTCACGTAGGGTAGTGATGGCGATTAGGACAGCACAATCCAGTTTTATTGCTGCACCCAGACCTCCTGTTTCCCATAAGAAAAAAATCCGAACCATGCATAATCGATTTGGAAACGTCTTTAAAACTGAATAGAAACATGCCTAAATACGTACATAAATAATTGCTTTCCACCATCATCTCAGCTTCAAATATACCAATTTAATAGAGTACCAACACGTTTTTTTATTATAAATTAATATTACTTTATTGACCGTAAACATCAACTTTTTTTTTTTAAGAAAATTTAATTTCCAATTGATTCAAATTTTTCAATTATAAATTATTATTATTATTGTTACTATGACATTTTCAAAATTGATTTGTTTTTCTTTTTAAAAATTTTAAATTAAATTTAAAATATTATTGGTTACTATGATTTTATTACGAAATGTTGGTACTAAGCTTATTGTTTTTTGGTGACATCTTTGGAACTAAAATTTACCTTTTCTAATAGTTAAAATTCAAAAAAAGTTGATTTAATTTGTTAAAATTGCATATTTGAAGCAAACCATTCTAATTGAGTAAATGGATGAATAATTGAACGGTAAATTGGTGTTGCACCTCCGTTAATCACGTTTCGTTTTCTGTGGTCGAGGTTAAAGTGTACTGGATCTGGAACACGGAGCGAAGAGAACTGGAATGCCGCCGATTAAAACCGATTAGAAGAAATAAATTGCAATGAAAAATAAAAAACGGATTCGAAGTTATAAATAAATTGGAGAGCAGTTTACGAAACCTAGGCCTACTGACACGCGATTAGAACTCTCGTGTCGCAAATCGAAGTAAGAAGTTAAGTTTCGCAATTGTTTTGAGCAAGTTTTCAACTGTTTTTTTCTGGTAGCGAAGTAGATGCATGGAAAAATAACAGTACAAAGATGCATTTGCATTATTAAAAGCAATGTCTGCGGTGCATTTCGTTCGTTCCTACGTACATATGTATGTACGTTAATTGCGAAAATCCATTTAATATTTCCGCGAAACGCTGCGGACTTTATTATTTCATACGTAGTTAAATCTCGTTGTGTATAATCGGTGTGTAATTAATATTTTAATAGGTTAAGATCTTAACGCGCGAAGGATGTTGATGATGATGATCGCCGCGGATGCTGACCGATGCTCCTCTTTTTCGCTCGGGGGTGTTTTTCGACTTCCTTTCGAGAAAACTCGAGATGATGAAAACAATGCGTAATCAATTGGCGATTTTCCGCGTCAAGGTTTTTCCTTGTAAAGAAACAAACAAAATGCTCGTTACTTGTCAATCACTCATAACTTAATATGCAGAATTTACATAAAACTGTGACCAATAATTTACAAGGTTATTCTTAAGATAATCTACAATGACTACTATGACGTAAATAATAATATTGAAAAACTTATTTCTTAAATGTCTGAAATGAAAAAATGTTTGAAACTATGAAAGAAATAGAAAGTTTCTAAATGTTTTAATAAAGTCATTTTCTAATGAAAATATGGATGTTAGTGATGTGATACATGGTGAACGTCTAACGTCCGGAGATGTTCGTGTTGATGTTTAAATCCATGAAATGTGATATAATTAATGATTTGGTGATCGGAGATACCGAAGGCGCGCTTTGTCTCCTCATCAAATCGAGAATGAAAAATTGTTGGTGGTTTGCAGAGAGGAAGAAGGAGAGTTGTAGAGATTGTAGAGAAGAGATGAAACGAGAAGAGAGAAAAGCAAAGTAGAACCACGGTGGCTGCTGCGTCCGTGCGCGAGCTGAGCTCGTGAGGATTGGATGGTTTATGAATGGCTTTGTGGATGTTACAGTTCAATTAAACACGAATGATATTCTTTGATAATAATGTGCTTTATCAATTGTGTCAGCCGTAAATACGCCCGGCGTTTCTATTCTATGCAAATAATTGTTGTTCAAATTGTAACGTACAACCTTTAGACGTTGCGTATTTATATTCTGTCCTCGTCGAAACCCCACGTTCCTGCGACGACCAACCTTTTACCTTTTCCAACCTCTCTCCGATCGAACAGGAACAGTAGCGCAAGCGATATTTAATTGAGATCCAACCAATATTTACCAGAAAGTAAATAAACAAGAAAATCGTCCACCCTTTTGATAGATATCAATAATTTATAGGCGCGTGCACAGATGGAAAGTGCGGAATTTCCAGTCAAGAAAGACGATGACAATTGTGGTCACTGTGTATTTTTTGTTTGTAAAGACTTTTGTTGTTGTCCTTTGGTCGCGTGTCCGAATGCGAAGTGCATTTCATAAAGGAAACGATCTGCATAAAATGCCTACCGCGAAACGAAGAGAAAGAGAGAAGCAAAATCGATTTGAATTGAATCGCATTTATATGGAAATGAAGAGAGAGAGAGAGATAGAGAGAAGACGATGAGATGGATTCGACGAACGGAAGCTCGTCCCGAAAAGCTTCCATGCTGTGTTCTAAATTAATTAACGTTTCGCACCGGAATTAATTAATTAAATTTCCGCGAATCGACGCCGCTGACAAATAAGAGGAACCTGGAACACACAAGAAGAACCACACCATCATCATCTTCAACATCTCCAATTGAATTGCTGCTTTGATTTCAACACATTTCTTCTTTCCATAAAACTTTATTAACAACTCCCTCTTCTTCTTGACTTCGTTGCTGCTGGAGGATTAATGGATGGAGCGCGGCATATTCCATCCACTCTGCTCTTCTCCGCCCGACATAAATCACCACCTGAAGACGTTTATTGCGCAAATTACTACAAACTGTTGTTGTTGCAAATTCAATGTTTCACTTCCAGCCTTAAATCAATGCTTCAAGCTCGTCCCAATATCAATAACGGCCATAGCCAATAACAGCAAATCCTCTCCGTCTTTAAATCCTACTCTTTATGAACCATCCTTTCGCATATTCTCACACTAAACTCATTAGACACAACTACTAAAAATAATTTAAAACCGTAAAGTCGTATTCAGAATTACAATTATAGGTAAACTACTATGAAATATACTCATACTATTTTTTCTTAATTAATTTCTTACAGAGTACTAAAAACTTTTCTCTTAAGAAAATTTAATTTATATAATGTTTTTAGATTGTTTTACCTATTAAGATTTCATGTATGGTATTGAATTTTGTTGTGTGAGACAAAACGATCGTGTGTATCTGGAGTTGTGATCGAACGGAAAATTAGTTTGATGAGTTGTGCATTGTAAGAAGAAAATAAAGAAGAGGAAGAATAAATAGTTAAGTGGGTTCAAAGCAATTCTAATCAAATCGAGTTTAATGCGCCATTGTTTTCGTTAATGGCTCACTTTGAACCCGTTCAGATCTTATATTTTAAATGGGTCTTCTTGGATGAGGTTGAGGTTGAGAATGAAGATGAGGTTGTGGTTGTGATTGAGGATGAGGACGATCCCCGTTCCTGTGTTCCGAGATGTGGGTGAATGAGAGTGGAGATTGCGGTCCGCCACTCATTAATGGATTAAATGCGAGAGCGTGCAGAGCGAGTGGCATGAGCGAAAAACGGGGAAAAAAGGATTGAAACAAGAACAGAGAAAACGATCTGGTGTATTATGATTTAATAAGAAAGGCAGGTATAACGCAACAACAACAAATTTAAAAAAAAAATAGTAAAAGGGAATAGTATCAGAGGAGGATGATGTGGGGTGGAGGAGGAGGATGAGAGCAGAGATGAGAGAAGAGCGCGCGTGGGCAGATACATAAAACTAAGCTGTAATTATACGTATAAGTGTTTTAATTGTGAACGAACAGAGGTACGTGTGTTGTCCTGTAGGTCCAAGTGAAGGAGTGGTCATGACTGTGGATGGGATCGGGTAAGGAATATGCGTGTGACCCGTCTGGTCCAGCACCTCTCTTGGGCTATGGTAATGTGAGAGAGGTGAAGAGGTCAGCGTGAGTCAAGAGCCCGCGTACACGCGAGGTGAAGTCTCTCTTCTTCTTCTCTTCTGCTCTTCGTCTCTTCCTCCTCCACCTCAACCACCTCATCTCATCTTCAACTTCGTCTCTTCATCTCTTCCTCCATACACACACACACACTAATAGTCAAAGGTCTCGCATCTCATCAAATGACCCACTATGACTCTTTTATCTGGAGCTTATCAAGGAAGTTCTCCTCCTCTTCTTCTCCATCCTTTGCCGGAAACTTCAAACGCCGCGCACACGAGCCAAAAATCCTCCTCGTATCTCTCCATCCGTCCATCCATCTTCATCTATCCCTCTTCCTCCTTCGTCGGCACGCACCGCGCGCTCCATCCACTCACCTTTCACCGATTTTTAATTGTTTTACGATTATCCTTCGCTGAAAAGAATCGAACAGGATAAAAAGAACTAAATCCGAATCTGTCCGTTTCAACAACAACGCTATTGCGAAAAAGAAGATGGGCGAAGAAGAAGATGGTAATTAACTCGCGTGGCTTACGTAAAGTGCTAAAAATGTCCCATGGCTCTCCTCTCTCGCATCTCATCTCATCTCGGCCCAGCAAATGAGCTAATCTATCTCGTCTCTCTTCCCACCGATCCATACATCTGTATATACACATATATGTATTTATATAAGTGTATATGTGTGCTTTGTTGGCCAGGTAACAGAGTTTCCAATATGAGCACGCCCGACGCCGCAGGACGCACTTCCCCATTGGTCGGACGATGATCACGTGCGTAATAAATACACCTGAAATCGAGTTATTTCCAAGGTACGGACTGCGCAATCACGGATCTCCTCACACACACACACACACACAAACATATACAAAGTTACAGCACACACATGCATAGATGCATCATTACATGCCTAATTAATATCGTGCGAAAGGCCACGACGGTCCAACCCTTTTTCTCCCAAACCCAACCCCCTTTAACTTTCATCATCATCATCATCAGAAAAAAAATGTTCTAAAAGAAACTTATATAATTAACTAAACTGGCGATAATTGATTATTTTTATTTCTTTATTGAGTTCCCGCATGGAAAGTAAACCACGGACTTTGAAAAAAAATCCAATTGAAATTTAATTAACAAGAAATTATAAAGATAGTTAAATCATTGTATTAAATTTTCGAATTAATCAATTTCCTTCATTTCAAATATTCAGCTGATATCCAGTAAAATTATTTTTAAAGAACAGCAATTGCTACATAAAACATTCAAGTAATTAATTTATATCCATTTTACACAACGTTTTTATGTAATAAATAATGAATTATTATTATTTTAAAAATAGACTTTGTGGAAAATCGAAAATTTTTGTATTTATATAAGAATGCAATGATTTATAAGATAGGTAAAACGATTATGCAACAATTCGTCAAACAATTAAAGTTTCAAAAAATCTATAAAACTTTAAAGAACTTTACGATTTTTTGACTACCCACAAAATTGCCCCAATAAACTTCGCCCCGCTTTTATTGGGGAACAATCCTTTTCTGCATTTTAATCTAATCCAAGTCCAATAAACAATAATTATTTTTTACCTAAGTTGCATTTATAAAATAAGTAAATGAATATGAGTTTCTATCTGTAAGAAATATTTTCACCTTTTTCTAAGAAAATATTTGTATGTTAATTTAATGCAAATCTTTTCCAAAGAAGCATATGCATTTTACAACGGGATTAAATGCTCAAGACTGCAAAAATTAAGAAAGGGTTAATAAGGACCGCGGTTTTTGAGACCCTCACTGCATGACGCCAAGCAATAAAAATGAGAAACCTATTTTCTACATTTGGAGACCGGATTAAAAGTTTCCGTCTGCACTAGTTTCTACTGCTTTCTACTGAAAATAAAGTAGCCAAAAGTTATTAGGATGAGTTTACTGTTTACTAAGGAGTGCTTTGAAGTTAATTTTGCTAAATGGAAAAACGTAAAGGAAAAGGGTTTTACAGGCGATTACCGTTGATCCGCATAGTTTATGGTAGCAATAAATAACAATTACATTTTTAATCTAAAAATGAAATACTTAAATTTTATTTTTCCTGAAACATTCCTCATTTAATTTTTTGATTGAAAATTTATAAGAAACAAACTAATGATTTTCTAATCTATAAGACTGCATTTTATGTGTTATAAAAATGTAAGCTTTTCCAGGTATTATTATCCAACCCCAAGTTCGGGTTCGCTTCATTTATTCCGCACGAATCTTCTATTCCTAATGATTTACATAACGAGATGCAACATCCTGCAGGAAACGATTTTTATCACCGCTGGACATGCTTTTTCGACCGATCAAAAAAACACCGTTGTGCATGACAATTGTTCATCCTATTTCTAAAGCGATTCACACCGCATCATCAAAGTGACAATGAGAATGGTTCTTCCTTTAGAAGAATGAAAATCAAGTTAAGCATATTTAAACAATTGTTAATTACGTAAGTTTCTTCACTATATTGTCTCACCATTTTGTATTGAATTAAATACATAACGTTTTACCACTAAAATATTAAATGAGAAATTAGATTATGTAAATCGAAACTTGCATTATTCAATTTAGAAATAATGAAATGAAACTAAATTAATCTTGAAGCGTAACATCATAATTCTATAAAGAGAATATACAAGGTTTTTAGTTACAAAGTTGACTTAAATTTCGTGGCTATATTTAAAAAAAAAATGTCGCTTCGCCAAATGAATTACGATTGGAAGAATTGCGTTAGAATCGAGTTTCCCAATAGAAAAAAAGGAAAGAAACAAAAATATACGTGTTCATAAAAGAAAGAGAAAGAAACGGAAAAAAAAAGTATAGTTGGACGTAGCGTTAATAAATATATTATTTCACGTCGGTTTCGAAGTCCCCATCCGCCATCAGAAAGAAAGAGTTTAAGTATGATTAATGGTTTTACGCCATTACCGAAATAAATAATAATACATTATTAGGTTTCCCAATGATACTGCGCGCTTATGTATATGAAAAAAATATATATAGAGGTTGTGAGGAGGATGGAAACGAGAAATGAAGAACTTTAAAATTGAATTCGATGCTGGTTTTTAATTGATGCGGGGTTCGAAAATGAAACAAGGATTTAAAAAAAAACATAATATACAGGAAGATGATAGTTATAGATTTTGATGAGATGAGAGGAGAGGATAAGGATTCGTCCTATCGCGTCTTCATCTACATCGTAATAAAACTATCGAAAAGACATGGAGGAAACACCAATCTTTGTGGTAATTTAAGTTAATTGTGATTTGTTTAATGATATTTAATATTTTATCTTTAAATATTTTTATTTTATTTAACAACTATTAAAATCTATTACATAAAATTACTATTTAAAATCCTATTTTAAAAATCTAATTTTTTTACAATTTTATAAATGTTGTATTTTTAACTATTTTTTTTTAATTATAAGAAAAATTTAAAATCTCAACAACAAATTTCAACAAAAGCAATTCTTAACTAAAGCTTTAAGTTTTAAGAAACTTCTTTAAAATAATCTAAATAATTAAAGGGTAAAAGTAAGTAAGAAATATGTCGTTTTCAGTGAAAAATCAATTTCATTTCCCGAGAAAAAGTTAGTTTCCATTCAAACTGCAATAGATTTTAACCTTACATTTTTATGGGGGATTAACATCGCGAAAATCGAAGAGAAGCATAGTTGCAAATTCTCCCTAAATATTCGATGCTAATCCTTTTTTCCTCATTCCAACCTCGTCTTCCACCCATAAGAAGCAAAGGTAGCAAGGGCTAATCGATGACCATTATAAGAATGCCCCCAGCTTAAGCTTTATTGCAGGGTGGAGGTTGGAGTTGGCAGTCACCATAAAAATGAACAGAAAGAAATTTGAAATTTTACGGTGGTTTTCGCGTGATTTACGGTTCTGCGGTTTGGCTACCAGTTTTTTTTTGCTTCAACCGTAGTATCTCATGTTCCTCCTCCACATCTACCCATATATATATATGTTTTACGTATTTCGTCTTCGGATGGAAGAGACAACAAAGAATGCGCGTTTGAATTCTGGACGTTACTTGAACAAATATTTATGAGGTTCTTAATTTACACAGAGGAGATGTTAGCTTACGACCATCTCAAGAAGTGTTATCCAAACATTATATACGCGTCGCACAGTTAAAAAAAAGTCCGAGTCGAATGAATTTCTTGCGAAAGACGCGAAGATTCTAAAACCGACTTTGTGGAGAGGACACACCTAAACGAAAACGCTGGAAAATTTGAATGCTTTCTCTTCATCCCGAAAACGAAAGAAAAAATTGCTTGCGCGCATAACTAATAAAAATTTATGAATGGTCCGAGGATGAGAGGAAGAGTGTCCTTAATGTATGCGCATGTTTACGTTGCGGGGAAGAGCAAAAGCGAGAAAGAGAGAGAGAGAGAGAAGAAGGATTGTATTGGATTTAGGCATAATTTTCCAATATTGTATTTCATTCGAGCAACCTGAAAATGCAATACGTTCGGCTAAATGCGCGTTTACGACTCTACGCGTGCACATTATTGCGTTAGTAACAAGCTCTATAAACGTGTATCACAGGATTATGGGCTTCATTGCATATAAAATCCGATTCAACGACGGGTTCTTCTTCTCATCCTCCTCCTTCTCTTCTGCTTTCGTCCATCCACCGCACCGAATGCCCTCTCTTTCGCTCCTTTTTCCATTATAAATCCCGCGTACTTAAACTGACCAATACAATTGATTTATCCTGCGAGAAAGGAATAAACGCTCGGCGTATATCAATTTCAATAAAGGACCATAAAGGCGGATATATTCAATGCAAAAGACGCGCATCTCATTGAAATCATCCTCCTCCAAAATAAACTAAAACCTCATCACAACAACACCAACAACGACAAAAGAGTTTCTCACGGTTTCATCCTTAAACTAACTTTAACTTTGACTAAACTATAAAAATCTTCATAAAGTTGCATTACAAATTTATTTGAACATTTTTCAAGTTGTACTAATCGTAACTTATAAGTTTAAAATTAAAAATATAAAGTTATAAGTTTGAAGTTATAAGTTTAAAAAATATAAGTTTGAATATCTATTCAAATACAAATTATATTATATTAAAACTTGTAATTTAATTTCATTACAATTTATATTAAAACATTTTCTAGAATTTTTATTTCACTAAATAAATTGCAAATTTCAAGACCTTTCTATAATTCTATTTAATATAATCTTTAAAATAATAGAAACATATTTTTTCTAATACAAGCTGAGAATTAAAAAGTTTTTCTATGATTTGTTACAAAAGGTTTTATACATTTTCTCCTCTCCATTTAGATTAAATTATTTAACATATTTAAGTATTAATTAGTTAATTACTAATTAACTGTGATGGTATTGAAATAAAGGCTGTGTAGTGTGAGAGTAACAAATGTGAATTGAGCAAACGCAATTATTACCGCGTGTGGCTAGATCTTTCCCGTTGAGATTGAGAGGCGCAAAACACACACAGGTGGATTGCATAAAAGCCAGCAAACACTTTAATAATAATTAGATTCGGAACGGCGGAATCTAGATAGGATTGTGTGCGGCGAATATTAAAACGCGCGCAAACACACACACACACACACACATCTACATATATCTATATGGAACGGGACGAAAAGGAGAGGAACATTAGCAGCAAAAAACAAAAGGAATAACAGAGAAGGAAGAGTGAAAAAACAACGAGTTTTAAGGATATTACTCATTTCGTCCTTCACGGTTTACGTGCGCTCGTTATGTATTTGTAGCAACCGAAGGAACTAACCTAGGCCAAACACACAAAGCCTTTTACACGGCGATGAAGGAAGGAAGGAAAGAAAGAGAAATAATGAAAAAAGAAAGAATCTGGTAACAACAATAACGACGAAAGGAACCGTAATAGCGCAGTTTAAACTCGAAACTAAGCGGCCTGCAACGAAGGCGAAACACGATGGATGTGATAGTTTAAATATTACTTAATCCCAATTCAAGACTGTTTACGCTTGTTAACATCAAAGTTTATTGCGGAGCCGCGATCCGAGATTATAAAACACATTTCGAATGCGCTCATGTCGTTCAGAATCTAATAAAGCGTTATCATAAAGACTTTAATGAATTCTAAATTATATTCTATTAACAAACATTATGTTATAATATAATTTCTATATATATATATATACATAATAATCTACTATTAAATTTTAAATTTATAATTAAAAGACATTCCAATTAACTTGAAATTTGCTATACTCTTCTTATGATTCTCAAAAGTAATTAAAGAAAAAATCATGAATTATTTTATTTAAATTAAAAAATAGATTTTATAATATGGCAATAAATGCTCTGAAATATTTTTTATGAATTTCTAATTCGTAAAATTACATAAAAAATAACTAATTAGTAATTATTTTCTTTAATTGTATGTAAAGCAAAAATTTTTAAAGTGAATATAATATAAATTTATAAGTATACATTTATAAAATTATTTGTAAAATGATAAAATGTATAAAGAAAATATAAATTTTATCGAATTCTCTTGAGAGTTTTTGTTGTTTGTAATTTTTTTTTCATATAGAATATTGATAAATTTACATTATTTGAATTAAATAAATATAATAATTCTAACAAATTTTGATCATTCTTACGTAAATCGGGATTTCTCCAATTGACAACTTTTTTATACTACTTTATAAAAAAGAAACATATTGTTATAGTTAAATTAAAAGTTCCAAATGGCTAAAAAAAAGGTAATATATTTTTTTTTATTATAACATTTTGTATTTTTCGTGTTTTTTCAATTAATTCGAACTATTAGTTTTATTATAAAAGTAATGTTTAACTGCTTAAATAATACATTTTTTATCATGCAATATTTTAAAATGGTTCTTTTCTTCAATAAAGTTGCCGACCTTTGTTACAGATTTTGTATTTTCAAAGAAATACAAAATTATATATTGATAAATTTGGTTATTGGATTATTGCGAACATAAAAAACTGACCAAACAATGAGAAAAAAAGAACTGGACCAGTTTCGTAACATTCCGTGTATTCATCCGCAGGACTAAAAAACGCTTTAAGAACGTGGCAATAAAATGCTTAAAAAAGCAAAAGGTAAAACTGGACCAGTCTTAAAAAAATCGTCGGGAAGCGCATCCATCTCATCGCGCCATAAACTAATAAACTCTATCCCTCCCAGAGGACTCGTAAACGTTTGTATCCCGAGGAAGGTCCGGTCCACAATGGCAACGCATCAAAGCGTTTTTAGGGCTTTATTGCGGTATAGCAATAATCGTTTTTTTTTTCTCCTTCTCTCTCTTGATCTTCATCGTAATCTTATTTTTTTTTTCTTATTCGGCTTAATTTATATTGGACACGTCTGCCTCTTTAACAATGCGCTTCTTTTTCGGTCCCATCCTCCTCATCTTCGGTAATGCATTTAATGTCCATTATTAAGGGACCCGTGTATAATTTTTACTTAACCTCCCTTAACGAGCTTATTATTGCTTTTAATCCAATTACGCTTCCAATTTTGTAAAAGCGGATTCGATATTTTTTTGGATCCACGAAGATTTCAGTTCTGCTGCTGCTGCTGATGATGATGTTGATGTGTGCGCGCATTGTTTTCACTTTTTCATTTCGGTTCCCACATTTAACTTTGTCTTGGCATTGAACTAAATAAAATTACGTTATATACCTGTGCGACGCGTGCTCTTCTTAGAATGCAACACCCACGACCATGAGGAAACACACACGTCAACGCCGAGTTCTATTTTATATTATCCTTATTATATTATCAACGGTCTTTGTGCGAGTGTGTATTCGAGTACAGCACATTTTCCCTCTCCGTCTTCGTCCATTCTTATTGCATCCATCCTCACCGTATTATTTTTTCCACCTTAAATATCGTTTCGTACAATGGCGTTCATTGTTCTAATATTTCTCTCCCCCATTGTCGGATCGCGTTTCGTGTCGCACACGATACAATAATATATTTAATTTGCATTCGCCAGGATAATGAATATGTCTCAAAGGACAGACAAACAGTAACAAACACGAAACTGAATCAAGGCCGTTTGTTCCTCGATTTACGACACATCAAAGCGCGCACTCATTTCTTTTTGGATTGTTTCCAAGCTGAATTAATTCTTTATTTCTCCTCACATTACACATTGCAATTACAAGCACTTATCTCTTCCATCCTTTTGCGAAATACAGTTTCACCTAATCCCACCTTCAAAGGCTACCGAGTTTTTTTTTCTAAACAAAAATATCTACATCATCATCCCCCAATAAAAAAAAAGGAATCCGGAAATCCGTGCCGTATAATTTTACGATTTGTGTATGCTTTTCTCATCATTTCAGGTCTTAAGTGGCGAGTGGACGAGTGCCGATGATTATTACCGAAAGGATACTAAAAAGGATACTTTTTTTTTGTGTATCTCTAAAGGGACATCATTTTACTACTCGCCGCTGAACATCAAAAACGTATTTATTTTTTCTCATTGAAAAAAGATCCAAAATTCATTCAAAATATTTCAGAAAATCTTCGCACTTCATTGAAGTGGTAAAGCACTGCACCCTTTTTAAACATTTAACACCTCTTTCGTTACGCAATTTCGCACCGCTTTCTTTCGAACGTTTTATTAAGAAAATTGCGAACACTTAAACTGCATCTTCGCACTTCGGAATTGGTCGTAAAAACGCTGCCTGCATTCATTTCATTTTTAATAAAAACATCTTTCAATATCATATTTATGGCAGCTTTTACCATTGTTATAAAACATTAATAACTTTGATTAAATAATTCAAGAATTTTATTTCGCCATTCATAATTTATCCCTTGCTTTGATATTAATTTGTTTGGAAATACTAACATGTTTACTAAATTAATACATTAGTGAAAAATTTATTTTCCATTACTTTCATAAAACTAATTTTTATTAAGCTAATCATTTTTTTATGAATTATTCTGTAAAAGCCTAGGAACGTAACTGAAAAAAATGGTACTAAAAATGTTTGATTTTAAAATTTTAAAAAGATTTTTATTGCCACTTAAACTATATAATACAGTGAAATAAAAAAGGCATTAACAATAAGAGGACACGAGTCAAAACTTTTTTAGTAATTTTACGACCCATGCACCCTCTTACTACCGTTCCCCGAATCCTAAGCGTTTTGAACCAGATAGTTTTTTAAGGGCTGCGTTTTCTACGAATTTTATTGCCACGTCTCGTTTTTCAAGACACTAATGATGCCCGTTCGTTTTTTAGCAATTTTATTGAGAAGTTTTTTAGCGAAAACTGACCCAGTTTCGTTTTTTAACGAAAACCTTTTGTCGGCTTTCGTTTTTTTTTTACACTTTATTATCCGTGGAAATGCACGAAAAGGTAGAGACTTAAAAAAAACATATTTTTTTATTGCGGATTAAAAAAAACAGAGCCAAAAATAATTTACGTATTTTGAGGTGTTTCTGCGAAAAGTACTTGAATTATTTTATTTTTTATGAGAAAAATTATGCGTTTTCAGATGAGCGCCTGATAATAAGTTATAGCGCGCGTTTCGATTGCGCAACGGAAAGAAGTGCTAATTAAAAAAAAAGTTTATTTGCGCAATTCTGGATTAATCGATTAAACGAAAAGCAATTAAGCTGCATTGGCATTGAGCAAAGTCTATGTTGGTTATTTGCGCAACGGAAATTACTGGAAATAGAATTATTCGATAAGAGCTTGTAACGTGACATGTTAGATAGTGCAGAAAAAAATCTAAGCAACAAAACACACAAAATGGATTACCTTTAATTTCTACTTAAAATTCTAAAAACATTCATTAAAATATTAATTAAGTATAGTAATCATGTAATTGCAAATTATTTGCAGTGACTGTTATATAAATCATTTTATTTACAATTAAAAAAAATAGAAATATTTGATTGAGAACTGCAATTTTGGTTAATTCAATTGCATTTCTGTTTTTTTTTTTTGGTTAATAATAATCAATTATTTGTTGGATGTTAAAAAAACGCGTTTTAAATTAAATTGATGCGATTTCTAAAATAATTTTCTCGAAGAAACTAATTGAAATTTGTTTTACTAAATAAACCACATGTAATTGGTTGCCTTGAAATACACCCGAATGCAATGGTATAAATTTGTAAAAAAAAATACATATGTTCTGAGTAATTATTTGTTTGTTTGAGTTAAAAATTGAAGAGAAACAACGTAAAAAAAAAGGAGGCAGTTTCGTAATTGATTGACCGTGACTAATGCTCTTCGGGTTTCTAGTGACCGCAAAAACCGAGTCTTCGTTTAGCGGATGGCACTCTTACCTTCTTTTACGCATTTGTAATCGAAGACATTACAAAAAAAAATATATCTGTAACTGCTCATTAGAGTTTCCAAATTGACGAAAGAAATCAATTTCAAAATTCGAAAAGTTTTGAAATGTTTTTTCTTTCGCGTTTTGTTCTGTTTCTTTGCAGAGGAAGCTGCGGAGGAGCTTGCAAAACAAAAGCGAAAATGAAACAAAACACATGATGGACAAACACACACACACACGTGTGTCTAAGCGGAGAGCAGATCGCGCGCTCTGGATGTTAGCAAATTCCACCTTTTCCTAACTCCATTGTTTCCCTCATTCGCTTTTAACATTTTAAAAAAGACACGCGAATTTCGTTGCAAACGTAAGGAAACGCCGTTTGCACAATTAATAATTCTTTACCAACGCTTCCGATTCTTTAAATCTTTCAAATTTTTATTAAACGATTGTTTCTAAGAAAAAAGTAATATTTCAATATCGATTAGTCCGCAAAAACCACAAATTAATTGAATTATAAACGTTGAATCACGTTCGTGTCCTGTACGAGCGTTGAACAACCCATAAAATACCGGATTCATCTCAGTTTATTTCATTCATTCTTTATATTTTTTTTCATTTATTTATTTTATATAATACAATTTTATTGCAACTAAATGAAAATGAAACATTAAAATTTATTGAAAAAAAATACTAATGTAAAAACATTGGTTTCGTGTCTTAACGTATCATTGAAATCTCCAAAAAATAAACGAAACATTAAATAATCTATAGGTTTTATTAACACTAAATTTATTAATGAGCTATCGATTTCTCTATTTTTTTTCTCTAAATTTTTAATGATTGATTTGTAGTTGATTTTTTAAGAGACCAATGAATAAATTTTTGTATCCGATTATCATTATTAGCTGTTTGGGAAACGGTGAGCAATAGATTTAATCGAGAGTTAATTATAATTAATCGGCTGTCAACTATTTCAAGAACTGCTGAATATTCGATGTGCATTCATCGGACGTCACAGAATCAATCAAAAAAATATTCATCTATAATTGCATAAAATAAATGCAAATGACGTTTCCTTCGGACAATTGAATAGCAGAAGAATGGACGCACTACGTAATTGCTATTTCTCGTTCTTGGAATGTGCGATGTGCATTTTCAGTTACGAAATCCGTTGACCAATGTAAATTAACTCTCACACTTGTATATTTTAATAATTAATTTTATAGCTTTAATTTATATTTATTAATAATTACTTGTAATTAAATTCAATATAAATGATGATATAATGTTTTTTTTTTATTATACCTTTAAACTAAATTTGCAATACTGAAATTTTCCTTAAATTTAATTGTTTGTGGGAAGAATCGTAATTTTCGTTTTCTCAAGATTGTTGTATATTGAAAATAGTGATGTAATTGCGATAATTTAGAATGTGCGATGGATTGGTTGTGTTTGCGTATCGGGTGACGAAAGCCGTGCCCGATTCTGAGGTTGCTATTGGTTCGTAATATGGATGGATGAGAAGATAGGAGATGAAATGGAAGGGAAAAAGTAAAAATAAAATAAGCCTGAGATGAGACGAGGAGGAAGAAACGTAATAATAATTATTATTCATACATAAATAAATACAAATCTGGTTCTGAATCGTGTGTGTGTGTGTGTGTTTTATGAGAGCCTGCGTTCGAGGTCTTGTTAATTGTTCCGCATTGGGTAATCTTTATTTTTAGCAGAACAATGTGTGTGTGTGTGTTGATTCTGGTGTTATCGAAATTGGGGCCCCCGAGGTGATCTATCAATCGTTGAATCCTCTTTGTCTAATTGCTGTTGTTACTGTCTGCCGCGATGATTGCGATGATGATGATGTGGTGGAGGAGATGGTGCTGGGATGCTGGAGGTGAGGAGAGAGGATTCTGTTTGGATGTCCGCAGCCGAAGAGGATGGCTTCTAATGCGTGCGGGACCTCTCCGCCTCTCCCGTAAACCAATGAGTTTGAAACTTATGATATACATATATAAAAAAAAAAGAACGTTTGATGCTTGTCTGTAAGGACACTAATTCAAACATCAATATATTACCACTCCCCTCTGGTCCCCACCAAGAGTCCTTCCGATCTTCTGGCAGGTAAGAGATCTCCCCACCCCAGTCAGGTATCTCGACTCGGAGGAGTTTCTACTACTACTAAAACTCATTCCTCGCCAGATCCTTGCTGAGGTGTCTCGCATCAAGAGCGCCGCTACGAATTGACACTTGTCCGAGCGACGCGCGAAACGATTCTTCGATACGCCGCATCATCATAATCATCGCCGCGGCCGCAATTGTCATCCTTGGCAGAAGTAGTAGTAGTAGTAGATTAGCAAGCAATAGAGGAGCTGTAGCAACAGCAGTAGTAGTAGTAGTGCCGAAGAAGGCACGCATCGGACCAGAGCGCCGCAGCTCATTCGGCATCGAAACAACAACGAGCACGGATCATCATCATCCACAACAACAACAACAAGATCCATCTGCAATCAACAACAACATCGTCCGCAAACCAGGACATCCAGTGAACTGAATAACTATTGTAATTGAGTGACAAGTGATAACGCAAACATCACCTATATTCTCCCCTCGTGCGATTTCAAAATTAGCACCAGTGAAAGTGTCCCCATCTCTCTCTTTTCAATATCATTTTGTTTACGTGCGCGCCTCTTCTAGTGTGGATTCCAAATTAATTTTTCAACAAAAATCCCCGAAAAAACTGGAGCGAAAACTTGTCATGTGGAAACAGTGATCGACAAAACAACAAATATTAACACTAGTGCTTCGAACGATTGAGTCTAGTGCCGAAATAAATTAGGAAATAACAACGATTCAAAGGTGAGTACCTACAAACCTTCACAATTTACTTTAAATCGCGGGCGACTTTAACGCTCGATCGAACGCGAAACCCGCCGGATCCGAAAACCACGATCAAATTTAACAAAAAAAAAAACTTTTACTTAAACAAAACTTTAAAATAATTTCAAATTCATTAATTGGCAATTTTTTTAATTATTAAGAATTTTAAAAATAAGTAATAATTTTATCGAGATTAATGATTATTTTTAAATATTCAGGGAATTTACTACGTTTTTTCTTCTGAAATTCCGAATTTAAATAATCAATTTTTGCGGTTTTATTCATATAAACTAGTTTCTTTCCTTCTCACTCGTCGAATAATTATGTAAGAAAAGAAATAAAAAACTTAATAAATAAGTAAATAAACAAGAGAGAACTCGTTATGCGGAATGAAGACCGTAAACACAATCTACGTGCAATTTGTAAATATTTAACAATTTATAATGGAATTACTAATGAATTGGTTTAAATAATGAAGATTTCTTGCTTCCCTTAAATTAATGTAAATTATTTATTAATTAATTATTGTTTGGGTTAAAAAGAAAATTGTTTAATTTTTATACATAATTTGGTATCAGAAAATTGCGTTTTACGAATATGAGGATATTTTTTGCGGTCGAAGTTAAAAATAGAAAATCCAATTAATTTACATAATTGTTATGGCTTTTGTTTGTAAATCGATTCGTTTTTATTGAAATTTTCAGAATTTGTTTCTTTATTTTGGATCAAATTCGCAGAAGTGTGATGTTAATTAATTAATATTGAATGATTTGGATTGATTGGTTCTTGCAATTAGCTTAAGTTTTATGGTATTTGGGAATGGAATGTCGGAGGAATCGTGTTTCTCTCATTTCGCGTTCCAATTCGCGGGAAAGTGTGTGTGTTTGCCGACGGTGTTAAACGTTCAAACAAAGAATATGGGTCTAGTGTGTATAGAGAATTAGCGACCTGCCAGGATTAGTCATGTTTAGAGCCTCTCGCACCAATTCCAAGTGGATCAAAAGCGAGCGCAAGAACGGTTTTCCAAGAAGATGACTTCATCCCGGACTTTTCCCGCCGCTCTAACCATCACCATCGTCATTTTACCTCTCTCAACCGCAATTAACACATCGTTTCCAAATAAAAAAATATATTTTGCGAATCTTTTTAAAGAAGACAAAAGGGAAATTCGGTTTCGAAATGTGGATTTCCTTTCGGGCTTAATTAGCAGCGATTCTCGCAATGAAACGATGAAGAAGAAGAAGAAGCAAATAAATAAAGTACAACAAAAAAATGCAACGAGCGACGCAAACACAGCAAATCCATTAGTGCGATATTATTATTATGGTAATGGCGTAGATAAATTGCGACAAAAAGAAAACACAATTACGGCAACAGAAATCAAAGAAAGAAAAGAAAAGAAAGAAATAAATATTAATTGCACGGATGTATCGATTCACGCTGCGATGCGTGGGAGGTGACCTTAAGATTATTAAGAACGAAAATAACGAGAGTACTTGCGGTAATTAAGTTTTAATTAAAAGCGCGCGGATTTGCACAACAATCGCACAAAAACGAGATGGATTATGTAAAAGGAGAGGAGAGGTGATGCTGGTGATGATGATCATCATCATCATCATCATGATTATGATGATGAGGCGACGATGCAGAGGATTATTATAATGCAGCCGGATCTATATTTTACAATTTACATAAATTACCGAACTCGTGCCAACGGATTTTTCACTAGCCGCAATTCATTCGCTCGATTACATAAAAAAAAGTTTATAGAAAGATTTAAAAAAAAAAACGATATCCTTGATTAGAAGGTATGAACCGACTTTGGTAATTCATTGAAAATTTAGATTACTAAATATGTCTTCTCTCATTAACTTTTTCTTAACTATATTTTATTAAATTTACTGACTTTAATTATCACAGCTTTCTCCTAATCTCGTAACTATAAATTAAATTATATTTGTTATTCGGTATTATTATTTTAAAAAAATCAATAACTAAATAATGTGATAAATTTTGAGATGGGTTCGTGTCTACTCGAGTATTGAAATCTCCGCTTAGAAATAGCTCACTTTCTTCGCGTTTTTTTTTTATTTAATGGAGACGGAAATTCCCGGTCGTTATTATTTAAGCAATTAAAAATGGAATTGATTGACGGGCGATTTGTACAATTAAAAACGATCACGTAAGAATTAATTCGAGGATGAGCGGAGCGCGGATTAGCGAAAATCCCAATTAAATCGAAACGAATCTCTACTCGTAAACTTCGCGATTTATGATGATCGGCAAAAAAAAATTATAGAAAGAAACGTTATAGTTTTGCATTTCTGCAGTCCTTGAGTTAATAGGAATCAATGTAAATTAATAGATTCAAATGCAATTGATGTTTGATACGATGTTTAACATATTGAGGAGGGAACGAAAGGCTCGTGTTAACGATGGTATTTTTCTGGTAATTTACGCCGGAGATATTCATGGGGCGGCAGTAAAAAGCGCTAAATTATTGTTTGAGAAATATTTACATACATAATTTTCAATTAATGGAAAACGGGATTCGGTGCGGTTCATTTGCATCTCGGATTAGAACCGTGCGACCATCTGGGTTCTTCACTATTTTAAGCCCTTTTGAAGTTTTTTTTTGTATTTCGTTAGTTTCGGCGAAGAACAAAGAGATCTACATACGCACGTATTGGGTCTGATTGATGGGACGGACGGAGAACGGCCCTAAACGGTTCCTCCTCCGCGGCGTGTCGTGAAACCTCAATTCAACACCTCTTCGTTTGATCGCCGACCGCCGCCTTTAATTTCGTGGGTGGAGATCCTCGATCTTCCAAGAATTAAAAGATTTTTCGAATCGATTATTTGGATTAATAAATTTATTTTTTTTAAATCGCGAAAAAAAAAATAATAATAGGTAATAATTAATTCGAGCAATTTGTGCTGCATCACACGTTATAAAGAGAAAATCCCCGGCGACAATGAGGCATTCAGCGCGCATTCCGAGCGCCCGAGGAACGTTTTGTTACATAATAAAATGCGCGCAAACAACGAAACCCAGGTTGAAGCGAAGAGGTTGTTCATGCACATGCTCTCCTCATCCGCTCTTCGGGGTCTTCATTATTTAAACACCTCGCCTTTGTGCATCTTCGACAAGCAAATGGAAATAACAAAACTAAAAATATTATACAAAAAAAAAAGTGTAATTAATTATGCAAACACTGAGAATGGCATATTTTCATTGGCAATTAAACGCGATTGGCGAAGAGGAAAACCTTTCGAGACGCTTTCTCTATTCCACATGGAAATCGGCATATATCACACTAGCCCATAAATAATCCCTGCGGCATCAATTTTACTGCGCACTTTCTTTTCTCCTGCTGGAAATATTCTTGTGTGTATGTGAGTTCGTGAAAAATTACTGAGGAAAAAAAAGGACGAGTTCTTTTCACGATGCAGGCAAATATTAAGGATTCACGCCCGTTAAAGTCCGCGTTTTGCTGCATTGTCGTGTGGCGCGCTTTCATTCAATCGGAATTGCATAGTCATACCGTTGGGAATCGACCTCAGCGAAGAAGAGGATGCATTTTTTCCATCTCGTTCGCTTCGCAGAACGTCGCGTATTTCGGGGTCAACCATATGGAGGAGTGTGAAGAGGATAATGAAAAGAATGGATGAAGTTTTTTTTTATGCGTTCGGCGCGTGTCCCAAGAGGCAAATGTGTGCAGAAACCATGTGTTTAACTAATAATATAACGCACACGGATAGTTCTAAATGATATACAAAACAGAGCCAAGGAAAGTGAAAACCATTGTTTGCTTAAACTGTTTGTTCTCATGACCCACCTATGCTCAATTTTCATGCATCGTCGGCGACGGCGCAAAATTTCCTTCCAATTTATTTTTCTTCCCTCTTTGAGCAATGCAACTTTTGTCGCAACAACATTTATCCGCAATTAATTGCACAAAAGTAAAATGGAAATTGTAATGATGATTGCGGCTGCAACAAAAAAATATAAATATATATGGGAGACGACGCGAAAGAGGATCAAATCATATTTACGTTCGCCGCATTATGTAATTTATTAATCCATTGTTGGAGAACAATGGGGGCTCAATCGATGATCCGAAGACGGGCGAAGACTAAGAGAGAGAGAGAGTAGGTAAATGTTACAATTTGTGCAATAATCCCGGAACCGAATTTATACCTTAAATCAATCAATCACATCCAAAAATTTTCAACCGACAAATTTCCAAAGATGACTTTTGATTTTACAAACGCCCTCCTCGGACACAAAACTACCGTGCGACGACTTGCATTTTCTTCGATCCGATCTTACGCATTGTGACTTCGAATCATTCAAGCAAACCGTTTGATAAATTTCAACAACCATTGAAAACGCGCTAACAATCTTTCAATGGCTTCAATTGTGACAAAACGTTTCCAACAAATTCTACAACAAACGAAAGCAAATTGTATTCATATGAATTTTTATTCATTCATCTGATATTTTTTGATCATTAATCAATTTTAATAATTTTAATTAAATATTTAATTTATTTTTTTATAAGAATTTAATTAAATTAAGTCGAAATTTAATTATTTGAAACGTGAGAAATCATCGCGTTATCAAAAATTGATTGTTCTCTCATCGATGTTATTTATTTTTTTTGTATGTTGTCTTCGAAACTTTCGAGTTAATTTCTAATTAGATTCGATTTCACTGAGGCGCTGAGCAAACAAGTCACTCGAAAAAATCTGCATACGGAGATGATGATGATTCCTTCCATTTCCACTCTCCCACTCATCATTCGAAACTCATCTCTCGGAGCCGCCGAGGTTCTTCTTCGTGCTTCTGGCGCTCATATAATGCGAGAATAATAAAATTAGTTGTGAAAGCATCCGGGTCGTAACCTATCACCCAATAATTTGAAAGCGCTAATTTAATGCTAAGTAGAAACTCTTTTAAAACCCGCGCTGCGCTTCTTCTTCTACTTTTTTTGTGTGTACTTAATAGTTTCTTTGAATTTAATACTTCAAGACTTTTTAATGTATCAATTTGTCTCCGATTGGGAATTAAGGCCAATCGAAATTGCTGTCTGTCAACGCGCAAACTTTACTAATTTTTTTCTTTGATTCCAGATGAACCAGCAGTGCAAAGTCTGCGGAGAGCCGGCGGCCGGTTTCCATTTCGGGGCATTCACATGCGAAGGATGCAAAGTGAGTATTATTTAATTGCGTAACGAATGAATTTGCAAAAAAAAAAATATATAAGAAATTGATGAATCGAAAAGCAAAAGTTTACACGTAATAAGTAATGAGGCTCCGGTTGCGTAACGCAGAGTTTTAATGCTCTAGTTGCGCACGCGACAATACCGAGCGACAAGAGGTCTTCTTCTTTCATCCATCCATCCATCCATCCACTTCTTCTATTTTTCGTACACGCATTGTGTTATTATGCGCCTTCGTTACGTCACCGTGGCAATTCTCGATTTCCGATCCGTTCTACCGTGAAAACTCGGCCAGATTACACGCCGAAGGAGCCTCGTTACAATTTTCTATTGTCACTGCAAAACGGCCTATTTATCCCATTGACCGAGCACAGCCTGTGGAAAACGAGAGGTGTTTGCAGAAGAAGAAACAAAGAAAACAAAACGCAAAAAAAAAACACAACAGCAATTACCGCACCTCATCCAACCTTCGATCGATTTCGGTCCAAGTGAAATGATCGTTTAGCAATTCATTCATTTCCCTGCAAATTTGTTGCAATCGACAATTATCCAATACCATTAGAAATATCAATTAATTTAAGTAAACTAAATAATTTACAATAATTAGCAAATATTAATTATTAAATTCTCAATTATTAATTTTACAAAACTCAATGTTAAACAAATGATTAATTTTCAATTGATGTACTGAAACGAAGCACATAAATTTCTCGTAGAATGAAACGGACGAGTACGAAATAAAAAAAAAGCAACCTTTATAGGATCCAAATTTGGTTTTGCAATAAATAAAGACTCAAAGAAAAAACGCAGCAATAAATATCCGTTTCTGCGCGATCGCTTAATTACATATTATTGTTAACTTCTTTATTTATTTCTTTTCTCTCAACATAATTTTCTAATGGATTATTGTTGTCTTTCTTATTATTATTTTTCTTCATTTCGTTTTCGTTGTTCATTCTTCGCCCGAATATGGTTAAAACGGGTTAACAGACGGGCAGAGTCAGGTTTCATAAGCACGTTTTTCGAACTTCTCTCTTCTCTCATTGTAATTAATTAGCGAAACGGTTTGCATACGCACCCGAGACAAATAAATGAATGGAAATAAGAAGAAACAAGATGACAGCGAGAGAAAAAGAAATGCTAATGGGTTGTCGAGATGTCACGTTCATTAAACTGGAAGCAATTGTAATTGCAATAGCCTTTTTAACATTTGTTCTTAATGTTAGTTATTTTGATACTATAACTAATTAATTTATTGGCAATAGTTGTGCGATTGAATTGTTTTTGGTATTTGAATACAATTGCTTTGTAATTACATGGGTGTTTGGAGAAGAGGATGGAGAAAAAAGTAAATAGAGGAAAGAATCGGTGTCGGTTGCGACAAAAGAGGCAAAGGCTCGCGCCATCCGCTCCAGATGGGCAGCAACCCGGAGCCGCCAATGCCGCCCCACCAATTTCACTTTTGTCGCCTTACGCAAGTGATGCAAGCTGCGAAACGTACTAATGACCAACGATTTGTTTTTTCTTTGTCTGTTTCAGTCGTTCTTCGGAAGATCATACAACAATCTGAGCTCGATCTCCGAATGCAAGAACAACGGGGAGTGCGTGATCAACAAGAAGAACAGGACGGCGTGCAAGGCGTGCAGACTGAGGAAGTGCCTTCTCGTGGGGATGTCGAAAAGCGGATCTCGATATGGTAGAAGATCGAACTGGTTCAAGATCCACTGTCTCCTGCAGGAGCAGCAGCAACAGCAACAGCAGCAAGCCTCGGTTGGAGGCGGACAACATATGGTGAAGCCACCGCAGAGGACGCCACCACCGCATCACCCGAGTTTAGGTTTGGGGATGCTCAATCAGAACTTCCCTCCACCGCTGCTGCATCTGCCGAAGACCAAGGAGGAATTGATGCTGTTGGGTCTCGATGAATACAAGCACGTAAATTCACCTTCGGTGAGCTCACCGGAATCGCACAACTCCGATTCTTCGGTGGAGGTGGGAGACGCCAGACGTATGCCTCTCTTCCCAGGACTCCTACCACCCACATTCCTGCCACCACCGGGACTGCTCTTCCCGCCGGGTTATCCGCAGATCTACCCAGGACTCCTGCAGCCCGTGCATCACCACCACAACAACAATAACAATAATAGTAGCAGTAACAACAATAACAACAACAATAACAGGATGATGAGGAACCACAATCCAGGCGTGGAGGCTTTCAGCAAACGCATCTTCCTGGACGCGGTGCTTCAGTCGCAGCGATCGCCAACGCCCGAGGAGATCGTGACGACGCCGGTACCATCGGAATCTCCCATCCAGGAGGATCCAATCGATCTGAGCATGAAGACGCTCAGCGAACGGGGCTCATCTCCAGCCCGGAGCGATCGCACCGGATCGGATGCGACGGAACGCGGAAGCGAGGCCGACGAGGAGAGCGACTGCGACTCGGAGCGCGACCTCAAGCGCATCAAATTGATCCGACCCACCCCCCTGGACCTCACCACGAAGGTGTGATCATCGACATCCAAAAAAAAATAATCAACAATAAAGGCAACCCTTGATACACCCACCAACCTATCAACCACCTGAGATGTGTTCGAACGAAGAGCAGCGATGGAAATGAAACGGCCTGCAGCATCAATCAGAGAAAAAGCTAAAAAGGAACAGAAACGAGCGATGGTTTAGTAGAGTTCGCGCGCGCGCCAACCCATCGACAACTTTACGGGTGGCCCCCATGAAACGCACACCTTTTCCTCCGAGGAGATCCAATTCAGAAGTGTATTTACACCGTGAGCGAGGCAGTAAATTCGATCGAAACTCGATATCAAAGCCACCTCACCATCATCTCTCTCTCTCACTCATTCATCCATATACAAATTCTTCGCCATCCGGAATCCCCCAAGGATCATCGAGCGCGCGCTCTCGAATACCGCAAACAGAAACGAGACAAAACAAAACAAAAATTATATAAATATAAAAACGAATGTTACCATAAAGTATATGTTTTTAGTGTGTAAGATATGAACGCAGCAGGTGACCTGTTCATAAAACTTAAGTGTTGTATCAAAGTATCCCTGAGTTTACAATCGCAGCAGCAGAAGAAAAAGTATATAAATATATAAAACAATAACTTTGCGTTATTGTTTCCATCCGTTAACATTATCCATACATATTATAAATACACATTTTTACCTGTACAAATCTACGAAGCAAATTTAGATATTTTAACATTACATAACTATATATATATATATTACGTTTTATCTTCGATTTGTTACAATTCTTTTCGACCACATTCACGCCCCCCACTAGGTAGTTGTTGTTTCTTTAGCTGCTCCCGAGTCCAATTGCGAAAACGGCCAGTATAAATAGTAAATTAAATAATTATACATATTATATATATATAAATATTTACGAATACAAATATCGCTTTTGTACATAGTTTTGTTAGTTGTTAATTAAATTAATTAAATATTATTATTATCATTATTATTAAGAGCAGTGCAATGGAAAATGGTCTTTTGTTAATAAAAAAAAAAAACATGTATTTAAATTCTCTCTCTCTATTTTTATACACACTCTCAACAAAAACAATTGTTACAAAAAAAATAAAATAAAAGTAAAACGAATTTTAAGGCCGTGATTTTAATTGCGTTCCAATTATTATTAATAATTTCTTATTTATTTATACATATATGATATTATAAAATACCCGCATTATTTTAACCCTCACAGGGTGATGATTTCAATATACTTTTTTTTGACTTAAGCGAAATGTACATAATTATTATTGTTGAGGTTCACAACTAGTTGGGCATTTTTTTTTACATAAACACAGTATATTATTGTACATATATACGATTTGTTTTTTTTTATATTATATACGCGAAATAGGTGAGTTTCGAAAAAAACGAACCTTTTTTTAAACACTTGTACATATCTCGAATTCTATTGTTTTATTATTATTATTATTATTTTTAATATTATCATTTTTTTGTGCGATTTATAATGAATCATTATTATTACTGTCCAATTTTTATTGTTTTATTTTATTATTTTTTTCCTATCAGTCGTCCATCAGGGACTTAGGCCAGTTTTTACTCTTCGATGGAAACGATTCGGTCGTAACCATCGGTTTGTGTGTGATTATATTATTTTTATTATTTTATTTTTTTTGTAAAAAGAAATTGTTTATAATTTTTGTTTATTTTTATCGAATCGAATCAGCGACAAAAAAATGACTACGCAAGAAATAAACAAAACAAAAAATATATGTATGCAATATGATTTGACGATTTTTCTTATTTTCTTACCTAACCCCATTTCCCAGCAGGTTCAATTTTAGTTTCAGGAAAACGCAAGTTTCTGCACACTTTTGCTTAAAGTTTTTTGCAAAAAGTAGATGGAAAATCTAATGTATTTTCTATCTACAGAAGTTGTCCAAACGTCAAATCAAAGTAAATTAAAATTTAACATTTAACTTCTTAAGTTTATTGTAAAATTAAATTAAAAATATCAAATTGAAAAAAAATAAGTTTTTTTTAACTGTTATATAACGAATCAATTATTAAATTAAAACTCTTGCTAGATTAGATTCGATAAGAATGATAATTAAGTCAATGGGAAATGCCAAAAAAATTCCGCGTTAATCTGATAATTCATTCTCGACGATTAAGTATAATTATTAAAATTTAATTTATTATTTAATCCACGCGATTCCGCGTTTGACCTGAATCCGGGTGAAGATGATATAAACTAATGCAGATTCAGCATAAAATTTGTTGCGACATTATCAAAATTAAATTATTTTGCGTAATCCGTTCATTGCGCAACTTTTGTGCATGAAGAATTGGACGTGCACGGACGAGACGAGTTTACTTATTTATTTTATATTCTGTATTATTTCGTGTGTGTGTGTCTGTTCGTCTCCTCATTTTTTTTTTCCATCGTTAACTCTGTTTCTCTTCGGTTTACTTTTATTGCAAAAGATGAGCCTGTAGAAAGTACAAATATAATAAATGTCACTCCCATGTTACGGGGGACTTTCTTGCCGCATCTATTTAAGAGATTAATGGCGATTAAGTCGGGTTCATTTAGGCCACATTATAATGTTAAAGATCCACACGCTCTATTGAGAGATTCGCCTCGTTCTCTCCAATAATAATAACTCGACGAGAAGATGCGCTCTTTCTTTCTCATCCTTCTTTTCCAATTCATCGAACACGACCATTTGCATCTCGCTCTCATCTCCAAATTAAGCCGCAGCCTCCGTTTCCGCATCTACTTATTTTTTTTTTCATCTGTTCTTAATCTCTGTTCACATTACGAGATATTTGCCGAATACAAATATGAAATTTACGTAAGGTTTTTTATTTTCTTTAAAACTAATCTTGAAACTACAAAATCATCAAATGGTTAATTTAAGTGTACTTAATTTAATACACAACCCAAAACTAATATTTTTTTTAAATTAAGCTCCAGAAGATTTTGATTTTTGAAAAATAACTTTAAAATCAGTTGTAATTAAAAGTATTATCAACTTTTGTAAACATGTAGTCAACTTTTAAGACGACCATTACGAGCAGCGCCGTTTTCTACGGTCATTCTCGTTTTTAATTACCGGTTTCCAAGTTGAATAGATTTTCTTGCAGGTGTTTAAGCACAAGTAGAATGTCATTAAGATCGGCGCCGTTCGCTAATTATCGTAAATAAGGCAATCATTATTGAATATCGCTATTTATCCGACGGCGTTCGTATCTGAACGCAATACAATATCTGTGACATAATTGTGATCATATACCGCAACATTGTTTATAATCATGGGATGAACTTGCATTAAGACCAACTTTTATTGTGAATTGTTATTGTGAGCAGAGCAAAGAAAGAGGCGAGCATATGTGTACGTCAGGTGATGGTTATGGACCGATTAAGAATCAAATTGACCGACCATTATGAAGAGTGAACAGCAACAGCAGCAATAACAACAACAGCATTGAAAAAAAAAGCACGAATAAATTAAATTTGAGATGTACAAAAAAACGTAATAATAAAGAGCGGTCAACAAAGGAAACGGCCTCATTAAATTCGTGATTGGAATAATTGTAATGAAAAATGGTCGAATCATTAAGGTAATAATTCCCACTCGATGTGGTGCGAATTGAAGCTGCTTTCCCTCCACACGAAATAAATAAATAAAATTTCGAAAAAAAAAAAAATACAAGTGGCGGATATATTCGCCATATCCTTTTCACAATAGATATGACATTTTTTGAAAAAGTTACATATAACTTTTATTGTAAATCACTACACTAAGTTTTTAATAGAAAAATTATTAAATTTATTAGATTTTGAATATGGAAATTAAAGCTAGAATAAAATGTGTAATATTTGTATCTCCAAATTTTTAATTAAAAAAAATCTAAAATTAATCATAGAAAAAGTGTCTTCACTTATTACTAAATAATCGAAGAATAAGCTAATTAAATCTGAACCCGCATAATTGTGTCAGGCACAATTTACACGTAATCGCTGTCAAACATTAAAGCGTGCAGTAAAATTAGCGAATTTACGCGCGCAATTAATTTGACGGCAATAACAATGTCCAGCCCAGATATGCTCTTTGATAGGTTTTATAACCGATGGTCTAGACTCTAGAGGATCGCGCAACTTATCTGAAATTGATTCCGATGTTCGTGTTATGACTGCGAACACGATACGCCGTAATTGGTGTGGATGTAAAATAAGGATTGAGCGATATATCGCGCGATTCGGAGTTGGGTTTCCACGCGACAAAGATAATTAAGATAATCTTCGTAAGGAGAAAATCCGTTTTCACCGACATCCCACGATCGTTAGGTGAGGAGGGAAAAAAGGAAAAAGGGGTCTTAATGTCTCCATATTAATGGACAGTATTAACCGTCCGTTTTACGGCTCATCTCGAATTTCCATTAATAATAGTAAAATATCGCTTTTGCAAATTTTCCTTATTCATTTAGTTTTCACCGAATCGTCCTTTGCACCGCTAATGCGCGAGAGCGTGCGAGGAAGAAAGCAGGAAAAAATAAAAAGGAAAAACGAGAAGTGAACACACAGAGAAAAAAAAACAAGTTTGCGCTCTCGGCCGAGGCAAACCTCACGGAGATGAGGCTCACAAGAAGAAGAGAGGTCTTAGGTCGTGACCCATCATATGTGGCACACACAAACACACACTCTTCTAATCCCAGGACACTCCCACAGCAATATTACACAAATTTATTTCTATATAAATGTGTATTTATATTTATTGCAGGGGGGATCATAAAGATATTCGATACATAGCGAAGATTATTTTCGTTTTAGAGGCCCCAATTTTTATGCAAATCCGAAAACGAGCTCGCCTCCAATCTATTAAAATTATTTATCGCTTTACGTAACTCTCAACTTCGTTCGCTTCTTCTCGCTCGCGCACTCCTTCTCTCTTTTTCAACCGCATCTGAGAACTCCGACGGCGGATATTTTGGGTCGCTTCTTCATTAAATTTTATTTGTTATGGAGTCCGGGTGACATTAAGAAGGACCAATTTAAATCAGAATAAAATATCTCTTTAACCTTTTCTGCTGGACTTTTCGTCTGCGTTTTCTCATTCTATAAATTATTGTTATTACACATATAGACGAGTTTTAGTATAGCATGCACACACACACACTTATAATCTGATGCTATTAAATATTCCCGTGGTCTCTCATCTCGTCTCGTCTCCTCTTCTCACATCTCTTTCCACATTACACATCTTACGCGATACAAAAATACACTTTTTTTCCTCTTTTATAAAATATAATATAATATATTGGGTATATCTCCGAGCCGCGACATTATTCCGTCCAGGAATGTGGATTTTATCTACTAACATTTTCATAATTTAATTAACCTCTCTCACTCTTTCTCTCTTACACACAGCCTTTGAATCCGTCCACGCATTTGTAATATACAAGACAACCGTTGAAAAACGCATCCCAATAAATAATAATACATATATATATATATATATATATATATACAAACATTAAAGAAAAGAAAACAAACATACGGTCAGCGTGGTAATAATAGTGAAGGAAGAGGGATTTAATTGATAATTTAATTAATACTTTTCGTGATTTACGACGAGCTTCAGGGCCTAAAAGAGAGACAAAGAGAGAGAGTTTCGTGGGGGCGGCGAATTGCTTTACATTTAAAATTAGGTACTTTAACCAGCAATTATTAAAAGATGTGCACCACTCTTTCAACTTTCGATTAAAGTAAAACCAAATTAATTTCAATATATAAAATAACTAACAAATTTTAATATATAATAATATTTAAAAAAAAAAAAAAATATAGTATCGATTTTTTTCAAACCGCTTATGCGATTTCTAAAACCTCCACTTAAACCATCATAACTCCTCAATCAAATAATATTTTAATACTGAAAGACCAAAATTATATCCAGAAAAGAACTTTTTTTTTTAAATATTATTCAATATTTCGTCAATTAAATTTAAATAATAATTAATAATTTCTTTAATAACTTTAAACATATTAAAAATCTATTTAAAACCAATTTAATTTCCGTAAATATCTTAAACTTTTTAAAAATTACAATGATTTTTTAATTCGTGGCACTTCGGGTTCGTCGTTTATGCGAGCTTAGAATCTCCAAAACATACCTCCAGTTAAATCTCCATAACTCCTCAAGCGAATCATACATTTCCAATTAAAAACAAAATTTACATTTAGTAAAAAACATTTAATACGTAGTTATTAAAAGACGTGCACTTTTCACATTCATATAATCGATCCACTTCATCAAACTCCCATTTCCATAAAAAAACAGCTTTTATTTCGTTCTTATTTATTTTTTAGCTGTTCCGCAATTCGAACTCACCTCGCGCCGTTTCCGATCTCCGTCTTATCTTCCGTTTAATTCAGCTTAATTGCTTCTGCATGCATATTCACGAGACGTTTTTATTGCGCAGGTATTTCCATCTTCTGGCTAACATCTGTAACCTTATAACCTCTGGGGAAACTAGATTCCGCTCAATTTTGTTGACGAAAGCATTATCAAATACACAAATTACTTTAACTGCTCGCTCTACGTCGAACATAAGTGCACTTTGCGATTTCTAAACTTTGTGTTGCAATTCAAGTATTTCTAAATAATTACATTTAATTACAAGTACATTAAAATTTAATTAAATTAAATTTTAAAAAAATATTTTATTTATTAGAATATAATTTACAAATTCATGTTATTAAATACTTTGTATATTTGAATCAAATAAAATAAATAAAATTAATGAACAAAATGACTCCACTTAAAATTATAAACTAAACAAATATATTAAAATCTTAATTAATTAATTAGTATCGATTAAATACAACTCAGTATGAGTAAATTCTCAATGAAATAGAATTGATAATTAATATATTTGAAAGTTAATACAAAAAAAAATGCATTCCGAATGTAATTGAAATTCCTGTTGAGAATTAACGATTCAAATCCGATTTTCGCCTAATCCTATTCATGGATTTAATTAATAATTCATTCCTCGGGTCGACTTTCGATGGAGAAACGACAAAAGACATTTCGGTTCGAATTCCAACCCAGTTCATAAAACTAAAAATAATCATTAATTAACAAAAGATTATGCAAAATAAGACAAGATTCAAGAAAGGAAGAAGAAACGAAACAAGCACATAAACAATAAAATGAACATATAAAAAAGAAAATTAATTTATTCATGATATTCAAACTAATTTGGCGACGTTTAGTTAATCAATTAACGAAAACGATGTAATTTTTTGTTGTAATATTGTATTTTTTTTTTGTGCAACTCTTGCCGAATTCGGAACGCGATGTTTAGGAGAAAAAATAAATAGACGCGTGAAATCGATTGATTCATGAAATCTCATCTCTAATAACCTTATTCGAAACGAACATTCACGCTGGCGGAGCAATAAAATCGAATCTTTATTAGGTATCAGAGGAGGTGTACAAAAAAATGAATTTGCATGATCGGGTTCAGAGGTCTTCCACTCTTCCACTTTTAGATAAATAAGTTACTTTATTTCGTTTACCTTCCCAAGGTGTTCTTCATTTCGTACGAAACGAGAATATTTCAACTTTCCAGGATGTTGTTTACAAAGTTTCATTTTCACTTACGTTTAAATTACAACAATTTTTAATTAAGAAAATTTTCTTAGTTTTATTTTAGCTTAAAAATTTTTATTTCTATTTAACTTATTATTTATAAAGCCAAATATATTTTTTTTTTGTATAAATAAAATTTGTAAATTATTTCATTTCGGGTTCATGGCTTATGCGGCCTTAGAGTCTCCAAATGAATATCCAGTTAAATGCTTCAACAAAATCAAATAAAAATATTATTTATATTTATTATTAATAGTTTTGTTCGAGTTTTCCTTATTTAATGTTGTCGATTTTTTGATGTTGCGGATTTCCGTTGCTGCTAATGCTCGTGTATTAAATCGTAAATTGAGCAGTGACTGAAGACGCGTTAAGTAATGTGGCTTCGGATGTGGCAATGTCTACTATATTATTTAATATATCGAGTGGACGACAGTACGTGCGCAAAATGTTATTTTTGAAAGATTGAAATGACGAAACGTGGATTACCGAACGGGACCATCAACGTTTAGTTATTTGGCAATGAAAAATAACATAGTGGAAATAAATCGAACTAAAAAAATTAACTTACGTCACGCGTTTTCCACCATTCGCGGTGCAGCCGATTATTATTACGTAACGTGCATTATATTCTTTTCTTCAATTTATTTATACACAATTATTGATTTTTATTCGGTCTGATGCCGTCTGAATATTAATTGCGGCTAATTGCGGTGTCCATAAATAATCGGCACGTAGAGGTGGCCCAAGTCTTTTGGTTTTCGACTCACGAAAAACCCGACGGCCTTAATATATTATTAAACGATGCTCCTCCGCGCTCTGGCATTGACATTTCGCTCTTTATGGATCAAAATCGTAAATTCCGATATTAACACACACCAACAAGACAGAGAGCATAACATAAAATTTAAAAAAAAACGATGTACGAAATATTGATTCTAACAGTATCGACAGAAGACATCGAAAAGGTAGGATCGGACAAGACAATTGCAGACAGCATGACCTTCTCTGACTTGGTGAAATATGTACAAAAATATATAGGAAAGTTTTTCAACAAAAATCTATATTTTCAATTCGATTAATCATTACGTTTAATTATGTAATTTATTAAATTAATTAAAAATCCTAATAACATTTATCTACATTTAAAAATTATGATCATTATAATAACTATTCTTGTAATTTAGCGGATGCAAAGATGCGGGAAATTTGAATATTTACAAATAAATCTGCGAGAGCGGGAATAAATTTGCTAATTTAGGTTGCCACCGTCGTCGCCGTGTGGGATTCGCATGGGAATCTCGCCGAGTCTGCAATAAATACGGGACGAAGATATCATCGTGGCGCATTCGGCAGAAGGATATGACCGTCATCATCATCATCATCGCTTTTTATTCGATGCCCGATCGCTATCATCGGGATCCTTGTTAACTCGCGCGTAATTAGAAGAATCATTTTGTAATGCACCGACGGCGGCGCGGATAGCGCCCTCCGCCTCTTTCATCCGCTACTCTTCTCTAGCCTTCGTCGTTTCCATTTAATTACCGCCATTCGGCATTCTTGAACGGTGACAGGTGCTTCTTATCTCTCTAACTCGATTATATAATATATACTAATGCGCTCTTTTCCAGATTCGATATGCAAATTACCGCAAAATCTAATTTGGAAACGATTCAAGCGAAACATGCAGTTTTAGCTCTAACATATATTTTTTTACAAATAAATTCAATGATAATTCAAAAAAATCTAAAAAATAAATTACAATATTTTTAATTTTGATAATTATTTAAATTATTGGGGCGTAAAATTGATATTTTCTACTAATAAGTATTATTATAATTTTGAACTAATTTAAATTTGTAATGTTGATATGTTGAACGGTTTCGCAAACTGCAGCGGTTCGGGTTCATCGCTTATGCGGCCTTAGAGTCTCCGAACATACATCCAGTTAAATGACCATAACTCCTCAACCTATACGAATAATTTCAATCCAAAAACAGATTTGCATTAAGAAATAAACAAATTTTCTGTATTATTTCATTTTTAATGTCTTGAAAAATGCATTAAATTTTTATAAAATTTAAATTAATATTTTGACACAATTTTTTATGTTTTAATATGTATTTACAATAACATAATTACAACATAAAGAGAAATAAAATGTAAGAACAAATTCACAAATTATAAGAATTTTCCTAATTAATCTCATTATGGAATCGACTTTAAAGTCTCCGAACATATACCTCCAATTAAATGCCTTCAACTAAAGTAATTTTCAATTAAGAAATACCCGTGTACTCCGGCATATTAATTACGCATTAGTTATCCATTATACAAACAATTTGTGAAATAATAAAAATGTAACTTTTTTACTAAAAATATAACATAATATTCACAGTTTATGCAAGTGCACTCATTCTCTACAGTTTCAACTTCGATTTGCATAGCAAGAATTTGCTTTGCAGCCGCTGACTTTTGCGAGATAAGCTAAAATGAGGAAAGATTTAAATTTTATTATTTCACATGAATTCACTGCGAATTGCCTTACTTTTTTTTATTATGTTTAAGATCTAATCTATATATATAATATATTAATATATTTTAAGTTAATATATTTATATTTAAATTAACATTGATGGATAATTAAGAATAAATTTGTTTACATTAAAATTTAGTGTTTAATAATGGGTTAGCATTAAAATAGAATTATTTGAGAGAAACAAATGATAAAAAGCGATTGGGAAAGGTAAATTAAATGTAATAATTACGTATTAGAGAGCCATTTGGCCGATGCGTGCGTCTGTGTGAGCGAGTATAAGCAAAGTTCAAAAGGTCCTTCTCGTCCGCGTCCCGCCGTCTTCGGCCAGAATGCAAATGCCTAGTCCGGTGGTGGTAATTTAAATAATATGGGCCCTAAATCAACGCTAAGTGAATTGAATGGGATAGGAAAGATGCATGGACCAGCCTGCATGCTCTACCTTCACCTCCTCCTCATGATCATCTTCCTCCGTTTGCGATGATGATGATCATCAAATTTAATTGTCCTTTTTTCGTACACTTACGCTCATTATTGTTACGTGTCGTTATTGCGTGCTCGATTATGCATGTTTAGCCTTCATTGGTGGCATGAGTTATGAGCAGTAAATGCGGATTGAATAAAATATAATATACGATGGGCGCGTATATTTATATTTTTATTTCGGGGGAGCAGTTCGGATCATCATCACCGTCGTAGCCGTCATCTCTTTATGGCTTTAGAAAGTCACCCATCCATATGTGTCATCGCTTCATAACTCCATCAAAAACGCGCGCAATTTATTCCACGTTTGTTCAATCTGCATCTCCTGAATAGAGCTGTTTAACGCAGCAAATAAAATGAAATGAACATAACGAAAATAAAACAAGAGTAGAGAAAAAAGGATAATTGATTTTTATCGCAAGCCGCGAGATGAAGGTGTGCGGAATGTTTGCTCTGTAAATTGAGGGGATATTTTTTTCGGGCTTGAAACGAAGAAGAAGTAATGCAGCAGTGGAGAAGAGAAGAGATCGGACCTCGGGACAGCCTCAATGCATGTATAATTAATGATTTCTCGTCGCCGTTTCTTTTGTGAGAAATTAAAAATTAATGAGGGGGAATACATAATGCACGTATGAGCGGTGCATGGACATCCATCCATGGTCGACCATTTAAGGCGCACATCGATCGAATGGTTTCCTTTCTGGCGGAGGTGCACCGGTTGGTCTGCTCGGTTTTGTCCGATCCGAGAGGCAGCAGCAGCAGCAACCGCCGCCACAACACGATCATCATCATCATCATGATGATGATAGAGGAGTCTCTCCTCTCTGCACCACAACCTCTCTCTCTCTCGTTGCGTCCTTTTGCGCCGCATTATCACAGTCTGTATAATTAAATATATAAAGCGTTTCGCCTATCGTCGGCAATTTATGGTAACATTAATTAATAAAAAAAATAATTATCTGTTCCTTGCCATATGGCGAGGCTGTGCGCAGTCACGAACCAAGAGATCTCCTCTCGCCATGTGTGTGTGTGTGTGTGTGCTCTTCTCTCATCTCAACCCATCGACGTGGCACTCACACACATACATTGTACCTTATGGAAATTGAACGCATCACGAAGTAACAACTACAATATAAATATAAAAAAAATACCAACAATACCATTGACCGTTACCGTTTGCCTCAATCGATTCATTTGATTACTTTATTATGATTAAAGCAAATTCGATGCAAAAGAAAAAAAAATAATCGTCAAGTTCCGTTGTGCCAAAGAATCAAACATTGAAAAGAAAAAGAAACAAATTACCTTGTGTGTACTTTTTTTTTCGCGCCAGATGATTGATTAAACGATTCGAAAATATAATTACAGTTTTCTATACTCAATTCATTGATATAATAATAAATATTTGGATAATATTTTCCTAATTAAAGTTAAAAAAAAAAACAAATATAGAAAATATTTCCAAAAAAAATGTATGAAACTTATATTTAAATTAGAAAATAAATTTTCATATTTCAAAATTCACTAAAAATTATTTTAAAGTAAATTTTGTTTCATATAAGTTATTTTAAAAAAAAATCATTTCAATTATAATTTTCGTCGCCCGCTGATCGAGGAATACTAATGGCAGCAGAAAAGCTGTGAGGTCGCCTAATTCGTTGCATAACCGTTCGCATTGAATACCAACGACGATCGAAGGAAACAAACAATAAAAAATAAAATAAAATAAATAAATGCAATCAATGTGTGTGTGTGTGTGTGTGGCAGTTGCGTAACGTATCATATTATAGGTACTGGAAAAGTGAACGTAATAATTGTTTTAAGCGTATCGATAATAGATAGGAAAGAGCAGCAACAGGCAAGAGTTGCGCAACGCCGTGCGATACAAAAGCTATTAATAAATTCGAAATAAGATGTCCGATGGCCGTAATTGGAAAGTCGCGTCCTCTATGATAAAATTGCGATAACATTATTCAATATACAATTGTACGTATAAATTCGTATTGGAGAAGAAGGAATATGTGTGTCGTGCGTGCGGTGAGCAACAATGGTTTGGCGCGATGCGTCGATCGAAGAAAGAAATTAAGAAATGATTGCACCTGCTGCCGGTGATATGGTTATGGACGATGGTATAAACGAGCGCGAAATTCAGCAGTTGCAAATCGAAAAAGGTTGAGGAGATGAAGAATATTTTTGTGGGCGTCTCCTCCTTGTCATCTCATCTTTCTTTATTTGGATTACCTTTATATTCCTCAGTCTCTTTGTGTCTTTCTAGTTTTATTTTATGTATTTCGTTACCAGTTCGTCTGTTAGTGGCAAGGCCATCTCTCTATACGACAAAAAACACACATGCACAATGTGTCTGGGGATTCGCAAAGTGTTTGTGTGTGATTCGCATAAATATAAATTACTGCTATCTGCTGCAAGTGTATTAGTTTCAGGTCTGCTCTCCCTTTCTACCCTTCTGCATCGCGAGATCTCCTTCTTGCAGGTGGGTGGTCACGGACATAAAGAACACACATCCTCTCCTTATTATTAAATTATGTGTGTGGATGCACCACCAACAAAAAGCCGATATTTATACAGTGCGGTGTTCGATAATTATTTACGTTCGATCGTAAATTTCGATCCTCTTGCTCGACTCTCACTATCCACCCATTCTCTCTCTCTCTCTTTTTCTTTAGAGTCTCGCTGAAAACTTTTATGAATATTTTATCCTGGAGGCGTTCGCAATCGCCTCGCGCGAACTGCGACTCCTCGGATTTCCGTATTCTTTACAACTTTTTCTCATTCGCATCACTTTCTTAACTTTATGCAAACTATGCTAATTTCGCCGTACCTCAAGATTTCCTTGAACAAACTCTGGTGTTTATTTCACTCGTAGAACTTTCTGATTCAGCATCTTCAAAATATTATATGGAAAAATTTCAAGCTGAAAACAACAATTTATATATAAAATATTATTAAATTATTCATTCATTCGCAGTTATCAAAATAAAATATAGAATTTTCAGAAATATAACGTTATTTTTCTATTTTCAACAGAAATTTTAAACTTTAATTTTCATAAAATATATAGTTAAGTTGTAAAATTTCAGGTAATAAAATATGAAAATTGTTGTGAATTATTCAATAAAATATGCATAAAATTTAGTGGTGATTCAGAAATGTCATCTAAAAATACTTTTGATATAAAAGTGGTATTGTTCAATGAATCATTTGGTAAGTAAGGCTGAAAATGGTGATGATTCAAATGGTAACTCGATTGGCGAAATTGCGAATCGTGTTTGCGTCTATCCAGGAGATGTTGAAGTGATTAGGGTTAGTTGTAAGTTGTAAAAGGTGGAGGAGAGGCTGGGGCGCGAGGCGAGGAGCGGGATTGCATGAATGGATGTACCATTGTGGAATGAGTAAGGTAAACGAAGAGTAATAAGTGGTGATAAAGAATATAGCATGTAATAGTGAGGCACCTGCGATGGCAGGGCATTGCATTGCAATCCCACGCAGACCAGGCCAGACCAGACCGGACCAGACCAGAAGAAGATGGGATGCAGTGCGAGTGTGTGTATGCATGTATGGAGATATGGGCATTATGGGTTTATGTCTCGGTCTTTCCGTGTGCTGCGATCGAGGAAGCGTTGGAGGGGATTCTGGAGATACTGAAGAGTATAACAAAAAGAGGAAGACCACGAAGATGTTGAGGAGGAGGAGGTGAAGGTGGTGTGGCGGCATGGGGGTGGGTGATGGTATATACGATCGTGGCCGTGGCCTGGACCATAGATCAGGGCCGGTAATTACCCGGTTCATGGGGCGAACGCGATTTATGGTCTGCACGTCGCGGTCGGGAGTCTCGCGCCTCTACGTCATTTGTCGCGAACAATTGCATCCTGCTGGCCGATTTCACACTTCGCCTATGATTTGTGGCCAGAAAACAGATTTCCACTCGCCTCCATTATGTAACCCCGCCGCCCCATCCCGATTTAACGATTAGCTAAACGGGCCCGAGACCTTCTTCTCCTCATCCTCCAACTCTCCGCAGCATTAATTTATCCATTCTCGACAACGAAATTCCACTACAAAAAAAAGTACCTCGCATAAGTCAAATGTTTGGCAATTTGGACAAGTATTTTCAGCATTTATTCCAAAATAATGTCCACTACACTAAACAATAATATATATCACGTAATCGTGATACCAACTGTTATAAAATATAATTATCTAACAAGATTCATAATTACTCATAGCTCAATAGATATAGTCGTCTTTATAATAAAATCACATACGAATATAAATGATTCAAATCTCACCAAAAATGCCATCAACTTAACGAAACGATAAAGCGAAATTCCATAAATGCAACACATAATTACATAACGTACACTCAATTAATTTCACTGAACTTTAGTCTATTAAAAACATGACAGTTCTATAAACAATCATTACCAACGATTAAAATTTAATGCTGTTACCAACTGTTATAAAATATAATTATCTAATAAAATACACATTCTTACACGATTGCAAGAGCGAAATTTCTTAGAAAAAAAAAGTAATTACACAACACGCAGAAAATTCAAGTAATGAAAACACTTGTATATTAATATTTGCAATAAAGAAATATTATACACACAACTGACTGTCTCAACAAAAATCTTCTCAAAATAAACCACAGCCAACATTATATTCGTATACGGATATATTTTTAATTGAATTTAGAAAAAATAAAAATTGGTTTGTTTATTCCAAATCATTCGATAACATAAAGATAAGGAAACACCTGCTTATCGTAGGCGTATAAATGAACAAACGCATCATCAGATTGTAGACAGAAGTGAGCAACGATGGTCATAATTAAGGTGTTTTCGATTGTTTTAACCTTCCTGGTTTCTTCCAGCTTGGGAACAGTTGTATCGGATTGTAAGTTAATTTCTTAATCGTATATGAAAATTAGTGTGTTTGATTATATAATCAAATAACATGATTTACATTGAATTATTCGATGAATCTATTTTTATTAATTTTAGGTGAGAATGGAATCGAACAACCTTACGCAGTTATAATCAAAGATTGCGATACGCAGCCGTGTCGTTTGAGTACCGCTGAGCCAGTGCAACTGGACATCGTGTTCGACGTTCGTACGTGATGATTTAATTAAGGATTTTTTCATAAATAGTTAATTATGTTTCTAATTCTTCAGCTTACGACTTGGAAATTTTCTCGCCTGCAGTGTCCTTCTCGTTAGATCATACAGAATGGGTCGATTTCAGTTTAGAAATGAACGGATGCGATTCGTTAGTAGGCTACAGGTGTCCTTTGGAGGAGGGCGAAAGAGCTAGGTTTCATTTCGAAATGGATATTCCACCAATTCCTGTAAGTTTACATTTATATTTTAATAAAAATTTGATAAATTTTGGGAACTTACGAAATACAATTTGTTGCAGATCACTTTGGGTTTGCAATATGCGTTAACTGATGGAATGGAGGAGGAAGCATTTAAGTTAAATTGCTTCAGGTTGAACGTGACGGTCATTATTAGCTGAAAAGAAATGTAATACATGGAATTAATTGGAACTAATTTAAAAACGAAATAAATATGAAGTTTAAGTTTTTGCTTGTACAAAGAGAAAGAGAGTTTTACGTTGTAAAAGTGTTGTGGTATATGTGATGCGAGGAGGTTGTGAGAATAGGTCCGTCCGTCGTGGTGAGAGCTCCAGAAACGTGCACGGATAATTCAAAACGTCAAGCGAAAATTACTGAAAATAACGTATCGCAATAATTAATTTCTCCGGCCGGGAAAATCATAGGGTACGATTGCATAATTGATATTTATATTTCAATTTTAAAATGGTACCTAAGGTGAAACGTGGCCTGCCCGTGCTTCTCTCAAGACCACGACGACGAAGACGATGATGATGATGAGGATAGGTAGAAAGGAGATGAGAGAAGAATAGAGAGAAGCGCGCACCAAGAGCAAGCGCGGATGGTTAGATGGTATAGATGCATGTGCATGCACATGGGTTTCGCTTGCTCCGCGTCCCGATCGTCCGATCCGGCGGTATCCGTCTTCTCGCTCTTCTTGGCTGGTTGGTCTCTCGGATCGGGATTCAATTGTAGGTTGCCTTTGATAAATAGACTGGGCCGTGATTTATTGCCGTTGTTAGTCGACCATTAGATTTGCCATTACCGTGCACAATATATTTATATTTGATCAATGGCTCTGATTCATCCCAATTTTATACTTCACAAACTCACCCATTTATTATTTAGACTTTGTGCATTTACGCTGCTGCTGCTGAAGCATCATCTTCTTCCAGAAACGCGCCATATCTTCAACAACAAGCAAACGCACGTTCCACGCACTCGAACCGAAACCAATCTTCGTTTCCAACATTTCAATCTCAATTAGTCAACGCGATAATCAGGCACATCCATTGCTCGCGCAATGCGCCCATCAATCCAGACTTAATTACACATCCCAACTATCACCCATCGCCGTCAAAATAACACCTCTGCTTCAACAACCTTACTTCAAATCACAACGTAATTCATCCAAGTTTACACATGCATAGTTCTCAAGGGATTATTAACTTTTCACTTCTTGAACATGTTTCACAAACACAACGTGAGGATATTTAAAAGAATCCATCCACATATCTTAACAGATTAACTAACTTTTTACTTCTTGGACATATTTTAATAATTTCTAACAAAAAGTAAGAATTATTGTTACAATGTAATCAGTAAATATATCAAATGTTTACGAATTAATATGCAAAAACTCAAAAATCTAATTTGAAGAATCAATTTAAAAAAAAAATTGTAAATCTCAGTTATTGATTTGTATTATTGATTGGTATTATTTAGGGATTTCTATATTAAAATAATCCATCTTATGTATTTACTTTATTTATTTATGTAGTTTACATTAAGTTAATCAATTTCCAATATATTTTTTATTTGTAAATTTGTTTAATTTCCAAAAACTGTTTGAATTTGAAATGAAGAAATAAAATCACTGCCTACATCATAATTATTTTTATGCATAACTACTTTTTGTATTTTCTACTATTTATGCTCAAAATAAAGCTGAAAGTACTTAGAATAAAGTGTAAGAAACAGAAATTGTCGAAAGAAAGTAATTAATTAAATAATACTGAAAGAATGAGTTTCATGTATGATCTTAAATTGTTATTGAACCACCAGGTGGCAGCAGCTACTTAAACACCTATTAGATAATTTCGAATCTGACAAAGATCCCTTTAATAGGACATAACCTGCAAATATGTAATCCACTAACCTCAATATGAGCTTTTCTGCCAAGTCTATTAGAAAGTAAACACCATAAGGATGAATTTCGTGACCAGGAGGCTCTGCATGCCGAAGATCATAAGGGCAGCAAAATTTCAGTACTTGAAACCATCTGTAATGTCCATAGCTGTGCAAGAAGTAAATCAATCGCAGAGCAGAGATTCATCCTTATTAGATAATCTGAAGTATCTGATGCTGCTGGGATCAGGATACTTGATGTACCAATATCTGGGCTTTGGTTTGAAAGTGGATGCTGCAACACCTGTGAAGAACAGACGCAGCCAACACAATTTTATAGCTGATGTAGTTGAGGAGTCGGCACCTTCTGTGGTGTACATAGAGATAAAGGATGCCACCAGAAAAGAGTTCTTCACTGGTCAACCAATAACAATTTCAAATGGCTCAGGATTCATAATTGCTGAAGATGGTTTGATTTTAACCAACGCTCATGTTGTTGCTTCAAAACCAAACACTAAGGTGATAGTTAAACTGCTGAACGGAAACATTTACCAGGGAGCCATTGAGAGTGTTGATATGCACAGCGATCTGGCGACGGTGAGGATAAACGCTACTAATTTACCAGCTATGAAATTAGGGAACTCCTCAGATCTGAGGCCAGGCGAATTTGTTGTTGCTATAGGAAGTCCGCTGGCCCTGAGCAACACAGTGACTTCGGGGGTTGTCAGTTCGACGCACAGGGGATCTGATGAGTTGGGTATGCGAGGAAAGGATATGGTGTACATACAGACGGACGCGGCTATCAACTTCGGTAACTCTGGAGGGCCTTTAGTGAATCTGGATGGAGAGGCTATTGGGGTGAACAGCATGAAAGTGACTTCAGGCATTTCTTTTGCCATTCCAATAGGTACATCTTAGGATCACCAAAATCAATTAATTTTGCTTCACAAAGAGCTTTTGCAGATTATGTTAAAGAATTCCTAAGACAATCCAGCAATGTAAAGAAACAAGTTTTACCTACAGCCAAAAGATATATGGGAATCACCATGCTAACATTGACCCCGCAGATAGTGAACGAGATGAGACAAAGGGATCAGCACTTTCCAGCCACTATTAAAGAAGGTGTTTTAGTCTGGAAAGTAATATTTGGTTCTCCTGCTGATGTGTAAGTATTCAAAAGAAATCTTCACAAGTAAAGAATCTTAATTGAACGATTTTTCAGCGGCGGATTAAAACCTGGAGATATTGTTGTATCCATCAACAAGAAACCCATAACTAAAGCTAACGATATTTACGATATCCTCGAAAGCAGAGAAAATTACAAACTCTTAATGACGATAATTCGCTCAGGGGTTTACCAGGAATTGGTCATCGTACCGCAGGACACGTAAATGTGATTTTTATATGCATATATATATATTTTTAAATAAAAGGTTTCATTCATCGTTTCTTTTTTGATTTAACTTGCGTCCATTCAGAGTCTTCCGCGTCCATAGACTCATCCACAGCGCTCTCAGCGGCCGGTTCAGTCGCTGGAACTTCCTCTCGTTTCTTCGGCGCCGGCGCCTGATTTGTGATCCATTGGGGCCTCACTGGCAACTTAGCATATTCCGTATTATATTCCTCCACATTCCCTTTCTTTATCATTTGCAAAAACTTGTAAAGAAGCTGCGATATTTCTAAAAAAAATAAATAAGAATGATTAGCTTTTCTTTTATGAAGCTCTACTTAACAAACCTGCAATTGAGTTGTCTTCACAGAGGGTGTCAAATTCACGATCCATGATATCCTCCAGCACATCCTCAAAATCCTCAGATTCCAGATCCTGCTCGGACATTCCATAACTGACTATGTAGTTCATGGACTGTATGGCGACCTGTAATAGTAAAAGAACATGCATTAATATGAATTTGAGGTTAGTTTGGTTTAACTTGTACAAACCTGTTTGCTGTTGGGTCCACCCATGGAGTGCTCCACAGCGAGCTGCAGAGCCGTCCAGTTGTTGAAGATGTGCTCCACGACTTTATGGAAAGCGTCCTCCATATCGTCCCAATTGTCTTAAAATTAATAAAAATAAACTTAACCCACGAACCAAAACATCGGCGAAGAACTGTCAAACTTGAAATGTGACGTTCGGAGCACGCACGCGCTTAAAATCAATATATGTGCGCGCTGTTGCCTCTAATTTACTATTTTAAAACATTCATTCAGTAATTAAATGTAGTTTTAATTAATCGAATGATCAATACTTTTGTTACTTCTTCCTTTATAAATATTTATATATTTTTCTATAAATTTTGCCATGTTCGGTCATATGTTTTGGCAATTATGCAAGTCGTCACGTGAACATGACGTTTGATGACATTTGTCAACAACAATGACAACAGTTGTTTGTCAGATGGGCGATTGAGAGGTTCGTGAGTAATGATGTGCTGAAGAAGTCGCGTTTTTTCGAAATAGTGCTATTCGCAATTGAATGAAAGTTACGATGAAGATGAAGCTCTATTTAATGGGAATCTTCATGTTCTTGGTGGTGGTGCTGAATTTGGTGTCTTCCCAGAAGGAGGTCTCAACTGAGACGACATTGGGTCAAGCGTCGAAGCCTACACAGGTGTCTGTGCCCCCAGTGGCGACGTCATCTTCAGCCCCACAAGCAAACAGTAATCTATCAAATTTACCCAACTCTACATCATCTACTACAAGTTCAACAACAAGTACCACCACCACAACTACTACAACTACTGTTAAACCGGTTACAAGTGCTGCACCCCCAAATATAAGCAATGTCAGCTCAACAACTGCTTCTGCGGATCCAGTCTTGCCTGACAAAGGAGCCGCTGAGGATGAGCACAACAGTTCAATGGCTATATTCTTTGTGCTCTGTGTGTTGGCTTTGGGAATCTTGCTGATTCATTTGATGCTGCACACTGGATTCCAATACGTTCCCGAGAGCATTGTCATAGTATTTCTTGGAGCTCTGATTGGGCTTGTTATGAACGCCCTATCAGATAGGAACATAAGCAATTGGCGCAAGGAAGAGGCGTTTTCGCCGACCGCTTTCTTTTTAGTGTTATTACCGCCAATTATTTTCGAATCAGGGTACAATTTGCACAAGGGCAATTTCTTCCAGAACATTGGATCCATACTGGTTTTCGCGATAATTGGCACCACGATATCGGCTTTCGTCATCGGTTTTGGAATTTACTTTTTGGGAATCGCGGACGTCGTTTACAAGCTGAGCTTCTTGGAGTCTTTCGCTTTCGGATCGTTGATCTCCGCTGTGGATCCGGTGGCTACTGTTGCCATCTTCCACGCTTTGAACGTCGATCCCGTTCTTAACATGCTGGTCTTCGGAGAGAGCATTTTGAACGATGCCATAGCTATTGTATTAACGACAGCTGTTTTGGAATCGAATGATCCGGTCACATCGACCGGGGAGGCCATCATCATCGGAATCAATAGATTCTGCTTGATGTTCTTCGCTTCGGCGGGAATCGGTGTGGTCTTCGCATTGGTGAGCGCTCTTCTTTTGAAGCATGTGGATTTGAGGAAGAATCCTTCGCTGGAATTCGGCATGATGTTGGTCTTCACCTACGGCCCTTACGTCCTTGCTGAAGGAATTCATTTGTCAGGGATTATGGCCATATTATTCTGCGGCATCGTCATGTCCCATTACACGCATTACAATTTATCGACCGTGACGCAGATCACGATGCAGCAGACTCTGAGGACGTTAAGTTTTATCGCCGAGACTTGCGTTTTTGCCTACTTGGGTTTGGCCCTGTTCAGCTTCAAACATCGCACCGAGCCGGCACTGATCATCTGGAGCTTCATCTTGTGTTTGATCGGGAGGGCCTGCAACATCTTCCCCTTGGCAATACTCTGCAACAAGTTCAGGGAGCATCAAATCACCAAGAAGATGATGTTCATCATGTGGTTCAGCGGTCTTCGTGGAGCCATCTCCTACGCACTCTCCCTTCATCTGAACTTCAGCGATGAAACGAGGCACGTCATCATCACCACCACGTTGATAATCGTGCTAATAACGACGCTAGTCTTCGGCGGATCCACCATGCCTCTGCTGAAGTTCATGCAAGCCACGAAGAATCCATCGAGGAGACTGAGGAAGAAGAAGAAGGACAGGGAGGTCACGCTGAGCAAGACTCGGGAATGGGGGCAGGCCATCGACTCGGAGCATTTATCCGAAACCACCGAAGGTGAAATGGAAGTCTCTTTCATCTCTTCGAGGATCAAAGGCTTCGCCAAATACGATCTTAAATATTTTATACCCTTCTTCACCAGGAGATTTACCCAACAGGTGAGCAGCTTTAACATTTCAATTATTAATTATCCAGTTGAAAATTATTTCTTATATATTCCAATTTATTTAAATTGGAAAGTAATGAATTTTACAAAATTGTTATGTTAACACTAGTAATTTGACTAAAAGCTATTTTTTAATTAATTAAAAAGTTAACAGATCGATTTTTCTCGTCACTCGTGTAATATCGTCCGAATAATTACATAAGCAATTCATTGCTAATTGTTATTACAACACTTTAATTTTTATTAAGAAAAAAAAATAGTTTAAATTCATTTTTTCAAGTAGCAAAAGTAACTAATAATAAATTAATTTTGCAAAATTTTATTAATTTCATTTAATTAAAAGAGAGTTTATGGGATTTTCTAGAAATGCGAGGAATTCTATTATTAGTCATAATTCCTTTCTCTTATTAAATGCCTGAAGAAAATCGATTTGTAGTAGAAAAAATGCAGTTAATTATTTCTATTCGTGACCTTTTTTCTCCAGTTAATAAATAATCACATTGAATCAATACAAATGTTTTTCTTAATTTCAACGTTGTTTTTAATCAAATCTAATGGATTTCATGAGTATATTAAAGGTTTATCTACCTTTATGCTTTAATTAGATTATTTTCTATAACTTGTCTAAAAATTAAATTCTTTATATATTTTGAAAGTGAAATTCTAATATAATTTAATCGATCAAGTTTGTTATGTGAATCGATATTGAGAGAAAAAAATCGTGTTTTATGTAACAATTCTGTTGAATTTCTCGTGTCCAACAAAAAGAAGTGACCCAGTTTCTCTTCCAGTCCACTTTCCCAATGATTGTATTGTGCTTATCGAACGTTGCGTAATTTATTTACTTGTATTTTGGTGATCAGGAATTGAAAGACTGCAAGAGCCAGATGACCGATCTGACGAACCAATGGTATCAGGCGATTCGAATATCCCCGGATCAATCGGATGAGGAACAGCAGGCAAACACGCCACGCTCCAGCATTTCCAGCATCATCCCGAGCGCAGTTCACTGACAAAAGAAGTGCAGTGGAGCAGGAGGAGGCGAGAACGAAAACTCTCCTTTGGTCATGAGGTTCTAATAGCTAAATTTCACACCAAAAACTTAAACGCAAAACACATATTAAAAAAAAATATATACGCCAGAAACCAAAACATGGGCAACCTTTAAACAGATATAACAAAAGACAAATATACACACATTTTCACAAGCATCCCCCAAAAATTATATTAATGTAACCGGGTGTGTATACAAAAAAAAATGCTATATACTAATATATATTTATTTAACTTAGCGAAATGATTAAGTATGAGGGTAAATGTTGTTTTTTTTTGTTCTTACGCCGAAGCCCTTCGAGACTTGTCGGCTTAAACTAATATTAATAGTCAAATATGTACACTATATATGATATACACTACAGTTTCTACTTAAACATACATAATTAAAAAGACAAGAAAAACGGATTTAAAAAAATGAAAATAATGGATATTTTATTTTTACGTTGATTCTCTGAAATCGCTGCGCTCCACACAATATATTTACGATAATAATTTAAATTCGAATTGAAAGTTTATCAAAAATAAATAAATTATATATTATAATATTAACCAAAGATTGTAACGTATTATGAATTGCGCAGGGTGACGTTAACGTTGTTAAACAATACAATTAGTTTAAGAAGCTAATATAATTATTTTGTATTTTTTTAAAGTATTAATTGAATCGCAATGAAAATGCATCGATTGTTTTAAACAATTGAATTGTTTTTTTTACTATTAACAAAATTTTTAAGTCTAATGTGAAAATAAATATTTTATTTATTGAAATAATATATAAAGGAAAGTTTGAATAATTTCCGTAAAACTTTCGTTAATTAAAAAAAAAAACATTTATTTGCTGGACAAACAAGTGTTATTATTTGAGTATTTTTCCATCACTCTGCGCGCCATGAAAATAAGTCGAAACGTGTAAGTTTCGCCGTAAATAATTACGGACATTCGAGTATTTGTTCCTTATTTTTTATTGGTATTTATTTATGTATTAAAACTTTTTTTTATATATATGAACGAATCAAACTGAAAGTCGTCGATTCGTTTCGATTCGATCGTCTCGGCTGATATATTTTTTACACGCGATTTGTGATACGAAGGTCGAAATTGTTAGACGTGTGATAATTAATGGATAATGCGAAGTAAGCGCGTCTGCAAACAGACGCACACCTCTATCGTAATTGATTGACGTTAATTTTATGTTTGGGTTAAATTTAACTGGGAATTTAATTTTCTTTTGCAGCTTCTCAATGTTATACTTATCCTTGTACCTTTGTTACTATAATAAATCGATGATGCGTACAATTTTGTTTCTATTAATTAAAAATTATTAATGTAAAGCTGCACCCACACTGTGCTTTAAATGTGACTTAATTATGTTTCAGTTCCATATTAAAATGGCTGCTTGTGGTATCAGCTGATGAAATTAACCTACAAATTGTATCATCTCAAGCCATATTTAAATAACCAATTGAAGAAAAACATATACCGACCACATTTATTCCAAAGTGATTCCTCACCTAAACGGAAGAAAACGTGCAAAACTACAAGTTCTCAACCAAAACAACATCAAGTTTTCAATACATATGAACCGACATCCGAGGAGGACAACGATTACGCAGCCATAAACCTATTTAAGAAAATGGCTGACGGTATTTCCCAGGGTCTGCACACCTTAAATTCCGAGCTGGCTCAAGCAACGCAACTGATTATAAAGACCATCAAGAATAGATTCATTATAAGCAACCAACAAGGCTCAGGCGGATCTGAAAGTTGACTGATAGAATCAATAGCTCCCCTGGACGGGGTTTCCCGGTTTTCTCCGGGTTTTGCAGAGGCCTTGTCCAGGGATCAGCTATTGCCATTCTTCATAACTTGCACTTGTGACTGGCGATATACGTCGACACTTCCAGGAGGGAAGTGTTCTTTATTTTAAGTTTAAAAAAAATTGAAGTTCTCTGTTAATTTTTGGAATTGTAAATGATACAATATAGACTTAAGTAAATTTATTTATTTTGTAATGTGATCAGGGTAAATATTTGCCGGCTTCGGTGTCGACGATCCAGACCACTTCTCCATCCGTCGGTTTAACTCTAGTAGCCGGAAGATCCTCCTTTTCGACGAGTATTCTCTGAAATACAAACAGGGAAAACTGAAACCGCATCTTCTGTACATGTGCAAACTTACTTTGAGCATCTCCGCTTTGGAGGCGCCGGCCATCGCAAAAACGATGCAACATGCGTTATTGATGACCGGAAACGTAAGAGTTATCCTTTCCGGCGGCGGTTTAGGTGAATCCCCGATCGGAGCAACCCACACCGAAGTTTCCTCCAGCAATTCGTGACCGGGAAACAAGGAGCAGGTGTGTCCGTCCGGGCCCATCCCGAGCATCAGCATATCGAACTTCGGCAATGATACTTCACCGAAATGTTTCACCATTTTCTGCAGATAGTCCTTGGCAGCAGCTTCCACTAATTAGTATTAACAAAAATAATTAAATACAAATTTGAATACACTATTATAGGCAACCAAATGTACATTTATATCAAAACCAATTAATCTAATTTCATTTAATATGTTTATATGCAACTTAAAATACTAATAGATAAGTAAAGGTTAATACTAAGATTGCGATTGTACCGGTAACTCCTTGCTTGATCTGTACGAACTGTTCGTCATTGAGATTGACCTTTCCCGCTAGCTGTTTCTTGTATGCTCCGAAAGTAGAATCTTCGCTGTCGCTGGGTACCATTCTTTCATCGCAAAAGAATACGATCCATTTGCTCAAATCGCTTTTAACATTTTGCAAGGCCACAGAAAGAAACTTGACCAAAGAACCACCTGTGGATTATCGAATGTAGCAGTATATAAATAGGGATTTCAAATAATCATTACCTGAGACTCCGACTTTGAAAGAACCCTTTTTCGCGATTGCCTCTTCGGATTTGGCGTTGATCAGCTTCGCCAATTCATCGATTAACTCCGATTCGTTTTTCGCTTTTATGATCATGTTTTGCTTGAGAGTTATTGAAGCACTGAGCTGAATAGCACTTTCTCTCAGCTAAAGTGAACTATCGTGGAATACGGTTAAGTTATGAGGCGATGCAAACCGTTGATTAATAAATCTAGGTTAATGTAGATTTATGGCAGAACTCGTGCGTATGTTAAGTGGTCTATGCTGAGGGTTCCATCGATTTTGAATTTATATAAAAGTTTTTGCAACCAGAACAAACCAGCCTCCAAGATCCTCTATAGGGAGTTAATTAACATGAAAGTGCCTTTACCAACATCGGTCCGGTGTCTAGTCAGCTTAGAAAACATCAAGGTGTACATATTTTTTAAAATTTTTAAAGAATTGAAAGGTATCATTATAGATCACGCAGTTTCCCTTTTACACTACCGTAATCTCATACCTAATATAAACATCCGAGGTCTCTCCCAACCATCTTGTACTGGATCGCCGAGACTCCGATCTGAAAATTGTTATGTATGTACTTATTCTATATGTTTGTTCCCACTTGTGAAGTTTTCTTCGATATCTTACTAACTTGTAGATATATTTTATTTTTGCAACGCTCTTTCATATGCAATAATGAAAATTCAAGAAAGTTTGATAGTTTTCCTGAGAATTATGAAAAAACTAAACACTATGGTGTTACAAAAATACGAAAAATATTCATAAATTTACAAAATTAAAAGCGTAAAATTTGTGTAATTTTCAAATAATTTAATAACAATAAGTATTGACTTGTGTTTTTATAAACTTTTGTATTAATTTCATAGAAATATTAAAGCAGATTTATTTCAGAGCGTCTATTACAAAGGAAATGGAGGAAATCATGTAGTTTATCACGTAATTCATGAAAAGCGACGAAGGAATTTCGGAATGTGCGGAAGCTAAAGCGAATCTGATTATACGGCGGATAATAAAGTCTTTTGGGTTTTACGATGCTCGTTTTTGCGTCAACCTTTTTTTAGTGGACACAAAAGGCGCACACTTAAGTTACGAGAATAGATAAGGGAAGTTTCCCTTTCGAATATTTAGATGATTCCACTCTATCTCTCCGATTTTCGCATATCTAAAAGGGGCGATTGGGTTTTCACATTGCACGCGATTTCCATGCACCCTCGAGCACTTGTTGGATGCTCAATCTTTGTTCGTTGTTGTCGAATCTCCACAACACGCGAGTCTAAAAATAAAGAGTGCAGCAGCAGCTAGTGTAGTGATGGTCGTGGTAATTAGAGAGATCTGAACATTAATGAAAGAACGTTTTAATTGTATCGAGCGTTCGATGGGAGGGTCGGAACGGCGCAAGCCGTGTGCACGTTGTCCACACGACGACCATCGTTACCATCATCGCCGCAGCAGCAGCAGTAACAGACGCTCGCATTCGGCGTCGAAGACGCGCCGCGATTGCCACGTGAGATTTAGTTGTAATTCGTCGTCGTCCATCTCGACACCGACGTCGTCCTATTCGAGTGCGTCGTGAGTGTGTTTTCCCCCCAGCAGCCGAGGCAGCCGCCTCCTCGGCACCTCCCGAGGACGGCTACCATCCTGGAGGAAGAACCTCCCGAAGAGACAGTGGACGGCAGGATGGCCCTTCTCCTTAGCAGGGACATCGAGAAAGATACCGTCCCACCGCTGCCACCAAGGTACCGTCTCAGAGACCTCATCATGGGAGATTACGCTTTCAACGACGATGGAGAAAGGTAACAATCAACAATATCATTTACAATTCCAACAATTTATTTTAAAAGTTTGAAAAAGTTTTAAAAAATACTTATAAAATATTTTGTGCATGACAATCATAGCTTATTTTTCTACAAATAACTAATTCAAATTTACTTCTTATTAGCTTAAATACGTAAAATTATTGTTACCAAAACATTTCGCTGAAGACATCAAATGAAAATTCTGTATTCTGAATTGCAAATGGAATGCAAAATGTGTATTTTTTCTCTTTCATTTTATATGTCAATATATTTAAAATTGTCGCAGAAAAAAGGAACACAAAGAAATACTTCTGGCAAGACGATAAGGACTCTTATTTCCGCCTTCTCCCCTTCGTCTTTTTCTATAAACTTCAACTTTTCATTTTCGCTGAAAATAATAATACTCTAAATTGAGAAAATTTTCAGGTCCACCATATGTCTAAAATAAGTCGAAACCACGAATTAATAGAACATAAGATTAATTTATAATTAACTCCAGTGAATTGATCCGTCTATCTAAAATTAATTATCAAATCCCATTTTATCAGGACTTTGTTTGAACACAATAAAAATAAAATTTTAATTTTTTTTTTTGGTTCATTCATCATTTCTTAAGCGTTTCGCTCGAAATTTAAAAATTGTATAAATATGCTAATCGTTTCGTTCTCCATTGTTTCACCTTTCATTTGCATACTAATTTTTCTGCAGATTCAGACGATATTCGCTGAAAAAAAATATAAACAGATGCATTAACTTTTTTTTGTTTAACCCCATTTTTACAAGCATTTTACATAATTTTATCGCAACTGAATTAGTACTTGTTATGATCCTATTTACGCTTTTATCTTCATTTTGCGTATTTTAATTTCTGAAAAAAAAAATTAACTGATATTGAGTGAAAAGGACTGTTTATTGGGTCAACGTTTTACGCGAAATGCAGGAACGACGAAACAAACCCATCCGATTCCCCATAGTTCACAATTTCATTTGCATATTCAAATTCCGTTTTAGCCCAATTATTTCGGGCGATATGCGACGGAGACCTAATGGATTCGCTTCAAAAACGTCCAGTAAATCAACCGAATTTGTTACTTTGACGTATTATCACATTAATTTCTACAAAAATAAAATGTAATCGTCGCCTTTAATTAACTTTTCGTAAGTACATTGCGTGGGTTCGGACCCTTCGCGAGTGCTATTGGACAGGAGGAAGGCCGTAATGGAATTCCTCACCCGGAAGAAATACAACATCAAACGCTGTTTTTCACGAAGTCCCTTTCTTCGAAGCAACTTTATCATCACAATCCAATTCCCGGCGCCTTGTTACTGCTACATAATGGCCCATCACTTTATCGCCTTGCAGCAAAAAGAACAAAAAATGTAGCAATTGCTGTTGATTAGAAGATAATCTTTAAAACTGTGGATTAATAAAATTGTAATTATTATTTTTACTAGTTTACATTTAATTCGGCGTTGGATTAATTAAAATTTGCATATGATCAAAATTAATTTTCGCTTATCTTAACTGTAATAGGAAGTAAACCGTTTCGCTCACGCTCTCTCTAATGAATATATAAACTCGTAGAGAGCGACATGCAAACAAGTATTAATACTTTGTATCGATTAACCTATTGTCACTATTAATACACACTTACGAGTATTTTTAAACATGAGATGAAAATACAACACTTCCTCAATTGCAGACAACAATAAATAGAATGAACCGATTTTACAACCAATTTAATTAATTGTTAACTAAATTGCTCTAATGAGATTTCATGAAGAAATTAAGTGAGAATATTAGACTAAGTGCATTTTAGGTAAGTGCACTTTAAAGCAATTCTCCTCTACGAATGTTTACCAGACCTATTAATTTTTTCTATTCATTTCAATTTTGTTTTGTCGATTTGATGTTTAATTTCAGAATATTGTACATTCTGCGATCGATAGACTTGCGACTTGCGCTCGATTAATAATTGAATTGAAGCACCGAAGTTTCTGCATCTCCAAAGTGAAATTAGTAAAAGGGGAAGTACTTTCTGAAACTGAAATAAAGCAAATAAATCGAAATTATTAATACCATTACGTTCATTCACATTAATTATTTAATGCATCATCAATAGGTGATGAAGGGGACGTTGCACTCTAGGAAAATTAGGTGTCGTAAGGAAGGTAGGAGATTAGTGGAAACGTTATTTCCAATATAAATAATATCGATAAGAGATAACAACAAAAACTTAATTAACTTTTGGGTCGTCGACCCAAAATAATTAATTAGTTTTCTATACGTTTTATACTTAGACTTAATTACTTACTTTCAATCAAACTATTCCTAGTAAACTATAAAAGATCAATACGTTTGTGCACTTTAATCAATTAATTCCACGAATTATTCACGATTAAATTTCCAAAATTACTTCCACGTAACATTCAATTTAATTACATTAAATTTAATATTGACGCATCATTGTTAGAAATTAAATGTGAAAGAAATAATTACATCTCAATAATTTAATGAAAAATTAAATTTGTAATATATTTAGTTTAAATGATTTAATCTAGATGATTAGTTATTTATTATTATTTAATCAATAAATTCATGTACAAATGTTATTATTATTAAAGAATAATTTAAAATATTGTAAAATATATTTAGAAGAAAATTAATGTAACTAAAAAATAAAATATATTATGTAACTTTTGTTTGCAAAAAATTGTTTTGTATTATAAATTTATCCAGAATTATCTAGAATGAATTGTGAACTAATGTTTATATGCGATATTATTATCCATAAAATGTGTCGACTATAAAACTTAATTGAAGTGAGTTGATTTATAGTCGATAAACACGTTTCCTGCGAAGTTGCTTTAAAGTTGCATTTTTATTTACTGCGAACGTTACTATTATTGCCTGAAACATACAAAATTTACATAACGTAAAATCGTGTTTTTTTTATTATTACTACCTGAATACAAACATCTTCTTTAGTTTAGAGCTTTGGAAAAGTAGTTTTCCTTGGATAAGAGCCAATTCGCACTGTTAATATTCAAAGCCAGACTCTTGTAACATATCGATTTGGGTGAGCTTCTAAAACGTAAGAGGCCGACAAATATCACTTCTGTTCTCCTCTTTTCATCCTCTTGTAACATTTATGAACGTGTACATCTATCATCGTTAAGACTCCAATATGTGAGCGTCTTGGCTCTACGTGATTCATCTTGATTCTCTTAAGATTTATAACTCCAAAATCTATACCTGCAAATGCCATTTGGATTACTGAAAAAAAAAATCATCGATTTCGATTCGCAAATCTCTTTAAATCACGATTTGCAAATTATCGTTTCGAATTAAACCGAGGCGGCACTCGGCGCAATTAACGTTAATCCAGCGTTCCCGTACTTTACGTCTCATTAAAGAGGACGTACTTCGCAACAATTAGTTCGCAAAATCAAGTACTAGTATATTTAGCGGTTTGCTTCAAAATAACTACCAGATGTTTCTTATACACCTGACGCCATCTATTAACAATGAATTAACTAACGCTTGAATTATCTAATTCTAATTGGATTTTGAATAAAAATGTATTATTAATATACCAAATATTATTAATTCCATAAATAATATTTATAAATTACAAAAAAATAAATAGAAATGACATCTTTACGATAATCGCCATCTAATATTAATTTTTATTGAATTTATTGTGTAATATAAGTTGCATAACCATTAAATTGTGACAATGTCCTTACAAATTTTTATTATCCGGTCGTATTTCGAAGAAACGAACACTTATTGCTCAAACTTTATTAACTTAATAAAGAAGCAGACGTTACGTAAGAAGTGTATTATACGTATAAAAAAGTAAGGGGAGGAATGCATGAAAACCGAATAAAACGGGAAAAAAAAATTGTGAGCGGGTAACACGTGGGGAAAAACGCAATAAAATGGAAATGTAATAATAAGCTGGCAGCAGCAAGAAAAAAATTAGATACACGGGTGCAAAATGAATTTTCAAGAAATTACTAACGAGAGGATTTTTCTTTTCAGGATTAGCGTTTCATAAAGTATACGAATTTTATTAAATACAACATGTGTATGTTTTTGCTTTGATATTAGTGACGTTTGTTTTTGTAATATTAATCATTTGTTTGCGTGCTTTTTGACATACAAAAAACAATGGAGAATCGACTGATTTTGTGATTTTACATCGTTATTTTATGAATAATTGCATTACGTGTTAATTATAAAATTTAAAAACATATGTTGAACGTTTTTTTTGTTGTTGTTGTTATTTTGGTTTCAGGATGTAAAAATAAATGGAATTTCGTTACGGCTAGAAAATATATTGGACGAGTCCGAGTGCTTATAAAGTATTCATAATTGGGTCAAGAGATCCTTGCATAATTCAAAAACCCAAGCAAATGCCAACAGACAAAAATTTAAAATAAAATAAATTATAAATTTACAAATAAAAAATAATCTACTTAAATTTAAAAGTTGTTTTGTAGAATTTTAAAAGATTATAACGAAAATTTAATTAGAATTGAGATTATCAAAGCTATTCCCACTCGTAAACGACGGTTAATTTTCCCCGAGGGGTGAACTTCGCTTCTTTCACCCTCTTTTTCTTTTGTTTTTTTTTCTGCTTCTTTTGTTTTCGAGGTGATGCGAATTTTAACGGAGACAATGCGCGATGCGCGAAAATAGAGTGGCCTTTTATTGAGGCAAAAGAAATGCTCGAAGCTCAAAATGAAAATAACTTTTAATCTTGGCAGTGAAATTGTAAACGCTCCTCCCGCAACGCCAGAAACATCTGTTTTTATTGCTGCAAATAACTTAATCTTCTTAATTTCATCCCAATTGCATCTCACATTTATATCAACTAAATTATTAAGAAAATGCAGTAAAAAAATCCGTTTTACACTTTACGATTTTCGTTTTACGACCTTCTTTGGGAAATGAATTATATATTGTACTTGTATTTTGATGAGAGTTTTCTCTAATTATGTTTGAACAAGAAATAAGTTTTTGTATTATTATTATTGCATGTCTCATCAATGGTTTTAACACCTTAACCTTACACCAATTGCGATGAAGAATGCCGTGACTGGATTAATTACCGTGAAAAAGGAAATGAGAGTGGCGTGAAAGAATAAACGAAACGGAGAAGAACAAAGATCGGATCAATCGTTTAATTGCTGCGTTCATCAATTCTCGTTTCGCTTCGAGCATGAAATGAAATGAAAAACGGATCTATTTATAACTGCTTTAAATAACTGAAGGCGGTGGGTAGTTTCGAGTCCGTCCATAATTCTGCAGACTTACTTCATTCATTATTTCCAACTTGATCGATGATACACGAATCGTCGATGTTTCAAAATACACACTAAAGTTTCAGTTAAATATTTCCATATAATATACACAAAAAAACGTTAAATAAAATTAAACTATTAACTTGACAATAATTAGATGTTAAAACTAAATTTTTAATGAATTTCTCAGCGATAATCTATAAATTCTTTGATGTAAAGATGTTTTTTTCTACACAATTCTTGTTTTTTTTTTGCAACAACTATTTCAATTACAGCTGTTACCTTCAGTAAATATGTATCAGTTAATTACCATCTAAATATAGGTCATAGATTTTCATTTATGCATGAATGCTGAATCGATAACACCCTTTGTTTTCTCGTCCTTTTTTCCCAACCGAAATATACTTTCGTATGCGCTACGATCATCCAGTAGTCTAGACGCTCTATTATTCTTGTAATCTAATAAAGTTTTTTCTTACATAAAATATAGAGCAATTTTGACTACGAAAAATAAAAAAAAAATGTGCATAATTCATAAATCAAAAACGTTTGCATTTCATCTATACGAAACGAAGACGAAGAGTCCTCCGCATGCTTTGCGACTGTTTACATTTGGTTACACGAAATAGGCCATGCAGAAATGGGAATCGATAAGGGTCGGTAACTGCGGCTGTATCGCATTTATTACGCCCCAGATATTTATTTCTATATGTCTGTCTACGTGTGTATGCTTCACAAAAACATTTCCTGCTTTCGAAACAAACACAGATTTTTTTTCCTGTTTGTTACAACCTTTTGCTGTAATTTCACCATCTATATTTATTGCTTTATAAATAAATCCAATTTCATGGTTTTCTTCCCTTATTTACTCTCATCAGAGTTCAGTAACTTCAATCATTGTTAAGTTTCAATTGGAGCAACCATTCCATTAATGATAAAAAAAGTTAAGAAAAGTTTACAAAAACATCAATATTATAAGTTTAAACTAAATTTGTGTCCATTAGATTTCATTAATTTTTATTTTGTACAATTAAAATTTATGAATTTCAATTGAATTTTTTTTTGATTTATATTTTCTATTTAAATATTTATTAATTATGTAGATATTATCTAACATTTTCGTATAAAAAAATTAGAATTAAACATATTTGTAGGAACGAAAAAGTCTATAAAATGCAAGTGTTTTTGTTGGCGTCTGGCAAATGTCGTTTTCATCATCAACTGAGAATCTGTGCGGTTATTCTGTAGCAACCCGTAGGGAGAGATATAAGTAATAGCGGACGTTTCCCGCCCTTTTTGTAGATTAACTCGGGTTCAGAATTGCGTGAGCATTTCGGGATTTCGGCTTCACCCTCGAATAATGGACGGATTATTATTTTCTAAAGAAAAAAAACACGATAAGTTACGATGGAAATATTTAACCTTTTGAAGCTATTGCAAATTTGCGATAAGAGCTTAAAAGATTGCTTCCTTTTTTTTCAGTTGAATTTCCAAAAGAAACTTATTTGAAGTTTTGATTACATTTCATGTTTTTCTTCATTCAATAAGTATCAGTTGTAGAAAATTATACAATCATAAGGTTTAACACAATAACTTTTTGCTATTGCTAAACTATTTTTTTTAATAATTCAATTTAATCATGAAAGAAAAAAAATAGCCGAGAAAAAAAGTAATAATTTGAAATATAATACTTATGTTTATAATAGTTGTAAATTAGAGTTAATTACCGTAAGAAATTAATAATTTATCTTGATATGAATATTTATGCGTGCGAAATATAAAATATGAAACAGAAATGAATGCAAATCGCCTTTTGAAAAATATATTTCCTACGTGTAATTCATATTTAAATTCGTGTACGTGTAAAGTGATATATTCGAGTTCCACTTTTATATATTTATAAATATTTATGCATTTTGAGAAACTTTACGATCTTCGAATGTAATTTACGTGTGACAGAGAATTGCGTTTTCATAGCCGCCCCAAATGCATTTTTTTTTTCGTTCCATACATTATTACATAATTATTACCATGGCAACCAACACTTATATTATTACATAGCAACTGCTTATTTAAATGCGGTTGTTGTTTGCTCATTTTCTTCGTCATTCAGGTCACAGAATCACGTCAATTTTTCATTTTTTACAATTTGAATATTGAAATGTTGTTTATTATTACAATATTATTAAATAAATTTGCATCGATTTTAAAACGGAATGAATTTCGTTACATCATCTGATCGAACAAATATAAATCTATAAATAGCATGCATTCGTTAGTTATTTCACCTCATGCGTTCGAAAATAATTGGACGACGACAGTCGGATCATTAATTCTTTTGATCCAACAAAACATTACCGCCGTATTCCGAAACGCATTGTTATTTCCGATAGTTTGTAGCGCACTAATTGACCAAATCCGCTATTATCGCATGTTATACTCCCTTCTTTATTTCTATTTAATGCTATGTTTAACGCAGACATAATTTTTACCCCGCCACAATCTATATTTAACATCTCTGTAATTATATAAACAAAACCAACATCAATTATTTCCGAGTAAAATTTTAAGCAATTAATGCACTAAATTTGTCCACTAATTTTGTTTAATTATTGTTTACGTTTTGTTTATATTATGTGATTTTTTCATATTGTTTTTAAAGTGGATTCGCCGGGTACCTAAATTACACCCTGCGGATCCACCATTTTTGCACTTAATTTTTACAAATAAATTTTAGTTCAGGCGAAAAAAAAAGATTTAATTAATAAATTTAATTATCAAATTGGAATTATCTACTAATTATTTGTTAGCATTTTCATCATTACGTTAAGAAATTTATATTTTTCCTTTATTTGTTGTTTCAATGCTTTTGATTGATATCGATGCGGACTTTGATGTTTAGTACGCATCACATTGCGCCAACGATGGATGATTGTTCTCGTCATGGTCATCATTATTATCATCATCGTGAAATTGATGAAGGGATAGCACTAAAACCATCACCGACAGGCTACAGCCCTTAATATTACCTTTACTTGAAGTGCCTATCATTATCCGATTAATCCTTCAATTAACGGAGACAGCTCATCTTATAATCCAGTAATTAATATAATCCGAGAATTTAATGACGCAATATTTGCAAATAAAGGCACCAATTAAGTCGTTACTGAAATTGGGTACGGCGGATATATCCGCCGATGGTCTGTATTTTTTATTTTAATTTTGTTATAGCTTTATTTATTTAACTGTGAAAATCTGTGACTTTGTATCGTAGCAAATACAATTTCACGTAATTGAATTGAGCGCGAGTGGATGAAACGTTCGTAAAATTCAATTTACAGCATCAAAAGGTTTTTGCAACATCAAAAAAAAAATCGTAGTTACCTCATCTTACAAATATAAAAAGCACAAACAAATTCCTTAATTGAAATAAATGAATAAAAGATGTTAAAAAACATTTATTTTTTTATGGTAAAAGTATTTTCATGTAGTTGCACAATTGTTTCCGTCAAAATTCTATTTTTACATCCAAGGAAGCGAATTTAATTACGCGAAAAAACAAAAAAAACAAACAAATTACGGATGTTTAAGGGATGGACGGAGGTCGCGGCGGCCCTTGGGATTTGCGTGCTTCGACTGTTCATTGTCATTTTCACCAGTACAATTAGATGGCGCGTTTCAATGTTAATTTCCAGCTGAATTTCAATTTTTTTTTTTCAAGTAATAATTCCACCTTCATCTTTCATCTCGACCCCAATTAATTCATAAATATTAATTAAACGTGACCCAGCTGATACGAATCTGCATTTAAACATGAATTGAAATCAATTTTGTACATCTATAATTACTGTAGATTAAAGTGAAAATATACTCCTTTTTTTTATATGTATATATATTCTGTGTGTGTGTGTTATTGGTGCGGTTATCGGACTGTCGGGAAGTCGGAAAAGTTTAATTAGTTAAGGAGACCGCAGATGTGTCCTCTCGAAGGATGAAGTTTCAGCAAGAAACGTTTACGAACAGAAAGTTTGAGCTGGTGAGTTGTTGAAACTAGGCTAAAGTCTTAAAATGTACTCAATTTTTTTTTAACTACAAAAAAACAATAATAATCTGCATAAATATATAAGTTTTAGAACACTTTACTAATATCTTAGTTGAAATCAATACAAAATTACTATTATTCAGAATTAATTTCAATTGTTACAACATAAAAAATCATAAATTATGAAAAACAAAATCTATTTTGCAACACGTTTTGTTTTTGCGACAATTGAATTTAATTATATCGTAAAACAAATCCCATCTATATAATAATTAAATATAACTATAAAACTATGATTTATCAACTGCGAAAGTACTGAAAAAAAATTGAATTTCTTTTTCAGTGTTCGTATTTTTTTTTTTTAAGTTTCAATAGTTTTGTTACGAATGTGGGAGGATAAAAAAGTTTATAGCAGGGTCGAGAATCCCGTACGGAAGTTACCAAAAAAAAAGTGACAAGTCTAATTTGAATGTCTTCTTCATTCGTGATAGATTCAAGGATCAAACGAAATTCAATTCGAAAGTTAAAACTTTGCAGTATATAAAATCCTATTTGTTTGAAAAAAAAAATAGAATAAAAGGATAAGAGAATTATTTTGAAAAATAGTGAGTGGAAAAATAATTTCAAAAATTAATTATTGTAGAGTTTATAAAAATAATTTAATTTTGATTGTTTTGAGTAATAAACTAAACAAGTACTTTATTTACACGATTTTTAAAATACACATTTTTAGGTTTAATATTTTATATTGTAAGATTAATTATTAATTAAATATTTAAATAAATGTAACTTGCGTTTGATTGGTTATTAATAATAAAACAAATGCGTTCGTAACTTGCTTTGATATTATATTTTTATTTGATTTGATATTAACAATGGAATAACGGTAAAAAAAGAAACAAAGTAGTTAGTAGGGGCTTTGGTGTGAGACGATTAGGCTAACCAGATGCAGCAGTCGAGACCCTCGGCGCAATCCTTCGCCCTCGCGCCCAAATGAAGAATATTTTTTGGGCAGTCTTTTACGCATTCTCCTCCAAAGGTTGTGCATCTTGATTCGTATGGGACTTTAAGAAAAAAAAAACAATGAAAAATTAAAAAAAAAAAAACATGAAAACAATAGAATTATTACAAAATTTATTTTGATTGATTGATTAATTAATTAATAATTTTTCAAATACATTTTCTTTTAATTTGAGGAATATTTTAAAATTATATTAGAAACTAAGAAAATTAAATGAGAAATAGATTTACTATTTAATTTTTATAAAAATGTATAAATAATGATTATATAATAAAAATACCTTTGTTGCAACATTCTAATCCGTCTTGGCAAAATTGATCAGTGGATGCACCATCACCGCATGCAGCTCTGGTGAGGCATTTACCGCCGATGCGGGCGCAGTTATCGTAACCTAAATTCAATCACAAAGTAATAATTAAAAAAATCTGCAAGTTTTTTATTACGGGTGAAAAACTATGCTATACGATGTTCGACTTTGCAAAACACGTAACCGTCCGCACTGTACGTTTCGACTTTCCATTTTCCGCTGTGCTATTCACCTTCGCTCGTTGCGAACACGAAACCGAACGAAACGGAAAGTGAAAGTGAATGCTAATTCAAAAATAGAATATCAATTTGTTGTTGTTATTATTTCTGTTAAAATTATAATTTTTAATCATTCAACTAAAATAATTATAAATGAAAATAATTATATTTAAAGTAAAACTATTTTTGTTCAAATCATTATAATTTTAAAACATATGTTAAATATTGTGTTGCATATCTCATCAAGTGATAAAACCGTTCTGAAAAGGGTAATTTATTAACTAAAGCTAAAGATAATAATGTAATCTTTATGATTTTTTTAAACAATTTTACGAATATTCAAATTAGAAAAAATGTTAATTGCAAGACTAAAAATGTATTTCAATTGTATAATTAATTAATATATGTGAAATATTAGAAGTTTACTAAAGAAATAAGGAAAAAACAATGTCTTGTTTTTAATTTTTCAATTATTTCGTAATTTGCATGAAGAGGTTATTGACAACGTGCTCGATGCTACGTTACAAGGTTGTATAGAAATTAGCGTGAAGATGAAAATAACAACAGTTTTTTTTACAAAATCTGATTTTTGCATAATATAATTGAATAACCTTGACTCAAATGACCTCTCACAGAATACAATCCGTGTTTTGTTTTCTTCGATTTGCGCAAAATATTTGTTTTTGTTTTGATTTTCAATTGTTTGTCGCCATCGAAAACGGTGATTTAATAAATAATGATAGTTTGTTTATTTGCACAAATGAAAAAAAAAGGTGGATAATAGAGAATTTGTAATTATTTTATTTTACTTACTTTAAATTGTTTTCTTGAATAATGATTTGTAATTATTTTATTTGAATGGATTTGCACAAATTGTTTTGTTTTAATGGAGATGTAATAAAAGTGATGCGAAAATCAGTAGTTTTTCTCTTGTTTATTTCTGTCGGAGTCTACTAACGCGCTTGATTTCAAATAACCACTAAACAAACTAAATCTACAACAATCCGACCTTCGCTTTTCTAGTTAGACACGACTTCCCTCTCGCTCGCTACACGCGAATCGCGCGCGCAATAATCGTCTACAACAAACATCTAGATAACTTACTTTCGTGATCCGCGGAAATCCCGACGGCAAGGATCAATGCCAAACAGACAATTGTTAGTGGAGACATGACTGCTGTTGATGCGTTTTGCTTTCTGCTTCGATATGCACTGCTTACTACCACCATCAAACTTCCACCTTTTATACCGAGCTTAATCCGTAACGGAAGAGCACTGATAGCAGAGCGATGCTCTTTCCCTGTCTACAAACAAAACATACAATAAAAAATGAGGAAGAACAATGCACCGAAGGACGTGAACAATTAAACCGGTGATTTTTTCCTCCGTTTTGTTTAATTTGATTGCAACTTTGTTCGTAACCGGCGACTGCGAAGATAACGGATTCGTATTTTTGAATGCACGGTTTTTAATTACCCCCACGCAGCTCTGTTTGCAGACGGGTGAAAGTTTTTTACATTTTCCGTCTATCTTTCTCTTTGTTTGCTCCGTGCACGGACGGCACGTGCGGAATGACGACATTTTTGCAATACGACCGACAAACTCTATGCTTTCCGTTGCATCGAAACAATAGAATTTCTCAATAAACGATTAAGTGTGTATAAAAAAGTGCGAATGAGATTGGAAATCCATTTTCAGCGAGTCTTTTTCCCTTCGTGCAATTAATGCTCACATCCATCCTGCATTCCTCTCGCGCTCTTCCAAATTTATAGTCCAATACTTAATTCCCTTCCTCCCTTTTTCTCTCACACGTCCACTAAATCAGGGCCCGATTTTACCACCCATTAAGACAATATTTCACTTTTACAAATTAATTAATTAAATTAAATTTAGTTAATTTAAACTTAACTTATTTCCATAAATTCAGTACAAAGAAATTCCCCTTTCTCAACACGTAATATTTAATCAATTGTTTATAATTAATTGCATTATCTATTATTTTTTGTTTACAATTTAATCGTTTCCAAAGCGACGAGAAACAAACTTTGAAAGTAATAAATAAAAATGATGTTACATCCAATATTGTCATGTAATATTAATAAATTAATGAATTTATTGTCTAATATTGTGAATAATTCGGTATTGTACTGCGCTGCGTTCATTAAGGATTCATCGCTAATGATGATTGCTTTGTGAATGAGTATTTACGTGCGCGCGACGGGCCGAAACGTTAAGCCGATCAAAATTAAGCTTTTAATTAATTATCGAAGGAGAAAAGGTGTTCAAAGGCAACTAAACTAAATTTACATAATTTCATCTGCAAAACGATTGAATTTGATAGCAAGCACTTAATTTAGTCGTTATTATTAAAGGAAATGTTTAGAATTTTTTGAAATGAAAAATAAGCGGCGGATATATTCGCCCAATCTTGTGCATATACAATTTCCTTACTTTGTAATATCTTTATGATTAGTGTTATATGTTTGTAAGGTGTTAACTATACAAGATGTGTTTTTTTCTCTGTTCGCTGTAGAAGTATTGAATTACAAGGTAATTACGAGAGATTGTAGTGAATTGGAAGTGTGTAATTTGTGAATTACGTTTCGGTTTTGTGTTGGTTAGTAAAGTAGTAGATGATGAATATAATATGAGAGCTGTGCGGGTGGTGCAGGTTAACGTCAGAGATTAAAAAGTAGGTCATCTGCTGAGACTGAGTGACCCCCACACAACCCAACAACCCCATTACTACCAAATGAGAATTGATCCTCGACGTTCGTCGAGAGGATACGTATCGAATTATAAATAAATGTCGTCCACCCCGGCCGACAACAGACGATTTCCCTCCCCCCGACGCCTGAAACCCCAACCTAAGCCAATCCTCGATGCAGAAGACAATGCAACATTCATACATCTCAATCAAGGACATTGTCGTTCAGAGCGAAATATAGACCGAACAACCATCGATCTCAATCCATTCTTCTTCGCAAACAAAAATAATATTCGATACAATAAACTGATTTCACACTGTAACTAGCAATTTTCATTGAAACGTGAAAATCGCGTTTAATTGATGAAAACTCGACCCAGATATTCGCAACACATCTTATTTATGTGGATAGAAAAACTGATATTAAATATAGTGGATTTAAATTGAAACACTTCAGAAACACAATACATTTTTTTAATTAAAACGTGAATTTTTGATTCATGAAAATTTATTATCTGGAATTCTTAATTCACTGAAATTTGATTCAATTAAATATGAGAGAGAAAAAAACAGTGGATTTAAATCAACAATCAACGATCGTTTAAATTTTCATAATTTTAGTTGCGTGCAGAAAATATAAGAAATAGTATTAGCTCAAAATAAGCATAATGTAAATTTAAACTCATTAGTAACAATTTATGCTTTTTTTTTTACTGGTGTCATAAGTATTTAATATATGTTTATGAATAATTTTACTCTTAATTTTTAAATAACAGAAGAAAAAATCCTAATTTTGTTACCATTTTGCTGAAACTAATTCATTATATTTCTGTAATTTTCTGAAAATTTATTAAATTTTTATGTTTGCAATATTTAAAACGTTTGTTCTCTAATGAGAGTAATAAGATAATTATTGTTTACAAATCGTAATAAAACTAAGGTAATCCATTGTTGAAGCTCTTGATTGTCCTTGATGCTTAAGGTAATTCATAAAAAAATAGAAAAGGAATTGTTTATTTTGTAGATAAGATTACTTTTCCATGTGCAAAACAAAATATTTTCTGAATTTTTTTTTTTCAAAAATAGTTATTTTTTTTTAAATTTATGATTTATTTTATTGTAAATACTACTTTAAAATGGAACAAATAACTAAGTTCTATTGTTATAGATAAAAAAAAATGAATGAATAAATAAATGTTATGAAAACAATTGATCTAAATTTAAACTAAATACTAATTGTTTTGTATTAACAATAGAAATAAAGCTGCAATAAAATTATAAATAATACTTAAAGTGAATATTTTGTTACTGTAAAAACTAAATTGAAATAAAAGAGAATGCAAAGTTGATCTTATTGCGGAAAAGGATGTAGCTTACATCCAATACAGTATTGGTTTCAATTTGCATGGGAAGCGGCTTTGCGGAGAGCTTACATAAATAGAAATTGTGATGTAACGGAGATGAAAAAAAAAACGGGGGATTATTTGAATATTTAAAATTGAAAAAGAAACAGCTTGTATATCAACGAGGCTATCGATTAACAATGTATATTTAATATTCAGTGAATCGTGGCAAAAGTGCGAAGGAAATGAGCTAATAATAACGAAAATAAGGGTTGCGAACGGGGCAGCCGCGCGATGCCATCTGGATTCGATGGTCCGTACCAAAGAAACTTCTGTCGATTGCGGCGAGGTGTCTCCGCAGTCGATAATTTAAAAGTTTGGATTTTGTTATGCAACTTTAGTTACATTATTTGTGATTTAATTAATTGCGTTTTATTTTAATTTATTTATCATCTAATCAATAACAATTCTATATTTAAAATAAACTCTTATATTCTTTTTTTTTTTACAAAAATGTAAAATAGAAAAGCGTTAAAGTGAAACAAATGAAATGCGAAACGTTTATTAAGCAACGGAATGGAAGATACGTTGGAAGATAAATGGAACGAAACCGTTCACGTACGAAAAATAGTGAGACATTTCGATTGGGAATATTTCCGGCACGAAACGGCAATATCTCGACCATTTGCTTCGGCAACGAAATGGAGAAAAATAGAATCTAATGTCCTTGATCACATAAATTCCGATTTTCCACCTCATTTGATCCTTTCCTCCGCGAACTTCGGAAACGAAACAGAAAAAGTGCATTTATTTTCATCACAAATGCAACGTCTTTAAAAATTAGAATTTTAACAATGTTTGCCTATACCATATTCAGCTTAGTTCGCAATTCAGAAGAGTTTAAGTAAATTGGATCATTATTATGCATTTCTGCAGTAGTAAGCTGAAAATATAACAAGAATTAAAATATAAATTAATTAAATTACGTAATATCTAAATATAATAATGTTTACCGATTTTACTCGTTCGGATAACAGATATTGGATATTCTTTTACTTTTCAGGCGCTTGTTAATTCAAGCGTATCAACAAGCGAATCGGGTGAATTTAAAGGCAAAACATCTGGGATCCTCATTTCATGGATGAAAAGTTTCGGAAGTTTAATACTTATTCTATCCTTGTGTAGAAAGAAGAACTTGGTGAGATGGAGCGTGCCTGAAATAAGGATTATAACAATTCCTGAAATTTTGTTTCAATATGAAAGTTTTATTAACGATTTTCTTTATTATATTTATTTATTCTTTTCCAACTTTTTTTTAAGTCGAAAAGGAATCGCGGCGGATATATTCGCCATAATCTTCCATTCATGTTACCATGCTTTTTAAAACTCCTTTCTTAGATTTCTAGCTTTTATTGCTCACCTATAATTAATTGTCAACGTTGCAACTTTTTGGATCTGTCATGTAGATTTAACTTTAGTTTAGGTGCATTTCCGATTTATTCTTTGCAATACAAAATTGATTTTTGTTAGTGTACTTCTTCCGGAGCAAAGGAAACGGTGGATGGAAAATATAAAAGAAAGCAAAAGAAAAAAAGTTTATATGAAATCTCGGATTTGGGCTCATTTCCCAACGGGACGATGCATCAACTATGTACTTTTCCCCGCTTCCTATATACTCGTACCCCAGTTGAACTTTTGCCCTTTCCGTTGTGCACACTCTTCAGAACCATTATCTCTCCAGCATTCGCGATCCACGTAATCCCCCAAAATATAATATAACAACACTCAGCTGCATCGCTGCAAATTGATCGAAAATTTTCGACAACAATTTCCATAAAAAATTTATATATTTCTTGCATTCAATTAACCGTAATTAAAGTCACCTTTTAATTATGGTCGTTTCATTTTCTTGGGTTTTCCCGGATTCGTGACTTTCAGTCGTAAAAATGTCTGTTGTCCTTATATAGCGAACGCAAACACATATACCTTTTGGTATTATACTTCCTATAAATAGAAGGATTTTTACTTTATTTTCGAAGGTTTTTTTTCGTCAGTCAAACGTTATTTCCTTCCAGCCTGATTCCAACAAATTGCACGACCAGAAAGGACGTAAAACATATAAAAGCAATGTATTTTTTTTATATTTCTATCCATAAATGTTACACAAAAAAAATATTTTACGGTTAGTATTTATGTGAAATAATCTTTATGAGTGTTGAATAAGTGCCATTAAGATAGGAAAGGGATAAAGAAATAAAATTATTCTTCATTAACTCCTTAAGTGCGGGACTACTATAATCTAGCAATAAAACGCAGGAATTTTATGTTCATTTAAGCAATTGAAGTAATATTAATTATCCAGAGAATCTATTATTTATAACATGATTACCTATTTTTTAATAGATATGTTATAATGGATATGTCATAATAGCTATACTTAAAACAATTGTGGTAACATGAATAATAACTTAAACTAAAAATTAAAGGACTGGGCGGATATATCCGCCGCAATGTTTCTCATCAAACATACTTATCATAATAATTGTCTGTAATTAAGTATCAAAGTTAAAAAAAATAAAAAAATTATCTTTAATCTTTCCCACTAGAAAAGTGGTAATTAAAGCTGAACCTAATGTTGGAAAGCTGATTCGAAATAGTCTCGATAATACACCTAACAATATGCAAAGCTGGGCTTACTTTGATCCATCCACTGGAACGCGCGAAATCCACCCTGCCTCTCGCACTCATCGATCCCCCAACCACCCCTGCATCTGGCATTTGTTCTTAGCGCGCTGATAGAACCTACATCCCTTGTCCTCGGCGTTTTATCGAAAGAGAAAACTTTATTCTTTGCGGTTTTCCGTAGAACTTCCCCCTCGTCGTTCCATCCTTTTCGTTTCGCGGATGGCGGGGAAAACAAAACACAACAAAAAAAACAAAATACAAATAGGGAGCCGCAAAACGCGAAAGAGCGGTGGTACGTGGGAGGGACCACCCCAGCAGAGGTCCGCATCACGAAGTGCGAGAGCTCTGGGCCGCAGTCAACTCCGATCGATGTGCGGAACGGTAGCTTCCCCTTAGCGCATACCGAAACTCCAGAAGCAAAACCAACATCCCCGGTCAGTACAATCGCACGACTAAAGGAAGAAGCCAAGATTGCGATTAGCAAAAAAAAACTTCATACCTGCTACAATTAATAAAATTAGTGCGAGCTGAAGCTTCCTCTTCGCGTAACCGCAATAATTTAAATTGATAAAACGTGCTTTTCCTGTTTACCAGATAGTGAATGAAACTTCCCCTTAAATTACGTAATTACTTAAACCAGTGCACGTGCGTGTGTTTATCAATTAGTTTATTAATAAAAAGTAGTGTTTTTAGTAATAATTTAAAGAATCTGCAATGGGGGAGAAAAAGGTGATTTGATCCGACGAACATTTTCTCTTTTCATGCAATTATTTAATTTGTAGCAAGCTTTTCTGTGCTAATTAAACGATGATGAGGTAACGAGCTAATCGTTCGTGCAACCTCCAATTAATTATTAATGAATGAATGCAAGCGCACGCGAATCAAAACCACCCTTAATTCGGGTGGTTGTTGTAATCAAGGAACAAAGGCGTTCATTTGTTTCGACGCGGATGTTATGCAATGTTCGGCCGCCTGGGATGTTCGTGTCTCCGTGCGTCACCCAAAGGACTCATCTGCAAATAACAAATGCAAAGAAAATGAAGACGAGCAAATTTGCATTTAAATAGAGAGTGCATTTTCCGATTGATTATTCATCCCTTATTTTTCGTTTTCTTTCCATTGATTTTCCAAGTACGCAATAAATAAATTGCGTAACTATTATCGATTACGCAGTTTTCGACGTGTTACAAATACGTAATTTTAAGTAGAAATCATTTTATTATCAATACAAATATAAAATTTATGTATATTTCAACATTTTTATTAATACTTTTTGAGTCTTGCACAGTTTTTTTTTGTTATTTTACTCACAGACTAATTAATGATTTTGGTGTTAGTCGGTTAAAATTAATGGTTTAACTTGTTCCAATTCTCTTATAAAAAAACATTACATTTATATTACTTTTTGTCCAATTAATTTTCCAATATTTTATAGAATACCAAAATATTTTCAATAGTTTTAATAAGTTAAATCAGTTGAAATAATTATTTGTTACTGTTATTATAGTTTATACGTAATAAAATTTAAAATTTATGATATTTCATATCTCGAAAAAATAGTATTTTTTTATAATTCAACAAATTTCTGTAGAGAATGAAATAAGTATATATGAATATTCATGAAGTTTATGGTATTTTTAGTAATTCATAAAAAAAATGACAATGATGTCTTCACATTTTATCTAATATCTCAAAAACTATTATAGATAAACTGATAAATTAATATGTATATCAATCTTTGAAGTATAAAGAGTAAAGTAGATATAAATATATATAAAATATATTGTTATTACGTAATTCAATGTGGAAATTGCAACATACAAAAATAAAATTTGAAGGCATAAATTTGTTTGGTTTTCTCAAAAACTGCTAAATTTAGATCGAAATTTGAATGTTTGTATCAATTTTGGAATTATACAGAAAAATATGAATATAAATTTATATTCGTGGCATTTACCGTTTTCGACATGAAATTGATTCGTTGAACAAACAAAAATATCAGCAACATCGATGCAAATATTTTTTTTTACAAATCCAGAATCATGTTTCCCGTGCACGTTTTTATCTAAATGTAAAAAAGGGAAAAGTAAAATTCAGCACGCTCAAATTTCAACAATAATACGTCTTGTTTTTACATAAAATTTTAAAATTACCCGGTGGATGCGCCGGGTAATACACGCGAATTGAAACTTTTTTTTACAAAAAAAATATACATTGAAAAATGCGCGTATTTCACATCCTGGCCAGTTGCCAAAACACAAAATAAACAATAAAAATTGTTCTTTTTGGGTAATTTGCTGCCAAAACTAATAGGAATTGTTGTATTTACTGCTTTTTCTACCTACTTTTTTTTAAATATATTTTTTTGCATTAATAAAGCGGAGAGCTTTCAGCGTTGAGTAGCACTCGCAATCCGCGCACTTTGCTTTGAAAACGTGAAGCAAAAAGGAAATGTTTTTTTTTGCCTCTTTCTTCATGGAGATTACGTCGCATGATTAAGATTTATGTTCGGGCCGAGACTGTTCTCTCCGCACCTGCAAATTGGGTATTCCCATGTTCCATTTGTCAACGCGAATGATTAATAGTCCGTCAAATGAATTAAACGTTTTTTGTTGGAAACATTTCAATTTATGTTTCTTCAAAATTTAATATTCTTTCGCATAAAATTGAATTAAATCCTTATGAAATCGTTTATCGAAACTATGTATTCGTTTCACGTGCTTTGAACATTAAATCCGAGCTTATTTATGACAATTACGAAGTGGATTAGGTTTAATATAGATGTAGGACCTTTCAGTTTTTCCGCTCCACATAACATCTGACTTTCGCTTGGGATCGTTTTCTCCATTCTTCGGTGGAAAAATATGTAATGAATTTTCCCACGCACGAAAAAAGTTTCTGCAGGGTTAACGGGAAACCTTGGCCCACATCAAATAAATTCCGGCGTCTCGCATTTCCGTCGAAAACGATTTTCATTCTTCACCCCTTTTTTTGTTCGCGTAAATCCCTACTTTATTCTGCATTGGGGTTTAACAATTTTCGATCCGTTATCTCCGTGACGAAGTTCGTTAACGTCAATTTTAATGCATTTACCCTGCGCATCCACCGCTTCTTAATCAATTTTAGAGATTCACCTCTGTCGAAGTTTACGAATTTTGCTCGATAATTGGATCAAAATTAATCGCTGCTTCTAATCCAATTTGGATCATCACTTAATCTGCTCTTATTTTATACAAAATTAATATTTTAATAAATGTATTACCAAAAAACTAAAATTTAACAGAATTTCAATTTAAAAACTAACAAACTTTGATTATGAAGTTAAACTGAAATATTAACATCAAATAAAACCTATAGTTAAGTTCTAGCTCGCTATAAAAGGATTTACAAACGCTAAAGCCCATTTAGCGTTTCGTTTCGTTTTTTTTTTGTATTTTTTAAAGCCTCCAACTTTTACGAGTCCATTCGAAGCGCCTATCTCTCTGCACTCACATCGTTCTACATTTTACTGTCCCGAAAAGCAAATTCCCACCGGATTTATTACATGATACAATCTAAACAACAGCAAAAAAAATGAGTTTTTTCATCATGTCGTAATGAATGTTTAAACTTTGTAAATCAGAGTTTAAATATATAATACGCAAGTAAATTTGTTTTTTATTACCCTTTCTTGTTTCAAATTAATGAATTTAGTGCAAATCATACAGAATGAACTGAAAATAGATTCATTTTTCAGTAAATATTTAAATTATACTGAATAAAGATTTTACTCTAAAAGATTTACAAACTTGAAAGATTTTTTTTTTAAATCTAATATTTTAAGAAATTTTTTATTTATATTATAAATATTATATAAACTATTTTAAGTGCATAAAATCTTGAATAAATAATGTTACTTGTTTCATGTTTTTGATGTGAGAAAATGTACATTACATCACCTTACCATTTCGGAGATAAAAGTGTAACGTAAGAAAGACGTAGATTTTCTCCATTTTTCATATAAATAATGCATTTACATTTCGCTTTTATTTGCGTATCTTCCTTGGAGAAATTTCCATGCCTGTAATGGAAATTATATGAGAGATATCTTCGTGTCATCTCTAGGTCCATGATGGGTTTATTCTACGATTCGCTGCTTCTGCTGCTGCAGCAAAGTTAACCAGGGTGGAGGAGAAAAAAAGAGGAGGATTCCTTTTCGCGTATTGATTTCCGCCCAATATTCTCGAACTTGTGGATTCGTCAGCTGCGATTGAATCCCATATATCCGCGTTATTAAAAATGCATACAGATTCCGGATTTAAATCATCCGCTCGACGAAAACCACACTTGGATTTTATTCATTTACAGCAAATAGATTTTATGTGATTTACACTTTAATTCATTATTCAAATGATTTATGGATTTTAGTACTATTATTTATTTTATGAATTAAATGCAAGTATTTTTCGTTTATAAAAACCACAACTTATTTCAGTTTTTATTTTTTAATATTTTTGAATTATCTAATAAAATTGTGAAGAAACATAAATATTCACAGTAAATAAAAAAATCGATGAAAAATATAAATATAAATTTTATTTAGTTGATTGAAATGTGAATATAAAGTTGCATATATAATTATCTAGGGATTGCAAGGATAATTGAAAACGACATCTAGTATTATTTTGTTAAGTAAATTCATTTTAAATTGAATGTGAAACTTTTATTCTTGTATTATTGATTATTTATGTAATAATTAAACAATTTTTAATCCACATTTAAATATTGCTTATATGTGGTAAGTGATGGTGTGAAAATTACTGGCGACATCTAGAAATACTTTGCGCATTAAAATATAAAATAAATAAAATAGGAAATAATTTTGTTGAATTTAAGTAAATATTAGGGACTTTCTAATGAATATTAATTACTAAATATGCAATTGAAGTGATGGCGAGTAATTAACAGAATATGATATAATTAGTTTGGGTTTATTGGAATATAAAAATTAATTTGATATTGGAGTTGCCTATAATAAAAATTAAAAAAGTAATAAATGGAAGATTGAACGAAATATTTTTAATATTGTTCGTTCATGGCGGAGCAGAAATTTACTTCCACGAGTCCTTTTTTTATGACACAGATCCGTCGCAGGATTGGATTTTTAAGCCTCCGCCGATGCTGTATCGATCCGTTCCGGAAAAGTTTCGTTAATCCTGCTACCAAACAAAAGAAAGAAATAAAACAAAAGAAAAAAAGAAACAAAAGATTTTTTCATTTCCTCCATTTTTTTGTTTTAAGGACTATAACTAGTTCGAAGGAGTCTACATTTTCGTGTTTACTGATACGATTGTAAAGATGCGTAGGACGATGTGAAAGCCTGGGAACTGCACTAACTGCGGTTTCCCTTGGTCCTCTCAAAAAAGCGCCGCTCGTCCTGCAGGTCCTGCCGACAGCACTCTTATCGACTACTTCTCACGGTCCGCACAATAGACAAACCAATAACAAATTATTCACAGGCGGATGGGTCCTGGACAAACATAATTTTCTAACCGTTTCGCAGTTCAGCGAATACAAACTTTCTGGTGCATTTCCACGATGGAAGTTTGCGGAATTGGGTGAATCACAATCACTGATGCAACAATTAATATAAAATTATTTATCATCCGTTGTCATAATTGATCTTTTGGAAAATTAATATTTGTATAATTAATGAATAAATCCTACAATTAAAATTGATTGATTTTCAAGGGAGAATGAAGATAAAATTCAAATTGAGGACAATTAATTATTTCGTCGATCCGGGGGTTTTTTAATTAAAACGCGAGTAAATTGAGTTATTTGCGTAACTCGCGACTTAATTTTTAGTTCTTCCCGTTTTAATTTTCGCGTTGTTGAATAAGGGATTTTACCCTTATTTCGGAACATTAAACGTTTGAAGCAATAAAAGCCTCCGGCGTATTTTCGAAATGAATGCCGGAGCGGTTAATGCGTGGAGAAATGCAGAAAATAATTACAAGAGTAAAAAAATAAAGGTTAAATTCCAGAGTTTCTCTTGAAGTACGTACATAAATAACGTCTGGTAATAAGTAAATCCAAAGGGATACGGATAGGCCTGGAAGCTACCAGAATTGTAATAACACAGAGGGATCGAATCGATAGAGTCGCAACGTCCCAAAAACACAATTTCGAACTAAAGGACTGATTTATGCAGAGCATTGCGGTTCTCAATTGGTAAACCATCTAAATCCTAATTACTTTTGCCACTTTGACCGCAGAAATGCATCTTCTAAAATTTAAATTGCAAATTTCCGCAAAACATAAACAAACAATGATGATTTTACGATGATTTATTGACTTTTATTGAGAACGATTTCAATGCTCTGTTAATGTTTCCATTTCTCGTTAAAAACAAATAATGTCCGTGTCCAACGCAAAATCAAAGAATAAACAAACCGAAATCATTTTCAGCTGTGTTTATTTATCATTTCGTCGCTCATTGATTTGACGTTGATATAAAAATGAATAAATACAAAATGGAATGAAACATTAAACAAACTCAATGAATTAAATAATTTTTTATTCGAAACTCAATATACATTGATGCCACAATTAATATTAAATACTCAAATTAAAGGTGAATATATAAAGAAAATAATTAAAAATTATAATTCTATCACTTTTCGTATTTTCGGAAATTCCTATTCAAAATTGACGTAACAATTTTTTTATCGCTCTTATATTTTTATCAATATCTCAATAACCATTGATGCCACAATTAATATTAAATACGCAAATTAAAGGTGAATATATAGAGAAGAAAATAAGTGAAAAATTATAATTCTATCACTTTTCGTATTTTTGGAAATTCGCATTCAAAATTGACGTAACAATTTTTTTAACGCTCTTATATTTTTATCAATATCTCAATAACTATTGATGCCACAATTAATATTAAATACGCAAATTTAAGGTGAATATATAGAGAAGATAATAATTGAAAAATTATAATTCTATCACTTTTCGTATTTTTAGAAATTCGCATTCAAAATTGACGTAACAATTTTTTTAACGCTCTTATATTTTTATCAATATCTCAATAACCATTGATGCCAAAATTAATATTAAAAATGCAAATTAAAGATGAATATATAGAGAAGAAAATAATTGAAAAATTATAATTGTATCACTTTTCATATTTTTGGAAATTCGCATTCAAAATTGACGTAACATTTTTTTTAACGCTCTTATATTTTTAACAATATCTCAATACCCATTGATGCCACAATTAATATTAAATACGCAAATTAAAGGTGAATATATAGAGAAGATAATAATTGAAAAATTATAATTCTATCACTTTTCGTATTATTGAAAATTCGCTTTAAAAAATGGCGTAACAAATTTTTTAGCGCTCTTATATTTTTATCAATATCTCAATAACCATTGATGCTAAAATTAATATTAAATATGCAAATTAAAGGTAAATATATAGAGAATCAATCAAACATTAAATATAAAATGTATCGCTTTCAGTGTTAATATAATTCATTATCAAAAATGAAGCAATTATTTTTTTATAAACAGGATTATTTTACATACACTATATGAAATATTGTTTTGTTTATGAAATAAAATTTATTAAAAGCGCGTCGCGCTTATTTAATCGGATTATGAATTTTAATTGCGATTAATTTACTGAATAAATTTCAAATTATTTGTAAATTTTGTAAAATCAATATTTAAGTTAATTGCTTTTCCATACAGTGATTGATAAAATTCTATGAATTTATCAAAATGTCTATTTTACTAGATGAACAATAATAATTGCTAATTTCAAAATTGTCACAAATAAACTGAAGAAAAACTAATGAACTAATCCTGAATTTATTAGGATTATTTGATAAAAGTCGTTAGTTTCGTATTGAATTGAAAATCGTTTCTTGTGTGATGATAGTGGCTTAATAATATCGAGTTTCGTTACGTAATCTCCGCCGTTTGCTGATCCTGTGACTTCCGCGAGAATTTATCGCTGCGGGTAATCCCTAATCGATGACAATTTTGCGCCAAAATTCAAATTAATGTTTCTTCCCACATATCTCTCTTTCTCGCTCGCTCACATTCACACTTGTACTCTCACCCTTTGTGCCTTTTGTGTTTTGTTCGCGTCGATCGATGCGAATCGTGCAAAATGTACAATGAGCAGAGCTTGTGTAAAACATATAAATAAAACAATTCCCCTTTGTTGTACAAGTTTTATTTTATAGTTTCAAACCAGTGTTCATAGACAAATATATTGTGTGCATAATATTAACATATTTTTCAAACTTTAATTAATTTAATTTAAGATATTCAGTGTCATGTTTGGTTGTTTAATTTATTTACAGAGGTTTGAACAAATTACCTGAAATAATCATAGATCAGAAATAAATATTTGATTTTGAAATTAACAGTTTCTTTTGCAGAGCTTTCTGAAAAATGTAAATATTGTTACTAAACTTAAATAAGCACAATGTTTTTAGGAAGATGTGTATGTGAATTTATGTAAATTTTTCACTTTTCAAAACATAAGATACGGAAATATTTGACGATTTTATTACATCAATTTTGTCAGCGAACTGTAAGAATACGGAAAGAGATAACTTTCGCCTCACGTTTATTTTATTCTCTATATATTTACCTTTAATTTGCTTAATTAATATTAATAATGGACTTCGAAATAGACAAAAATTACAAGGTTGCTAATACTTTAATTTTGTTTGTCATTTTCTTTGCAAGTTACAAAATGTATGCATGATAATTATTTAGCTTTTTTTGTGAGAAAATGTTTTGGTAAAGAAAACCGCCGTTGCAGATGTCCTCTTGAGTGTTGTGTTGTGTGTTTAAATTCAGTTGCAGCGATGATTGAAAAAGTAACGTTTTTGGAATAGAAATAAATTGATTTGTTCGATTGAGGTGAAAATAAAAGTTTTCGCTGTTTGTGTGTAAATTGGTGATACGAATTTTGGATACAAATCTGGCGGGCAGCCGTAGGAGTTCCCGGGCTGGAGGCCCACAGTGGACCTACGAGATGCTTCCCAACGGAGAATACTCTCCGCAGACTGCAAAGGTCCGAGTGAATTTTCCACCAGACACGCTGGACAACAGAAGACACAGCAGATCTCTGCTCATTCCCAGGAGGAATCGGAGCATGAGCGCGTGGAGCGATATCAGCCGCTCCAGCTGGAGGCTGGACGAGAGGTAAACGCAAATTTCAATTAAAAGTTATATTATAATGCAAGTTGTTTGAGTTTAATTGCTGTAATTTGTAATTAATTATCCAACTTTTAAAATTGTTTTTTTTTTAATTAATAAATTTGTGAAAAAAGTAAAAGGAAATGGAATATATAAATAAGACTTCGATTGTAGTTTTTGAGATGCAATTATATTATATGAAAGAATATATAAGATGATGAATAATAAACGTAAAAATAATTCGGGGAAATGGCTTAAGAAAAAACATCATTATTTCTGAAATGGAACGGCCGTAATCGTCATCAAAGATCATCATAGTTAAAGTGTTAAAATTGGATCAACGGATAATCGGAGTTCGAAAATCTCCATCGAATGCGTCGATCATCATCTTCATGCTGCAGTTCGGCTGTTGGATGTAGTAACCGCTCTTGAAGCCGGAATTGAAGCTATCCTGCGGTCTGATGTTGACGTGCAGAAGACATCCGCTGCTGGAGGAAGCCGATTCAGAGGATGGAGATGTGGAGGAACTCAACATTTCGTAGTACGTTTTTTGCGGAATGCGTTTGATTTTCTCCTGCTTCATCTTGATAACTTGCTTGCGGACGCGTGGTGGAAGAGACCTAGAAATAATATTAAGCGAAATGTCCATTTTTTTAAAATAATAAAACTTACGTGCAGAAATGATCTGGTGGTATAGTCAATCTCGAAACTTTGCTGCAGAATTTCGGGCGGGCCCATGTGGCTTCGATTAAGTTGTCTTTCCAAAAAAGTCCTTAGAAAAGATACAAATTAAGTGTTTTAAAAAAATATAGTTATTATTTTGGTGAATACCATTCAAAGCGTTGAGGGCTTCCTCGGCTGATTCTCTATTGATGAAATGCAAGAATGCAAAGTCAGTGATTTTGTGCAGCTTAATTATCTTTCTCATGTCCACGTGTATTGATAAGAAAGCGTGGAGCGCTTCGTTTGGTGCATCCAGATCCAAATTTCTCAGATAAAGTTTAGAAATCTAAGAATAAATAAACAATAATATTTTAAAATTTTAAACATTTGATTTAAAAATAAGATGTAAAAAAAGAAATAATTGAATTATTGAAAAAAATTAGAAATTTTCATAATGAACATATATTAAGCTAATTAGTATTTAAAAATTAGAATCGAAATTGATGGAATATTTATATTTAAACAACATAAATTTGGAAGAACAAATGTTAATTTCTTGTAAATTAATTACCTTGGCCATAATGTTGGGGTTGACATCTGGAAGTGGATCAGCCCAATCGACGAGGATCGGAACACCCCACATGATGACCGATCCGGGTGCCAACTTCCTTCTAGCCATCGCGGCCAATCGATGCTCCTCGAATTCGACGAAGACGAATCCCCGATTCTGTCCACGATCGATCCTCGAGTAATACATGATCACCTCCTTGATACCATCCACGTATATGCTGAGTTCTTTATAAACCTCTTCTTTCCTTATGTTCCTCGGAATTCCACCGATGAAGAGTCTGCAATTATCGATCGACTTGTAAACTCCAATCCGTTTACCATTCTTCACCGTCGCCTCATGCAGATTTTCCACGGCTCGATTAGCCAGCTCCTGGTTGTAATACGAAACGAATGCGAATCCACGATTCATCCCCGAGAAATCCATCATTAAACGCAGCTGGTAAATGGGACCGATCTGCTGGAAGATTTCCACGATTTCATCCTCGAACATGTTTCTCGGCAACTTTCCCACGAAGACCTCGCATCCCTTCTTCGGCGGAGAATCCGCGTCCGGAGCGGAGTAAACTCTTTGACCGTTGGTCTGGATCAATCTGTATCCGGTCTTCTTCACCAGAGCCATCAACCGCATCCTCATCATCTGCTCCGGATTGTCCTCTTCTTCGTTGAAATCCAATCGCTGACTCTCGCACCTCACACCGTCGGTGTTCATGTTCAACATCATCTTACTAAAGTCGAAACGAAAATGCGCCAAACATTTTACGCTCCGCTCTTTTAAATCATCGTCTTCTTCGTCTCCCCGCTTCATCGTTTCGTCAATCATCATCGCTACCAGACACTTTTTTTTGACTCCAGTCGTTCGACGGGAACAGATTTATATTTGAACAAGCAAACAAATATAAAATCGTCCTATTGCATTAAAAATTAAATTATTTTCAATTCTTTTCCAAACTACATATGAAAATTAATACAAAAGTTGAGAAAAACGTTTCATTTTCGGATTTTAAAGTAATTCATGCAAATTATAATTTTTATAAAATCATAAAAATATTAAGCAATAAAATTAGTCTATTTTCGGAATGATTAGTCAGGATTAGATTCCGATTTAGGCGTGTGGAGAAGTCATTGTTACAAATTTAGGACTAGAGATCCAAGCCCAGCGACCCTTCTGGCAACTCTCTGATCATTCCTCTCTCAATGTCTCTATCTGAATGTCTCTCTGCCGGTCCTTCTGCTGCCTTGTTTCCCTCACACCCATTCCAGAGGAATCCCCTACTTTTTCGAAGATTCCCGAATGCGTGCCTCGACACGTTTACTTAATAAACAAATAATGAAGACAATTGTGTTCTTTCTATCCTCGTCCTATTGTCTTGAGCTGCAACCCAATTTCAATTATTATAAAAGAACAGCTAATAAGCAAATATCTGGTGTTTGGACAGATCTAAATATTCACGTGATCCTGGTGGAATATCAACGTGACCCAGCGCGAAGACAATGATGTTTCTCGCGCTGAGGTCCGCAAATAATTTGAAAGAAATTATAACATTTGGTTTCAATAGTATTGTCACTTTGTGCTACAACACATAAGATCTTTGATCAGCACGCGTGCTCCGACATGTATTATGAAATTTTCGTAACTGAATCAAATAAAAAAAGTAACAATTAATTTTTTCTAGTGACTTTTATAAACGTTTGCGAAATTTAATTATTCGTTTTAAATTTTAGAAAATGCAGTTTTGATATTTCTATCAAAATCTCAGGAAATCAATTATTTTATAAATATTGAAATTAAAAGTTTTATCAAAGGAACGTGTATAAACTGGATTTGATATTATTTCGAACTCGAAAGCAATAAATCTTCGTTTTTTTCAATGCGGCCAGAACCTTTTTTGGTTTGTCCAAAGTAAATATTCAGGATTTTCTTTCTTAGATGAAAAAAGAATTGTATGATGAATACATTTATTTTTATTAAGTGAACAAGATATAATAAAATATTTGATTAATTAATATTTGAAAAAAAAAACTTAAATAGAGAAAGAACAAATAATGATCAGACTTAAGATAAAAAAGCAGAAAACGAATCAACGAATTGAAATAAAAATTTGTTAATTAATAGAGAGTCGAATTAATATATCTGAAAATACATAAACCGGAATTGTTTTTTTAATTAATTTCAAACGATTGTGACATTCAAATTGAACAAATCTATCACAAAATTATATAAGTGTTGAAGCGAGGCAAAAACAATATATTATGTAAGAATTAATTCCATTGGGGTTTGAGAAATTGTTAACTCAAAATACAAAATTAATAGTTTGGAATTGTATGATTTTAAAATCGGATTCTGCTTAAATTAAAAAATAAATATAATAAAATTAATGTGACGAGTAAACGCTACATTCGTCGAGGAATGAGGAGCATTCGGAGACACCGCTCGTCCTGGAGGCGAAGGAATCGTCGAAGCTGAAACTAGTTGAAAAATAATTAGTTTTCGATTTATACAAAAAAAAATAGTAAGAATTTACGATGTAGGTCGATTCTGCATTCTGCGGATGTCTTTGATGGACGGTTTTGCCCAGGTCACCTCAATGTCGTAATCATTCCTTCTGAAATAATCTGCAAATAAAAAAATGGTATAGAATTTCTTGAAAATAATTAATTTCGAATTAATTTTAATTTAAAGATTTTATGAATTTGTAATTGAGAAAGGAATTGGCTTTAATTGAAAATGTTATTTTTTTTGTTGGAAAAAATATTGAAATACCTCTTAAGATTTCGAAACTTTTCTGGGCGTCGCGACGCGTTGCGAAGTGGATGAATCCGTAATCGCGATGCTTGTAGACCTTCTCGACGAAGCGAAATTCGAGCCCCAGGATGCACAGGATCATTTGCTTCATGTCGTCGGTGGACTGGCGGATGGGCATGTTGCGTACGAAGAGACGACGGACCTGTTGGAAGACGTTTTTTATACATAAGCGTTATATTAATGTCTTCTCTGGATTTACCCTCCGCATGATGTCGTCGTCGACCTGGTGCAGAGGCGTGGACCAGTACAGCTGGATGCGTTGCCCGAAGATCATCGTGTCCTGATGCATGAGACGCGTGAAGGCGGCCTCTTGGTGCGTGCTGAACTCGACGAAGACGAATCCCCTGTTCTTATTCCTATCAGTGTACGAGCGGTACATGATCACGTCGAGGATGCCGATCATTCCGACGCGGATGAGCTCGCGCCAAACTTGGTCCTTCGTCTTCATGTCGGGGATGCCGCCGAGGAAGAGCCTCTTGTTCTCCTGCGCTTTCTCCACGATGACCACGAAACCGGGTCGGATTTCGGTGCGATTCAGGAACTCGATGGCGGCCCGAGCGGACCACGGATTGCAGAAGGTGACGTAAGCGTGTCGGCGCGACATCAAACCGTTATCCTCCAGCATCAGACGCATCCTGTAGATGGGCCCGAACCGCAACAAAACCGGATAAATCTCATCCTCGAACATGTCCTTCGGCAGTTGCAGCACAAGAACCTCGCATCCGTCCGGAGGAATCTGCACACCGAAGCAAGGACCAAGCATCCTCTGTCCGCTCACCTGTTGCAGGGGCATCCTGATCCTCATCGACAATTCGCGCACCCTGCTAAAAGAGGCGAACGCCCGACTCGTCGACAAATCATCGTTTTGCATCGCAGCAATTTTAAAATAAACAATAATTACAAACTGCAGTCACCAACAACTTGCGTGAGTAAAGCACACGACCTTGCGAGTCGCGTCCTGAAATGATGATCCTTTCACTCGGTGGTGGGAGACATCCTTTTCTCCGAAACCCGCCAATTTCAAAAATTTATTCGTAGACAAGTCTTTCTTATTTGTCCTCTCTTAACGCAGGTCACGGCAAAACACAAACGAACCAAAAAATAAACAAGCAAAGTCGCCGACCTTCTTTATTTATTTTACAAAACAAATAGTTCTCTTCGCTTTATTTCGATACGTTAGCAAAATTAAACTCGCAAAGAAGTTTATTATAATTAATAAAAAAACTAAAATATTACAATACTTCATCAAATTTTTAAAAACGAATAATTATTAACATTTGCATAACAATAAAATGTAATACAATATCCAAAATTTAAATAAAAATTACATCACAGAATTTTATATTAAACATAGATCTTTCGATACATTTTACGTATTTAATTACAATAATTTAATTAAATTTTTACGATGATTAAACTTCGATTAAACAAAGTTCATTTGCAAGTACCTATATTTTATAGTTCATTTAATGACAAAATGGAAATGAAATCTTCAAAGAATAAAAAAAACTTTATTTCATTACGAATTTACACTTTTATTATAGTTGAGATGAAATATCGTTTATAATAACTGCTTTGAAGCACTTAAAACTTGATGTGTTTATATTTTTACGTGTCTCTTAAAAACTGCCCTTAACGATTTCAGTTATATTTTATGAAAGGAAATGAAAATTTATTTAGTTATTTAGTTTACTTATTTTATTTTCTAATATTTTGATATTTTCGTAAGATAATTTCTGATAAACGGTTTTTAAATTTAAACTGCGATTATCGATTTTACGACCGTCGAGGAGAAACAAACATTTATGAGAGGTTGTAAAAACCTTTTTCTTTACTCAAATTTACATAAAATATTTCGATCTCCTCTAAGAAAATAATAAATGTTATACTGAAATATTATTATTATTACAACGATTTGTTTGATGTTATTTAAAATTTATTAATTAAACAAATTCTAATTATAGATTGAAAATACGTTAATTATTCGTTGCAATTATAATAAATGTAATTGGTTTTAAGTAATTCGTAGTTAAATTTTTATTAACTAATATTTATTAATTAATATTTCTGCGTAACTACAAAGATATTAGTATTATGTTAAAATTAGTCATTAAAAAAAAGTTATTTTTATACATTAATTGGTATAATTATAATTTTATAAACAAAATTACTAAAATTTAAACAAATTATATAATCTATTAAGAGTATAAATAATTTGTTTAAATTTTAGTAATTTTGTTTAGAAAATTGGAAAATATTTCGCTTGAATGTTGTTAGCGCCATCTGTTTCATATCAAGCATATCATTGGCGAGTATTGATTTTCTAGCTTGATGTCTATAATGATGTTCGTCCTGGCTGGTCCTGACGCGTTCTAGGTTTACGATCCTGGCGACAGATGTCGCCATCAGTTTTGCTAGCGCAAGGGTCCTTAATTCGGGCCATAAAAATAGTAAATTCTACAGTTATGAAAGTATACGTTGATATTCGCGCACAGGTAGGGATTTATTGAGGGTTGAAGGTTTATTACGAACGAGGAACAAAAAAAAATACAAATAGATGAAGAAGAGGGATTTATTGAGGGTTGAAGGTTTATTACGAACGAGGAACAAAAAAAAATACAAATAGATGAAGAAGAAAATAAGGAAAGAGGATTAGGATTTATAGATTACGATTTTCTTACTGTCATAAAAATATTGAGCGGAAGTATTATTACAAGTTTAAATAAACTTTTAAAAGTAATAAAGAAGTGTATTTAAGATATAGTGTTAAGTTGATTTCTTTATTTCGTAACTCAGATAAAAAAAATACAAAGCCTAATACAACGATAAAAATGTGGACATTTGGCGTTTTGATTTTTTTTTTAAATGCCTGAAAATAAGCCAAATTTTCCTTAATCTTAAAAATTAATGAACCTTTTTCTTATTTTATTGCATACCAAACGTTTCGTAAATCGTTATATAATAAATATATGCGTTTCTCAATAAACATTTCAATTTTCCTCCGTTTTTTTTTTCTTAAATTCTTTTATTTTCTAATTCTATCATTGCGTAAGAAAAACGTAACGTTCATTGCGTAGTTGTCAGTTGTCAAAAAATAAAACAAATAACAATCGCATGTCGCACGTAACCTGATCCAAGACACAATTGACAGATGAAAATAAAAGCGACAACGCCATGTTGTTTTGAATGTGGATTGTCGATGCGCTGTTGTTTCTTTCCATTTTCGTGATTCGAACGTGATTATTATTGTGACACGCGACGTCGGAGTTCCGCTAATTGATATCGGATGACTGACAAACGAACTGATTGTAATTGACATGTCCATTCCGGTCGTGTGCATCCATTTTCATTCCATTTACGACGGACAGAGCATTCCATCATCTATCAATCCTCGGTTTGATAGTAAATCGTTTTTGTGTAAAAAAGCCAAAACTATCAATCAATAATAACAATTCAAAGCTCTAATTATTATGATAATTAGACCTTCCCTCTCTACGGTTTTGACCAATTATCGTATCCGATGATGTCCGGACACAGATGGACAGGCTGGAGCGGATTGCTTTGATGCACTTCTCTTTTAATCGACCGACATTAATGACAAACACACGTCACCAAACCCCTAAAATGTTTGATAGCTATTTGCACTGAAGCCCTATAATCCTGAACTATTTCTCCCCACTATCATCATTACATCCCATTTGAAAATACCATCGCTTCGCAATTGCGTGGCCATATTATAAATCTAAAATAAATGAAATCGATGTGAAACTTATCATTATCTTTTTTCCACTGACATTTCTTACCTGTCCAAGTTACATCAATTTTTATTATACAAATCTATATTGTGGATTATGTAATTTTATTATCACTTTTACATCTTAATTAGTTTCAACAAATAACGTGATTGTCATAAAAAAAGTGTTACCATTTTGTTTTCTTGTCATTTCTTACCTGGGTTACGTAGTTTTACATCTGTGAATTAATTTCAAAATGAAAGAAATAATGTGATTGTCATAAAAGAAGCGTTACCATTTTGTTTCGCTGTCATTTCTTACCAACTGAGGTTGTGTCAATTTTTAATTGCCGGATTTGTAATGTGGATCATCCAATTTCATTATTTATATAAAAATGTATACGCATTACTTAATTTTTAATATTATTTAGTTTGTGTTTCGGTTTGTGTATCGGAATCGGTTGCATCAGTTATTTAGGTGGCCTTATCGGCTTGCATGATTGAGCCTAGGCAATAATGGGCCGTGATATAATGTGATTTATATTAAAGAGCTTCGAGTGGGATGTGGATGGATCGACGATAAAACGGACGATAAAACGTCGATCAAATCCATTTTAGCAGTAAAGAAAATCGATGATTAAAAGTTTCATTAACGATGACGTAAAAAAGTCACTTTTTTATAATAATATTATAAGAAATTTATTATTTTAGAACTAATATTCTATTTTTCTCTTTGTTTTTCTTTTAGGTAAGCAGTGTGCATCAACGATTCCGAATTGTGGGTAACTATTAAACTAAAAATACGCCGGTAAGACTAATTAAAAGTTGTGGCGAAAATCCCGATTTTTGAATGTCGAGCTGCAAAGCTAGCAAAATAATATTTTGTAACTGACCTTCATTAGCGAGTTAAAACGATTTTTCCCGACAGAGTTTTCCAAGCGGTCACGTAAATTGGAGACCTTCCATTGTTACTGGTAGAGTACAAAACGCCTTTTCACCGGCCGCTATCCATTCAACGGATTTTCCGTCGACAAATTGAAAGCTTACAAATAAGCTTTTTCCTATTGTGATGAATTTTAATATGGTCCGCGCATTGAAAAACCTTGAATTACCCGGAGCATCCACCATATCTGCTATTCGCAACGTTATAATCATAAAACGAGGATTATTAAACAGTAAAAAAAAATCCAAATTCTATTCAGAATTGAATAAAATATTATAACCCAAAATTGTGATTTTAATAGTAAAATATTCGCTTTTTTAAAATGATTATTTTTCATCATTTAATCATGAATATATAATTAATTTTGTTATAAATAATATAATTTTGTATTTTTTTTATAAATTGTAAATAAATCAAAAAGAGCGAGAGTTGAGATTATAAAATTTCATGAATTATTTGATAAAAAAAATAATTAATTAACCAAACTATATATTTATTATAAAGTTTATTGTTTAGAGACTGTTGATTGTGAAAATTATGAAAGAATTTTGAAAATAACGAAATTAATCCGAGAAAACCCGGCGCATCCACCATTTATATATGATTCTTTAATTTTTTTAAAATAATTTGTTAAATCAGAGAAATTAATTTATTTTTGTGGATTAATTGTAAATAATGTTTACAAAATTGACAATTATGATTTCTCAAAATTATTTGATTATTATGAGAAAGTCGTAATTAAAAGAGATCTTGTTTCTTTCAAATAGCAGCTCAATCCTTTCATTACGTTGCGTTCGGTAATTTTCGGAAAAATATAGGTTGGGAAAACTTAATAATGGAGCAGGAAACGCAAAGCCGATACTTCTGGAGCTGCAGGATTTCAGATTTCAAATATAAACAAACTAAAAATTATATAGAGAAAAGCCCTTAGATACAGTCACTTTGAAGTCGCCGAAGTAAACTTCAGATGTCGTTTTTTTCTAATTGCTGATGTTCACCGTTTCTTCAAGTGAAAATATAACGATTGATTTTACTCAAACTTCGCGAATACATTTTCACACTCCACGCTTTATTTTACGCTCCTTTCAATTAATTCCATCCGATAATCCACTTTCCCAAACAACGACTTTTCTTTCGCCGGATTGAATTGATCCCAATGGAATCCGAAACGGCGCAATCAGCCTTGGAATGGAATAATTTCGCAGTTTTTCAGAGTTAAAAACTTTTTATGGAAATTCTCGAGAATTAATGAGTGTTTTTGCACAAGTAATTAATTATTAACCAGTATTTTCATTTTGTCTTTATTCAAAGTTTAAATGTTTACCTTTCCGAAAGTGTTATTTAACTTTGCTATGTTATTGTGAGTCCTGTTTAAATCCACCTAATCTCGAGTGTCCACGAAATGTACGGCAAACGCTCGCGGCACCGGAAATTAGATTTCACGCTACGATTGACAACTTTCCATTAATTGTACGATACACTAGTTTTCCAGCTCTCTCTCAGTTGCTCGTAGAAACTTCCTCGACGAAAAGTTGTCGGCAAAGTCAAATAACCCTAGGGGGTACCGTGCCGGTGAATGATTCACGCCTGCTCACCCGAAACTCTAAGACTTTACGTCTTATTATCATTGGTTCGAGGAAAGTTTCGAAACTTGGACAAAATTGGCGAATTCATGAAATATTAAAGAAATTTTATATATTTTTTAATATATAAAATATTTCTTTTTGTTTTAGAACATTATATATAATAATTATAAATATTTGTGTAAAGATCTTTGATATTCAAATGTGTGGATGCATTTAAATTGCTTGCTTTCCGACGTTTGAATAATTCAAATACGTTCCTTGGTGTTTGAATCAAATCCAATTAGAACTATCATGAATGTACCATGATGATCGGTCATAACGTAATCGAAATGGACAAAAGGCATTTGCGAAATCCTTTCACATTTACATTAATTACTCGTAAAGTAAGACATTAATTTTTAATCATTTGCAGATGAGCGGCGGATATATCCGCCGTGAACTTTACATAGGAAATAATTATGATCAGGTATACCAATTACTGTGACTAAAGGGCAATAGTAAGACAATTAACTGTAGTTGGTAAAATTAAAGAGATATGTTTGTCAAGTTGTATCAATTACTTTGTATGTTTGGTATTATTATGGTATCTAATAGTAGTTGCTTTACCTGATAGATAATTTCCTAATTTCTAAAATTAATTGAAAGATATGTTTGACGTGTTAACACTATTGAAGTAAGGGAATTGGAGGATAATGAAGTTGAGTGGATCGTTTGCGTGATCGAATAGAAAAGGAATTTTAGTTGAAGTCCGATTGATTCCTTTTGTCGTTTTCATCGTGGTCGTGAGAGTTTGAGAGCGCCGCGACGCACGTGGACGCGGCGGGGCGGCAAGGCGGGATTGCGCGCGCGATAAGTTGATGCTCTGGGGGGCGTCGCGACGCTCGCTCCGCACACTTCCCGCACATCCGTCGCACGTGGCTGAGCAGGCGTCCGACGACGACGAAACGCGACACATCCGAAGAAGAATCGTATCGGACGTACGGCACGGCACATACACACTTTCGAAGCACTGGCTGATTGTCGTGGCGGTGGAGGAGTAAGAGGAGGAGGACGATCGGCGTCGCGACGCCCCTCCGAAGCGGCGCACATCCATCACCCGCACATACACTCACAATAACGCACAGAGACACAAGTATAACACACATGTAACGTTGAAGAAACGCTCTCAAGTTAAAGTCGCGTTTGCAGAGAAAGAGAGAGTTCAGTGACATCTTTCACATGAGCATCACCAAAAGTGCATCATCTACCATGAAATTCGTTAATATATAATAGGTACGTTTCGCACATACGTGTGTACCAAAAATTAGCTTCTCCTTTTATCCAAAATCAAACAAAAAAAAAACCTAAAAATTTTCAATCCCAAAAAATAAAGAAATCCCCAAAAACTTGTATGAATGCGTTGTTTCGCTGGAATGTTTGCTGCTACTGCTGCTGCTACCTGCACCTATTTGTTCTCTCCACGTTGTTTGTATATATATTCACTTCTTACGATTCTCAAAATATCCTTCCGCACAAAGCCGATAACTTTAGTCATCTTCTTTTCCTATGCACACACAAATAAACGCGCAAATCCAATAAAACGCATCGTTTACAATTCGCAAAAACTATTTAATTCCGTGAATAAAAAGTCAATAAATTATTAATTATTATTTTAATTACATGCATCAAATAATATTATAGAAAGTTATAAACAAAATTTTTCTACTTCAACAATGAAATTTTTATTTATTTCTATTTGGTTTGTTTTTCTTTAAAAAATATTCTTGAAATATTCTTTAAATTTATTTGATTTTTTTTCTACTATTTCCAGTGTTATTTTACTAAAACAATCAAAACTTGGAAAGTTGTAAAGTTTAAAACAATATAATTACTTTGCACATAATTAATTTTGATTAAATGCGTTGCGCAAATTAGTTGTGCATTTCACTTGAAAACTTATCTTATTTCTTTTATAGAACGACTATTTTCTTAGGTTTTTCTAATTAAATTTCTCATGTAATTAATATTTAAGAAATACGAATTCAATTCAGAAAGAATATTTTGTTTCGGAATACTTTTTTTTTTTTCAATTGAAAATCGAAGGGCAAAAATAATAATAATAAAGAAATGAGCGTTTCGCATCATTACTTCGACGCTCGAATTAGTCCCCATTAATTTCCGTCGTCTCCACTTCCAACCGTCGCGTAATTATATCTTCCACTCTTTTTTCTCTTCACCCTTCATTTTTTCATTTCGCTCATCAAACATCTATAAATATTCATTACATTTCCATTGCGATAAATGAAAGAAGCGCAAAATATGATGAAAACCAGAGAAAAAATAATAATCTGAAACTGAATGGAAAGAAAAAATGAATGCTGTTACTAATTTATTTTGGTTTTGTTTTGTTCGCTTTCAGGACAAACAAAAATGTCAATTTATTAATTAATTTTCACTTTTATCTTTTATTAATGTCCTTCATATTGAAAATCTCCTTTTTTTGTCTTAAATATCTGATCATTAACAATTTTATATTATAATGAAACTTTTTTATATACTTTTCAACAATCAAATAAGATTTTTAATCAATTTGTTTAAATTCTAAATTTTTAAAGAAATTGCTACAAAATTAAATAACTAAATTACACAGAATTACAACAATTTGCTTAATTCAAGTTCTAATTATCTAGTTTCAATTAAGTTAAAAAAATTGATTTAATTTTCAAAATATATCATAAAAACTGAAAATCTGTCAAAAAACAGAAAATTAAATTACTTTTCAACTATTTATTACAGAAATGCAATAGTATACTCATTTAATAAATTAATTATCTACATTTAATATAAATATTGTCTTTGTGAAAAATTTCAAATGATTTTAGAAATATTTAATAAATTTGAAAGTGCTTTAATTATTTTTTTTTTAAATAAATTATTAAAAAATCAATACTAGAAAAGTACATAAAATAACGAAAATATGCTTATATTATCTAATAATTATCTACTTTCAATTTACAAAAAATTGTTCATCAAAATTTCCTTTGATTTTAGAAATATTTCATAAAAATTGAAGATTTGTCAAAAAACAAAAAAAAAATCACCATTTTAAAAAGTAAACTTTGTAAATCAATTACTTTTTAACTATTTATTACAGAAATGCAATAGTATACTCATTTAATAAATGAATATCTACATTTAAATTAATATTGTATTTGTGAAAAATTTCAATTGATTTTAGAATTAACTGAAAGTGATTTAAATAATATTTTTTTAAATAAATTATTAAAAAATCAATACTAGAAAAGTATAAAAATACGGAAATATGCTTATTACATCTAATAATCTACTTTAAATTTACAAAAAAATTGTTAAACAAAATATCTTTTCATTTTAGAAATATTTCATAAAAACAAAAGTTACGTTAAAATTAATTTGTAAATTAATGAATTGTTAATATTTAATTTAAATTTACCTTAACTAAAGATTTGTATATATTTTTTTTTTAAGCTTTTACTAAAATTACATTAATTTTACCTGATTTCATGTGTATTTTAGATTAAACTTTTCGATACGCCAAGAGATAGCTTATCGATTATCGCTCTTCTCGTTCATTTATTTATTTCCTTTCTCATATATTTTTTTTCATCCCAAACAAGCGGAGTATTAAATATTAAAGATGGGAACGTCCGAGCATGTCGAACATTTACGACGGACGAGACTTTAATTCATAATTATCGACGTAATTGCGATAAAAAAAACTGTAATGCACGAATGATACAATACAACAGTCAATTAAATATGCATCAACGTCAATAATCGAATCCAATGCTCGCATGTACATTGAGTTATGCGTGTAATCTGATACGCAACGAACAATTCCGTCGTTATATAATATTTTATGCAAAAATTATAGTTATGCAACTCCATTTACATTGATATAAAATAATAGTCAAACTATATAAATAAAATATCAAACACTTAAGAAATCAAATAAAGAATGAGGTTTTAATATTTATAAATAAAAATATTGAACAAATAATTCAATTGTTTAAATAACTGTTACTTAGCAATAATACAATAAAAAACGAAACAAAAAGCAGACGAAAGCAGAAATGTTAATAATTATTTTTAAATTCCGAAAATAATCTTGTATTGACTCCGGTAAACTGTATGTGATCAAAAGCAGAAGACTAGTGTAAATAAAACATCTCGATTCCGGTTCTCTCCACTCGTTTCCACTCCAATTCCATTCTCCTTTTCTTGCGACTCCCGCGAGATTCGGCTTTTCCCCGTTTTTTATTGCATCCGTTCTTTTCTTACTTTTCTTTTCATCGTCGACGACGTTGTTATTCCTGTTGTTGGAAAACGCAGCTCAAATCGCAATGAATAAAACAAGAATTTGCTTTAAAAATTGCAATTTACAATTCAGTTTTTGTAATTTCTTAAATATATTGAATAAAATATTCGTCAAAACTTTAAGTTTTAGTAATTTATTTTCGAATTACCTTCAGTTTTCATGAAATATTTCGAGAATCAAATTGTTCTTTAATGCTGTGTACTTTTGTAGTTTTATTTATTTGGAAAAACCGAAATCAATTTAGACATTTCTGAATACCGATATTTAAGTTAATTAATATGTTATCGATGTTGACTTTCTAAAATAGTTAATATTTTTCTTTAGTTTTTATGAAATATCTGGAGAATCCACTGAAATATTTTTTGTATTTGGAAAAAAAATGCTAATTTTTTATTTTAGTTAATCAATAAAGGTGTTTCTGTGGAGGGAATATTAAGAAGCTTAGGAAATGAGAATATATGTATTTTTACATAATGTGAATTGTTGACGCACTGTACATACCTCATCTCATGCATGAAGATAAACCGGAGAGTCTTTGGTAAAAATTGAAAATTCCATTGACGCTCGCAAAGCTGGAAAATCTTTTGTGCGAAAAATCGCGCGAACTCGAGGAAAACGTAAACAAACAAAAGCAAGAAATAAAAAGGAGTGAAAGAATATTATGCAAAGATAAATAATATAGTGAGAGCGGGGATTTGGCCTGATTTTTTTAACGTTTCGTTAAAGCGCACGTCTCGCTATACGTCGGAATCGATGTAAATGCCGGTGGTGGAGCATCCTCGAGACCAGATTTATTCGACGAAATGGAAAGCCGAAAGCGCTTAATCCGTGCAGAATTTTACCTAACACGTTCTCGCTTAATGCAACTTTATTATTTTTGTTCGCGCATCGAACAAATTTTATTTGTTTACGAGATCGAATCCGTTTTTAGCTTTTTATTGCATCTCAGCAGTGCAAGAATACATTTCACGTTACATTTTACAAAAATTTATAGTTAAAAAAATCATTAATTAAATAAATAAATGCAAATATAATGGATTTAACCTGTGGAAAATCTCTTCATTTTTGCAACTATTTATTTAAATCTTTAATGCAACGATGTTTCTTTTGAGTCATCAATTTGCGAATGCATAACGTGAAATGCAAATGTGCGAAGTGAAATACGTGATTTGCATGTGATTTACGCGGAGTTTTGAATATTTTAAGAAGTGTAGGAAAACACTTGTTTTTGGTCTCTGGATTTTTAATGACGGAAATCGTGGAAATTTAAAAAGTTTAATGATGCTATGAATCGCATTTATTCAAACGAAAAATAAATAAATAATTCGAATAAAAGTTACGTAAAAACTAATGAATCCGTCTTTGAGAATCATCGGATTACACGTGAAATATCTATTTCTGGAAGATTCACTTCGATAATCACGTGTGCTTTGGGTAGACGTAGTCATTTGTTTCGTCTCGAATGAGCGAATAATTGATGATGTTGATTTTTTTTGTCTTTGATTTGTTGGATTCTTAGTCTAAGATTAGACTACGAAAATTAGTTTTTTTTTAAAAAATTATTATAATCTTTGATTCGTTCTGTGCGAATCAAAACAAAATTTGATGAAATTAGAATTGTGTAACTATGGAAACTAAATGTCAAATAAATTATTTAGTTAGTAAACTTCAAAATGAAAAACAATAAACATCATTTCATGAAATATTTTTATGTTTGCAAATTTGATAATAATATTTTCCCCGCTCGCTTTTAAATATCTTCTGAAGTTTCCTCTATTATTAGATGGATCTGCTTCTAATGGAGGGAACGTTCATGATAAAAATAAAAGGTATTTTTAAAAGTATCCAAGTTAGTCGCATTCGTAGTTTCTCGTCGTCTCTTCCTACCATTATAATAAATCGGAGTCCAACTAGAAAAGGATCCCATGTAAATATTATACGTGCGCGTAGAGCTAGTTGGATATCCTCTTACAGATACTCTCAGTCGCAATTTCGAAGCAATAATATAATACACAATTCAGCAGACAAACATTTCGATCCCATACTTTGATCTGCAAATACACACAATAAGAGATTGCATTCATGAATCATTTAAAATTTGCATTTTTTGACATCTAAAATTACATTAACACGTGAGGGTTTTTAAATTTAATGTAATTTTATCTGAAAATCGCGTTTTTATTCAATAGAAAATTATTTTTATTTTATAAAATTTGACCAAAAAATAATAGATTTTAAAAATTTCTTTATATTTTGTAATTACTTAAGTTTAATTGTATGAAGCAAAATCTGAAATAATAAAGGTGTTTTCAAGAATTAATTTGGAATTAAGAGAAATTATTTAATAAAATTTGTTGTTATATTATTTTAAATTTAACGTTAAAATGCTATAAATCACGAGAATTGCTTCATTTACTCTAAGATTTAAGAATTAAGATAATTAAAGATATAATTAATAAAGAGTTAAGTGAAATTATTTTTTAATCTACGGTTAAAATGATATTTAACAATGAGAATTGTTTAGTTTACACTAAGATTATAATAGCACTTAAAGCGGAATAAATGATGTTTGGTTGAATTAAAAATGGGAACGTGGCTGATGAAAATGTTTGAATATCCGGACTCAATTTTTCGCCCATTTCGAGGAGCAAATATTTGCGTTTTTCCGGACCGCGAGAAATTTATTATTATTATTATCATTTAATAACGCAAACAGCCGTTAAAAACTCTCATCCTTCCTTCATCCAAAAACGCACAGCTGTTTTCCATCTAAAAACGAAGTTTGTGTGCGTTCAATTTTCGAACTCCCTTCGAGGGTTTTTTTTAATTAACCACAGTTCCTCTCATCTCATTTTCTTATATTTTTTTTTGCTTTTATCAACTTTATTTATCTCTCAATTATATAAGGATATCGTCTCATATAATTCACTTGAATTTCGTTGCATTCGTTGTATGTTTTTTGGAATGTGTGTAATTACTGTGAATCGTTTTGAAATGTCACTTTGGATCGATTCGTTTTCGTTAAGGGCCTCTGAATATTCCATGACTGGCGGCAACGATAGAGGGGCAAGAGGAGCGGCCATCGAGGAATCGATATTATTAATGCACGAGTCATCCTATTAATCGCATTCACTTGTTTACCGTATGTGGCACTTCGCTTGATTTCTCTCTGGCTGCAGAGTTAAACACAGTCAAACTTTTTTAATCCTTGCAATTTCATCATTTTTTGTTAATTGAAAACGAATTAATAATTTTTGTAATCTTAATTTCCCTTACTGCAGTCATTTAAAAATTGAATTTTTGCAATTTCATCAATTTTTGTTAACTGAAAAAGAATGAAAAGTGTAATTTAATCGATTTTCTTTAACTGGAAACGATTTTTAAGCTTTCTTTATCTGTATAAATATATTACAATTGTATTAACTAGAATCGAATTAACGATTTTCGTAATTGTATTTCGATGTATGAAGAAAATATGCGCATCAGCCGGGTTAGTTCCATCGGCAATTAGATGTTGCAATTTATTAAGGAGTGGACCGAGTTTCAAATCGATTCGGCTTAATTATCCTACCATTTTACATACAGTTTTTTTGCCTGAATTTTCTCTGAATTTACGACGATAATTACAAGCGATTAATCTTTACCGACAAATTGATAAAAGTAGTTTAATTACTTGAACTTCCACCATCAATACCTGCTCTCAACTTGAATTATTTTAAGAAACTTTGATGCAAAGATCACATTTAAATTTGTGTGTATTTCTTGATAAATGTATTAAACTTAAAGTATAGGGATTTAAATTATTGTATTTGAATTTTTTTTTTTTTAATTTTAACGACCGGCGGATATATTCGCCCCAATAAGAAAATTGTCATAAATTACATTGTTTTGCAAAATGAATAAAACTAATGGATTTGTAGAAATGAATATTGCCATGGTGACATGGTAACTAATAAACAATTGAACTGGAAGAGCAACAGGCTTCGTAATCACAGAGACACGAAACGCGAACGTAATTCATTTGCGCATGAAAACCGTATTTTAAACACGAAAGGATTTTCTCGCATAATGGTAATTTCCTCCCGAATCCATCGCGCGTTTATTTACACGGCCTCGTTTAATCCAATCTTCCGGTCCAATTACGATCCGAGCCGCCACCGTCGCCGCCGTGCAAAAACTTTGTTCTGCCCTTCCGACTCCGATGTTGTTCCCGCAATTCCCCATCTGTGCAGCTGAGGGACGTTATTTCCTCTATTCCTTCTGAAAAAAAGAACTGAAACTTTTATCCTGAAACTTTTCATAACTACCATTGTTTTATGTTTTTCAACGTTTTTGGTACGTCATTCCCGCAGCAATCTGTTTACACGCCTACTCTACTTATCGTCCTGTTGCCAAGGAACCGGAACAGTTGACACCGTGTTTTCCGAAGGATTAATTACGTTAATTAGCGGATGTTTTTGATTTCATTGTGCGCCGATAGCGATATCGTGAAAAAGGGGATAAAAATTAACCAAAAAAAAAAAACTAAATCGATTGAATTATCCAATTCCATGGCAACAATAGTTTGGTCAAGTTGCTATGCAACTAAATATTGTGTTTATTCGCAGTTTTCTTTGCTATTTATTACATTTAATTAAAGTCTGCAGTTTGTACAAAGTTGAATAACTGCTTCAGTATAATTTTATGTATTTTTTTTGCACTATTTTTTTTACCCCGTTGATAATTTAATTTAATTAAGTGCCTTTTGTGCATGTCGTACGAACTGCACGCGTTTATTTATATTTACGATGGAAAATCGGCCTCCGCGGGCCACGTTTCGTGTCGTCGTCAGGCATTACAGAGTCGTTCACTTCATGGAAAATATGTATTTTCTACCTTCAATTAAAATTATCTAACGTCACTGCAAATGGTGAATCGATGTTATTTCGTAAGATGAAAAATCATCTGTGATCTCCATTTTCGCGTAGACGGTCGGAAATTGCAGCGAAAACCTATTAGGGACTTGCTTACCAACAAGTAATAAGATTTACAAAAGGACGGAGCGCAGAAGCGGCAAATGTGCACGCAGATTTAACGAAGGACATTCAATCTCCTTGAAGAAATCGCTCTTCTCGCAACATTTTATTACGCAATTAATGTAACTTTTAACGTGATTCTACTTCCCCCTTTCTTAATCTATTATAAACTTAGTTTGTTGGCTTAATTTGATGTTTTCTCATCAATTCACTGTTTCTCCTTTTTAACGTATGCATACGATATTCGAACAATTTGTTTATAACTCTGTTAACTAAAAATACGAAAACGACAATAGAGAACGAAGTAACATATAAGTAATTTCTTTAAGTCAATAGCATTAGGGTTTAGGTTAATTCAAACAATGCACAACTTAAAAAGTACATTAAAAGTTTTCAACATTTTTATTATTTTTGTTTTGTAAGTTACCTAAGTGATAAATGGTTACCTAAATAGTAAATAATAGTTCAATGTTTCAGAAATAGAAAATTATTGTAAGAAGATTGTAAGTATAGAAAATAAATTGTTAACAATGCATGAGATAAATTAATTATGCATGAATATCATAAATGAATTAAGTTGTGAAGCTGATTATAATGGAAGTTCCCTAATTTTCTGCAAAAGGTGTTCTGCTAATTTTTAATGATGGAGCGCCATCTAGATTCATTTATAATGTTTGAAAGAACAGTGATTTTGATGCGATGCAATTACGATAACGCAACAGTTTACCATAAGATCTCATGGGTAATTTCGTGCGCTCGACGTCGGGTTTGTAAGACCCTTTGGAGAAGTATATGTGCTGTGGTGCGGGGTTAGGTGGGTTGCAGAGCTTCGGTCCCCTCATATTAATTTGCATGTTAATTTTAATGAGGTTGTTCCATATCTTGTTCCAGTGCTCCAGTGACAGTTTCCAAACATTAAACCGAACGGAACATATTTCATACTATATAGTACGCTATACACCACTCACAAGCCCAATCCTGCATACTGTATGTACTGAAGGGTACACACGGCCCCAGTGCACGTACATATTTAATCCCGGGAACACCGGAAACGCGTCATCCAAATGCCATTAACGTCGCTTCCCTTTCCCATACCAATTACGACAAAATTATTGCATAATTTCATTAAATAATTATAATGCGAAAAAAGTTTGCAAATCTTATCTGCAATGCGAAAACACATTACATGAGTATGCAACTTATCTCTCATCAAAAACTAGATGTATTTCGTATTAACAAATATAATAATTTGAATCTAACAAAAAAAAACAAACATTATTGACAGTTGTAGTTGTTCAAGTGTTAAATAGATGTCTCTGTAACTGAGAGCGCGTTGCCACATCTCCGAGGTTCCTTGTGACAGTTGAAGTGCGTTCGAGCGTTTGCAATTCATCGAGCTGTTTTCTTGCTCCAGTTTTCTTCATGAAAACAATAATAATAATATCCAACGAGAAGGCAATTTATTAAGATAATCTTTTTATCGCCTGCGCCTGCACGTGGATCGGTTGGCGGGATTAAATAACAAATGCCGAACGTAATTTCTTTCGATAATTGCAATTTCTCTGTTGCGGTCGTGTGTTCTACGCCTCCTTGGGGAAAATCCAATCAAGGATGAAATTAACGTTGAAATTTCATAATTTATGTATTCGTCTCGATCGATCCATGCGACGTACAAGTTAATTATCGCCGCTCTATAACCTTTTCAATTCGTCGACGACGATGAAGATGATGATGACCTATTTTCAGTTGGAAGGGTTGATGAAATGTCTGAAAAGAGGGCAAAAAAGGATACGTGTGTAATCCGTCATCTGTTAAATGCAGGAGATCATAATTTCCTGGTATGCACGGATGGGATCATAAAAAGTTTTAACAGTCCTGTTGTGTCCAGGACAAGAGCGAATTGCTTTCCTGACAATCTGCAGGCAGGCAGACATATACGTAAAGAATGATAAACACTCGAGGATAATAAAGTCAAGGGAAAAGTGAGGAAAATGGAGAGAGGAGAACTTTGCCGCAAAAGCAACGTTATTTTTCTATTGGATTACTGCACATGATTAATGTGCGTCGCACAAGCAATGATTAAAAACACTAAAAAGGGATTACGGACTGCAGCAATTTAAATGAAGATTTAAAAACGAAGTAAAATTACATAATTTTTTACATGAAAATAAACATTCAATTTACGCAAGTATTTGATGATCTACGCCAAGCAACTTGTCAGAAAAATGAATTTAAAAGGAAATAATTCTATAATAAAAAATATAGACTAGACATGGAAATAATGTATGCGGTTATTCGGAATAAATTATGTTTTTATCTTTTCGTCTAGACTCCGCATGTTCTTTTTACGACTTTTTAATACGTTTCATTCAAAATTCTGCGTGCGTACTTCTGAGAAATGTATATTTTACTTGTCACATAATTATATTTTTTAATTTTTTTAATATTGAGAAACCAACTATAAATATATATATATATATTTTTTTAAATGAATTTTTTAACTAAAAAAAATATTAAGAAAATCACAAACTAATACAAAATCAGTCAATTGCAAGGGAAAATCGATGACAATGATGAAACAGTGAAATTAAACGCGCGCCGCAATTGTGCAATTAGTGGTTTTCCAATAATAGCACCTCCGAAATTGAACTAATTAAATTTTCAAACCAACAAATATACATTTTATTTCACTCTTAAATTAAATTATTTTTATTTATAATTGAATTTACATTATAAAATTAATTAACAGAAAAATCTCTCTTGGAATTAATTTGCTTTTAAATGCTCGTGTGTATATATATTGTTTTCGAATATTGTAACTACAGTTGTCTTTTTGTGTATTGAATGAATGAGAAACGGACAAAGCGAGATCTGCACCGGAGACTAATTAACGTGCGTTTTGTCTAAATGAAACGCGTCTGTCGCTTTGTTCAATTTTCTGCGACGCTCTAATTGCGAATCAGTTATCTATTAATTAGGAACGAAATAATAAATTCATTTCATATGGACCAAGAAAAATATAGTCTAATAAAAGCTTGTTTTTTTTGTTGTTCTACTATCCTTATCGAGTAAACAACACCAATTAATTGGATTGGATTACTATTATTGCTGCTACACTTATTATTATTATTATTAGTATGTTTGTTCATATGGGAAGACGAGGGTGGTTGGAATGAAGGAAGGAAGGAAGGTCGAGCGAGGTGTGTGTCTGTAATTGGATTCGTCTCGCACAAAACGGGTCGTCAATTAGACTGAAAGCTCGCCTCGGTCTGCACTTAAGTCTGAGAGTGCGATCAAGAAGTGGATTATTCAGATCAAAGATGATGATTTCCTATGGTTCCCCTCAGCATAATCAAACGCATTTGAATCGATTTATTAATATTAACTTTTGTTTGTTGCTCTTTCGCAAATCGAATTCGCGACTTTCTAATGTCATGAATAGAAACAATAGAGAATCGAGCGTTGAGCTAATCGAATCAAATCGTAGTAGGTTTCTGTCAGTTCGGTGCACTTGGTTATGGATGGATCATCATCACACGTGGATTGGCTGGAGATGACGTTCTTGAAGCAACAGTGAGTAGCAGCAGTCAGCCGGTGTACCTGGCATTCCTCCGGTCAGTAGTGAATATCTCCATTAACGAACGGATTATAATTAGATTCGAATCAATTTGCGTGAGAGCAGAACGTGCTTACTGTTCGTGTGTGTGAATGTTCTTTCCTTCATTTTTATTTTATTTCTTAACAGCTATAAACATTTGGAGAGCAGCTATCTTTGTAACAGGCTGTTTACGAAAAGTCGCGAAAACGCGAAAACGATTTAAGAATTATTGCCGCACGCTTCATTTTAATCCAGGATTAGAATACCATTACTTAACACTTAACGCCGTTCTCTGTAATTCAACATTTTTTTCAAAATTTTCCTTCTTTTTTCTTAAAGATATTTTCGTAATTACTGAAAATTTATGATAAAATATTACAACTTTAATAATTAGAATATTTTTTTATTTCAAAATATATGAAAAATGAACGTTCTTTGCAATTAAATATTTTATATAAACATATTTTTAACATTTTATTTATTTTTTTCAAAATTAATAAAAATAGTAGAGAAAATACACATATTATTTTATTGCATGATTACAATACTAATACATACATTTTTAAGACGTTTTATATGAATGAAAATAAATAATGATATATATTATAATATATATATATATATTATAAAAAATTAAAGAAAACAGTATAATTGAATTAAGAATTAAGTTGTATTAAAATGATTATAAGATTTTTTAACTAAATCTCAAATTTTACACATTTACAAATAAATACAATTTCAGGAATACATATAAAATTTCTTGAAATTTTCTTTACAATTTTTATACATATTTTTTAATTTTTTTTAGCTACAAATTTAATGTTTAAATATTCGTAGATTTTCATATTGGAATTGTAATTATTTTTCCAAAGAATTTCATAATTATTTAATAAATTCTACGATTAATTAAATTTATTTAAATTTATTTTTAAATTAAATACAGTTTAGATATAAAGATTATCTGTTTATATTTAATTTTGTTTTGTTATTGAAAATAGTAATAATAAATCTATGCTAAAATTATTCATAAACTTTGTAATTTCAAGAATTTCTGATCATAATTGTAAGACATAAAAATATATTACAGCAAAGTGCAAAGAATAAATTTTATATTTATTTCGTAAACTGAACACTTTCTGCTGATGAAGCCGTTTGTTGTTGATGATGATGATATTGGTGATAGGAAAGAAAATACATTGCAGCGATTTCCTTTTTTTTTCTCTCTCATATGGAATTTGAAGGAGAAGAATAATAAATAAGAAGGGTTTGCTTTGCTGAAGAGTTTTTCAAGATAAAAATAGAATCTCACTTGAATCAATACACGTATGTACGTTGCTGAAGACCAGGTGGAGAGGCTCCTTGGCATTATTATCCTTACCATCGCATCATAAGATGGGGAAAGAGAATGGAAAAGATGAGAAGAGAGAAGATAGAACACTTCAGGTCTCTGCACGAAATGTGTCCACATTGCTCGCATATATATAGATAGAGCGAGAGACCGTTGTCCTCTGTACTGTTCTCTGCAATGTCCTCGGATTATTATCGTGCTAACCGCACCCACCGACAATTTTCAGGATTAATTGTCCTCTGTGTGTGTGTTTTTTTTGTGTGCAATTCATCCACACTCGCAATTTGCTAAATAAACAAACAGAGTTGGATGCCAGACGTTACGCAGTTTATGAGAGAGTTGAAGCAATGTGTTTCGTAAATTAGTTTTTGGATAAAGTAATGAAAATTATTTTCAAAGAGATTTTTAATTTTCAAAATAAGATATTCATTTTACTAAACATAAATAAATTTATTTCTTCCTGGACTGGACAAAGGTTGAACTTTGTCCGAATCCAATTACTTTATCTTCCTGTTTCTTCACTGAAAAGAAAAGTAATTTATATTTATTGACTGAAGAGCGCTAAACCTTCAGGGGATTTGGAAGCAGAAGAAAAGAGAAATAAATAAGCATCGGAATGAGGAAAATAAATGTGAAAAAATTGAGCCACTTTCAGTTTCTGAACGGAAAAAAAAATATAACTCACTTTTTTTTGCTCCCTTCATTTTCACATTGAATTCGGATCGGTTTCGAATTTTCTTCCCGTCATGCGGATTACCACGCTCCAGTTTCACATTGATTTTCTCCATTTTCCGGTATTCCATATGCATTAACTTACTTATTCGCATTATTGAATATTTTCATGCTTACTCGCAATAGTTGATATTTTCATGTTAAACGAAGTCGAGTTAGCTGGATGTTTTTTTTTTAAGAATATCAATTAATATAATTTTATATTTATTTATTTGATATAATTTATAAATCTACTTATTATAAATAAAACCTGGTTGTTGAACTTTTCTTATAGAAAACTTCTTAAAAATAAGTTAATTATTGTTGACTATTTTGGATTATATAATATTTTGGGTACTCTTTAGACTGAAATTTTCTGATAAAAAATTCATAAATTATCAATACTGAAAGTAACACTTATCATTTACTTTAATGCTTAAGATCGAGTCGAGTTTAAAATGTCCTTGATGTATGCAAAAATCTCTTTTCTTTCATCCACGTATTAAAAAGGAGCTATGAAAAGCGCTCTTGAAGAGGGAGGGCGTTTAAAGCTTCGTCCGGATTTCGTAATAAGGAAAAGCTTAATCCCTCGAAACCTCATTCATCCCTCATCCAGCAAACTTCCTTTCTTCAACCATTTCCACTTTCTTACGGCTCGACAGGATAGAGCAAATTATCCGCATGCCTTAAACGAAGCAAAGCAGCTGTATTACATTAATACTAAGTTCGGGGATATACGTGATTCCTTATTTTGGCGCGTGGAAAGTGCAAGTGAAATTTGCGATTTTTGTATACATTTACGCAACGCGCGCTAATGACACACTTACCTAATTAGATCGATTTTATTCACGTTCGAATTTTAAATAGTTACAAAACTTTTTCATTGCATAAGTTGTGTACAGTATATTATTAATTATTAAATTTTCTTCTGGGAAATGATGATAAAAATCATATTTTTTTTTATATTGATTATTTTATTTGTTTTATACGTGAAAACTACAATTAATTTATGTAAATATTGATGTTAAAAATTCAAGATAAAATCGGAAAATTAATGAGAGAATTGAACAAAAAATAATTGTTTCTCATAGAAAATATGTGTGTTTAATTGAAAATTTGAACAAACTTTTTATCATTGAAAATAATCACAAAATCTGAATTATTTAATTATTCTTTTAGTGCTTTTCATGTGGTGTTTCATATTATTTTTATTGTTCATTGTTTGCGTCGCATCGATAAACGCGTGTACAAAAATACCTGTAACCTGTCGATATTTCTTTACGTTTTTTTATTCCTTTCTTTGCTCGCATTTCGCAACAGGTAAAAACAACCTTTCAAATATAATTGTTTTGTTCGGATTGTAGTCATAATTATTATTATTACTGTTTTCCATCTAACATTATCTCGCGTCATTTATGCTATAATCACCGTAGGGTTCACTATTTCGAGTTTACGGAATTATTACATGTAATTGCATTCCAACGGATTTGTTCGCAGCAGGAAACGGGCTTTGCTTTGATTTGCTTTGCTTCGAATGCGACGTGTAATTACACCGCAGAAACACATACATATGGATGTGCACGTGCATTTGTAAATTCACGAATATTTGTTTGTGCCGGAGCGAGTGAGAGATGTATATTTTATGTGCGTGATTGTTTAATGTTTGCCGCGTGATGAATGATGAATCGATGATGATCTGCGATGCGGGACATCTCTCCAGATATCCATCCCGATCCGAATCCCAGATGCACGAAATAATGGCTTTCCCATTAATTACGAAACGCCGAATATTGAGAATCAAATAAACTTTCACTTTTATTCCCCATTACCAACAAATACAATTCTTGTTTTTGGTGGAGGGAAGAGGATTAGTTTCAAGTTGTTATTTCTGTGCGTCTGTCCTCTCTCCGCATTAGAAGAACAACAACGGTGACGGCAGCAACAGTGGATGTAGTGATGATGGTAATGATTATTGTTGAAATATCTCGATGAACTCTTTGGGGTGTGCGCAGAATGTCTATGTATTTCTTTCGGTTGCACAACCTCCGACGCGCCGCCGAGGAGGACAAGAAGAGGAAGGCCCAGAAGAGGAGCAAGGGTTGCTCCAGGTACGCCAACGCAGCGCTAACCCTGGCACCGAGTCGACTATTCGAAAGGCCGCCACTCACCCCTTCAGATAGCCTGGATGAGGTCGCCTTCCAAATACCAAGGTTCCACTCTTTTTTATTTTTTCACTATTCTTTTTGAAAGATTTGCATGATCAAATCTAGTTGTGTCGATAGTGTCTTTACATTTTTGCTTATATCTCGAAAACTATGAGCGTCAAATACATAATTGAGAAACCAAATTAAAGTAAAATGTTCACTATTTAAAATGATTATACTGTTATAGTTGTATCGATAGCCATTTAGTCGTAATTTACTGTCAAACTTGAAGAAACTTTTTTTAAGCTTCGAAAAAAGCAGTGTTTTCACATTTTTGCTTATTTCTCTAAAAGTATACGTGCCAAATAAATAATTGAGTAACAAAATTAAAGTTAAATGTTCACTATTTAAAACGAATATACTGTTATAGTTGTATCGATAGCCATTTAGTCGTAATTTACTGTCAAATTTGAAGAAACTTTTTTTAAGCTTTGAAAAAGCAGTGTCTTCACATTTTTGCTTATATCTCGAAAAGTATGCGTGCCAAATAAATAATTGAGTAACCAAATTAAAACTAAATGTTTACTCTTTAAAACGTATCCACTGGTATAGTTGTGACGATAGCCATTTAGTTGTAATATACTGTCAAACTTGAAGAAAATTTTTTTAAGCTTCGAAAAAAGCAGTGTCTTCACATTTTTGCTTATTTCTCGAAAAGTATACGTGCCAAATAAATAATTGAGTAACAAAATTAAAGTTAAATGTCCGCTCTTTAAAACGTATATACTGGTATAATTGTGACGATAGCCATTTAGTCGGAATTTACTGTTAAACTTGAAGAAACTTCGAAAAAGCAGTGTCTTCACATTTTTCTTTATATTTCGAAAAGTATGCGTGCCAAATAAATAATTGGGCAACAAAATTTAAGTAAAATGTTCACTATTTAAAACTGTTATAGTTGTATCGATAGCCATTTAATCGTAATTTACTATCAAACTTGAAGAATCTTTTTTTAAGCTTCGAAAAAGCAGTGTCTTCACATTTTTGCTTATATCTCGAAAAGTATGCGTGCCAAATAAATAATTGATTAACGAAATTAGAACTAAATGTTTACTCTTTAAAACGTATCCACTGGTATAGTTGTGACGATAGCCATTTAGTCGGAATTTACTGTCAAACTTGAAGAAACTTTTTTTAAGCTTTGATAAAGCAGTGTCTTCACATTTTTGCTTATTTCTCGAAAAGTATGCGTGCCAAATAAATAATTCAGCAACAAAATTAAAGTTAAATGTTCACTATTTAAAACGAATATACTGTTATAGTTGTATCGATAGCCATTTAGTCGTAATTTACTGTCAAACTTGAAGAAACTTTTTTTAAGCTTCGAAAAAGCAGTGTTCACATTTATGCTTATTTCTCGAAAAGTATACGTGCCAAATAAATAATTGAGTAACAAAATTAAAGTTAAATGTCCGCTCTTTAAAACGTATATACTGGTATAATTGTGACGATAGCCATTTAGTCGGAATTTACTGTTAAACTTGAAGAAACTTTTTTTAAGCTTCGAAAAAGCAGTGTCTTCACATTTTTGCTTATTTCTCGAAAAGTATGCGTGCCAAATAAATAATTGAGCAACAAAATTAAAGTTAAATGTCCGCTCTTTAAAACGTATATACTGGTATAGTTGTGACTCTAGCCATTTACTCGTAATTTACTGTCAAACTTGAAGAAAAATTTTTAAAATAAAAATTTGCAATCCTGTATTATTGAATAACTTCGCTTGAAGCATTTTCGAGATACGTTAGACGCACAAAGGCACCAAATTCCCATTATTACTTATTTCAGCAAAACAAACCTAGAAATCTAAATGGAGCGAAACATCCGCTTTGTCCACCAAATTCGCGTTGTGCGTTATGCAACAGTTGAGACGCGCGCGCTCTCCCCGATAATTGGATTTAATTATTGAAACATTGCGTATTCGTCGAGTCCGACTGGTTGCATAAAATAGGACCACCGTTTGAACCGGTAGCGCCATCCCTCTGCGAAAGTCCAAACCTTTGCACAGCACATATCGATTTCGCTTCTACATTTGAATATTTCATTCAAAAGTTATTTTTTCTGTCTCTGTTTTTTTTATAATAAATAATATATTCAATTACGCGGCAAAACCTGAAGTCCATCAATTATTCCATTGATTTTCTTTTACTCTCCTGCAATAATCCTGCTGCAATATTCATACGGTTTTCTGTGCTTTCCTTTTTTTTGTTTTCAAATCGCGTGATTCATTTATTTCATTTCTTGTTTCCATTTATCACTTGATAAATACATCCAATGTGCATTCATTTTGATTAGAGAGGCGCCAATAAATGGATGGAAGTGCTTTCCTGTGTTTTCCACACTTATACACTTTTATTTTTGTAAATAATTACATGAAATAATTGTGTTTAAGAGCTCAGTTTATGTCGGTAAGATCTATTGATTTCTTAGCAATTATTAACAATTATGTAATTACTTTATTGATCAATATTGTAAATTCTTAAGAATTTTTCCATTTATTTGAGAAAAATATATATGTAATAAAATCTTTATTACGGTGTTAATTTTTTTCTATGTATTGATTAACGTTATGTTCTTTGCTGACGATACTTGTGTAAGTGACACGTGCTTTACCCCCCTCGACCGCAACATGTGAACAGTAAATAAAACGCAACAAAATGAGAGTTTTAAAGAAAAACAATTGGGGAATATTGATGATCAACGTGTTCACTGTTCTGATTGTTTTTTTTATTATTCTCTCCTCTCTCTCTTGTTTCTGTCAGGATTCTGTTGATTTTTTTCTTTTCCCTATTTGTTTGCTTACGCCCTGATTTGCACTGGTTTTAATTATGCCACGGGAATGATCAAGTGGCATACGCCTGTCATTCAAATAGCAAAACAAAAATAAACCTGCACTGTCTGTTTTTTTTGTTTGCTTCCGGTTTCACCGCAGTTTTGTACACTGCATTTAACATGAAACGAATTTATGTTTATTTATTTTGTATACAAATTTGAATATTTGAAAATGGTGGATGCGCCGGGTTTGAGAAAAATTATTCTATTTATATTTATATCTCAATGATCATTGATGCCAGAAAATATATTAGATATGTTAATTAAAGGCAAATGCATAGAAAATAAAACGATTATTAGATGAGTATTGTATCTTTATCTGATTACTTGTAGAAGAAATTACCGATTACCGAAGAAATTTTCATCTATATCTCAATGCCTATTAATTCTATAATAAACATTGAATATGCAAATCAAAGATACATGTTTAGAGAATAAAATGATCTTTAGATGAAAATTGTATCTGTATCCAATATCTTGGAATTCTCTATGAAAAATGAAGATATTAAATATTAAGTAAGTCTTCTTATATTTACATCTATAACTCAATGACCATTTACGCGATAAAAAATATTAAAAATGGAAATGAAAGATAAATGCATAGAGAATGAAATTATGATTATATAAAAGTTGTATTTTTATTTGATTTAAATTGAAGTAATTTTATTTGTAGACTATTACATATTTATGTACATCTCAATCACCATTGAACTCATAATTAATGATAAATATGCAAATTAAAGTTAAATAAAATGGTTACAAGATGAGAGTTGTATCTATTTCCGTTTCTTAGAAATTCGCTTTTAAATATGTTTCCAATTGTATCTAAATATTTGAAATTCGCCTGCGATTGATTAAATGATAAATATTTAATTGTTTGACGCAATAGATTCCAAATTACATTACTCAATGCACGTACACCATGGTTTCGCAATCCAAATTCATTGATAAAAATAGAGCGAAACGAAACAGTCTAATTTAATAAACATATTTTTTTTTTCTATGTAATTTTATGTGTATTTTAATGTATTACAGTTTTTTGTCTGTATGTCGGGTTTACGTAATGCTATCTGATCCTGCATGGAGCCGAAATAGGCCCTTCCGGATTTCCAGACCGGTTGATGCATTATTGAGGAGCGTTTGTGCGCGCGGATTACGTAACTACAGGTTAAATAATAGTTAAAATTTTATCGTGCGAATCCCCGAGGATGGTGGAAGAGGTGGAGGAGGACTCACGGTGCCACCGCACGCATAAATAACTTACATCGTTATGGTAACGATCGATCATGATTGAAGTTGTCATGGTTACATCATTAAAACAAAATTATAATTAAATTAATATAGAGTGTATTTGTTAATTATATTAATTTTTGTTTTATTTTTTATTTAATTAATTATTTAGCGAAGATCATATTAAATGAAATAAGTATAAAATTATTTATTTTGCTGAAACGAGTTTACATATTAAAAAAAAAAATAAAACTTTTAACAGCAGAACAATCCAAGTTGAAAGCACATTAATTAAGTTAAATTTTGAGCACATTTTACCTCTTGCCGCAGCTGAAACTAATTTGTCGCCCTAATTAACTGCTCACTCGCTGTTTCTCTATCATTTTGTCAATCTTTCTCCGAAGATTCCGGAATGCAATTTGTACGTGGAAAAGCCTTTTCTTCGACGCTGATACTTTTGCTTTGCGAGGAAGTGAGCAAGCGACCGCATCGAACTTTTAAGCTAAAAGCTACGAAGAATACGAGTTGATGGAATTTCCGCGCTACGCAACATCCATGCACACGCAAATACAAACATACCGCGTACGATATTGAAATATAAATTATTTACGTTTTGCATACAATAAAAATATGGAAGGAAGGAAAACCTGGATTTTTGGGAACCAATATTAAAGCGCGCTTTCAACCACTAATCAAATTCTAAATGTAATTTTTAGCTCAAAGATTTACATTAAAATATTTAAGAATAAAATTAGTTTTATTCTGTTTTTACTAATAATTAATAAAAATATATATAATTTAACCAATTTTACTATAATGTTTTTATAAATAAAATTGAATTTTTCATGAATTTAAAAAAAAATTCAACTAATTTCTCAGAAACTAGAGATTATTTATTTACTTATATTAAATATGCATTTCATAGGATAATAAAATAAATAAATGATTATAATTGTAGGTATGAGATAATTAAATTAAATGAAAAAAAATTACTTTAATAAATAAAAATATTCTGTATATTAGAACATTTTTCGTCCATTAATATATTTCAGCGAAAGTTATTGTTATCAATAAATTTATGAGATGTAAATATACTAAATTCCAAAGAAACTTCTTTCAGATAAAAGTATGAAAAATGAAATGTGGCTATTTCTTTTGTAGATTTTTTTTTGTGTTATTTTACCATGCAGTAGTATATAAATTTTCTTGGTGACGTAAATGGAATTTGTTATGCATAAGAAATAAAGTAAATTCGGTGTTTTATACAGTGAAAAATTCGGTTCTCTTTATGAGCGTGTAAATACTATTTAGGGAATGTCAAACGAATAAACAAATAAAAAAAAAACGTGAAGAGTATAAATTATGAAAGTGACACGACTGCAGGACATTGTAGATACAATACGTAATTTTTCGTCCCCAGACAATGAATGAAAAAAAAAAGGAAATAGAAAAATGTAGTCTCACAGGTGGAACGAATTGTCGGTTTAACTTGAATTCCAGGTAGAGAAAAGGGTTACGAAATGAATTGAAGGCACAAAGCTCTAATTACACGCGCCGTTATTCAGCGGGAAAAAAGAAAATAATAATGGCTCGTGCGAAACAAGAAAGAGAAAAACATAAAGGAGAAATATGGGAAAGGATGAATCAGTTTTCGATGAAAGAAAAGCGAATAATTTGAATGTCATCTGCACGAGCGCGAAACGTAATTATTTGCAAATAAGCCCAAAGTTTACACAAAATCATAAAATGAATGAGACTCGTTCGCATTAATTTGCATAACGGATTTACCGAACGTCCTAATCTGCAAGTTCGAAAACTTTCATTACAAAACACGGCGGTGATTAGAAACGATTGATTCAATCGTAATTGGAAATAGCTAATTGAAATTCTTTATTAATATATAATTCCTTTAAACATAAATTAAAGTTCTAAAGTCTTAAAATATTGCAAATAAAATCAAATGAAAAAGCAACGCCGCTTTCATAAGTTTCGATTTAGTGACGTAATAAATTTTGCACCCGGCGCATCCACCAGATGCGAGATAAGCTTTAACTTACGTTTCTATTTGTTCCATTCTTTATCGTGTAAAATATTAATCTGGATTAAGTGAGTGAAACATGTTTATCCACTTTTATTAACTTAAATATATGTTAGTTGATCTAAAAAAATAAACGAGAATTATTACGTTATATTCTCTTAGTTTTCTTGCAAATTAATCAATACAAGATTTTTATTTTTTTAATAACTTTATTTATAAATTTGTGAAAAAAACTTTTAATTTCAATTTGGTTTAATTTTATGTAAAATTTTGTGTTAGTAATTTTTGTGCTTAAATAAGAATTATTTTGTTGTTTGAGAATAACACGTGCAAGATTAGTCATCGAAATGTGAAGATAAGCGATGTTTTCATGTTAAAATTAAAATATTTTTATCGTTTGAGAAGTGCAGGTGCAGATTAGTCATTGAGATGAAGCGCTGAGCGACGTTTTTGTGACCATATAAGGATTGTTTACATGTTTAAGAATCGCAGGTGCAGATTAGTCATCGAGCGACGTTTTCGTGTTTCAAATAAAAATATTTTTAATCGCCTAATTTTTATTATAAAAGTTTTTAAAATATAAAAATAATTATAAATTTTAATAAATAATTTCTGTTTTGAAACATTAAAGAAAGTCCGAAAACTAATATTATTCATAAAATTCAAATTTTTCAATTGAGTTAATTTGTACATTGATTGAAAAAAAACTTTATTCGAAGAGTGTAAAAGAATGAAGCAAAAAATTAAGGCAGACGTTTCTCAGAAATACGCACAATCATTGATCGAAATGAATGAAACGGATTAAAAAGTGGTAAAAAAGATGTGTAGAAAATTCCGGTCTAGACGATAAGACAAAAAAATAATATATTATTACGACGTCTCGTCTATATTTTTTAATTAATGGTCCATTAAATTATTTTCGTTTTAAATTCGTTTTTATTTATATCAATTGGTGTAATTTATGTTTATTTGCTTAAATTAATTGCGTAATTAGTAAATTTCGATGTATAGCAAGTTTTATAAAGTGATTTGTTTTCAATAGTCTCGATAAATTGTATCATTTTCTTATCAATTAAATTAATACGCAAAACGCACTGCAGCTGCAGATAATTCATGTTTACATAAACAAGTAAGGCTATTTGCCTTATTTGTTATTAATTTATTATTCTATAAATAAACCTTTTTTTTTACTATACTTTGTATTTGCAAAATATCTCTTGAATTATTTTATATATTAGATATTTCACAAATGAAGCATGTGTAGTTTCGTAAGTTTAATCAAAGTTGTCGGTCTTGGTTATCGAGTTAAGTTCAATCACGATATCAGTCATTAATCCAATGCAGTCTGAAGCGACGTGCGTAAGATGGACTTAATCGAATTCCGAATTAATTAAGCAGACTTCCTGCGATAAGTTTGCGTAATGCAGAAAAAAAATATAATACACAGTACAAACACGGGAGAATGACGTGTAAACAATCTGTTTACCTGCGTTAGTTGCAAACTCACTGAGGAGACTTTTCGTCTCGTTTGCACACACACATAAAGGGGTACTAGTTGTAAAAGAGAGATAGATGTAGATTTTGAATGTGTGAATGAGAGAGAAAGAGAGGTGACGGTGAGTTGACGGAGAGAGGGGGACGTCGTTTTCGGGTTGGGGCGTCGCAACGCTCCGCTCTTGCAGTGGCGTGTAGCGCCCGTGCCGGGAAAGAGCCGCTCGTAGCGGTCTTCGTGCTCCTCCGAACTATCCTCACGCGAATTTATTATCTCCCACGAATTTCAAACGATTTCAACAACCACCGAGAAAACGTTAAAACAGCAGCAGCAACAACAAACCGTTTACATTAAAAAAAAAGAAACAACCGTAACGACGAGAAGAATTTTATAAACATGGGATCATCGAGTAGATACAGTTCGTACAATTGCTTAACCAGTTGGGATAGTTATGACCGAATCCCCAGGTATAATAAAACAAAACAAAAAATCACCAATAACAACAAAACACTAACTAATAATAACGAAAAAGCGCACTAAGTAGAGGCAATTTTCGTAATTAAACCGCACCTACTCTTTCGCAACCGCACGTCGTTTGTTTTTTTTTTCTACCCTGCATATTTGAAAACCCCCACTTTTTCATTTTTTTTCCTTCTTTTGTTTCATTAATTAAAACATCCTGGTCGTTGCTAGGCGACAGGAATAGTTGATCTTGCGGTCGCGAAATCCTGCTGTATTTTACTACACCCCCGTTTTCCTTCGAAATTTACACCTGCCGCATAGATAGATTTCGCCCGTACCGAGAATCCGCTGAAATTTATGGAACGCGGTTTTCATCCCTCTCTCCCTCTCACACACACACCCCACTCTCTCCTCTTTGCCCATTTTCCGCATTAAAAGTTTCCACCTCTATCGCTTTTCACAGACGATACACGAAACTTTACCTGACGCAGACATTCTTTTTTGGAAATACATCAACTTTTTTATACTTACATTTTGTTCTCTTTTATTAAATCAGTTTGAGTATTTGCACGTTTCTTCCATCGTTTTCGTAAAAATTGAACCAATATAAAGTTAAATTTCTTTTACCTTTTCCTTCGTTATTCAATCAGCAGACCTAATTACAAGTTTCTTCGGTTCTTTCAATAGAAAAGAAGAAACGTACTTGAAAAAAGAAATTCGGTAATTAAAAGTTATATAATATTTGTACATTTTACTTTTAATTTAATCAAATTAATTTTTTTTCATAATTTTATCAAATTACAATTTTTCCTAAAATTTTTAGAAATTAATTTAGAGTAAAAATGAATTTGATTACGAACTTTTCTTAAAGAATTTTCATTTTAAAGAAAAAATATTTTTTTTTATACGAAATTAAAAGAAATAATTGTATTCACTTAATTTTGGGATTTTTTTTTAACGAACGTTATTTTCAAAACGCATTATTCTGAACAGAATATGGATTTGATTAAATAAGCTTGATGAGAATTGATTTAGTTAACATTTGCTTTTCTGAATAACGAATATGTATTTAGTGAATTATTCATTTAGGTGGAAGCGCCGGGTATTTGAAAATCGAAATATCATTTAGTCAAGAAATAAAACTTTATTGTTTGGATTAAAAGTTAATTTAATTTAAATTTATGTATTTAGAAGATTTTATCCGGTGAAATTGTGATTTATTTAAATGTGGTTATTTATAAAAATGTTTAGATTGACTACGAAACTTATATATTTAGATGATTTTATCCATTGATTGAGATTTAGTTGAATGATGATAATTGAAATGTTTGGTTGCGTAACATTAGCAGAGATTAACGTTTTGCTTACGTTTCTAATGGTAAGAATAATAAACCTGTTTTCTTTATTTTCTTTTTGTTGGATGTTTCGCAGATGTAAATGTTTGGATGCGAGTCGTTGGAAATTCACATAAGAAAGAAGAGAAGGGGATGAGAAAAGTCCGTTAAAACCATTAGGTTTTGAGCAGACTTTTCGTATTGTTTCTTTTCTTTTCGCGACGTATATCGAAGTGCATGCATGCACACTTCCACACACAGTTTTATCTTTAATGCCCGGCTACGATGAGAGTGTTTTGTTTCACGGCCTTTATGACGTATAAAACGAAAACAAAGGCTTCCGAGGAAGTGAAAATAAAATGAAACTTGGGTGAAAAAAACGTCAACAAAAACGACGTTCTGCGAATGGGGAAGCGGTAATAAAAGACGTCGGTCCCTTTTAGTATTTATAAAAAAAATAATTGCTTCGTGCGAAGGAGGAGGTAAAAAGTAAATACGTCAGAACAAGAAAAAAAAGCGATGAAACAATGCATCTACGTCTTGATTGAAAAAAAAAACGAAGCTTTATTCACTTGTTTATCCTCGTCCAAATCTTAAGATGAAGAAGACGTAGCGTCGCGACGCCATCGATCGAGTATGGACAGCGCCTCTTCGACCTTTCTCTCGCTTCTTTATCATGCATATTCGCAGTAGTCGACGGGAGGAATAAGTAAATAAACTTTTGGGTAAAGGGTGGAAAAAATCCGCTTTGTCCGACCGTTCCAATTTCAACGAGTCGACGTCGGACGTGAATATTCATTCTCCGCCGTCGACACATGTTTCTGACACGAAACCTCTTTGATCTTCTCACGAACTTATCGATATCATCATTTGCATACCGACTTCATTAACATTTCTTGCAAACTTTAAAACCAATATTTATAATACCAACAGCAAAAAAGAAAACAATTCCTGTAAATCTGTATTAATTAAAATAATCAACATTTCTCAGTTTACAAATTGATAAAAAAAAATATAATATGAATAAATTGTTTTATTTACTTGGTAATTTGTATAATGTACATTTCGTAATATACATTTCGGAAGTTGCGAACTTTTGGCAAAACAATTGTGTACTTCAACTGTTTCAATTAGGAGAAGCAATTTCAGTACTAGAAAAGTTTGCATATTTAGTGAAATATAAATTACGTAAATTTTGTACTAAACTAAATACTTTTCTATTGTATGTAAAATTAGTTGATTTTAAACTGGAAACTTTTAAAGGATCAGAACATTTGCAAATTATAAGAAAAACGTCTTTATTGTTTCTCTAAACGAAACGTTCTGAATTAATGGAATTTTAATGAATTAACCAAGTAAGCAGGTAAAACAAACAAAAAATAAAACGAAACCGTCTCTATTGTTTTATGAAATTACATTGGACCAGGTTTAATTTCGAATTCCAATTATGCATATTTATATATTTTTTCATTTTTCATCTCTCTTTTTATCAACTGTTTTTGCTCATCGCCCACCGCGACTTTGCGTGCAAAACGTTGCTTTCCAAAGGGATAATTCGATTCCTGCCGATGATGCTGCATCATCCGCCTAATGGAGTTGTTCATTGTCCATTGGATTCCGGAAACAAATATCCCCGTACACCGGAAACTTAGTTTACTTCCACGTAACCAACCACGTAACAGAGTAATTGAATATCAACACTTTTTAATTTGTACCCGGCGCATCCACCATTTTTTCATCATTTCGGTAACTTTGAATTTGTGCGACATTTCATGAAAAAGTTGTAAAATGTAAATGCATAATTAATATGCGAATCCGAGAAGTTTGTTTGCAAACAGCAAAATTTTAGGTAATTCACCAAATGGAAATGATTACTCTTGATTTTTTTTGTGGGTATATTTTCGATGGTCGTTAACGACGATTGCGTGCAAAGTTTTCGATTGCTGATGGGGTCGTGCGGATGAATGCATTAGATCCGAGCGCAATTCTGAAATCTCCCCGAAGGCAAAGAGACAAAGAATTTGGAGTATTAAATTTAATGCGGATTTATCAGATGGAATCGTCGCATTGAATATTCTGCTTTCAGTGCGATTATGCATGTTTTTCATGATCTGAAAACGAGTCTCTACCTGAATCTGGAAGATTCTTGGCATAAAGCAGAACGAGATGTTGTTCTTCGATACTGGAGGCGATTGCGTTATGCAACGGAGATTTATGACGCAACGCGAGACCGTTAAACGTCCGCTTGGATTAATGGTAATCCACTGCGAGGATGAAGTAAACACAATTTGCTTCTTTTTATTTTAGTGTTTTCTTTTTCTTCAGATGAAAAACACGTAATTTATATAAATTATTAGTTTCTTATTTAGGTCATCATTGTATACTCTCTATTTATTATCCGGATAAAAGTTTTCGAAATGTACGGCAATTTGTCGTTCTTCGTTATTTTTTAAAGTTTCGCTTTCAGTCGCGCTTTTAGTCTACTATAACCTAATTACAATGTAAATCTGGGGGCTTTGATGTAAGAGCTTCATAGCCGCAACCATTACCGAGAGACTTCAATACGAGATCCAAGTCTGCTCTGTCTCTTTGTTTACGCAACGATCCGATGTTTCAATATCGGATCAAATCATCATTATTTGCAGCTCAGTTGTTTCAGATTAACAATTAACAATCACTTTACTAAAAAAATATTACAGAACCAATCTTTGAATGATTTACAGAATACATTTTTCAGTATTTTCTTTTCAATATTTACTTAAATAGTGATATAAATGTATTTAATAAATAATGTTAATTGAAATAGTTGGTATGAGATATTTATGAGTGTGATTTGAAGCACAGCGTAACCTTTTGCGTTTTTCCTCGACTTATTGGTCTAGACGTGAGAATCTTGCGAGCAATCGATTTTCAATCAAATTAGTTATGACTCGTTAATTTAATCGCGTAATAGTACTAAAAAGCCATAATTCCGGAAAGCCCGCCGCAAGGAAAACTCCTCCCGGATGGATAGTAAAACGGGCGGTTTTATGCGGCCGAAGGACTATTAAGGTCGTCGTGCCTCCAGTCCTTTTATTGCAATATAAATCAGAGCCGAATCCCGGTGAGGATTTAAGCATCCCCGTGCAAGAAGATACATATTGTCGGAAAGTATAAAGGTAATCCCTGCTTTGAGTATCGACGAAGATATGGATTTGCAAACTATGACGTCGATGGTGATGATGACGATAGCAACAACAACGGAAAAGACGACGTGCGAAGGGATGGTGTGTATCTCCTTCGTTAAATTTAGTTTGCAGTATTCTATAAATACCAGCTTTTTCGATCAAAGCGAATTGGAACGAAGGGAAAATAAAAAAATATAAAATGGGTGTAAGCTTATGTATAAAACGCCGGGGCCTAACGGACTGTGACGTGATTTCGTTATAAAGCCAAAGGTGAAAATTTCCTGGAGAGACGGAATTAAACAGGAAACCAATACACACATTCAAAAAAATATATAGAGTACAAGAAACTCGAAACAAAAATACACATTGAAAATATAAAAAAAATATATATTTATTGCTAAATTTTCATGAACAAAATCCGCTTATAGCAATTATATAGGGCATTTAGTCCATAACAACCAAAGCGCGTCCTTAGCAACTGTCATTACTAAATAACATTATTAGTAGTTTCCATAACAACCAAGATCGTAAACAAATTTATAAAAAAATTAATTTATAATGAATCTAAATATTCTGAGCAATTCTGAATAACGACTAAAAATAATTTTACTGTTTTTTCATTATTTTATGATCGTTGAAATAATTAATAATGATGTGGGAATGTCTTCGAAAATAGTTTTTATTTAGGTCCTAAAAATTTGTGAGTATCGATCAAGCGATGCGTGTCTCCTCTTCGCACAGAACTTAAAGGCCAATTGACACGAATCTGCGTGAAAGATCGGCGATGAAAAGTGAAACTGAATACAATAAAAAAGGATTATCTTCGAAACGGTTTATTTTCAGTTCTGTCGTATTTTTATTTTATTGCCACAGGTTAAGTTTTCGACACGATGTCGATTGATATTACGTCTATAAATTTGATGGAACGATCACCTTGATAAATCTGCTTGCATCGTTAAATCTCATTTTATTGACAATCAACATTTACTAACAAAGTCAAGGTTCTCAACCATGAAAATCATACTTGCAAACTCATAACATAACTAGTTAAAATAATTAACAAATTATAAGGATTACACAATTTTAGACAGCTGTCATTGAATAACTTATATTAAGATACATTTAATCTAAACTTATTGACAGCTGTCATTGGTTTACTTATGTGACGTTCATTATGGCATGAATTCCCACTTGACAGATGTTAAAAACAGTTGAATAATAATTGTCATTTAGTAAATAGCTATGGGTGTATACTTTTCGTGAGTAAATAAGAAATATTGATAACAAAAAGTTATCTTTGAATGGTATTTTTTTTTAAATGAATTCGTACGGTATTTCTGCAGTCGCGTTGTAGACTCAGAGAGAAATTGAGTTGATCGAGTGAGTATGTTGAATATTGACAAATGTATAGATGATATGGCGACTAATTTTCCGAGAGGATATCTGTTGAACAGCAGACACGTTCACGGAGCACTAGAGATCTCGAATTTACCGAAAGAAATCGACAAAGAGGTGCTGATGAGACTGTCTCTTCCCTATGGAAAAGTGCATTCAACGAAGACGTATACAATAGATTTTAAAATAGTGGGAATAGTGATCTTCAAGCAGTGCCCCGACGCCATCCACTTCATGCTAACGTACCACGGCAGAATTTACTTCAACCATCAACTCTTCATCTCGCTGCTGAGTCCGTGCATGGACAACGGAGACACCTCGAGAGCAAATACTTCATTGCATAGCAGTCTGCAGCACGCGATTTTAGACAACAAGAGCATAGCCTCTTATGAGCAACAGATGGTTACTTCTCACTCATCTCAACATCCAAATTCCAAACAATACGAAGATATCTGCAGATGCAATAAAGTTCAAGGTAGACATAAGAAGGAATTTTGTGAGAAGAATCATTTAAAAATCAAGAACACCTTTGACAGAGTCTTCAAATTTACCAACAATAAGTGGCTCAGATACAACACATTTTTTATGTAGATGTGAAGAAGTGTATAAAATACACGAAACATGATTGCGACAAATGTTTAAAAATCTTCATTTAATTTATAAATATTACATAAACTTTCATTTTATTTGACATGAATACAAATTTATAAATGTTATTAATTCTGTTTTTAAAATATATCTTTTATATATAAAAAAAAATAACTATTTTTTTAAACCCAAAGAAGAATAACATAATTTATTTCAAATTATAGTTCATTTTTTCATGAATATCTCAAAAACCATAAACGATACATTAATAGTTATGAAATAAAATTTTAAATTTTTTTCAAAATTGATTTTGTTATTTTCAGTTTTTCATAAATATCTCTAAAACCATAAGCGATACATTAATATTTTTTAAGAAAAGTTTTAAACTATAATAATATATCTTCTAAATAGTGTAAAATAATATTATTGAAATAAATTTCTAAATGGAACACACATTTTTCAAAATTTAATTATAAAATTATAATGTTATGTCTTCAGTTTTTCATGAATTTCATGGAAAACATAAATAATACATTCATAAATTAATATTAACTTTAAACTAGACTAATAATACTATAAATTTCTATAATATAACTTAAATATAATAATATTTTGTTAGAAATTAATGCAGTTAAATAAATAATCCATGTCTTCAGTTTATTATGAATTTCTCTAAAACCATTTATAATTTAATATTTATTTGAAAGTATTATATTAATGATTTGAAATAGTATATAATAAATAAATTATAATTTTACTATGTTAGAAAGAAAAACGGTCTGATTTGAATTTGAATTCGTAATTTGAGAGAACCTTTTCTAAACGTTAATATTTAATAAACTATAATTTACATGATATACTTAATTTTATAACTGGAGCAATGTATGTCATATGTAGTCAGTATTATAACGAAGATTGCAGTTGGCGTGGCATTTAAAACCGCTCCAAATTGCCATTCCAATTGACGTGTCCCCACGGGTCGAGGGGGGGGGGGCGGTGTTTGAGCGGGTTTAGTCTGAGGGTTGGTGCGATTCGAACTCTGCGCTGTGCATCCCCAAAGACCAATTTCACCCTTCCCCACCTTCCCCCCATCAACAATCCGCAGTATCCAATGCAATTGCAACTCCAACTAAAAGTTAACTTTCCAGTCACAAAGACGGTAATTCCATTAATAAACGAACCGAAAAAAAGCTATTTGCTTTTGCATCAACCAATTCGTTGCATTTTAACAAAAAAAAAACTATTAAATTTATATAACAAAAATGGAAAATATAAACAACTAAAAAAATGTACTAAATGGAATATTGGGATTTTTACAATGTTGGTTTTCATAGGAACAAATTGCGTGCAAAATAAAGTTATAAAACCGAATAATAGTTTAATGAAAAATGTGAAATTTCCATATAAAATTTGAACAAAAAAAGCGGTTCGGTTTGAAATCCGTTTTTATTAAAAAAAATAAATAAATCGGTGCATTGTTTTATTGTAAATTAAAAAAAAATGTCTGTTGAAAAAAATGCATAAATCTATTACCTAAATCAAATTAATTTGTAACTAATAAATAGATTATTTGCGTTGCATAAATTATGATGTGTACATTCGTAAACGAAAATGATATTAGAATTTATCTCTACCGCCTGTAGATTACGTGAGGATATATAGGTAATTATTTGTTATCGATTTAGTAAGCAGATAAGAAAAAATAAATAAAGCAAGCTTTATTCGACTTTGGTTTTTTTCGATATTGAATATTAATAAATTATCGTGACTTTATTTATTATTCCAGACACTTTAACAAATTGCATACAAAAAAATACAATATATTGAATAATTTATACAATAAATTATCATTAGTTTTTTCTATGTTAAGTTTAATCGTTGGGAACAATTTATTTAATTCAAAAGCTTAAAATTTTATGAACTTGCAATTATTTTTTTACTTTGAAATTGAAACGGAAACTCGCATCGATCGCTTCTGAATTGTATTTTGAGTACATTAAATAAATTATTTAATTAATTGGACGCGTCGAGCGCTTTTATTAATTGCTATCAACGAAATTATATATTTATGTGCAGCGGAAAAAAAAACTATGATTGTGTCAATCCAATTAACGAATTTTATGATTGAATTCCGTCGCGGTTGCGTTTGATTGTTGAGGAATGAAAAAAGCAAAACGATAAACAAGCGAACTCAGTTTTTTTTTTGTGGCGGTGGGTGGTATTAAAAACCAATTAAAAATGTTGTCCACTTGGTGTATATTTCAGATCGTAATTGGGTCAGAGGGAAGTGGAACGTCCCAATAATATATTTTTAATTAGATGGCGTTTCTTTTTACTTCATTTGTTATTAACTTGCATTCATTTGTTTTATCACGTGTTTATGTAATTCTTTTGTTTTGCGTTTGATACAATGTTTGCATTTCATAGGGGGCGCCCTATCGTTACAGCGGATCTAACCCACATTTATTTTTAGTCCACTGCACGGAATCTATTTACTTATTTATTTTACCTGTTAGTTGTCCTATTATTGTCTTTTTTGTTGTTGGATTAATTAAGGACGCATTAGCGCCCTTTTTATACATTTATTTGATTTTCAATTTTTCAAAACTATGATTTGTTTCTTTTCATTTTCAGAGTAAGAGTGGAGTACTACGTTAATGAGAACACATTCAAGGAACGGCTGCAACTTTACTTCATCAAAAACCAGAGGAGCAGTGAGTGTTTCTTTTTTGCATTTATTTATTTGCATTTATTCATTTGCGAAACGCAGTAGAAAAACTATGCGATTGTTGCGAGAATTTGCTCGTCCTCGAAATTTGCATGTTAAGTGGAAACACCACTAAAGCTTATGTATTGTTCACTTAATTACTTACTTTCAATTTAAATACTACTTTTAAGTTTCATTTCCGTATTGCTATTTATACTATTATAGAAATGCAATAAAATCCAAATTCAATTTCAATATTTTCAATTTTGAAAAATTATTATTTCATTGAAATCTATACACATTGCATAAAAAAATAGGAATCAATTATATTATTTATGCATTTCAATCTCTATGATTTTAACTTTAATTTTCATAATTTATGGTGAATTAATCATATAAAGTTTTTAAAATATATAGACATTTGTAATTTTTGTTTAAATTTTATTATATTTAATTACAGAAAAACAATTGTTGAATCAAATAAAATGTTGTATATATTTCATACTAAGGATCTATTAGAACAGTGGTAAATACAAGAAAACCATGATTTATATGCTTCTTGAAAATCACTTCAAGTCCTTTTTCCGTTTATCAGACGCGTCGCATTAATCTAAAGCGAAATAAACATTGTGTATTTTCCTTTGTACAATTTTCAGTTCTTTCGCTTATTATATAAATCTTTGCACGGAGACGCGTTTCCACTCCTTTTTTATACCGTTTTAATGAGGAGACAGAAGAAACGGCGCAAAGTCAACATCGGTTCGAAAAATGCAAATAAGGATAGACGCTTTCTCCGTCTCGCCTCTCGGAAGGTGAAGGGGGAGCTTTGTTGAAGAATTTACGAAACGGTAGGCCCTTTGGAAAATGATCGCGCAATGCGACGCCGGTCGAATTGATTGTTTCCGACGCTGCGGTATGCAAATATCCGCAATACACCTGGAATTATTTATTGAGGGTCGGACGCAATTAGTTCTGCGGAGACAACGAGACACGGACGGCCCTTTGTGATCGAAAAGGATAAAAACGTCTTCACTTTTCGTTTTAGTTCAAATGGATTTAAATACAGTAAAAATAATTTCATTTTCTTAGTTTTAGCTTCAATGCAAATAGTTTACGAAAATTAATTAAAATTTAAAGACTTTCATTTTTATACAATTTTGAAAGACACTAATGGCAAAAACAAGATTTTTCTTATATTATATTCTTTAAAGTTTTAGTTTTAATTCCCACATTCTATAGTTTAATTGGTATTTATAACTTACGAGAAAAACATGAAAATGAAAAGCATTGTTGAATAAAATTTCATATATTTACATCGAGTTTTAACCAAAATATCAGTAAAATCATTATTAAAACAATTAAAATTGTGCACGTATTCCAATCTCCATAGTTTCAGCTTCAATTAAAGCATTCTATCATACGTTTGGTGTCGATAGTTTTTGAGAAATGCGTTAAAAACTAAATCGAAAATATGAAATTACAACAAAAAATAAAGAATACATTTTAAAAAATATATTTTAAATAGTATTCGAAAAGATTGAATTCAAAAAAGTTTTTATTTCAATAAAATGTGATTATCATCTTTTGGGTTGAAATGTTTGGAAGAAATCTCTTCAGCCATTAGTAAATAAACATGTTTACAATGTATATATAATAATACTTGTAATAAATATCATTATATAATACCATTTTTGTGTGCGTGAGAGAGAAAACGATTAAAATGCAGGTATAAGAAGGACAAAGTGACCATTTTAAATTTTATTATATTTTTGTTTTCGTGTATACTTAATTAGATTTTAACTTTTATTTTATTTAAAAATATATATTGGAAGATTGTGGTTCAGTTTGAGTTAACTCAAGAGATTGAGTTGAAGTTTATACAAAAAAAAATGAAGTGTTACGTGTTGAAGAGTACCGGGCTTTTCGGAGGATTGGTGATACCCGGTATTAGTCGTGCTGTATCCGAGGAGGATTTGCGGAACCTTTGCGAACCTTTCGGTGATCTGCATTCGATAAAAATTTTGAAAAATAACAACGTTACTGAGGTAATGGCTCTGGTGGTTTTCAAATCCGTGTACTGTTCGATCAGCTTCATGAAGAGATTCAACAGTGGCTTGTACAAGTTCCTTATGCCTAAAGCGAAAAACCGTCGTCTCGATCTGAGACTGAGGAAGGAATCTGATTCCGAATCACCAATTAGAAAACGGTCAAAGCACGACAGGGTAGTGCAACAAAATCAATCTCTTGACGTCTCCGAAATAGGAACTGCAATTCTCCTCAACCCAAGACAACATCTTGAATGCAAAGCTCGAGTCTATCAATTAGGAGAGAAACCGCATCAGTACATTTCGTTATAAATAATCGAATTTTAACAAATTTAATTTTTTTAATTGTTTGTTCATTTGAGCAATTTTAAATAAATAAATGCAGATTTTTTTAAAATTATTATTTCACCTTCCCGATTACCGCAGCGTTTGGGTCAATTGAAACTTGGAAGGTCCTGCTCTTAATTTTACGCAGTTTTCTAGTTGAAAAGTTTGAACAATTCACTATACCGCATGTATTTAGAGAGGTCGACTCTCGTTGTTACGGTAATAATAACAGAAAGTAATTGAATAATATCGTGCAACAATAACACGAGGGGTTTGTTGCTGGGAGCGGCGAACGGCTTTGTGTCGGAAAGTTTGGGTTAACCGAAAACTTGTTACGAACTTGCGCTATAATCCGAAAAGAATATTATTTTTGGATTTCGCACGTAACTAAATCGATTTTGTACTTTTAGCTAGCACAATATTGCAGATTTACTAGAAAACTAATATTAAACATGAGAGTGGGAATAAAATTAGTTTTGCTAAGTTGCCTTTCAAAGTCGATGCAATTAATGTAAACTTCGAATGCATTCAGTTCTGAAACATCCATTTTCCAAGAGAACTAAAAGCTCTATTAGAAAACTAAATTATTACATTATTTACTCAAGGAAAGCAATTATGTAATTGAAATTTTACAAATTCAACTTTTTGAGCTTCAGTTTTTACTGACATTTCATAGTAATAGCTATAACTATGTATTATTTTTTATAAAATTGCAATATTCAAAATTTGAAATGCATTTTGAAGCTAAAATTATAAAGTATAATTTGATATTAATAAAATAGTTCTGTAGTTAAAAAATCGAGTTTTATGAAATTTTTTGTATGTTTGTTTCAGGTTTACGGATACGAATAGCAAATTTATTCTTCAAGCTTCTAACATGCGTCCTCTACATAATTCGCGTAATCACCGATCTGAATCCCACCTACGCCACATGGTGAGTAAAGGAGATGAATAAGAAAAACAGAATTAGTGTACGAGTTGTCATGGTTGTAGCAATTACCCCCAATAGATGCGATACGTTTTGACATTCATCCCCGAGATAATTCGTATCACGTATCTATGCAAATTATAACTAACATCCCCTGCACGCACACACAGAGAAATACACGTGCATTCGGTGCGGGCTTTGATTAAACTAACCATAATTAACTCCGTGTTCTTTGCCTCTTTTCTTGTATGTACAGAGGAAGAATAACAATAAAAAAAAAGTAAACGAACATTCCGCTCGATTTGAACAGCGTAGGTGGAATAATTAAATCAGCGTTTCTATTAGGATTTATTACGTCTACAAAATGAATTGCGTTTATTTATTTTTTTCCATTATCGTAATAGAATAATAAACGCTAATTAATTGCTTTACGTGTTCAGAAGGTGCAGAACACATAATTAATGCTAATACAAATAAAATCTGATCCAAAGAAAAAAAATATAAATCAAAGCGAGCTTTGTTCGTGTAAAACAAATACGAAACGCGTGTAACAAGGAGACGTCGTAACCTTTGTTGAATAAGCTGTAATGACAGGTGGTTTGTTTTGTGTGATTGCTGAAGAAATGGAGAAAAAAACGCGCAGAGTAAGGTCATTACTTTATAATGTGACATTGAAATCACTACTTTTCAGCTTGATGAATGTCTTAATTTTATTTCATTGACTGCAATTGTCCTTAATTACTTTTTTTTTACTCGTTAATGTTGTTACAAGGTTGCCTATCTTACACGTCAATAATACGCCATCTATTAATAATAAATTTAATTATATTTTATGTTTATTTTCTGTTTTAGATGATGTAATGTTTATGTGTTTCAGTTATGGTTGCATGCCTGGCAACAAGTCGGAATACATCTTATCCGCGAACCTGACTGAGGAGAAGTTCCAGGAGAATCCCATAATCAATTGGGATGCGATCATCTTCGTGAACAGACCGCTGGAGCTGTGGATCGTGCAGGTCATCCTCGCGGTGATCAGCTTGACCGAAGCCCTTCTGCTCGCCTACCTCGGTTACAAGGTGAGATTATATAATTCCAGTATCATCCAACGTGAATAATTTCAATTGCACCGCGGCTAATCACGTTTTGTTTGCAGGTTTATTTTTAGTTTTGTGAAAAATGCAACACGAATGATATTGATTTGAGTACACGTTGGAATATTTACAAGGGCCGCGTGTTTACCGTCTGCCGTGACAGAAATCGATACCTGTTGCCTCTTTTTTTCCTTCCCATACTCTATTTATTTGGGTTATCCTTTTTTCCGGTTAATGGAAGAAGTTATAAAAAATAAAAATAATAACAGAGCAATTGCTAATTATCGACTGGGTTACCACTCTATCCGGTTACATGGTGAACTTTTCCCGGCCACTCAATTTAGGTTTTCCACCCTTCGTCCGGTAACTCAATTCGGCGGGGTTATTAAACCCCGGGCGCATCTTCATCTTCCAGTTCAATCACTGTCCTCGTTCCAAACGCGAACAACACTAAACTTGAAGCGTTCCTTTTAGAAGACTGCGCAATAATCATCATCATCGTCGCTTCCGGCAAAATTGGAACTCATACTATAGTTTTACTTTTTCTCATCCTTTTTATATTTTTTTCGTCATCCTCTTCCCCGGTAATCAAAATAATAATAAGTTCCTTGCTCGAGAATTAATTTAATTTCGCGCTAACAAAGTTTCCTCGAGGATCTAATTATGTTCCCCCAAGATAAAAGCTCCAATGTTACTACATAAAGCTTCCTCGGCGCACGAATGAATGTTAATGAGCACCGGAATCAATGCTCTCACAAATCAATTTGCGTTCATCTTTCATATACTGGTTATGATTTTACTGGATTCATTCAACAGAACAAATAAATCACAAATTAACGAAACAAATAACTTTTATTAAAACTCAAAATACTATACTTTGTTAATAAAATACAAGAAATATTTTATTTCATACGGGTGATTCTGTAAAGTTTGCACCAAGATTAATTGTTTCATAAACTAGTTAATACAGACTAAAATTAATAAGATTACACGAGTTACGTAAATTTCCTTAATTTAACATGTTTACGATGTAATTACACTAACTCCTGCGTATGATCGATATAAACACATTAAACTTGATTGACTCGAAATCCTAATTGTATGTTAATTCGTTATAATTGAATTAGGTTTAAATTGAAAGCAAGAAAATTGAAAATGAAAATATAAAACGAATCTTTCATCACACCAAACTTTGTTATTACTCTGAAAACTAAATCGATTTAAACTCTGCACTAATTTTTTCGCCGACCTTTGGATTTCGTCCGGTTCGCCTTTTTGATCGCCAAAACTGATTGGAAATTGCGCAAGGAAATCGGATTGCCTACAGGAAAAAAAAAATGCGGAGTAAACTCGGAACGCGTTTATTTCATATAGTATTTTTTCTCCCTGTTAATCCACGTCCTCTCGAAAATCCGTGACTGGAAAAGTGGAACCGAATCCGAAACGATAAGTAAATCGGTTTCGCGTTTCAGGATAAGGACTTTCTGGGTGCGATCAATCATAGCGAGCGACAGGAAATCCGTTGGAAAACATCGTCTATAACAATGCTTATATCTGTCGTACCTTTGTACTTATTTTTTTGAAGTAGCAATACAAATTTTTTATATTCTCTTGCAGGGCAACATTTGGCAGCAGCTGTTGTCTTTTCATTTCATCTTAGAGCTAGTGAACACAATTCCATTTACGATGACAGTGAGTATACTTTTATTACATTTTCATATGCATACATGTAGATTTTCTCTTCTTTACTTATTTATTTATTCTGTTTTTCTATCTGCTTAAATTGAAATATTTGTATGCAATGCCGCAGATATTCTACCCTCCACTTCGCAACGTATTCATACCAGTGTTTTTGAACTGTTGGCTGGCGAAACATTCCTTAGAAAATATGTTCGTAAGTATAAATTTCAATTTCCTTTTTTTTCGCTGTTCAATGCGCGTCTCGCTTTACACATCAAAGAATCATACGGTGACTAGCATTATGTAATACCATTAATTCTATGGAGACGCAGTGTGGGTCCCACCGTTCTTTGTGCGTGTGCAAATTTAAGACATTCTCTCGGCCGAGGATACATCAAAATTCTAATTTGTCTGAGAGCCAGGACGATGAAAATCGTTAACTTCTTGTCCAAAGAGAAACTTGTTTCGTATCTTATAATATTTCTGCTTTTGAAGATCATGATATGGGCATTTGTAATATTGGGATTATAGGGATATTCAAAGCAATGGTACGTTTGGTTGTATACATTAGAAATTGCAATTTAAATATAATTATTACTATAAATTTAATTGAACTGCAAATTAAAATAATAATTGTTTATCAATCATTAATATTGTAAATGTGTTTTTTTTAAGAACGATCTGCATAGGGCGATGCAGAAATCTCAGTCAGCCCTCAGTCAGCAGTTGACGATACTTTCGGCAACGCTTCTGTGCCTCGTGTTTACTAGGTAAGGTTGAAGAGCTTTTCCGTTAATACTTTGTATTCCGCTTCGACGGCGTCTAGACAACATTGAAAGATCCCCTTAGTGCCGTTCTCCTGTCCGCATTTATTCAGTCTTAACGTGTTTACGTTCCATTCTTTCCTTTCTTTCATAGCGTATGCGGAATACAGCATTTCCAGAGAGCCGGACACCGCCACTTGAACCTGTTCCAGGCTACTTACTATGTGGTCGTAACGTTCTCCACCGTTGGCTACGGAGACTTCGTTCCGGATATTTGGCCCTCGCAACTCTACATGGTCATCATGATATGTGTCGCGCTCATAGTCCTGCCTACACAGGTACTATATTACATTCCTCATCAATTTCTCCTCAAACACTATCATTGTACAGTTAACTGTAATACTAGTTAATACTAAATATGTTGTTACCTTCTTCAGGATTGATAATGTTTATGTGTTTTTCGTGTAGAACACCTGTAATTTGCTTTGCTCGTTTTCCAGTTCGAGCAGTTGGCATTCACGTGGATGGAAAGACAGAAATTAGGCGGTTCGTATTCCTCCCATAGGGCGCAATCGGAGAAGCACGTCGTGGTCTGCAGCACCACTCTGCATGCAGACACGATAATGGATTTCCTGAACGAGTTCTACGCCCATCCCCTGCTGCAGGACTACTACGTCGTGCTGCTGTCGCCTATGGAATTGGACACGACGATGCGGATGATCCTGCAGGTGCCCATCTGGGCTCAACGCGTGATCTACATCCAAGGATCCTGCCTGAAGGTCTTGCCACCATCCCTTAAAACCACCTTTCACTCCCGTTATACATGCACACATTCGAATCCTGCTAATTGCTTTCCCAACTAATCCTCAAGTCATTTCAGGATGGAGACTTGGCCAGGGCGAGGATGAACGAAGCGGAGGCGTGTTTCGTGCTGGCTGCCAGGAATTACGCAGACAAAACGGCCGCGGTGAGTTCACACGAAAGGACCATTTCTCCACCATTCTTTTCATACATAAGCACTTTCATTTATTTTTTGAGTACAAAAAAGCGTGCCTGCTTCAAAGAATGCGACACGCTTATTACAATTTTTCAATGTACAGCGAAATTACGTTCAAGATAAATATGGCTTTTGCAATTTGATTTATGAAAACACAAAAAAACATATTGTTAGTAATCATCAAAGCAAGAACTAAGCATACCAGTAAAACAAAGATATAAAAATCAATATAGTTTTCAACAAAACAGTAACTGAAGTATCAGTTTCCATTACATTGATTTCATCAATAGTGTTCAGATGCTATAGGAAAACGTAATTTTAATTAAATCCGTTTTTTTTTTATTGGAAACCTATATTTTTGCAATACAATTTTTTGTAGGAAGTCACGAATATAAAAACTGAACTCAAGTGCAGTTGCATTTCAAGTATTGAGATCTCTTTTGTGAGGTCCCATATGAGATATATGTATATAGGATGTGTGCGGGAATAATGCGGGTAATTACATTTACGGTTGTCCTCATCCAAGTCCTCGTCGTGCAAACACACGTACACACATATATATATATAGTCGTTCCCTTTCGGAACGAGGGATAGGATTAAATGGGTGCAAACACAGGAGCGGAACGGTATAGGTGGGTGGTGTCGGCTCTGTTCAGCGCATTTACCACCAAAAATAAATATAGGGACTGTCACCTAGTTGTTGGACGGAAACCACCGCAGCAGCAGCCGCCGCCACCGCGAGGAAAAGAGGATCGATAGCTTCATAACTGGGTTATATAGTTTTTGGTACTTACTCTATATACATCTATATATTTGTCAGAGACGAGCAGAGACTTGAAATTATTAATGGAATACATTACCAGAAACGTTTTTATTGCGCGCAGACAAGCAACTTCACAAGAACAACATCAAATGCGCGCATCATAAAATGTATGAAACCAAACGATGTTACCACGAGGGTTGCTAATCCTAGCAAATGCACTTGGCATTTAGGACATCATATAGTTCACTTCTTCAGAAACAAAATAACTCATCATCCAATACACTCTACACGTTTTTCCTATGTAAACGCGATTGTCTTTCATCTTCAAAAAGCCTTTTCTTGTACGTCATTATTCACACGCAATTAACACTTTGTGAAAATGTCGGGTTGGTTTCTTCACCGGCATTGATTTTGTTATTGTTGTTATTATTATTTTGGAAATGGCTTTCAATTATTCCGGTTATGCGATTCGCGAAAAGTTTACTCTGCTCTCGCATAGTTTCACCAGCAAATTTGCATGTCTATTTAATTAGTACGCGCAAGTGAGTAAATTACCGTTCAGTTACCTTATTCAGAGCAAATTAACGGAACACTGCAGCTCATTTTCTGACTAGCTTTAATTCAACAACATTTGTTTCAAATTTGCAATTGAATCTATATTACTATTTTCAGTATGCTTCCGTAAAGTTTCTTGATGGCACTTTGTTGTTGTTTTAGGATGAGCACACGATATTGAGGTCTTGGGCGGTGAAAGATTTTGCGCCGAACGTGGCGCAATATGTGCAGATCTTCAGGCCTGAAAATAAGTTGCACGTCAAGTTCGCCGAGTACGTGGTTTGCGAGGACGAATTCAAGTATGCCCTTTTGGCCAATAACTGCACGTGCCCCGGCGCCTCCACCCTCGTCACCCTCCTGCTTCACACGTCGCGTGGACAGTGAGTATTATCTATTCGTTTTTCAATCCAATTCTTGAAATCGAGAGAGCAATTATTTCTTGATTGTATTCGACCGGAAGCGTTTTCGGAATATTTAGTAGCCCATCTATTCATGGGCTTTGGGAGCCCGGATGTCTGTCTAGTTGGCTAAAGGCGTTTGATTTATCTCGTGCAGGGAGGGACAGCAATCTCAGGAGGAATGGCACCGTTTATACGGCCGATGTTCCGGTAATGAGATTTATCACATAGTCTTAGGAGACAGTCGGTTTTTCGGCGAATACGAAGGCAAGAGTTTTACCTACGCCAGCTTCCATTCACATCGAAAGTAAGCTTCATTCTACCCAAAACCGTCGCATCTCGTGGGACCATTTAGAATTCGACATTTGCATTTCGCAGGTACGGAGTCGCTCTGGTAGGTGTCAGACCGGCGGAGCTGCCCGAGTTCTACGAGGATACAATCCTCCTAAATCCCGGCCCCAGACATATCATGAAGAAGAGCGATACCTGCTACTACATGAGTATCACCAAGGAGGAAAACTCTTCGTTCACGGTGGCCAACCAGCAAGTAAACAATAATAACACCTCGACGGAGCCGGTAATTGTTACAGCGGAAGAAAAGAGCAACACACCAGCTAGCAAAGACGGTACCGGTCCTCCACTACTCATACTGCAAGTCCCCACCTGTGTCAGTGAGTGTTGTGGCGCATGTTAACTATCATCCATCATCAACATTAATAATAACTGCTACTACTTCAGCTGAGAAAAATTTGAAGAAGATATCAAAAAAAAAACAATCGAAATCCTATTATTATTTTTATTATTTTCCTTATGATTTTATTTTTCCATCGTCTAGGGCTGCTCTCTAATTAGTATTGATATATTCTTTTTGATTTGATTCTTTAATTTTCCATCGAACACACGGCTATTCAACAAATTATATTTCTTTATATCCCACAGAATAAATTGGGTGGAAGGTTTATACTGTAATTATATTCATCTCGGTAAGGTGCTTATTATTAACTCTTCTATCTCTCTATCTATCTTTAATACTGTATATTGATTTCTTCTATACGGTCGTTTTCGCATGAAATATCACATTTTTCAGGACTACTGTATCTTTTATTACCATTATTTTTATTATGACCGAAACATACAGAAACAAAAAAATTAAATGAAATTAAAATGCAACTATCATCTATATACTTTCATGCATTTGCATATAGAAAATAAATCTACGAAGGTGATTTAATTGAAAATATTAGTTTATTATTGAAAACTTTTTAATGATATTTCATGATATTTCATTGATATTTCATGCGAAAACAAACCGTTTATCTGTATTGGTGTATACTTTTAATGTTTCTAAATGTGCTGGATTATTTGTTTTTGGAAACGATTCATATATATTTATTTGTATTTATTTTTTGTTATACGTAGATGCTTTTAATGTTTGAGCACCGAAAACAATACCAGATTATCTTGAAAGTCCCCCTAACCACCTCTTCTACTTTGATCATTCTTTAATTGTTTCGCTCTGATATTATTCTTGTAGCTACTTTCACCGACACCGCGAACTTTGCTGGTTCGAAGCAATGCCTCAAAGACGCGTCTCCAGGTTCCGTGACCTTGGACATCGCGGTCACCGGTAACCATCTGGATATTCCGCGGAGCGGTGATAATCCAAACTTGCTGAGCCCCGAGATCAATCAGAGGAGAAACTCGAGAAGACCCAGCATCCTTCCAGTTCCGGACATGATCACCAGCTCTACCTTGAACATCTCCCAGGATATCACCGATGAAGGCGACGAGAGCGAGGACGAGCTAGAGGACGACGTGCCATTCAGATCACCCAGCGAGAAAATTGCGTAAGATTTCCAGATAATATTCGACCAAAAAAAAAGGCAAATAGAAAAGAAAACAGCAACGTATAAAGAAAAGAACGAAAACTGTACTTCTCTCCATCCATTCCCCCTATTTCAAATCTTTCGCTTTCGATGTTCGTATCTTCAAGCTTTCCATCTTTATTTATTTAAACAACCCTTTGTGTCGTGTGTCTCTTTCTTTAACTCTGCACCATCTCTTTCTCTCTCTTTCTATTTAGAGTTTTGTTTAGTTGGTTTAGCCATTTTCTGATTTCACACTACTCTGTCTTTCCAAACCTTGCACTCCCTAGGTCCAGTCTCACCACTGATTCATCAGACTCTTCGAGACCCGCATGGCATGACGATTGCGCCCGGTAAGTTCCTCTTTAAACTTTTAGCTCTTGCTACAGAGTGCTTCAACTGCATTACCAAATCGACGAAAAGTCTTAAAATTTTAACACCTTAACTTTTAATATACAAATATTCAACTGACAACAGTTTACTTAAAACTACGTAATATGTGCATTTATTTTGAGTTATTGTGTTATAAATAATTATTACAATTAACAAAAACTCACGCTGTACATTCTTTAAAGAATGAATTGTAGAACATAGATGTGATTGCAATTCGCATAATCTTCTTAGAGAAACTTAATATAAAACACCTACTTACTATTATTTTTAGTGCATACACTCTTCCCTCATAGGTACTTATTGTATAACATTTTTTTATTTCTTATAGCTGAATTTGCTTCTAACCGAAAAACCTGTAGATTATGATTTTCAAACGCTAAGAGTAGTTTTTCTTTTCTCTGATTTAGAATCGTTAAGGGATTCCCGCCTGTATCGCCCTACATCGGCGTCAGTCCAACTCTGTGCTATCTCTTGAAGGAGAAGAAGCCCTTGTGCTGTCTGCAGTTGGCCCAAGTTTGCGAGCATTGCAGCTATAGAAACGCCAGAGATTACCAGTGGCAGAACAAGACGATCATCCTGGCAGCGGATTACGCCTCCAATGGAATCTACAACTTCATTATCCCTCTGAGAGCGCACTTCCGATCCAAAACGTCTTTGCATCCGATCATCCTGCTTCTCGAACGCAGACCGGACATAGCATTTCTCGATGCCATCTCTTATTTCCCGCTTGTCTATTGGATGTTAGGTTCCATCGATTGGTAAGGAGTTTTTTTACTTGTTTACTTTTTTTTTAATTGTTGGGAATCTGTAAGTAACGAATGCATTCTTATAGCCTGGATGATTTGTTGAGGGCTGGTATAACTTTAGCAGAAAACGTGGTCGTCGTGAATAAGGAATTGAGTAATTCCGCTGAAGAAGATTCTTTGGCCGACTGCAATACCATAGTCGCCGTTCAGACCATGTTCAAGTGAGTCAAATACTATTTACCATACATTCGAGATTAGTTTCACAATCCAAACACAACTTTTCAGGTTTTTCCCGAGCATCAAGAGCATAACGGAACTCTCTCAATCGTCCAATATGAGATTCATGCAGTTCAGGGCCCACGATAAATACGCACTGCACCTCTCCAAAATGGAAAAGGTGAGTTTCGTTACCATCGCCGCCCGCCGTCGGAGCAACCACCCTCACCCAAGTTTTGTACTTCATATTATATCGTACTTGTACATCCTTCCAAAAGTCATTCAAAAGTCTTTGCAAATCCATTAAACCGGGTTGATTGTCGAGAAATTAGCGGAATCGATGGTGTTTTGATGATCATGTAACGAGAACCTGTATATATATTTTTAGGATTGCATTGGCACTAGCGGCTTATCAGAAAAACTATTCGTACAGGTACCAAAATTTTTTGCTGATCATGAGGCCGTTGCAGGCTCCTCAGATTTAATAAGTTTTATTTTTATAATTTCTTAATTTACTACCCAGATAATGAGACAATGAGTAGACATAGCTTGCTTCTAGTTGACTTTTTTGTTATATACTTGGTTTATCTCTTGCGTTGGAGTTCTTGCACACACTGCGGCCGATTTTAAGTATTATTATTATTGTTGATATTATTATTGGTATTGTTTGAATGGAGCATGACGCGACTAACTTTTACGATGATCGTGCGAAGGACGTTTTTGATGATGATGTTCTGGTGCTTGTTTTCAGAGGGAGAAGGAGCGCGGATCGCATATCTCGTACATGTTCCGACTACCCTTTGCCGCGGGTAGCGTCTTCAGCGCTAGCATGCTGGATACACTGCTGTATCAGGCCTTCGTCAAGGATTACGTGATCACGTTCGTTAGGCTTCTCCTGGGTATTGACCAGGCTCCGGGGTCCGGATTTTTAACGTCGGTGAGTGTGGTCATCGGTGCAGGATTACCGCCCAATTAGGCATTTGCAAAAAGGGTTGGGATGAAACGCCGCCGCCGCTGCTTATTCTGTTTCAGATGAAGATAACGAAGGACGACATGTGGATCAGGACGTACGGACGGCTGTACCAGAAACTGTGCTCAACGACTTGCGAAATCCCTATAGGGATTTACCGAACCCAGGACACGTCCGTTTCGGATTCCTCTCACGTGAGTATGAGTCGCACATCATCCGCGTGGTCGAGCTGCGTGCGTGTCCCGTCTGTAGCCTCGGTGAGTACAAGAAGAAAAAAAAAACAAAATACAATTAACATAAATTCTCTATATCTTTATTACTTTCTCTTCTTTACATCAACATTATGTCCCACGAAAAACAAATACAAAGAACCGAACATAAAGATACACCACACACCGAAAAAAAAAAGCTTCTCTTGCTTATACTTCTTGTCTCTCTATCTAGACATACGTTATATATATATATATATATATATATATATAAATATATATTTACAACATAAAATTTGCTTCTCTACATCTCTCTTACTTCAATTCACATTTATTTTATAAGAGACATTGCATTACTCTGAATATACAATAAATTTATTTTACTTAAAATTTTCTTGATCTTTCAAAAGTCCAGTTTTAAAAAAAGTGATAATTCAAATTATTACAAACTTCATTTATATATTCTAATGCAACGTTTAATAATCCACATACACATTGGCTTCTTCTTCCAAAGGATTTTCTCTTCAATACACATATGTAATCTATATGTTGGACACATTCAATCTCTTTCAGACTACGACGACAATAAGCGCAGGCACGCACGCAGTCTTCGACAACCAAAAAAAAAGAATGCTTTATGTAACATATTTTGAAAGACCTCTCCTTTTCCCCGATTATATAATATATAGTAAATTCCGCATGATCCAAGCACGATCCCCAATACAACTAAATACTATACAACATTAATATACTTTGCTGTGATAATCAGAATGATTGAAAATACACATATATAAATATATGTAAATACTATACTTTGACTGGTATTTATAATAGGTATGTGTTAATAATATATATCAAGCTGATTTTCAAAGTTGAATTCCCCAAAGTGTAATTTTTATTTTGTTTATTTATTTTTTGTTTAAATTTTGTAAGTGTGATGATTCAGCTGCTAGTGCACGAAAAGTTTAGTACTATTTTTGGCTTCTTCCTAATTTCTAATAGCTTGACGAGGACTTTGGACCTGACCGTGTAGGGGTTACTTACCGGCCCAAGGGAGGCAGCAGCACCTGCTTAGGCTGTACTGAAAATCGTAACTCGATGGTGAGTACCGTTTCGAAAATGTGAAAAAAAGATAACAACAACAACAACAAGAAAAGAAAGAAAGCAAATACAGAACGGAACACACCGAATTTACTACACTATCTACACAACGATGCAGTGAGTCCGATAGTTGTTAGTTGGTAATTCCCTGCAGTGACCGCTGAACTCACAGCAGGAAAGTAAACATGAAACACGAAAGACCAACTTCGATTATATTAGACCCTGTATTGCTGTTGTAATTCTATTCCTGCAATTGGATAGAACAAGCTTGCCGCAAACTTATACTCATCATGTTGAATGGAACCTTCGTTTTTAAACTCGCTTGCTGCTTGCGTTTTTATAGATTTAGATCGTTTCTCCTTCTCGGATACTGTTGTCTTTCTCGTTGTTTTACAGCGCATTGCTTTATTTGTTGTCTTCCTTAGTATTCCATAAATATGGGAGATGAAGCGCGCGATAACCATGAGCAGCAGATCGAAAGGGCGGAAATCGCCAACCTTGTCCGGTCGCGGATGGACAGTCTGAACCTTCCCGCAGTTGATTACAACGACGTTAGTGAGAAGAGAAGTAGCTTATCATATGTGATCATTAATCCAAGCTGTGATTTAAAATTAGAGGAAGGAGATATTATGTGAGTATAATTGAATTTGTGGAAATTTCTTTTTTCTAAATCATTCGTTTGCAGTTACTTGGTAAGGCCTAGTCCGTTTTCCGCTCAAAAGACATTCGAAAGACATAACAGCAGGAGGAAATCGAACATAAGCTTCTGCTCCCAAACCTTAGTGCAACAGATGGCCGGGTCACAGGCTGGTAGCAGGAGGGGCTCGGGCCTAGGTCTGAGCGGCTACCAGTCTCCGCGACCTCCACCTCTGGTTACAACCAAATCCAATTCTCTTTCGCTGCCGGACAGCCCTACCGTTGCAGGATACCAGCGCGGAAGATCCAACTCTTTGCGCGTCATCGACGACATCCTCCTCAGGAGATCGAACTCTTTACGTCAGGGATTAACCAACGTTGGCGCTGGTCGCAGGAAAAGCAGTTTAGAGGACGTTGGCCTCTCGCACTTCTCCACAAGCTACAACAGCAACAATCCCATCAAGATCGCGCTGAACGGCAGCATTGGCTTGGAGGTGACCCCACCGGAGGAGTGCAGCTCCCCGTTGATGTCCAGCAATACAGCACTGCTCATTAACCCTCCTTGTTCGGGAACGGGTAGCACCCTGAGCTTAGCCCAGAGCGGATTGCCGCACAGCTCCGGCAGCCTGCAGCACAGCGTGTTGGGAATCAACGTTCCTTACGGCGACACGGGTTCCTCATCAGCAGTCTGTCCTGCGATGCCCTCCAGCAGCGGCGGCGGCAGCACCACCACCGCGGACCCCCAGCATCTCCAGGGAACAATCGTATGATACAACCTCATGTGGGGGAGGAGGATGAGCGGTTTCAAGAAGAAATGGCTCTAAATAAACCTCCTCGCCGCACACGTAGATCACAAACTCCATATCTCTAGGTTCATAGCGAAACATGACATAACATAAGTATCTATATACATACATATATTATTATATAGCTCTAGAATGTATTATATATTCAAAAAAAAAAGAAACCGCATTTGGCCTTATATAATAACTTTCTATCAGATTTTTCTAGACTGATCTATTTCGCTCTAAGCCAAAACGACAAAACGGTTGGCGTAGCCAAATTTTCTATATAAATATATTATTATTATTACAATTAACGTTCTATTTGGATAGTGAGAGGATTCAGAGGTTTAGCGAAATTGACATACCGTAGAATTATCATTACGAAATATCATCATTTCCAACTTGAATTGAAACGAGAGTAAGAAATTCGCGTAAGAATTTGATGAGAAAATATTTTTTTTCACTCGAGCAAAGAAGAAATTCTTCCATTCAGGCCACTCTAAATGAAAAACGACGTGATTTATCAGTATCATTTCTTCAGGTATGTTGAATGAGGGATCAAATATTGTAGCAGTTAGGAAAAGTATTTCGAAAAACCATGAAATTAGAAAACATATTTTAAGACTAATTGGCGTTAAATTAACCATTAAAAATTGTTATTATAATTTTTCATAAAGAGATACACGAAAATACAAGGTAGACGATTCGCTTTATAGTAGCTTAGAAATGCCGTCCAGTGAAGAAGATAAAGATAAACATACATACGTTCGAATAGCGACTGAAGAGTGAATTCTTTCAATTTTGTCTCTTCAGTGAATCCCTTATAAGTAAACGATAATATGTAAGAAATAAATAATAGAAACAAATAGGGTAAAGACTGTGGGTGTGGTCCAAAAGAGTAAATAAATTATGAACAAAAAAATATATTATTGTGAGGTGATAGCTTTTATCACTACATATCTTAATACAAAAAAAAAAGGAAAATGAGAAGAGGCGCGGAGGGGAAAACGTTGAATAGTTATATTTTTCTAGGGCGAAAGTTAAAAAAGCGGTTTTTGTCAATAATAATCGTTGGAGCTGGAAAGACAAATTATAAATAGACCAAGAAAACAGCAACAAAAAAAAGATAAATTTAGTTATTTAATAAAAAAAAAACAGCTTTGGTAATGCTTTATTTCATTGAGAATCGTTGGTTCTTAGAGCCGAATAAGAATAATAACGATTATACTTTGTACATATTAAGATTATTTAAAAAAAAAACAAGATGATATAAGCTTATATACTGAACTATATATATTGTTAGAACCTAAATATTATTATTATAATTGATTAGCGACGTGTAGGTGGGAGATTAATTAATTGCGACTCTATATAGTGTACATGTACATGAGGACTAAGTGAGGACGAATATATCAACGTGTTAAGTTTTTAGATGATTTGTGTAAATACATTTGGAGAGATTTATATATATATATAAATATTATACATATATGAAGAAGACATAATAATATATATCATATTTTGAAGGGAAAGGATGTTAATCTTAAGCGATCAAATTCCTAGGCTTTCATGTAACGCGAGTCGTTGAATCTGCAAAAAAAAAAAAACAAGTATGTACAGTATATCGAGTCAATAGCACTTACTATTATAGTAATATTACATTGTATTTGGTGAAGTTGATGAAAAATGAAGGATGAATGAACAACAACAAAAATAACTCAAGAAACGTGTTTGCTTTCTACCTAAAAAAAAACCTACACAAATCCTTTGTCTCATTAATTTGTTTTAGTTATTGCATCTAACATTACCTTTCTCCTCAATCCTTTTTTTCTGATTTGCAGATTCCTGCTGATTATCGTGCTGCAAAGAATGTGTCAAGTAAGTAATTTAGTTTGATTTATATTTAATACAGTGATTTTAAACTGTTCGTACTTTGTTTTTTTCTCTCTCAATAGTTAGCAAGAAAGAAATTATCCTAAACCCAGTTTTATTCCTGAAACACATTCCATGTAAGTCCATTCTATAAAATACATTTTTTCGTAAGTTATATAATACAAAAATAGTAAAATCAAATAGTTCCTAATCTTGTAAAGAAATGTAGGATTTTAATCTAAATCATCACTTATTATTAAGGAAATGTAACATTGTATTTAGTAAAGATGAAAATGAATAAAAAAAAATATATTAAAGAAAAAAGTTCTACACTTTACATGTTTATAATATTAATTCTCATGTCCCTGATTATCAATTTAGTGATGTAATTAATATATTATTTTATATTGATTATTTAAACTAACTTTTCTCAATAATAATAGTAATTGCTTTAAAGTAATTAGTTTATATGAATTTGTGCACAGTCCATTAGTTAATTATATGTTTTAAACTAATTGGTAAACTTTAGTTAATTTGTTATAGTTAATTGCTAATTTGTAGTGTACCCTATATTTAGCCATATAATTAAATTAATTAAACTGTACAAAGTTGTGGTAAGTAAATTTGAAAATTACATACTTTTTTTAATAAAAAAACATTTTTCATTAGGTTAACAGAAAACAGTAGAGAAATGATAAATTAGTTGATTTATTGTTTATTTATTAATAAGACGATATATAATAGTAATCGGATTACTTGATGATAAAAATATTACATGTAAATATATTCATTCGTTTCGTATAAACTTTGAAAATTAGCTAAAATGATATCCTTAATACTGCTAAAATATGGAATACAATAACCTTTGGAAGAATCATGATGATTATAGTATGAGTAAAACGATAATAATCTATACTGATTATTATTTGCGTTTCATCTTTTAGGCTAAATGTGGAATGGACGGTGAAGGGTATTAGTTTAGTTAGTATAGTATTATCTTGTTTTCATATATAGATAAAAGCGAGTATGTGAATCGCTGATGATGATGAAGTTGATATTTGGTGATCAATCATCATTTCACTTCAAGGACCGAGAACGCCACCGTCAGAAGTGCGGCCTGTGAACGTTGTCGAGGAACTGTCCGACGAAGTTGCCCCTCGGACTATAATTAGCCACCACGTACGTCTCCCCCCTGTTGTTCCTTGCGTGACCGATGCCTAATTCCGATGTGCCCTTCCAGACGATCTGCGTGAAGTGCAAAGCGCCGCTCTGCACTCCCTCGTTTCCGTAGGCGTAGACCTTGCACTCATCGTACCAGGCTGCCACGACTTCTCGGGCGCCCGGGGTGTAGCTGTAATCCGAAGAGTAACTCATGTAGATGTTCTCGCCGTACGGGTTGTTAGGTCTGCGAGAGATGCCGCGATTCGCGCAGTTCTCAGCCCATTGCTTGGCGTAATCGCACATCTAACAAAATTATGTACACGGTAAAATTATTATTTCATTATACTTTTCAACACGTCAACTCCCCTAACTCATAAAATCTACAACATGAAGATTATATATCTTGGTCTTGGTTTCTAATCATAGCTATTTATTAATCAATTAATACTATAGTAAAGGTAAAGATAAAATAAGCTTTATTTGTTCACAAGGAATTATCTAAAGTTAGAGAAAAATAAGCTTAGCTTTTAATTTATTTATTGAAACAATTAGTCTTTATCCTCATAGAAAACAACATAATCCTAGATTTAAATTAAAGCTATATGTTTATAAAGTGCAGATAAGTTCTTTAAATTTGAATTATTTCATTATGGGAGTTAACGTGTTAAGCAATTAAGTTTATTTATTCTACTCTTTTTTTATATACCCCTTGGTTCAGCGTCAGCTCTGGCACGCCGTGTTTCCTCCTGTAATCGTTGTGCACTTTCAGCGCTTCCATCTCGAAAGTCTGCTTGGTTTTCTCATCTTTCAGCACCGTTCCCGGAGGCAGGACGTTCTCCGCAAAGTACCCCACGAAATTTCCTGCCGGTGAGTAATTGCAGACGACGTAGATTCCACCCGGTTTTATAGCAACCCCAACTCCCAACCTCTCCGTCGTCTTCCAGATGATCTGCGTGAAATGACCGGCTTCCAAATTCTTCGGCTCTTTACCGAAACTGAACCTGTTCTTCTCCGTGTACCAACTGTCCACCGGGACGCTTCCCTTGATGTTAGTATCTTGCGTGTGCAGACTGTAAATGTTCTCTCCGTACTGATTGTTTTTCCTGTGCTCCAAGGTGCTTCGATCCGCGCAAATCTTTGCCCACTCGTCGCTGTACCTGCTTAGCTCGTTATCTAATTGTAAAGGAGGTACTCCGTGCTTGGCTCTGTACTTGTTGTGCGCTTCCAGACACTCTTGCCTGAACGCGCTCAAAGCCTTTTTACCACTTAACCCAATGGAAGATACAGCTTCGGATATAACTTCAACGTCCAGTAAAGAAGGAACGTTCTCCAGGTAATGGCCGATCACGTTTCCAGGCGGATAATAATTAGCTACGACGATAATCTTTCCTTTATAGCTGGCGTGTCCTACGCCGAGTTCTTTGGTTTCGTTCCAGACGACTTGCGTGAAATGACCGGATTCCAGAGACGTCGGTTCTTTCTTGAAATCGTGCTTGCTGATCTCGCTGTACCAATGCTTCACCGGTTCGTCTCCCTTAATAGGAGCCTCTTTGGACATCGTCAAACAGTAAATATTTTCCCCGTACCTCTGATTATTACTATGCTCCAAACTAGTTTTCCTGATCAGGTAGTTAGCAAAGTCCTGGCTGATCCTGCACATCTCCTTGCTCAGCTTCAGAGGCGCCACCCCGTGCCTTTGTCTGTACTCGTTGTGCGCCCTCAAGCATTCCGAATTAAAGCTGACCGTGGGACTTTTCTGCAAAATTAATTATAAACAACTAATTTTACAAAATGACTATTTTTACTTTTAAGGTAGCAGCCTTTGCAACAGGTGATTTCCTAGTTAGTGTCTCCAATACGTTAGCAGGCACGTTAAATTCACATCCCTTCTTCTCGGTGGTAATTTTGCATGCGGTCCTCGGACCTCGGAACGTTTCGATTGTCTCTCTTGTGATGGTTTCCAATTTCGGCTCCTGAAAAACACAAGTTAAAAATTTTATTATTAGACTTAACAAAGGATTAATATTGGAGAACCTCGAGTGTTTGATAAATAGATCAACTGTAAATGAAAATTTGGTCTTGGCGAGAAAGTATTGTTTCGCAATTGGAAAATTTGGTTTAATTTGCATGCGATTCGCATGAAGTGCAAATCCATAAGTGGCATTGTCGGTATCGCCAAAACCAGAGCGACATGAAAGAGAAAACACGGCCAATGCCGAATAACAACAACAAATGACACCGAAACAATCTCAATGACAATATCTGATCAGCCTCCTAATTAAATACCGTATCGAATTCTTTATGAGAAATGCACTATTTTATCGAATTTCGATATAAGTTTTTTTTATTCGAATCTTAATTTTTAGTTGAAGGCAATTTCTAAATACTCACTTTTCCGTTCTGTATGGATGCGAAAGTCCTCTGATCCGTCTTCCGTACCATAACGATCCTGCTGGATCCATCGTGTCCGTGGGCTGTTTTCCTGAATCTATGAAGATCTGTAAGGGATCCAGGATACAGCGGTCTCCTCCTGCACAGAAGAGAACAATCCGAGGATGAGAATCGGCACATCTCCAGAGTCATGATTGATCGATCATTAACAGGAATCGCGCGCGGTTCTTGCAGTAGCAGCAAGTTGTTGTTGTTGAGCTCTCGAACAACAATAAACCGGCTCAGGCCGTGCCACTCTGCCTTTCCATCCATCCATTCGTTCGTTCCGTTTTGGCAGCCAAGTGAAACGATACGGGGCATCTAATACCCATGGAAAAACCGAACCGAAATTCTTCTCTTCCTAGTTTTGATTTCTCGGCTCGCATTTCAAATCGAACATTCCAATAGCATTCACTTTTTTTCTTGTAACATCAATCAATCACAATCTTCACATACATTGACTATATTTATACGGAAAAAACTTTTAAAGCGAAAAAGCAGTTTCGTATTTTCAATGAAGTGAAAATTTCAATCATATATTTTTATTATAGAAAAACCGAAACGAAATTCTAAATAAATCTATATATACATAATATCACTTGGAAACTGATTTTCCATCAATTTTTGTAATATCAATATTGTAAATACAAAATAGACATTAAAGTAGTTTGCAAAGTACAAGAAGAAAAACTTTGTTTCCTACACTCAATGAATGAGAATATAGGGCAGTTTGGCACAACTTCCCGAATCGAAACGTGCAATGATTCGGTTTGGGTCAAAGCACTTCGTTCTAGTTTCGGCTCTTCTATGTTTATTTTTATTATTATTATTACTGCTTCATTATTTGATCAATGAATGCTTGTGCTTCTCCAATCCTCATTGCTCTTTGTCAAATTATCATAACGAATCGATTTGCAGTCGTAATCCGCATTGCAGATGAAAGCAGCCACACGTGAAGAAACGCATTTGAATTAATTCGCTACTGTTATCATTTTTTTCTTGTTTTATTTTAACATCATTCAACGACTATTTTTAGAAAATAATCGTTTCGCGTGTTTTTCAACACATCACGTCATCCCTAATCGAAGGTAATTTTCGTTGCGCAATTAAAAGCGATGATCAAACTCTCAGGTGCAACTCTCCGCTAATGAACCATAAAAATTTATGAGTAACATTCGCTGATATTTTCTGAAATTTAGTAGTTTTAATTAATGAACGGAATAATTTTATTCCTTAAATTATTACGACAAAAAAAAACATGTTTTTGGCAATTAAAATTGAAAAAAAATCGGCAAGTCATGATTTGAGAGAACATTACGATAATAATTTGTTTTTAAGGTCATTAAAAAGACATTATTTATCTTATTTAAGTCATTGCATAATAAATGTGCAAGGTAATATTAGTTTATTTTGAAAATTGTTTCAGACCGTTTAATGGTGTCCATGGAAGTCTTGACGTTTTTATAAAAGTTAAGCAATGCGTGTGGCTGACACCAGTTGAATAGGTGAGCATCTAAACATTTCACTACTACCACGAATTACACATATCGCGTATAACTTTTATCGATCCTCAAAGTAGAGGAAAGGGTTTAAGGGACAGTTTATATTTATGCCCTCTAGGGACGCTGAAATATTTAGAGTTTGCAAAGCGAGAGGATTGGAGATGGCGGGAAAATTAGATATTTGAATAATTCAGCAGCATCCATTTCCGGTGCTCTCAATTTCCTCTTTCTGCGCCTTGTTTGTGAAGGGTTTCATCCAACCCTTTTCGCATCAGTTCACCGACAATTCACGCCGATCGATTAAAAACGCGCTCAGCGTGTTTACGTAACTACAGCGACGAGACCGGAAGCGATTTTCCACGTGGTTGCGGTCGGCTTCCGGTCCCCGGCGAAAATAAATCAATTATTGTAAACGTGCAGCAACAAAACAAACGCAAATTGCATCTCAAATCGCAGTTTCTATATGTATAAAATAAATAATTTAATTCATCGCTTTTAGTAGTAACATAATTCAAAACTATTTAATTTAAAGAATACTTATTTTTAATATTTCAAAACTATTAATGTTGTTAACAATATCACTGTTTTTGATATTATTAAAGATTTATTGTTTTTAATGTTGCTTAGCAACTAATAGCTATTACGCAAATGACAGCAATATTATTATATAATCTATAAATTCTATTGCTTAGCAACGGTATTTATTCAAAATTAACATAATTATGTTAAATTTAATGCTGTCAAAAATAAGATTTAATAAATATAAAAACTAAATTAGCAAATATTGTTGAGTGTACAAACTAAATATTTTGAAAAACTGCTTTCCATCCCATTTTACTTCAACAGTTGCGAAGCGAGACGCGTTTTATCGTGGGGAAGTTTTCATTATTTATCCTATCGGGAATTCTATTGGGGGTTGGGTTGTGACGTCTGTAACCGACGAAGGAAACGAATGTTTATTTCTTGGAACGTTGTCTCTTCTTTCCTTGCCATAAATTCCGAATGTAATGTCCCGATAAATACCACCGCTGTATCCGAGATTTAAAGGGCGAACCCATATTATTATTATTGCTTTGTTCCAATTTCCTTTTTCCATCCACGAAACTCAACAAACCGTGCAAAATTTAATGTTTTCTCTACTTTAAAAGTTATCAGTCGAGAAAATAATTTGCAATCAGCGAATGCAAATGACTTTGAAACCACAGAAAAATATGTTTATTTCCTATTCATGTGCAATTCCAATTGCATTTTTCAGATAATAGCAACACGAATGTCGAAAAAAAATATGTAAATTCTCCGACCAAGGTTGTTGCAAAACAATAGTGTTTCCCGCCGCTCTTTGATAAAATATTTGTGGAAAGTAAAAATTGCAAATTACATCAAGTTCAGCATATCTATTTTTAAACGTAAAACCTTAATGTTGTGACGCCTGCAATCGATATCGTTGTTTTGCGTAATAGTATAAAACCTTATGGATGAAAACGTTGCGCATCACAGGAACGATTATCTATGCTTATCACGAGAGGACTCAAGTGTACTTAGGATTATTTTCTATCTATTCCAATTGGTACTCTTAATTACTCATTAATTGATGAATCATTACATCTTAGTATAAATTGTATTTGTATTAATTGCTTTATCATTAGAATGTAATACCTACAAAGTAATTATAGGTGACAACGTGAATCATTCAAGTAAATACAGCATTTATTACAGAATTCAATTCAATACTGTATGAAGTTTTTTTAGAAAATGAATAATTTAATATTATTACTATAACTAAATGAATGAACTTGGATTGTTATGAATGTATGTATAGTTGCGATAGATTTTTTTCAGGAATTCCATTTTTGAACTCACCTGGGAGATTTTGAGGTCATATTGATCTGCAGCTGCACTTCATGCACTTCTGCAGATCCTACGGAGGATTTCTGTGTGTAACTGAACGCGTATTCTCGACGCTCGTGCATCCACCCTCGTGGCCCGCAAGAAAGCCGGGTGCGAAGGACATGCGCCACCGCCTCTTCATTTTTGCCCGCCAAACGCTCGAGGGTGGTGGAGTCTGCGGGGGAGTTACGTTGGAGGCGAACGATCGATAAATTACATTTGCGAACGACAACTTTGAGTTCGAAAAGTCCACACTTGCCGATGATTATTATGATCTGCTCTCGCTCTCGAGTGAGTGCGAGCAATGTCCGCTTTATATTTATCCACCAAAATCTAAATATCTATATGTAATTTCCTCCACAAATCTTCAATATAGTACAAATGGAGTACCGCAAGGTAATGTACCAGGCCCCCCTTGCAATTTATATATTTACCAAACTAAAAATATAACAAAGATTACTCATCTAGACTAGTTTACGTAACTATAATCAACGAACATAATTTATAGTAATATCCGAAACAAACATAAAATAACAGGATTTCCCGTTAGATAAGTGCAAGTCGGTTGCAATCAACAATGACTCTATAATTTTACTGAATCTCGTTTAAAGCAAAACTATCTTACATAATAATATCCACAACCAATTTATTTAAATAATTATTAAATTATAACTTGTAAACTAATTGGATTCATTTTACGCTATTATTACTTAGATTTATTGACGTTGATAAAAATAATGTTTAAGCAAGTAATAATAAAATGTGGCCAAGAACCTATTGAAGACTTGAAACTGTTTGAGAAGTGTGTCACGTCTTGGCGATTCGGAGATCGTGCCTGAAAATTGCCATTTCGAGGCTCGTTTATTAAATGAACTCGAACGAATCGCAATTACAACGTTATTATTACTATTCATTCCGGTTCTTTTTACCCATCTTTCTTCTCCTCTCTTCAATCGTGGGAATGCCTAAACATCTCTTAATTTAATCGATTGAAGACGAAATGAAAATAACCCGATGGTTAAACTATATAAAAATAATAAACGTGCGTCTTTATGTGCGAGGACGATATCAGGATGAGTGCAATTTGCGGCACGCAAATTGTTATCCGCAAATTACCGTCGTTTGGCCCTAATTTTCGACCTGTTACATATCATTAATTTAACATGCGCACTCTTACAATTCAATAGTTAACATCCTTTTTATTTACAAAATTAAATGCAGAATTCGGATTGTTAACAAGTTTTTTTTTTAATTACATTTTAATGTTAGTGAATGCATTGTTGAAATTCTTTGCTCGTATCTAATATAAACCGCTTCCTCATCGCGTTTCCTCAACTATAAATTTATATAAATATAATAATAAACGTAATCTTTGTTTACGGTTAATTAAACAACGCTGTTGATTTAATTATTTACATTGCTTACAAGTTTACCATCTATAATTACCTTAATTAACACCTTTTGCATGTTTTGTTAAATTTTAACGCAGCTTTAATTGTTTACATGAAATTATTAGCAAAACATTTCAAGTTTACTTCAATAATAAATTTCATTATTAACTGAAATTCATTTAACTAATATTTTTATTTTTCAAGTGAATTAAATAAGGTAGTACGCATTAATCTAAAATAAAAAATAAAGTTGAATGTGCGTTGCTGCAAATTCAATTTAAATGAAATCGTTGCAAATTACTTTCATATTTTTTTCTCTCCATAATGCACTCGTTATAAGCATGAAACTTAAGTAATTACTTTCGCTTTTCTTTTTTTTTTTTTGGATTCATCGATGTATGGAATCTTTCATTGTTTCTGATAATATTTTCTATACCGCGATTTGAGTAATGCATATTACTCATTGAGTATCGAATTTAAGCTGGTAATCCAGAGCATTCACATTTTGCACTCTACAAATGATTATGTATGACTGATGATAAAGTGATTTATAAAATCGTAGATTTTTTGAGTGTTCACTTACTGAGTGGTTAATGGCATGGTACGTCTTCTGCGGTGCGTGTCGAAAAGGGTAAAAATAAGTGTTTCAGGTGTAAAGGTACAACAATAATAGTAAAAAAAAGACCACACAAGTGCCTACGTTATAGCCGGTTGCACACTGAAGGCTTTCCGCACAAAATAACCATTCGATGTTTTGATTGTTGATTTAGCTTATCTTGCGCAGTGAAACATACTCGTACACACACACCGTTCGTTTGGCTCGTTGATTTCAATTACACCGGGAGCAAACATCAATCAGAACCAAACCAGGAAAAAAAAATAGTTAATATCAAGTTTCAACTTTTATCAGAAACGCGAACATTCGTATCGTCTCCATAGCCGATAACAACGTTTAATCGCATTACCCAAGCAAACAATTGAAAACTACAAACAATTGCATTACTCCAAAATAATTAATTGATACCACCATTCATTTGTGCCAAGTTCCAATCAATTATGTAAATCATAAAAAATAATCAATATTTATTACATTATCAAAAATAATTTCCTTCAAATCAAATAAATTTTAAATATTTACATTTAGTATCTCTAGAATTTATCATCAATTAATTCATAAAATTGCAAGCGATTAATGCGTCGAGATGATGAAGATTCACTAGATTTAGTAAATTGTTTGTTTTCGTTGTTGCGACCTTCATGCGTTATTTATATTAACCATTTGAAGCGCCATAGGAATTTGCGAAATCACATTGTTGCGAACTACAATAAAAATGCATGCAAATAGTCTATTTTCAGAGTAAAATTAGAATTGAAACTATTACTGTAATTATTAAAGAAATTAAACGAACCGTTAAAAATATGAATAATTTACATATACAAATGAGTTACAAAAAATTTAATACTTGGAATGTTGAGAATTTGTAGCTTTTAAGTGAATGAAGAAATTTACTGTTAAGTTTTAAGTGCATTCACGATTTTCTTTTGCTGAACGATCCAACGAAATGGAAGCAACAACATGAAAAGTCATTAATTAACAATGGTTCCCCCATTGTGTTTGATTACCGTTTTGGATCGGCTAGGCTTGGAACAATGCAAATGAAAGTACTTCTTCCACTGTTTTTTTTTTGTTTCGTTTCGTCGTTGTTTCTTTTATTTCGTTGTTTTGTTTTCATACATTTCTCCAATTGCATCGCATGGTTAAATCTGCCTACTGTTTTTTTTTTCAGACGATTTCCATGCGTCGACGAACATTCATAAAATTTAGTGAATTATTCTTATTCGTTGATTAATTGACAATTTACTTCATTAATTATAATAATCTCATCTAAAAAAACTTAGTAGTATTGCTGAAAATTCTGAAATATTATTATCTGTAATAAAACATTGATTTGTTTCATTCCGTAATAACCATAGCAACAAAACTATAAATAAACTAAGGATTGAAAATCATGCTCAATCACAATCAATAATTAGTGTCGCTCGAATGAAACCTAACGTTATTATTTTTCAACATTCCAACTAGAATTGACTGTAATTACGTTCGAAATGAAAATTGTTTTTGCAACTCGAAGAAAACAGCAATTTCCCAGCGTGACCGATCGCAATTACCCTTGAAACAACCCTCGACCTTCACCCACCACCCTCCAATTCCATCACCAACAACGACAGCGTTTATGCAATTACAATTACGCTAATTGCGTTATGGAAAGTAAGTGGAAGCAATTAAAAAACGCATAGCGCCGGTGCGCAAGATAAGACAAGTAGCAGCAGCAACGAAAAAAAAACGGCATTTTCTTTGCCACGATTCCTTTTAATTGTGCAAATGTGAAACTCTTTTCGCCGCGAGCAATTAAATCGGAAATTATATTCCATGATGATCCCTTCCCCAAACCGAATGGATGTGTTTTTCTTTTTAATCGTGCAACGCGAGTGAAAACAACTCAAAATAATTCCACGCAATATTTACAGCTCGATCCCCACAGTTTAATTGCAATTACTTTGTTTTTTCTTATTGTTGCATTCATTTTGTAGCGCTGACAGTTTTCGTGTTTCGATCTATTTCCTCCTACATCGACCCCATTTATTGATGTTTTCATATTTCTTTAAGTAGTCAAAGTTTGCTTTGAAATTATCTTGATTTTAAAGGTTTCAGTTAAGTAAATTAATTTATGGAAATTTATAATTTATTGATTGTACAAAAACTTATAGAGAAATTAGTAACGTAGTATTGTTGATGTTCGGGATATTATCATTCATTGAATTGAACTCGAGCGCGCACTGATTCCGTTCCTTCGTCATATCTACTTCGTTATATAACTGAGCCTTTAAAAAAATTAACATTTTTGTAGCAAAAAAAAAAAACTGAAATAGTTAAAGATTGTTAATAGTTACCTGCAGATAAAGCACGTCTTTGACCCTGTAGAAGGCTTCCACTTTCTCAAAATTCTTCTTAACGTTCTTCAGCAAATCTAAGCCTTGCAGAATATCAGCTTTTCGTTTATCTGCCTCTTTATTCCCAGCTTCAGCTACTAGACACTTCACGTAGAGTAGCATTGCTCTGGATCTATCGTAGCATCCACCGTGCGCCAAGATTTGAACCAAGCATCTGTCTAAAATGCTTAAAGCTTGCGTAGACATTCCCATCAAGAGTTGGACGTGAGCTATGTAGAGTTGAGCCATGGAAGCCAAGTATTTGAGGTGGTAGTCGTTGGCGTAAGCTAGAGTGGAGTTGAGTAAGCCAAGAATACCGGGCATTGTTGCATCCGAATATTGAGTTCCGATTTGGATTTCGGATAACAGGATCATGGCTCTCACTTGGAAATCCATGCGGAACTGCTGCGATCCATCCTTAAACTTCTCCAGGATTTGATTGACGCATTTGTGCGCCTCTTTGTAATCTCGCCGATGAATGAGGATTTCAGCCATGCGAAGACAACTCTCCCACTTGTTGACTACTCCGATTCTGGCAGCTACGTTTTCAGCCTCCGACAGCTTCTCGTTGTAGATCAACTGTTGGAAGTACATGAGGTTGTCGCACAGCATCCACGTGTGGGAATTAGGTTCGTTGGGGAATCTCTCTTTGGCGAAACCGATCACAGTTTTGGCCATGGTGAATTCTCCTTCCAAATGAAGATGGCACGCCATGCTACAAATAGCTTGACAATAGCCTTCTCCATAATGCGTCTTCAGGATGGTCGGATTATCCGTGTTCAGGTACAGCAGCAATTGGCTCCAAAGCGAAGACATCTCCGTTTTTCCATAGAATAACCAAATCGCTGATTTCTGCGCGTAACTGCTGGAAATCAGATCCCTGTAGCTCTGCTGGCAATTAACTATATCGCTCTTGGTTATAGTCTGCAAACAATAAGTTAGTAGTTAAATTCAATCACCAAAATGTATCCATCCACCATACATAATACTTTACAAACTAATTATTTTTTGGAGGATGGATACCAAAGTGTACTTTACATCTAGTGCTTGTTTAGGATTTCCTTTTGTGAATCCGGCATATTGTATAAATGACTGGATTCCCAATGACATTATGTACGATAAGTTCAGATCCAAACTCCTCAGAATTGAATGCTCCATTAATTTGTGTCTGTTGGTTTGTATCAAGCAGTAGAGCCATGAAAGCGCGTGTTGCAAGCAGACATTATCTCCAGCGGCTTGAGCAATCTTAATAGCTTCCTCCAGAGCGGACAAAGCTTCCTCCCTTAAAACATTCAATAAGAAATCGTACAAAAACTAAAAAACTATTAACCTATGTCCAAATTTATACTGGAGAATGGCCAGATTCAATGTGGCGTATCTATAACTCTTTGTTTTATCTTCAGAGCTGCACATGGGGTTAACGTCTGCGCATCTATCGAAGCAATGGTAGAGACTCTCGATCGCTCCGCAATACTCTTTGACTCTCATATAGTTCAGGTAATTCAAGAAGTGCTGAAAATTAAAGTTGAAACTTAAATTATAGAATTAGCCGATTAGATTTTACCGCTTCCGAGAGGGATCTGTTAGATTTCAGGAGACTTTTGATGTTTTCGTGCAGCTCTTTCGGACTCATCGCTCTTTCTTCATTGTTCAAAATTAAGCTGCTCTGTGTGGCGATGAACAATTCGGCCTGTCTCCTCGACCATTCTCTCGTTGAATTTCCGTCACTTGTAAATTATAAATTTTAATTATTAATAAACTTTTTAAACAAATCTAGTTACCATTCATTATTCTGTGGTTCTTTAGTTTTACTTGATAAGGTGTTCCCTGTTTCGCTCGATGCAATGCTCTGAGTCTTGTTCCATCCACTTGCATACCTCTTATAGGCTTTGCAGAAAGTGGTAACCTCAGAAAACGAAAGCCTATCAAAGGACACAGTGAATCTCCTCAAATAATAACCTGAAAGTGAAATTCTTTAATAAAATGATTAAAAAGCGAAATAAAAATCACCCACCAATAACGCTATTTTTATTAACAGAAACGAATTTTCCTAAACCAGGATTCACTGCAAGCATTGCAACAAAAGATTCAATTATATCCAACAGATACCTGACTCCAATCTCTTGTAAATCATTAATAACAGCATCAAAATTCTTTTTCAGAAGATCCGTATCAGCATTCAAAACCATCTCATTCATGGAATTTCTCAGCTCATCCAGGGTTAAATCGGGGCTCTGAATGAGCTGCAGCGAGAGGATGCAGAAATCCCTGATTGTACTCCGACATACTTCACCTAAAATTAGTTTAAGACTACAGCTCAAGTGTTTTGCTTTGATTCTAAACATACTTGTTTCTCGGATTAAGCAGAATTCCCTTATTAATATGGCAACTGTGAGGCGGTGCGGGGTTATAACATCGCTCCGTTGTGAAACATTTACAACCACCCTAGAATCCTGCAAATCAAATAAATAAACATTATTTAAAGGATAATTTGAATAATTGGAGGTTAAATCCAACCGGTATCGACAATAAACAAAAATGATCTTTGTAAATTCACAAAAACTGAAATAATGTAGCGTTGTAAATTAAATTACTAGATTTAACATCTAAATATTAATTATTTTTTTAATAAACAAAATTTTAATATTATGATTACCATTTCGTTTGAGTGTTGGTAGGGCTGTAAAAAGTGAAAGAACTTAGCGCCTTAATGACTCTTTCAAATGGTAAGAATTGTTGGATTAATACTTAAGTAAAGATAAAACGATGCTTAATTGATAGATTAACTTATATTAAGTTTATGTTATTGTTTTCTAGACGTAAATACTTTTGTTAACTGTATAATCCTTCGCTAAAATTGTGTCTTCAAATTTAGTTTATTCTTTGTAATGTTGGTACATCTAGAAGTTGTCTTTGAACTGTACAGGTAAGTCCCGTTTTACGATGGCTCATTTTACAACTTACCTAATTTGTTCTTTTTCAAATTGCTGATAAAAGGATTGAAACATGAAAAATCTTAAGCTAATTGGTGTAATTGTAGAGTAAGAATAATTTTGTTGTAGGGTTGTTTTACGATCAGTGCACCATGTTGTTTTATGGTCTTAAAATTGCCTTGTATTGTTGCAGTGTTATTTCTTAATAATGTAATCATGAGCTCTAAACGTAGTGCGATGTCTGTGCCTCGGAAGGTTAAGAAGGAACGAAAAACGATCACAATCGAGAAGAAAATGGATGTGATTCGTCGTATGGAGTCTGGTGAAAGAAGATCAGTTGTGTGCAAAGCTTTGCATTTAGCCCCATCAACCGTATCGACGATTATGGGCAATGTCGATAAAATAAAACGCACTTACATGGGTACAACGACGTTGTCATCCACGAGAACAACTTATTCACGTAGCGCGGCTATGGAGGAAATGGAAACGTTGCTTGTCCAATGGTTGGAAGTTTCGTACCAAAATAATCTTCATGTAACGAGAGCCGTGGTTTTGGAGAAGGCTAAGACGTTGTTTAATGCAATATGCATGCAATCAGGCAGGACTGAAACCTTTACTGCAAGCAAGGGATGGTTTCTTAGGTTCAAGAACCGTACCAAAATTCAGACTGTTAAAATGTCTGATGAAGCTACCAATATTGATGTTGGAGAAGTCCATACTTTTGAGTTAAAGTGATTAATAGATGAGGGGAATTACCACTTTGACTTGGTTTTCAATGTGGGCGAAATGGGACTGTATTGGATGAAGTTACCAAATGGGATGTGCATTGCTTGCGAGGAGGAGTTGGAGAGGAATGATCATTTGTCATTGATATTAGGTGGCAATGCTTCTGGTAAATTTTATGCTGAAACCTAGGTTGTTGTATCATTCAGATATCACTGATATGCTGAAGGAGACGCAACTTCCCGTACTTTGGCGATGCGGCGAAAAAATAACTGAAACGATTTTCACTGAATGGTATACCTCATACTTTTGACCAGAAGTAGCTCAGTTCTGTGCTTTTAATGATTTACCTCCTAAAGTCATGTTAGTACTTGACAATGCCCCAAAAAACTTGAAAGAAATAGACAATGAGCACTTGGATGTTGAGATCGTCTGTTTACCTACACACGCTTCATCTCTTCTCAAACCCATGGATCAAGGCGTAATTGCAACTTTTAACGCATATTATTTACGTGCGATTTTCAAAGAAATAATAAAAGTTAGCGACTATCGCTAGGGAATAGCGAACATCGATTTTGTTTGGGAGGAAGTTTCTCAATCGTGCATGAATGGCGCCCGGAGTAAACTGTGGCCTGAGTCGGCGATTAATTTTCCAGGTTTGGGTTCATCTCTGATGTAGTAGATGATATTTGTCCATATCCAAATGTATTGGTACTGACGTTCATCCGGACGATGTCGAGGAGTTGCTGAAGGGCCAGGGTGAGCCACCTTCAGAAAGAGATTTGTTGGAATGGGCTGCACAGCAATTTGAACAGCTGAAGACACTAGAGGAAATGGAAGACTTGAAGCCAACAAGAATATTGGATACGATACATATTCAAAGTTTTCTTCTTCTTTTTCCTTTCCTCCACTCTCCTCACTTGGTTTGTGCACTGCACAGTTTCCCCAGTCTCCGCATATTGAAAGTTTTATGAACAAAATTCGTTAACGTAGCATCCAAAGCAGCGTTAACATGATGCGAAATCCTTACTATAAGATCTTGGAAGAAAGAGATACAGAGTCGCAGAAGTCTACAAATTATCTAATTGAATTTATTAATGATTTGTATATATATATTTTAAATAAATTATTGACTAATCACAGCATGATACCTAAATAAAATTTGAATTTACTTTTTAAACTATTTCTCATTTATAAATTAATATTATGGACCAAATAAAAACAACAATTAACACTAAAAGCTGCACCTCCATCTATATTTAAAAATCCATTTTAAAATATCTTGTTGGTTCTCTGAATATGTATCACCATTTTCTTGCAATTCACATAAACGTTTAACTGTATTGTTAATATTTTTATTAATAATTACGATTAAAATTATTAACTAATTGTTAATTTAAATTTGTAGTAACTAGTTTCAAAATATTTTGTATATTTATAGTTGGCAGTATTGGTTGATCAGTTTTTAAGCAGTTGTAACCTAACTTTTTTTGTTAATATAAACATTGAAAATGGTGAGTTCCCAGTGTTTTTTTTAATGTATTCAATAATAAATTGTCTCTATTTTGCAGTTATTTTACTCGTTTTTCAAGTCCTTGGTCGGAAAGGATGTGGTGGTTGAGCTTAAAAATGATTTAAGGTATGCTAGTAAATTGAGCTTAGTATTTGGAAAACTGTATATTTATTGTTTTAGCATATGTGGAACTTTGCATTCAGTCGATCAATATCTAAATATAAAACTGACAGACATCAGTGTTACGGATACAGAGAAATATCCACATATGGTATGTATAATTTTCAATTACTTGAGATTAACTAATTTGTATGTAAACTATTTTCAGTTATCAGTTAAAAGTTGTTTTATAAGAGGTTCAGTTGTGAGATATGTCCAGTTGCCGGCTGATGAAGTAGATACTCAATTGCTGCAAGATGCAGCAAGAAAGGAGAGTACAGTTCCAACAAGATAAGATTTAAACTTAAGTCTAAATTTATACAAAAATCATCTCACATATACATGAAGGGTATTTACAATTAAGAATTCTTTTGTTATATATTATTTCTTTAATGTACTAAAATTAAGATCATTAAGATATGTTTACTAATCATTTCTCTACCGAACCCACAATTTTCAAATAATTTCTTGACACTGAGAATATGTTGAAATATGAAGAATTTAACATTTATGCAAATAAAGTTTAAAATTTGATACAAATTCAATATTAATAAATAACAATTTAAAAGAAAACTAATAGAAACTCTGTTTATTCATATTCAGATAAGTTCAGCTATTGAACTGCAGGTGGTACTGTTCTGAAAAATTACACGAAAAAAAAATTATGTAATAACAAAAAAGTTGGTGTAGGCAGAAGGACGTGTTTCGGAGTGCGGAGGGTTGACGTGCGAGGAAAGTGAATAGTGTAATCGCTGTGCGTGTATTTCCTTTAACTTTTATAGTGAGGAGTGCGCTCTTCCCCCTCGGGCGGGTTTTCCGCTTTCCCCCTTATCCCTTTCCCCCACTATGGGGGAAACCCACGGTGAAATGGACACCTCAGACCCTTTGTGCAGTTTAAAAGACTTGATATGCAAGATCGAAGAAAATTTGAAGAAAGACCCGGAAATGGAAAACATGAACACCAATTTGAACCTGAATGAGGAATTACTAGCTGAATTAGACATGTTTATTTCTTCGAGTAAAACCAAAGAAGGTAAAACCATTGAGATAAATAGTAACACTAAAAACGCACTCACAAAAATTCTAAAATTCAACAAAAAGAACAATTCGCTAAACTTAACTTTTTATCAAGAAAACGATTCAGGACCGTTCATTATACATGTAGAACCAATAGACCCTGCTACGAACCCCATTAACTCGATCTCCCTTGGATATGATCTGTCCAAGCAGTATAAAAACAAAATTAACAAGTTGGAAAGCAGAGGCAGAAACAGAGTCGCGATTTATTTTAAATCACGAAATATCGCCAACGACTTTTTAAAGGCAGATTTTTTACACCAAAAAAAACTACACGCATTCATCCCCGCACACATTATTTCTTGTAAAGGAATCGTCAGGGATATCGACAGAGCTATTCCGGAAGAAACAATCCTAGAAAATATGACTTGTTGCGACGAGAGGAAAATTTTAAGAGTGGAGCGCGTCAATAGGCGCGCAACCAATGATCAAGGAGAGGCCATATATGTTCCGACGAACTCCCTTATAGTAACGTTCAGGGGGCGGCAGATTCCCGAATCCGTTGCTCTCTTTTTTAACTACAGGCAGCCAGAAGTACACATACCAAGGGTTATCCAATGCTTTGGATGCCTTAGATACGGACATGCTCTGAAAATATGCAAGTCCAAAATTATTAGATGCCCAGCCTGCTCAGACAACCACCATTTAGATGCATGCCCATTAAAAGACACGCCCACATGTGCGTACTGCGGCGACAACCACCTAACTAACGAAGCATATACAAGGCTTTCAGATAGAAAATGTCCTGAATACCTTAAACAGAAAAAGATTAAAGAGACGATGGTGAGATATAATTATTCATATTATGAAGCGAGAGAACACGTTAATCCAGCTCAACCAAAGTTCAATTACAAAAATGACTTCCCAGTATCAGGTCAACAAGAAGATCCACGTCCATACAAACCCTCAACTTTTACCCAAAGACCATATGCCTCCGTCATAGCCTCCCCCGCCACAACCAATAAAACTTACAAAAAATCGTTCCCAGCTCACAATAAAAACAAAACACAGAACTTCGAGATTTACCAAAAAACAAGTCCTTCTCCAAAAAGGAAAAAACCGAGGATTAGGTCAAGAACCACGCCAGAAATCGAACCTCAATTAGCCAAAACAAATCCCAGCCATGACGACATACAAATCACCACCGATGAAGAAGCAGATGAAGCAGCAATTGCATTCCTGCAAAAGTTCGCGCTGGGAGTAAGCCTAGGTCGATTCAGGGTCAACAAAAGCATCACCCCAGTCATACACGACATAATAAACGAGCTGAGACTTGCCCGCGATGGATACGACACTGTCAGTAGTTAGTTGGAATATAAGATCCATCCACGCCAACGCTACTGACCTTAGACGAATATGTGACACTAACAAACCCGACATATTTATTTTAAATGAAACCTGGCTTAGACCAGGCACCAGATGTTCAATTCCACACTACACAGCTATACACAACAGAAGACAGGATGGCAGAGGAGGAGTTTCCATCCTGTATAAATCATCAATTGCACAATCATCACATACATCCATACCACGTTTCAGACACCCAACAAACGCTCAGTTTGCAGACATTAAAACGCATGGTCTTCACATCATCGCCATCTACATACCTCCTAACGTAACCATGCGAAGAGATACTTGGGACCGGCTCCTCGCGATAGCGGAACGACCCTTTATCCTTATGGGAGATTTCAATGCCCACCACTCACAATGGGGGCATGTGAGAGACAACATAAATGGCAAAGAATTAATGGCAGCGATTGACTCCCATAACCTGGTCATGTTGAATGATATGAGACCAACAAGACTCAGCCACGGCAACCCATCCATATTGGATTTGGTCCTTGCATCTCCGGACGCAGCACTTGATTTGGTCTCCTCAACTTGGCAAGACACGCATGGCAGTGATCACTACCCAATAAGCTGTGAATACAGACTCTCCAACAACGTTTACCGGGCAAGCCATCCCATCCAACCACCAACCACGAAGCATAATTTCAAGAACATTCGTTGGGATGGTTACCGTGCGACCTTAGAAGAGGTATTCAATAACTCAAACCTCGATTTATCCTCCATTGCATTAGAAATCGTAGATGCTGCCAAATTACACTGCAGACCAATCTCAATATCTAGGCATTACTCTCCTTGTCCTTGGTGGGACGACGAATGCTCAATGGCGGTGGCCAAACGACGAAGGCTTCTAAACATTTTCCACAACACCGGCAGAATGAACCACCTTATAGCCGCCAAGAGGGCGATAGCCGAGACTAAGAGATTGCTAAAAAACAAAAAAAGAGTTCACTTTCAATCTTTTTGTGAAACATTAAACAGAGACTCGCCTATATCCTACGTGTGGAAAAAAATAAGACAATTTAACAACAGCAGGAAAACTCCTTCCTATGCGGAGAGAAATGCGGATTGGCATGAGGAATTTTTAAGGAAATTGGCCCCTGATACGGTCCTCACACAGGAACACTCCCAACTTTCAAGTTCCTTAAACAACAACGCCGACATGACCGATCCTTTCTCGATGGAGGAACTGGTGACGGTCTTGAATAGAGCCAAGGATTCCACACCCGGACTTGATCAGGTCACCGCCTCAATGCTGAAAGAACTGCCAGACATAGGAAAGCGACGCCTCTTGACGCTCTACAACGAAGCCTGCCACTCTTGTCATTTCCCTACAACCTGGCAAGACATCAAGATAGTGCCAATCCTCAAGAAGGACGCTACTCCCGGACAAGCTTCCAGCTATAGACCCATCGCAATGATATCCTCCGTAAGAAAAGTCTTGGAGTCGATGATAAAAATCAGACTTGAGAGATTTGTTGAATCACGAGCTCTCCTTCCACCAGAATTCTCTGGTTTCAGAAAAGGACGCGGTACTAGTGATAACATCTGGGCGCTATTAGCAAACATTTATGAAAATTTGGCCAACAACCACACCATGATGGTATGCTTTATCGACATCAAATCCGCTTTCGACAATGTCTCACCATATGTACTAAAAAACATCCTGGAAAACATGAACCTGCCCGCCCAATTCGTCAATAATATTATCGAACTCATTAAAAATAAACGGCTTCACATATCTGGATCCATGACTACCTCAGAGCCGCGACTATCATTCCTTGGGCTCCCTCAGGGCAGTCCATTGAGTCCTCTCCTCTTCAACATATACATCCATGGCATACGCAGTGTTGTCCCGGACAGTGCAAAATTCTACGCTTATGCTGACGATATTGTAATATCTGCCTCAGGCTCTGATATGGATTGCGTTGAGGAGAGTATAAACACTGCCATCAACAACATCATGAACTTCTTGGAAGAGAGACACATGGAGGTGGTCTCAGCCAAGACAAAAGCCTTGGTGATAACAAGAAAACGAGCAGTCCGGCAGCCAATCATACTTATCGACGGATCACCCATAGAAATCGTGAATGAAGTCAGGTTCCTGGGAGTAATCATTGATAATAATCTCTCCTGGAAGCCGCAAGTTTTATCAGTGTCACAGTCCTGCTTTCATGGTATTAACATCCTAAGAGCCATCTCAGGAAGGGACTGGGGCTGCGATCCCATCACGCTGTTGACGCTGTTCAAGTCATTCGTCTTATCCAGACTGGACTATGCGTGTTTTATCTATAGTTTCTGCGCAAAGTCGACACTACGAATCCTGGATCGGTTACAGAACCAAGCGCTCAGAATATGTCTGGGGACAATGAGAAGCACACCCATCAATGTCCTGTATGCCGAGGCCGGAGTGATGCCGCTTAGAATCCGTCGGCGAATGCTAACGAAGAGATTCCTCCTCAGAAATCTCGCCCTCGGTGAGTCTTCTGTCGTCATCCCAGCAGTTTCATCAGCTGCGGAGAATTTCACTGGGAGGCCATTCTGGAGAAGCAAAGGGGTTCCGATGATAATAAGCTGCATAGATGAACTCACCACACTCCAAACACATATAGACAATCGAGTGATTCAACGTCTCTACGAGCAACACCCAGTTCAGTCTACGTTATCATCTCCCAGGAAGTTCACAAGAGGAAAAGATGAGTGCGACTACTCTGAGACTGTCATCAACCATTTGTTCTCTGAATACACTGATAAACACTACAAAGGATTCCTGAAAATATTCACCGATGGATCCATCCGCGTTGACCCAAGATCTGTCACATATGGCATATGTATCCCAGAGGCGAACATCAGCGAGAGCGGAAAATTGCCATCCTCCGCCTCAATATTCACGGCAGAACTTTACGCTATATGTAGAGCGCTCAACATTGCCTCCAACATCGCCAATAAAAGAAGCACAGTCATTTTCACCGACTCCTTGTCCTCGATCAGCAGCATCTATAGCAACCAATCAACTACAAAATCGAACCTCTGGGCTTTAGAGGCTCGAAAACTGCTGGGGAGGCTTCTCTCTGGTGGAGTCCGGGCAGAGCTTTGTTGGGTCCCGAGTCATCGAGGAATAATAGGAAATGAACTCGCAGACGTTGCCGCGAACGAGGGACATTCCATCGACATCTCCATCAAAATAAAAATTCCGTTTACGGACTTCTTCGAGAACCTCAAGAGATCCGCTTTAGCAGAGTGGCAGAGGGAATACGACAGGGATAGTACTCACAAAGGAAAATATTACCATCAAATTAATAAATTAATCCACCCTAAACCTTGGTTTTTAGATACCTGCCTAAATAAGAAATACCAGGTGTCCTCCATGTCGAGACTCCGTTCTGGTCACTCCCTGGCTCCAGTACATTTACACAGAGTGGGACTATCCGACACCGACCGCTGTGCATGTGGCGCGACAGGAACAGTAAACCACGTCTTGTTTGAATGTCCAAACCACGCCGAAGCTACCAACACTCTTCTGGCCCAGTTCACAAACGTGCACTTACATCTGCCTACGTCCATAGATGCCATATTAGCAGAAAACAGACCGGAAGTTTTTAAAGTTGTTGCTAATTTTGTACTCGCCACCCATATCTCCCTATAATAGCCTACTAACCACCAATAAAGATTTAATAACCATTCCGAGGTCTCCCCTATTGCCCCCCTAGAATCGCCGAGGCCCCGGTTCACATATCACATTCTCCCCTGCTAGAAAACTAGGAACATGATGTTCGACTCTGATGACCACGACCTATAGTTCATCTTCTCCCCTGGACGGAGTTTCCCGGAGTACCTTCGTCCACCGGGTTTGCAGAGGCTCTGCCCAGGGACCACCCGCTAGGCATATTTAAATTAATTTATGTTTGAGATTGGCTAATACGTCGACAGGACGTGCTAAATGTAGTTTGGCACTTCCAAGAGGGAAGTGTCTTATTTTAATAAAAAAAAAAAAAAAAAAAAAAAAAAAACAAAAAAGTTATTAATTATGAAATTAGTGATTAACGTGCTAATTGTAGTACAGCACTTTTGAGGCAACTCGAAATTCTAATTGTTAATTAACAATCTATTCCATAATATAGTCTTTAGATAATATTGATTAATTATTTATGCAAACGATTTGAGTACTTATTAGCAATTAATTAATTGAATGAGATGCCGTCAAAGATGGTTTACGTTTTGAAACATGAAATTGCAATTTAAATTAATTATTATTTGAAAGCATAAGTAAGTCTTTATTTCGTATTACGGTATATGTTTTTAATTTGCAATATTTTTAATAATTTCACATTTTATATTGGTGTAATTATTGATTAATTTGTGATGATGTTAATGATTGGATGCATTAAGGAGCGACGTGTCCAAAGTGGATTGGTTATTTATTTAAAATATACAATAATAAAATCTAAGAAATTCTTTATAGTAAATACTAATATTATATAATAATATTTCGATTTTTTGTTCACGTTATGTTTGTTATTTTTTTACACAACCTCTTCTCTCTCCTCTTTTCATCTTCGCGTAATAATAATAATTACAATTATAGTGATCACAATTAATAATTCGACTGGGGAAATATATAATCTAAATCCGAAGATTCCCATCCTCATCTTTTATACAATAATATATATATATAATTTATATGTGTTATTTACATAGACAATTATTTTTTTATATATAAATCTCTATATATAATATATTCAGTATGTACATAATAATAGTAATAATAATAAGTTAATAACACATTCAGGTATTCAGTATTTATATATATACACACACATACACACACAAGAAATGCACCGGTAATAAAATGTTTGATTTGCAGTTTCGACTAGAATTGTTGCTCTTTGGTGGCTGTTGCTGTTAATTTCGCTTCTTTTGCGAATCGATTATTATTCGGTGCTGAAGTACGAGTTCTGCATGAGGTAGAGTTTGTCTATGGGATTGGCGATGCCACCGGCCATCGTCTCGTGCGGATGCGGATGACCGCCCTGCATCTCCAGGTTTTGAAGTGACATCGTGTCGGAGGTGGCCTCGTCGAGATGGTCAAAATTCGTGCTATCGTCGAGGGAGATGTCCGAGCTGCAGAAGCTATCACCGGAGTGCGCAGGATAAGCGTCTGCAAATGATAAAGATACAAAATGTTAGTTTCAATATTAATTTAGTGAATTTGATTGTGACGACTTACCGTCTGGAGAGTAGGGCATGTTGGGGTTCAAAGGTTGCGTGGATGTCGGGAAGTGCCCGTCGGCCAAACTGCTCAGACTCATATAGTGTCCGTGCTCGCTGTTCGGAGACTCTTGCTTGATGATCTTATCGTCCTTATCACCTTTATCTTTGTCTCCGGATTTGCCATCATCCTGCTTTGCTTTCCTTTGGATTTTCTTCATCTTTGCTCTCTGGTTTTGGAACCACACCTGCACCACCCTCACGCTGAGACCTGTCTCTTTAGCTAAAGCTTCTCTGACCTTCCGGCACGGTTTCGGGCTAACCTCGAAGGAGGCTTTGAACTGCCTTCTCTGCGCCGAAGTCAGTATCGTTCTCGGTCTCTTCGGGCCGCGTCTTCCATCTCTCGGTCTCGTATTTTCGTCCAGAAGGTCGTCATCCCCGGATCCAGCCTGCTGCATCAGGTACATCTCTTTTTCAAAATCCTGTCTGCAGAAGAGCTGTCCTGCTCTTAACACGAACTGCTCTCCTTTCTGCAGCGGTTGCCGGCAGATCACGCACACGAAGCACGGCAGGTGGTAGACGTGTTGCTGTGCCCTCATCACCATCTCATGTGGCAGAAGACGATCTCCGCATCGCGTGCATTTCACTCCGAATATTCTTAAATTGAAACAATTCTTAAATTAAAATCAAATTCTATTATTTACTTTTTAAAAATTAATAATAACGTTGAGACAATTTTGAAAAGGGGTCGTTTTTCGCTGTTGTTGGTATTGTTCGGAGTCGCTTTTCATAGACGAGTCCACAGTTGATTAATTCTTGTATAAGATATGAAACGGAGAGAGGAGCGAGATATTGAGAGATAGAAAGTTCAAAGGAAGCAGAGCGTGATATGAGCTTGCGTTGGCGGAGGTTTTTATTGGATCCGCTTCGTCGCCTCCGAGATTTATGTATCATAAAGGACTCTCATATCTCTTTCTCTCCATCGCCATGGATACTACTCTCTCTTCAGGCAGAAAAGGATAACGAACGAACGGAACGAATATCAACAACAACAACAAAAAAGCATCGCTTTTAAGAGGTTCCAGCAACTACGTTCATGATGATGATGATAATAAACGAAGATTTAATTAAAATTGCTCGCTGGATGATTGTTGTTGGAGGTAGTAATACTAACCTGTCGTAGTCGGCTTTGCAGTAGAGCTTCGTGTTGCGGGTGTAGCAGGAATGGTTCAGCAGGACGCCGCAGATGCAGCAGGAGAGACAGTGCTCGTGCCAGCTCGCATCCGCCACCCTCATCAGGTACCGATCGTGGATCTTCTGGCCGCAGCCCTCGCACATCTCGTACGTTTTCTCGCATTTTATTAGCGTACCATCTGCTCGAAAGGACACAAGAAGAAAAAAAAAGTTAATAAAATAGAGTCAATATCTACCCCCCAATATCGATATCCCTACTTCGTCAGAAAACCAGTTCAATTCAAAATTTCCAATATTCATTTTCAATTCACTTAACTAAATTAATCTTTTAGTTTCAAACTGAAAAATAATTTTAGTTTTTAATTGTGGTGAGAAATGTATGGACTTACGTTAAATTTTTAAATATTCTTTTATAAAATCGCTCAAAAAAATCGAATTAGTGAATAAACAATAGATATTTCTTTAATTTTACATCTACTAATTTGTTTCAATCAGTCAAAATCAAGTTTTCAAATAAAATCATTTATTATTTCATAAATGATTCATATATTAAATACTTTTTTTTCATTTTATATACATTTAGTTGTGTTCCATATTCTTGATTATCTACAAACTACAATGTCAATAATCTGCAAATTACTAAATGATTTTTAACTAGCCAAATTTACTTTTTTTTTAGTTAGTAAAAAAAATATTAGTTTTAGCGACTCTTTGGAAATTCTTATAGATTCTTTAAAATACATTTTTAAATTTGTATTTTATTCAAGTTGTTTCTGTAAAAACACAGATCTGTTTGTTCCTAAATGATTCATCTTTAAAAAAAAAGTAGAAACATTTGAAATTCAATGAATGTCCGATTCTTTTTTCACTCTCTCTCCGCTTGTGTTTGCACGAAAGTGGAGATGCGTGGTTTTGGGCGCTAATGACGGAACGTGATCTGCAGGTCTCTTCGAGGACATCTCGAGAGGCTCCGCGAACATCGAAAGCGTTTTCTGGTTTTCTCGGTCCGCATAATGATGATGATGACTCCGTCCTCGCCCGTGTCTACGAACGTGATTAGCGGTGTGCACTTAGCATCGCATTAGGACCATTAGACACGGATCTTGTACGAACGATTGAGCCTCTCCATCGAAGCGTTCATCCCTTCCACCCATCCAAACCGCGCGACTAGAGAATCTCAAACCACCCTAAATCGAGATGTTTCAATTTTATCATTCCACGCCCCATCACTCCTCAAACAAACATACTTCACGACCAAAGAAAAAACGTGGGGAAGTATTTTTCCAAATCGCGGTTAATCGGTTGGAAATGCTTCGGAAATTTTCACGTTTATTCGGGCAAACAAACAGTTCGAAACTTTTCCAATGAAGTTATTAAACTCGAATCGCGTGCATTCAGATTGTAGTTAGAGGTCTCATTTTTCATTCAATATCGTATAACTATAATCCTATTGTTACAAATCGCTTTTATCCGAACGTTGAATCAAAGCAAATTGTTTGCGATTATTCAACAGCAACAAAAACTTATCTAAACTGATAGTACATATAGATTGTGGTATCAGATGCAAAGAACAATAAGATATTAGACAAATAATATTTAAAAATATTTTTTACATCCAATAAACGTAATTATAAATATTTTTATAATTAAAATAAATAGAAATATAATAAATAAAAAGAAAAATATAGAAATATGATAAAATTTATCAATTTATTAAAAAATACAATTTGAAACCCGGTGCATCCACAAATTTTAATAAAAAATTTACCCGGCGCATCCACCATTAGAAAATATTAATTGTGACATATAAAGAAATTATAACAAACATTTTCATATTTGATCTAAATGTAAAATGCATTGATTATTATTTAAATAATGTTGATATCCTTGTAATAATTTTAATGTTTTGCGTTCATGTATGATGTAGTTAATTTGTGAAGCGGTGCATGCATTTAACTAAACTATATAGTGGACAATTTTGGTTGGTTTCTGTTTCATTCCGACAATGCGAACTGGTTGAGTTCAAATCAAGTTTAATTTAATCATTTGCGTTTGGGCTGCAACGCTTTCGCTAACTAAAAACTATTTACTCTGCGTTTGTGCATGATGTAAATTTGGTATGTATTAATTATTATTAGAGAAATTAATGTGAATTGTGAGTTTAAATTCATTTGCAGATCTTGTATTACATTCAGTTAGAATCATTGAGCTTTATACAAATTAGTCTTAATTATGAGAGAAATGCTGTATTTAAATAAATTTTTACATTTTAAACAGAAATCAAATTAATTTTTAATGAAAAAATATATGAATTTCAGAGTATTTATTGTATTTATTTGAAAATCTCTAGTTATTTCATAAATATCATTTTAAAAACTTATATTTTAAGAATTTAAATGAGAAATATACATTTCAAATTTTTTGAATAAAACTAGTTTGATCCAATTGGATTTTCGATGTAAATGTAGCAATTGAAATTTTAAAAAAAAATATTCTTTTCCAATTATAGGCAAAAGTCATATTGTTTTATTTTAAAATAAAATATAATTAAATAAATAATTGCTTAAGTAAATTTACATTGTAAGTATTTTGTTAATAATTGTATTAAAAAAAAGTTAACTTTTGGTTAGTTAAGAATTCTTGGAGTTTTGTTGAATGAGTTTTGAGTTTGTAACTTTGTAACCTTGAATTGAAACTTCTCCAATTTGCACAAACGCACAAACAAAACTCAAGTTTCTTTCACGGATGACTGGGATTTCTTGTTGTTTGTTTACCTGTACGTCCATTGCAGTTTCCCGCCGACATGGAATTGTGTTCCGGTATCATCACATGGTTCAAACTGAGATTTGGGTAAAAGTCCAACATCTTGATGGTGATGATGTGCAGAGAGTTTTAGGCACTAACGGGTGGACACTGAGCACCAATAAAATGCAAAAGAAAAAAAGAACTCACTGAAGACGACGTCCCGATGACAACTTTGACATGTGTCAAAGTTGATGCTTAGAGAGGCAGTGTTAGCGGCGTCGTCGGCAGCAGTAACGGCGGCAATGCAGGATGCACCACAACTGGCTTGTCTCTTCGGCTATAGATTGTCGACACGGTGACACCAGATATCGGAGGGGTCGAAGAGACGCCCCACCCACCCCTGGAGCCGAGGATCGGGGGTCGAGCGTGTTGGTGCTGCGCGGCCCGAGGGATGGACGATCGGCGTCGCGACGTCCCTTACTCCGCCGGAAATCTAGTACCAGAAAAGGGATCCGCCTCCTGAGAGGGGGTGCGCGCGACGTCCCCCTGGGCGTTCCCATCAATTGTTTCCACACGATCCCACCGCCACCTATTCTCTCCATCGGCTTTAAGCTCTCCGCATGCGCTTCGCCAGCAATTGTTTATAACAACTGAAAATCGTTTCCTTTTTTCAACTTTTTGTTTTATTTTTTTAGGGGTTTGCAAATCGAAAGGGGAGGAGGACGATGTTGATGATCACGTCGTGCTCGGACCGGGTTAATCGAGGCGCACTGAAGTGTCCTAATAATACTACCTATGCGGTCTGTGCTGAATGAGGATTGTGTATAAAACATACTCATTGCGCAAGTGGTTAACTAACCCACTAAAACCATTGTCATGGGGGGACAACAATGAATATTTCGGTATCTCTCGCTCACTCGTGCACATACACTCCGAATCTCACATTTCTGCATCTGCACGATCTCTCCGCTCCTCTCAACCAGAATGATTCGACCCATTCAAAACCCATCTCTTCAGCGCTCTTTTTATATAAATTTAGGTTTTGTTGTGTGCATGTCAACCAGGAAACACGCATAATTTGCAGTCTCTCTATTACCACCGCAAGCCAAAATATTGTCACTCCAAAGCACCCTTTCAAATAAATAAAAAAAACACTTAAAGTTTAAACGACAATTGAAGAAACGACATTCTCAATCTTTAAAGCTTTTTAGCTTTCCAAAAAGTTCGTTATTCTAACGACATTTTTTAAATTTTATTGAATTTATATAATTGAAAATATTTAAAATTAATTGATTTTCTTATTAAATTTTTTATGAGAATTCAAAAAATATTAATAGAAAAAATCACGGTATTATTTAAAAATAAATGCAAATTCAATTTGTAAATTTGCATTTATTTTTAATTAATTTAAATAAACTGAACGTTTATGTAATTTGATGTAATTGCAATAATATTTTTAATTTAACAATTAGTGCACTAAATTAAACTAGTATATTAGTTTTTTTGAAGCTAAAACCACATTAATATATTATACAAAATAAAAATATAGAAAAACGCGTTTATATAAAACATATTCATGTGAGTAGTTATTTATGTGAATACATTTTATTAAAAGTAACCCTCAAACAATGTGAACGTGTATTATGTAAAGAATTTTTGTTCTTTCTAAGTGATAGATAAAAATTTGTCGAAATTTAGAAGATTTATTTTTTGAAAGTTTCGAACATTTTTACAACTAATATGAAGTTTTTTTTTTGTTAAAATAAGCTTTTATAATGTATTATTCATAGTTGTATAAAAAAAGAGAGTGTTTGATCTAAAGTGTATATTAAATGTATTTCATATAAAAAAAATACTTTGTTAATACTTAACTTTTGTTAATAGTCATTATAAAAAGTTGGAAAAATGTAATTTTTCAGTATTTCTATTGTAATATATGGATTTCAGATACACAAATAATTTAAATTACAGTATATTTTGTATAGAAATTCTGAATTAGCAGATTCTATTTAAGATTCGGATTGGTTCGAATAATTCCAATTCAGAATGAAAATTTATTTCTTCAAGATTTGCATTTCAAATGTCTCCCAACAGTTTCAATTAAACCGTTTCCAATCGCGATCCGTTCGCCAAAATTTCAATTTCTAATCAGACGAAATTAATTTCCATCCGCGACTTGCACCAAATCCTCATCTCTTGCTCGTATAAAGAGAGGAGACGATTTATTATTTCTTTTTTTTGCGTTACACTTTTACCAGTTAATCCTCTTTTAATCCAATGTGACATCTACACATGAAAAGTGGAGTTTTGTTATGGAGAGCGCTTAAATGGACAGTCGTCTTGTTTGTTTTGTCAGTCAGAGTCAGTTTGGACCTGCGGACCGAACGTAATAAAGGGGAATCCAAGCTGTATAAAAACAGGTGATTATGCTTTGTCATCGGTGAACGGGAGAGCAGGACGAGACAAATTGGGAATTTGATGCGGCGTGATGTTGACGGTCCTGTGACACCGGCGCTGCATGAGACAACAGAGACAGAGGACACATTCATAGTGAACATAGCCGGTATAGCAGAGACAGAGAGTGAGTGACTTCATACGCAATTCTGCCGTGACTAAACTCTCGTGCAGCTGCACCATGCGGGGGGGTTGCAAACAGGCTACCCCACGAAACAAAAATTTCGCCCGGATAAATTATGGGCATCGCACTAATGCCAAATCGGCGGTCGACAACGCCTACGCCCTTCTTTAATGTCTTTTTTTACGCCGACCCTTGATCATGGTTTAATCGGTTAAAGAATGATAGCGGTCTCAATTCAGTTTATAGTGTAATGTCACGACGTATTTAGTGATATAATAAATATTGAATACAAACTTTAATCAGTTTTGTTAAAGTTTTGTGTTAATCAGTTTTGCTAAGAGAAATAAATGTCAATATTTGTGATCTGTCATTAACGTTTCTTCTTTCGTTAAATTTGAAGTAATCTGAAAATGAAATGAGTTTGCAGGAATGTGTCTTGTTGGAAATGTTGAAATTGTTACCAGAAGCGGATGGGTGATTGGGGTGGTGCGGATCGTAGAACGGGTATTGACATCAATGCGAATTATTAGGGATGGAACTCGCGGCCGGCGTGAACTATTGGTCTAACATCGTTCGGAATGCATCGCAGGTGCCGTAATTCGCTCCAGCAACCGCAAACACTTGTAGTCCGCCGCCTCCGCCGCCGCCAACACCCCCACCTCAGCTTACCTCACCCAGCGCATTCATAATCATCATCCTTCTCCTCCGCCACCGTCGCCATTCGTGGGCCATCGCGATTTCCGGTTTCCGGTATTCAAAAGTTGACGCCACCGCCAAAGCCGCAGCCGCCTCTTCAACAGCCCGTGATGATGTTATGCAATATAAACGAAAATTGAAATATGTCTGTGCAGTGTATGGGTTTGCATATATGCGTGCATTCGAGCGCACACATTCAAATATGTTATATATATATAGTTAGTATATATGCTATATATATATTTGAAATTAAATGCGGCGAGCTGCGTGCGTTAATGTGCAAATATGTTGCGGTCCCGGATTACTACTATCCACCTAACAAACGATATTAGCAAAAATTTTGCGGCCCCGAATGCGTTTTACGCCCGGATCTGCATCCTCCCACACACACACCCGCACTCGCTCCATCAATACGAAACGCGCGTAAAACACCACCGAAAAACCATTTACAAACCATGACGCAAAACTTTTTAATATCACCATGACAATCAACGGTTTTCGATTCGCTTTTATTTTTATTTAATGAATTGACACATTACTCACTACTTGCCAAGTAACACATCTTTTTGCCAAATAACATAGCTAATTATTTAAATTATAACTTTGAGCTTGTTTTTTTTTTAAATTGTAAAATATACAATTTCTAAATTAATTTGTCAAGAATACGCATTTAATTAACGCAAATACAAATAATTTAACTAATTGCATTTTCAATCCAAGTTAAATAATTTGTGTATAAAAAATTAAAAGGAAAATAATTCAATGAAACTATTCAATAAAAAATAGGCTAGACATAGAAGTCTGGGATGTTCGGAATAATTTTTTTTTATCTTATCGTCTAGACTCGAGCTCCGAGTTTTCTACACATGTTTTTTTACGACTTTTTAATACGTTTCATTCATTTTCATTCAAGGTTTGCGTGCGTATTTCCGAGAAAAGTTTTTTTACTGCATTCCGTTTATGCTCTCGAATATATATATATATTTTTTTAATCAAATTTATTTTAAGTAATTAATTCATTCATGTATTCCAATTTACTTGTAACTTGGTTGCATAACTTACATTTCATTGAATTAACCGTCCTTTCTCTAATTATTAATTTCATTGAATTAACCGTCCTTTCTCTAATTATTAATTAATTTTGTATCAACTTTTTATTTCATTATACGATAATCACGTATGTTAATTAAATCTTGTAATATTCTAAATATAGAGAAAACTGTTGTGTTTTCAATGAGACTAATTCTGTTTAGGTGGTAATTAAGATTTTTGCTATAATTAATTAGTAAAACGAACAATAATTGTAGGAAAATTTTTAGGTTGTAGAATTTTAAGTAAACTGAAAAAAATATATTTATGTGCGTTGAGGGGTGAACTTTCCCTAATTTGTTCTTAGTTTGATTTTAATTCATTACGTTACATATTTTTTTTTTCACTTCTCTTTCTTCTTCTGCTTCGTTCACGAAAGAATGTTTGAAACATTGAAAGATCGCATTTCTCTCCCGAACTTCTCAAACCCTCCAACCTCCCTTCGGCGTATTCGGTGCGCTTCGAGCGCGCCGTGTGTCCTTGATTAATGACAGAACTTAATTAAAAGTAAAACGGGAGACCGAACCACCCCACCACTCTCCAACGCCGCCACCCGCGTTTGTTCATTTTTTTCTTTCTGGCGTGTGCTTCATTTCCTCCTCCAACCCCGCAACATTCGAATACGTTATTTATTGTCGCCAATTTTATTTATTTATTTATTTATGAATAACACACCGACTACTATTTGCTTACAAAAGCGCAAATATGGTTCGGATAAGGATGATGATTATTATTATTATTGGCGAGAGAGAGGTAATCCCGTGGGAATCGGACAGGTAGATTCGGATGCGCGCGTGGCTTCCGCGCCACGTGGCATCCTTTTATCTACACAGTTTTTCTCTCTACACGTACATATATATTTTGTATTGCGTCTGCACGCGTCCCCCGATTAAATCCTACTTACACACTTCCATGCGCACTCTTTTCTACTCGTTTCTTTTTTTTGTTGTTGTCGCCGCGTTGCAGTTCCATCCGCATACAGAAAAACAAAAAAAAATATATACACTTCGATATCATCCATCCATCCTTCCATCCACCTGAGCGTGTGCCTCCAATTGCTCGCACTTGACTGAAGAGCACGCTTTTCTCTCCCCAATTTTATATTATTATTATTTGTATCGCTTCTCGCACAGTTCATATTCTTGCACTTGGAAAAAGAGAAATATACTATATACTAAATTTAATATTCGCATTCATGCTACTACATGTTTCACAATATTCAATTTTACTTTATTACACTTAAAAACGAATTATTGCCTTTTAAAAAGTAATAACTGAAAATTTATATATTTGCTAATAAATATGCCTTATTTTGTTACGAAAACGCAAATCTCCGCAAATTGTCACAATGAATCAGCTGCAGATGCGAAAGTTAAAACAATCCTTGTAAGGGCACAAAACTCAGTAATTTTCACATATATTTTCATAATTGATAATAGTGTAATTATTGATGTTTAACGACTGCTGTAAATTGTTTTTCAATGATTTGAAAAATTATAAATAAGAAGCATTAGTTTTTTTTTCATACCACAAAGTCGTTACTTTCCACATAATGTTTCAAAATACGCAAACAGAAACAATTTGACAATTAACACTACTCTCTTAGAAATTACGCAATTTGTGGTATAAAAATTAATGTACATTGAATTTAGATGATACTATTAGTTTTTTTTGTAACAATTTGATTTTTAAGAAATTATTTTAAATCATTTTTTAAGTTAATTTTGTAATAAAATTGAAATTTGAACTTTTAGAAAAAAATAAAATTTATAATTTTTAGCAAGTACGATTTTCTAGAAATTGTTTTTTAAAATTGAAAAACTGGAAGAATTATTGTTTAAAAATAAATATGAAAATGTTACTTTTCTATGAAAGAAAATTTGAAATTACAAAAATTTAAGAATGATAAAAAATAATATTTTAAATATACAAATATTTCAATATGAAATATTTTAATAATATAGATTGTTTTAAAATGAAATTTTACTAAATCGATTCTACAATAATTTTACAATTTCAACAAATTACAAAAATGTAAATCAATGTAAGTGTAATTTGTAATTAATTGAAGTTTATAATTATCTAATAATTGTTGATACTTTAAATTCAATATCAACAAAACTTTGGATAATATTTACAAATTATTTAAGTGCATAATATTGATGTTTTTTTTTTTGTAAATATTTATTTTATTACAAAATCAATACTTTTTAATCAAATATATTAATAAATGTATCAAATTATCAGAACAGAAAATCAGCTGTATCAACGATTAAAAACAGATTTATTTTTATTAAATAATAATAATTTTAATAAATAATAAGTTTAATATTTGTAATAGACAAATTTACATTAAAAAATATGTAAATTATTGAAAATAAGATGATAATTATTGAGTTGAAAAACGTTTCGTAACATAATTTTCATTTATTTTCTAATGAATGTAAATAACATATTTAAAATAATTAGCAAAAAAAAACTAAGATAAATTAAAACTAAAATATAGTAATTAGTATAAGCGACTTTACTTTATTGCTTTGCAATTGCGACTAAGCTAAAAATACATTTTAAAGAGTGATAAAACGAACATGTTTTAATTGCATACTATTAAGTGGAAATATGGAAATTCCTTGGATGTTGACGAAAAGCGAATGCAGCGTATCCGGAACGTTCGATAAATGTGTGCTTGTAGTTTTTACGCGAATTTCTTCATTCTCCTCCTCCTCTCCTACTAATAAACCGAACTAAAACTGGAACGTCGAAAGATGCGGCGTAGAGAAGATGTGCTGTGTTTGATAATATACAAGTGTTGAAGGAGGACGGAACGATCGGACCTTGCGCCCGTTCCCTGATCCACCGATAACCTTGCCCGGTATAATCTGAACCTCATTATTTTTGCGGGCGTGTGTTTTCGCCTCATAATTTTTGTTTTTGTCTTTTTGCGATCGCCTTTAAATATACAATTCGACTTCGAAACAACGACAATCCAAATTTGGCATCGAGTGTGCGTGATTGTTTGTTTGTTTTTTTTTGTCTGCAGTTAACAATTGAAAGATGCGCGTAGGGCTTGCTTTGATCGCTTTGCTTGTCATTTTTTCGACAGGTGAGTTGATATCATTTGAAATTGATTGCAAACGTAATTTATTTATAAACCAACAATAATAATGTTATCTTAAGTTCTAGAACTTTCGAATTTATACTTACATAACATTGACACATATTGTTGCAATTTATTGATAACATTTATTTATTATAAAGACAGTCAACATGAAACTTTTAATTATATGATTTTTTATGAAATTTACTAATTTTTACAAAAAAAAATCTGCAAATAAATGAATTTTCAATTATGAATTTTAAAAGTCTAAATTTTATTTTTTGTGCAGTGGACTGTTTCAAATGTCCGAATGAAGCGATCACCACGATCGTGGAGAAGGTGTCCATCCCGGAAAAACCAAAGTTGTTGAAGGTGACGATCACTTGCAAGGATGGAACCGGTGAGTGTTGGATTTGGATATATTTATTTATGGCTTTATTGGTGCGTTAATCGATTTGCAGGTAAACAAATAGATACTCACGAGTCCGAAGAAGAGAACAAGTTCGGTGAAAACGTGCAGGTGCAGAGCATCTCCTACAAATCTTCGTATTACTCCAGAGGAAACGGAAATGGGGTCAGAATAAACGTAGGAAATGGCGGCAACAAGAAGGACGTCGAAGTGTTGGAAGGATACAAGGGAGAAACATTCGAATAATATAGATTGATTTTGTTTTCAATTTTTGTTTTACTGTTGTTGCCTACTGTGATCGCTTTGGAATCGCGTCGTCTGTATGCACATGTTGTATTAGTTTATTCCATTTTAATTAGTTTGCTCGAAGCGTTGGATGGCCACTTGAAAATTCAATATTGATATAGGATGGTCGGATGAGTTTCAAAAGAATTACGCAGCCAATTTCGATATTTGCTAAGTACATCTGACGCCAGAGGATTCATCCCCCTTTTGTGCACGGCCCTCCTCCTCTATTTTTTTTACAACCCCTAAAAGCAGTTATTGCATTCTCTCTCTTCAAGAGCTTTTCCCTTATATCTCGTTCCTTATTTCTTTCCTTCATCAATCTACAACAACAACAAAATTGAGAAACAATACTTTCGCAACAATTAATCAGTAACGAAACGCAACAAGTTGCGCGATGGTTGCGTGAAGCGAGGCGAAACGAAAAGGAGCGGAAGTTAATACCTGCTGGTTGGTTCATTTGCCGGTTTATGAATGAATAATACGATTAGTTTCCAGTTTGTCGGTCCTTAATCCGGACGCCCGGAAAACATTCGGAAGGTTTTGTTTGCTAATTAGGACACGAGACGCTTCGCGCTTCAATGCAACCCTTTGCTTTGCTCAATCTTCTCCTCTTTCCTTTTGCCAAAAAGACGTTGACTGATGACCCAGCGATTTCATCAGCCCGCATTTAAGACTCTCGCACAAATTACCCTTCCACTCCTGATACAATCATTCAACTTTGCCCTTAACAGTTGTCAGCTTGTTATCCACACTTACAGTTTAGTATTACAAATTAATCTGGTGATAACAATACTTTATTTAATACGCAAATTACATAACCTCAATATAAAATTGGTTACGTCAAACTGAAATTAAGAATTGACGTAACCTCAACTCAAAATGAATTAAGTCAAACTAAAATCGTAACTCTTCTTTTTATGACAGATTAAAAATTCAACAAGATTGAATGCCTGTATTCATTTTGTTATTCAATTGAAACGATTGCAAAATTGTTTTCTAAAAAATATCAATTCTTTCATTTCCTATTATAAATTTTTCGCGAAAATTAAAGTTTTTAAATATTTTAGAAATTTGATATTTGTTATAAACAATTGTTTCATTAACAGATGGATGATGTAAGTTGTCAACTGTTTTTGGCACAAACAAATAATGTGTTGACGAAGATGATTTCGGACGTTTAATATATGACCTTTTGCTGTGTGATATCTCCATGGTGATGGTAGGCAGGTGGAAGAGGAAGAAGGTCTCCTCAACCCGTTGCGAATTGGGGTGGATGGTTGGAAGGGCGGAAATTCGAAATCCTCTTAGCGTATTGTAGTGGGCCGAAACATCCCTTTGTTATGGACACGTGCCGACGCGCGCCACCCACCGTCCGCAGTTCAAAGCTCTGCCTAACCTACGGAAAAAGACCTCGGGGGTGCCTTCCGTCCGTCCTTCCAAATTCATTCATTCGTCCACCCCTCGTCACCAAAAACAACAACAACCGAAAGAAAAAAATCAAAATCTTTATTTGCTTTTATTGTTATCGTTTTTGGGCGGTGTTTTTCGCATCCGCCACCCGCGGCTATCAATCGGATCACGAAATCCGTATCCCGCGGAGGACATCGGGATAAACGTAGCAATCCGGGGATAAAATCAAAACAAAACAGAAAAAAAAATAGAGGAGAGGACGTGCACTGATCGAAGGAGTCTGGGGAATTTATGGACGACAATCTTATTAATAAAACTGTCCGTCCGATTTATTAACGCGAAATTCATGCCAATATCAATATTTTGGACGTATACACTCGAATCGTTCGAATATTTCCGAAATTAAGAAATTTGCATTGGCATTCCATCAACTTACATACTAAATATCTCATATTAAATCAAATCAAATTACATTTTAATATGACAAATTTGCACAAGTAACAAAATTTTGTTAAAAATTGAAAAACAATTATTTAAAATTACGCCAATTTTCTGTAAAGTTGACATGAATTTGTATTTGTCACGGAAATAATAAACATTGAACACAAAGTTTAAGGGTTGAAAGTTTGTGCATTTGAATAATTTTCGGTTTTGACAGTGTTATATCTCTTCACAGTTTTAATTTTTAACAAAATTTATATTATAATACTAAATTTATTTCTTTATTTATTAATTTATTATATCTTTAATTTCAATAATATTTTCATTAATCAAATTATATATTTTTTTTTAAAGTTTGTTAATAACTTATAATAATTAAGTTTGTGATCTGGGAAGATTTTAGCTTCAGATTTTTACTTAATATTTAAAGGATGAAGTTCAGTTTCGTGCCAGGGTTGTGACGACGGGTGGTGGAGATGATAGGAGAGGAGTGTCACGGATGTGTGTGTCGTACTCGAAGAAGGAGGAGGAGGAGGATTATGGTAAGGGATGGTATGGCGTGGTGTGGCATGGTTTGATGCCATTTACATGTGAATCATGCTGCCAGTTGTGTATTACTGCTCGCTCCTCTCACCCGGAGAATTTTAATAGCGCTCCCAAAAACGGGTCCGGGGGTGTCAAGCGGTGTAGAGCAAGCAAGCAAGGAAGGCGAAGGACGAAAATCCTGCAAGATTTAAGATTACCGCTCGAGGATTAGATTAAAACTTAATAAACGGATAACAACGTAACTTAGGAGCCTGCGCCCATAAAGTCTAGGAGAGAACGCGTTTTTAGTTTTAATTAAAATCCATCTCTCTCTCCCTCTCTCACATACCCAAACATTCTCTTCACCAAATTCTATCGCTTTGTCTACATCTAATCATCATCACTTTTATTATCCGATAATCATTATATCTAATTATTGATCATGACTTGAATTATTAAGGAAACAACAAGCAATGAAAATCCGCGTGCAAACGCGACCGTCGGTGGACCTCCTGACAATTCGTAGTGTATTTTGTACAAATATTGACTGGATTATTACATATATTCCGTGCATACATATGCAAAACAAACATCCGACGATGATTTACGATGGCCTTTCCTATGTAAATACAGAACATCCACACACCTAGTATATAGCAACAATAAATAATGAAAAAAAAAAACACTTATCATCAGGTGTATTATTATATGATGGGTGGCATTGTACATATATGTATTTCTGAATTAATATAAACGCGCAGAGTTTTTCCTCCTACACCAAATACTTGATATATCTATATAGATATATTATTAATTCAACACCTGCAAACCGAAGAACCAACTCCCACTGATAACATTATCGGAGTAACAACAACAAGTGCAACTAAACGTATTATCATCGTCATCAGTATTTTGTAGTTTACAATTTGGGAATTTTTGCAAAAAATAAATAAATAAGGAAAATAGAAAGAAAATGGTAACAGATGATAATATATCGTAGGTGCCGGATTGCGAATTTAGCGGTCGGAAAATCATATTTTTGCACCATTTGGTATTTCCGTATTGACTGGTGCAAGCAAGAGAAAGAGACTATATACATTTGGGTTTTGTGTGCGTGAGAACGAGTGAGAATATTGGTGGGCGCCCTTCCACATAAACGTTTCGGTTTTGCTAATATTCGCGCTCGCACACAACCGATTCACAAGTGTTAACAATGTCCGACGAAACATGGGGAAAAAATAATGAAAATGAAAAGAAGAGTAGAGAGAAAAAAACTAAAGCAAGTGCAAACACACATCCGGGTTTGGTCCGATGCACGGAAAACTATAGGTTTTTTTTTTGTTTGTGTAAAAGGAAATATATGGATCATAATTCCAGTTTTGTGAATTAATAGTTTGTAGATTTAGTCTTAATAAACAATTATTAAAAAAAAAACAATAAATAGATTTGAGTATGAATTACAATACTTTGAAACTTATTTTGTAAGATTTCAGTATTTGTGAGTATTTGTAAAATAGTATTAATAAGAAATTGTTAAAATATTTAATAGTGACTCAAGGATGTAAATTTTGAATTTGATGGTGTTTCATTATTGGATTTGATTTGTTTTTTTTTGTTATCATGTCGAATGAAGCAAGAGAGAAACATCCGTTCCGAGAGGGTCGTTTCGAAGTGGGGTTGAAATGTAATAATCTTTGGAGATGCGCGCAAAAGAGGAAAGGTAAGAAGTTCTGTGCGGAAATATTGGGAGAAGGTGGAGGTGGTGCGCGCAATAAGGCTTTATTATCCTTTATAAACAGGTAAAAGTGGCGTCGCACGGTCCTGGATACGTAACGTGGGGTGGGCGAATGGGCCGCCGCCTCCGGAGCGAATGGCCCTCTCGTGTCGCGCCCTTCGACTTTACGACCGACCCAAACGGCCGAATGCCCCCCAAAAACCACCCCCATTCCATCTCCTCCTCCTCCTCCACCATTTGACGACAGCCGCGACGTCGACGACATTTCCTTTTCTCCCGAAACCGACATTCAGCAATCCCTGTCACAGTCTGCGCCCCCGCTAGCACAAGAAATTGAACTGTTTATGTGCACCAAAAACACCGACCCGCCGCCCCCTCGGTAACACATAAAACCACCCTTAATGATTTCGGGCGGGCGGGCGTTTGACGGCCATGCATCACTCCGCTCTCTCATATCACCTTTGCTCTCATTTTATTGCTCCGCATGCACACTTCGCTCTCTATTTTATTATATACATCATACGCTTAATCAAACTTTTCACACCACAACAAAATCTTTCAATTATCATCTTCCACTTCTTCCTCCTTCCATACCCAAATAAACGTGCAAATATACAGAATTTAGTTAATTAATTAAAACACATCCAAAATAAAAGATCACTAATTAAGTAAATTTAAATTATCGTATAATTAATATACTTAAAAATCTACGTATAATTTAGAATAGAATGAAAAAAGTAGTTTTTAATTACTAATTAAACTTATTGAATTTTTAATAATTTTTTGATAATTAATTGATCTTAATTGGATGTAAATGTTTCGAAAAGCTATTGCGAGTTGCGTTTCAAATGGAAATATTTGGTAATAGGAAATTAGATCGAGAGTACGTTTGGATTGAAAACAAAATATTAAATTGCAAGAAGGGGGCAGGGGGATGATTGTAGGGAGTTAAGGAGGATGGAAGGAATTTCAGTTGCTTCTCGTTTTCATTCCTTCTTTATATATAATTTTTTTCTTCTTCCATTTTTTCTATTCGTCGTTCATCTCTCTCTGTCTTGGCGTCGTTGGCTCGCCCTTATTTCTCCTCCGACTTTTCGTTTTTTCTCTCCTTTCTGCTCGTTTTTCCTCTCCATCTCTTCTCTCTCTTTTTTTTTTGTTTAAAGAGGTATAAGAATTCAGTTCAACGCTGGCAGATATATCGCGTCGTGTCGGAGAAAAATAGGGGCGGGTGGGCAAGCAGGCAGGGCAGGGCAGGCAGCTATGTGCCGAGAATCTAATATCGGCTGATCCGGGCATTCTTCTCGAGCCACCCCCGAACTGTCCGTGGGATTGCAGGGGCAGGAATTCACCCAAAACCTATCTCATTCTATCTCTCTCTCTCTTTCCTACACTCACCACCATCACACATCCTCTCGCACGCATTCTCAAAACTTTCCTCACTTTCCCCCCAAAAAAAAGGAGAAAGAAAAAGCGAGCAAAAAAAGAGCTGATCCTCCTCCAAACAGAACTCTCCATTTTCTTCAACAGAAATTAAGCATCCTCATCCATTAGCAAGCAATTATTTCACACAAAACAGTCAATGAAATTTTAAAAATACTAAAATACAAATTATATTCAGTAATCTAATATTTACAATGTGTTTTATTTTTTATGTAGATTTTGGTAACTTTGCTGTAAATTTAGATCACTAATTTTTAGGAAATCTGTAAAATGCTTATCAATAACAAAGGGCTAGTGTTTAATAAATCAGTTAAAATCTCTTCTTTAAGAATTGTTGATTGTTCTTCTTCGTTGTATAGAACACATAGTGTACACTGTATGTTATATTTTTTTATTTCTTTGTTTAGTCTGTTGTTGTTGATGGGTGGATGCTGGGAAATAGGGGGTTTGGGGAGAACCATCGACGTTGGTTCCCTCTGACTTTTAATAAAACTCTTGTCTGTTAGGATCTGATAGATGACTACACCCTAGTCAGATATTAAACTACTGCGGGCTGATGCGGCGGCGGCGGCGGCAGCGACGGCAGGGAGGCAGTAGAAGTAGTATACAGAGAGGGCACGACAGCAGCCGCTTTGGATATGCTGGATGTTGGATGCTGGGGGCGGCAGAGATCAACTTTTCCATCTCTCTTCAATACAAACGCTAAACCTTCGTTCCCTCTTTCTCTCCTCCTCTCACTCATTTCACTCAACCAGATTTTCGAGCGCACAAAGTATTTGCTTTGTTCTTTCATACATACACACCCACACACACACATATATGAACAATTTCATTTTTATTCCTATTTTCACGAATGCAGACGTACGATCTTAAAAATTTAATTTCGCCGAGTTTATCATGCAATGATTTATTTGTGATCGAACCCATTTTTTGTATTTTACTATTATTCACTGCCGAATTTCTCTCTCCTCCACTTCCCTGCAGAATTTGTTGGTTGATATAGGTGCGCGCTTTATTGGACAACACTCGAAGTCGTATTATTAATATTAATGATAGTCGGTTGGTCGTATTTATTTTTTTTGTTATTGGAATTAATTTTAATAAATGACAACTATTTGCACTAGATTAGCGGTTATTATTGGATCGGTGCCCCCTTTCTGGATGGAGATAAGGACACATGTCGCCTCATTCCGACGTACACCTCTCTCGAATTCTACTATCTATCATCACACATCCTGTTTGTTTCCAAATATTTTTCCCCTTTTAAATCAATAATTGCGAAATTGCTTATAATTATTATTTAATTAATTACTTAATTTTCTTAACATTTCTAAAATAAAAAACATATATTTATTTGTAAAAATATGCTTTGTATAAAAAATATTTCGTATCTTAAATGTTTAGTAAATATAACAATATAAATATATTTGATTATTATCAACAGTTTACTAAATCTCTCTAAATTTATATGATATGTATGAGAAAGAGGATTTACTAAATACAATAATTTTTTTCTAAATGTTAACTGTCATAAAATAAACGTTACTATTTTCTACTTAAATATTTTGTAAATGAAACAATATAATTTTTTTTTAAATTATCAACATTTTTTAAAATTATTTATCTAAATTTGTATGATTTATAATATTTACTATATTTTTTATTTACATTGACAATAATTTGTCATAAAATGAACTTTACCATTCTGTTCTTAAATATTTAATAAATGGAACAATAACATTTTTGTTTTATTATCATATCTAAATTTGTATGATCTATAATATTCATTATTTTTTGTATTTACATTGAGAATAGAGGATTTTCTAATTACATCAAAATTTGTCTAAATGTTAATTGTCATGAAGAAACGTTACTATTTTAATAGATTTTTTTTCAGTAAATGTAACAAAATAAATATATTTTTTTACTATTATTTAGTAAACTCTTAATGTGTATAATGCCCTATTATTCACTAAATTTTTCATTTGCATTTCATCAAAATTTGTTTATAAATAATTTGTCATGAAAGAGAAATATATATTTTTTTTAAATATGAATTAATTACTAAATTATTTCAATTATATGTGCTAATTTATATCAGATAAATAATTATTAATGTTTTCTTTTGTATATTTATATTATTTTTTGTATTTTTAATAGAAAATAGAAACGTTTTTTTTTAATAATAACTAATGTTAATGGGATTTCTCCCACGCCCATCGAAAATCGCCCAAACTTATATTATATTTACAAACACACAAAAGCGGACCACTCGTCTTTCATCCCGAATGGAGAATTCAAGATCAAGATATACAGGGAAATCAAACAATCGACGAAACGAAAGTGGTCCACTTGACTCTCTTGTTTTTTTCTTCTTCTCTTTCGCTTTGCGTTGCAGATCCGAAAAGTGAGATAGGCGTTTTCCAATCAGATTTTCGCACACGATTTGCAAGGGAATGGAAAGTACACGTGTATTCAGGATGTGCAGGATAATTGTGTTTGCCGTCGTGTAAACGGTATAGCCGATAACCAAATATCACCTACTAAACACAATGTAATAGATGCATTATCGCCGGGGCTCATTGTCGGTCATGGCTTTGTCCGCCCTACCAAAAGCACAACAAGCAATACATGTCGAAAGACAGCTGATCTGTAGAGAAATGAAGACTTTTCATAGCTCGAAGGAAATTTATTGTCGTGGCAATTAGCAATTAAATTCCAGGTCATTCCAGTTACCGAGGGTGACCAGGAAAGGATGTAAAACCAAAACCAAAAAAAAATTGTAGGAGGAAGGAGATGATGCTCGATAAATCATTGGCATCGGTAGGATAGGATATTACAAACACAATCCGGATCCGTATAATATAATGCTTGATGCGTTATAATCATCGGCCATGGGGGAATACACATATTTCACCCCTCGTTACAACCGAACCCTCTCACTCTCCCCCAACCCTAAATGCGAACGCAATTTTTAAACGCTCTTTATTTGATTTTTAAGGTCGATATTTTGAATAAACACGATCGCAGATAGATTTCAATTACATGTAACGCGACACGCGACTCGTTTGTCTTCTCATCCCGATAATCCCAATGGGAACAGTCACCGAGTGCAGTAAACTTGATTTCTTGTTTATACTCATCGTTGCTATTGTTACCAAACAGAACACACACGCATCGAACGAAAACTTGCAACCCTTATTGAAAATATAAAAAAAATGTATTTGATATTCTTTCAGTAATTCAGATAAACTTCAAATAAATTAATAAATTTTGCAGAAGAAATGTCTTTAGCATTGAAAAATTAAGGAAAATTGATTTAGTTGATTGATGATTTAGTTTATAATAAAATGTTATGTTTGTATAATGGATGATGATGGTTATTATGTTGATGATGGTGATGGGTGTGCGTATGAGAAAAAGAGGGATGAGAAAAGAAGAGTTAATCCCGATGGGAGTTAAAGTTGATATTGACTGGGCGGAAGAGATATAAACATATTTGACGGGGCGGATAATCCCCGAACAGAGGCCTCTTTTCTATCCATTCTCGCGTTTGACGAAGGATTAAGGAGTGAATGCCGCCGCCGCCGCCGTTACTTAATAAGCCACCCGCCTTCGCCGCTGCTGAAGGCGACCTACATGCAAGGATAACGATGTATAAATCACGACGTCTCGTATATCATAGTCCCCGCCATGAATATTATACTTTTCTGCAGAGTCGACTCCAATAATCGAGACGTTTCATTCCACGATCATGAATATATCTATATATATATATGAATATAATGTGCTTTACGGGTGGGCGCAGGGCGAGAGAGACACGTGTAGGCCACGGTTATTAGTTGCCCATTATTCATGGTTTCTCTCACTCTCTTTGCAAAAGGGTCGTACGGACGGCGGCGGTGGCGACGGCGTCGGCTTTGGAGGCGGTTAATAGTTCTGTCTTAACTTTATCAATGATGTCAGGCGCCGGAGTGTGGCTAACCAGACATAAACCCACGGGCTCCTATCGTCATTCGAACATAAATTACGGCCGCGAGAACGAATTTAATTAAAACCAACCCCAGAGAACGCGCGAAACCTTCGAATTAACGACCATCCAACAACATCCAACCGAACCAACAACCTCAGCATCTCACGGGAGCGATGGATGTTAGGAAAATCCAAGGGCAGATCCGGATCTCGATTGCTTCTCCGATCCGAATCTCCCGTCCGATTTTCGCACACGATTACCGAAACCAATTGAAAATGAATGAAAGAGGAAACAAAATAAAGTCGAGCACCCTTTTTTCGACTCTCTTAATTAGCAGCCAACAAAGTCATAACGACTGTGGGACAATTTTTTTAACAATATAATATCCTCTACTCATTTCATTTTTATCAAATACAATTACTGACTTTCAATACTTTTTTATTAATTATTATGCACTATCAATTAATTTAGTGGATTAATTCATGTATTTAAAATAAATCATTTATTAAGTCCCTTTAATATTATATATTGATATTGCATTAAATTAGTTAACATAAATGTTATAGCTTAAAATCTAAAAAATAGTTTTAATTTCATAAAAAAAAATGTGTTGAAATATAATAAAATAATGTAAACTACAATAAATTAAAATATTTCAAAGGTTTTATAAAATCTATACTAAAATTAAAGAAATTCACAAAATATGTAGATTAATTAAACATTTGTTTTTGAATTTCACTCAATTTTGAAATCCTTGTTTAATTCAGATGTCTGATGAAAATCAAACATTTTCTTGTATCTTTTTAATAAGGCTACCTTCATCTCTCCGTATAATTAATTGCACCGTTCCCGCCTGCTCTTGCGGCGTTAATGGAAACGTTACTTCCGTTTGGGTGCAACAGGGATGTGAACGGTTCGGATCGTGTGCATCGTGTGCGGGCAATAAACTCCCCCAACACAGGCTTTTTAAGATCCCTATCGGCGGCTCGTTTTCGATGATATTTAGGGCTCCTACCGCCGCCTCCGGCCAATTTGTAAATAGGCCGGTCGCGTGCCGCAAATACGAACCGTCAAATGTTTTCTCACCGAGGCCACGCGTCCTGCCACCGTTCAATTCCGAACGTCCCACCCACCCCCTGCAGTGCACACACACACACACACACATATTGCCAATAAATCCATGTATTGATACACCCTCTCGTTGCTGGTGGTGTTGCAACGGGAGCCCCGGACATCGGGTCTTATCAATAAACACATAATGCCTGTGCGGATCACGCCCGGCCCGAGGCTTTTGCCAAAAGGTTTCTCTCACACATTCGACTCTCTCCCATACAACTTCTTCCTTCTATTTATCCTTCCCAGATTCATTTCGATCAATCCATACGTTCCGCACAACATTAAAACCCAACTAAAGATTATTAATCCCGTATTTACCCTTCATAAGTACATAATTTATTCATGATGATTATGAATCAATTTATATTGAAATAATACTATTTAATTTACTTACCATATTGTTTTACAATTTTTATTTTCTGTAAGAGAATTTTTAAGATAAAAGTGGAAATTATTTTTAATATAATTAATTTATTTTTGATAAAATATTGAAGCACAAATCGTTACATAATTTATTCACAGCATATGCACGTTTACAAAAGCTAAATTTATAAATATTATATGAAACTCAGGTCATCGTTTGCGTTTTCTTAAATTTTGCAATTAGCAAAAAGTCCAATGATTATAAATAACCAAAATCGGCGTTCCAATTAAAAATAAATTAATGTAAATAAAAACAGAATAGAAATATCACAAAGGAAAAACGCCGCATTCCAAATACATTAATTGTATAATATTATGTACAATTCGAAATATTTACAAAACACGTTTGATTTCCAGCAAACTTTTCAATTAATTTATTCGTACGTTTTGCATGCAATGTTTTATCATATATTCGTACATTTATCCTCCCTCCTTTTTTATTGTTATGTACATAATAGGCGAAATAACAACAACAGCAACAGCAACAATATGTATGTGTTTGTAGATGGGCCAACTCTTCTGTGTAATAAATAATTATTTATTGCCAGCACGAAATAAAATTAAATTTCTCGCTCTGTGTGTGTGTGCAAACACATATATAAATATATTCATAAAAAAAAACAACAACAACAAATGAATAAATAAAGCAACAACAGCGGAAATGAAATCGGGAATTACAATAAAAATTGGCGCATAAAAAAATTAAATGTATAGAAAAAATTGGAAATTGGATTTGGAATATAAATAAATAAATAATTTGAATTTTGAATTGCAATATTTGAATGACTTTTCTGCATTTAAACTAGTTCAGGTATTTATTTTAATCAATCAATATTAAATGAACTAAAATATTTAAAAAATATATATTATTAATATTTCAGTTAAAATGTTATTTATTGGTTAATTGTGAGTTGGCCATCTACGATTTACTGTTCCATCATGTTCTCGTCTTCACCGCAAAAGTACGAGTTCTGCATTGAGTAGAGACGGTCTATGGGGTTGATGATTGTTGCGTTGTGCTGATGATGGTGATGATGATGGTGCGCCTGATGGGCCGATATTGGTGGTATCATGAAGACGTTAGGTTGACCCGAGTCGAAGATGTAGTCTTCGCGCTTCTCCTGCATCAAACCTAAATGTGTGTTTTTTTTTGTATAATGTAGGATTAAAATTTTTCAAACTAATGTAGATTAACAAAATTAAATTATGCTAATAAAAACTATTCTGAATATGTTAATTTTAAAGAAATTTGTAAAAGTTTTATAACTAAAAAAGATAATAATATTAAAATATAATAAAATGAAGATTTTAGTAATATTAGATTGTTGACGTTGAAAATGTTACTACTGTTATTGATTAGGATCTTGAAATTTGAATACAAAATTATGATTAGTTTTAGTAATGGATCATCTTACCAGCAAATTGTCTTAGAGCCAGATTGTTGTTGCACTTGAAGAAGGCCGAGTCGTTTTCGATTTCTTCCTTGATCTGTAGGAAGTGTTTGTTGTCGTTGAGGGTCTCCGCGTCTCCGGTGGTTTCGGTGTCGCTGCAGCTATCGTTGAAGAAAGGCGTAGAAGTCGGACCTGCAGATACAACGTAATCATACTTTCAAAGTTACTAAAGCACTTGTACACTTGGCAAGTCAAAATTAATATTGTTTTTTTTAATTTCCGATTTAAAAAGCTCCGTTGTAAAAAAAAATCCGGGGAAGCCCCCAAACTGTAACCATGGCTACGTGGAAACCTCACCCTCGGCGGCGGCGACGCTCCGATTCGACGCTCCGTTTATGATCTCCATTTTATTACTTTCGACTGCGAAACACGCGGACCGAGGGTAGTGATAGAGGAGGAGGAGGAATAGAAGGATGAGCAGTGGGAAGCCCAGAGGCGAACTAACTTTCCAATTGATTACTAATTAAACTGAACTCTACAAAACCCAACCCAACTACCTGGCGGCGCGCTCCAAAATTAAACGACTTCATTAAAAATTCATTAGCCACTCACTCTGCTCCTCCTCCTTTACGCTCAGCTTCTTCTCGCCATCGCCGTCCGCGTCCTTCGGGCCCTTTCCACCATCCTGTCGCGCCTTCTTCTGCATCTTCTTCATCTTCGCCCGTTGATTCTGAAACCAAACCTATCCACAGCAACAATAACCATTAAAACATCCAAATAGTAAATCGCACCTGCACGATCCGCACGCTCAACCCGGTGTCCTTCGCCAAAGCCTCCCTGACTTTCCGGCACGGTTTCGGGCTCACCTCGAATGATGCTTTGAAGGCTCTCCTCTGCTGCGTCGTCAGGATCGTCCTCGGTCTCTTCGGTCCTCTTCGACCGTCGTGTGCTCTACTGGTCTGCAGCAGGTCGTCGCATAAAAAATCACCTTCAACACAGATTCAGAGCTACTCGGTTCCGGGTCGACGTTCCGCTGCTTCCATCCGAAGAATACGTACCGTGTCCGTAGCCCTGAAGCATCTCCACCTCCTTCTCGTAGTCTATCCGACAGAAGAGCTGACCCTGCTTGATCACGTACAGATCGCCCTTCTGCAGCCGAATTCCGCACACCACGCAGGTAAAACACCGAAGATGGAAGATGTTGTCGCACGCCCTCATCACCAGCTCCTCCGGAGATATCCTCTCCGTACATCCCAAACACTTTTTTATGAACAACCTAAAGACAAATTAGCTACATTTACAATTATGTAACAGAGTTCTCATTACCTATTAAAATAAGTGCACTATACTTGAAAAGACTTTGCGAATCTACTTACATCTACATGCATATTTATCAATCGAAAGTGGAAAGTTTCATATGAAACGAGCGTGGAAAGTCAATGGTGTTGATGATAAATACTGATGAAACTTGAGCAAATATTTGCTAGGGTCAAGAAGACATATGCAGCCTGTCACAGAGGTCGATCCACATCTCTCTCTCTCTGTCGCACTCTTTGCTAAATAAACTGGAAGTCACGTGCACCGTTTAAGGCCGAGGGCCTTTATACACACACACACATTGATATATATTGGCCATGTCTGCATGTGCGGAGGATTCGGCTAGTCCCAAAGTAAACATTGCCTTGCTCTCTTTCAGTGCCCACCAAACCGTGTGAATCCCAAATTTCCAACCGTTCGTGCATTCACATAGATCCGCTCATACAAAATACTCATCGCATTGATTCACCACATCCATTCACACCGGGATTTTCCACCCACGAAAACGTAAAGCGTAGCAATCCAAAATATTATGGACGAAAAAAATAAATAACACGGCCCAATTTGACATCAAACGACAATAAAAATCCAATCAAGCATCGCCGTTCCACCGTTTTAATTTCACCCGATTCATTTTTGATATCCTTCAAAAAGGATAAAATTTCCACCATATATTGATATTAATGCAACAACAACAATAATCAACGAAATTATTTCATAGATATTTTTCAATATTTTTAATTTATTTAATTAATGTATGAAAATAAAATGTATTTAATTATTTATAAATTACAAATTTGTACATCAATTTCTCTAGTAATTATGATTTTGTAAAATTTTAAACGCAAAAAAAATTGGGTGATGGACTTTGGTTGTTTGGTTTCTTTGAATGTTGGTTTCTGTTTTCTGGCGTTGTTTTTGCTCTGTGTGCTTCTATATGTTAAAATGAAAATGTTATGCAATTCGGCGGAAGTAATTAGAACGTTTCCACGTGATCGATCAAAAGGCGCGTCGCGGGGAAGCGGCGGCGATGGCGGCGCAAAAGTTAAACACATCGCCCTCCTTTGACAAAAACTCATTTCTCCAAGTCCCAACCTCCACCGAAGCCGCCGCCGCCCCCGTACAAACACGTTCGCACACACAGAAGAAACTTTCTTGCCAAATATTTGTGCTAGGATGAGAAGAGAAGTGAAGACAGTAGAGAAAAGAGAGGAAAGGTCTCCGATACGTGGGACGTCGAAAACAATTTATCTGAAACGGAAACCGCGTACAGCAATCCCAGACGTAACTAAACTTTTTTTTACTTGTTCAACTATGGCGAAAATATGGAGCACGTGTTCTCTTGTGCTGATCTTTTGGTGGTGGTGGATGAGGAGGATGAGGACATTTTCAACTAAAGTTGCGCCCCAAATGTGGAAAATTGTTTCGTCATCGCTCTGGCAACATATTGCTCTGTGCAAGGCCTACATACACACAAACACACACACACACCCCTAGTTCTGATCTTCGGTGCACGTGCACACACCGCGCACATACATAATCATAGCGCAACAACAAAAAATGAAATGTAGGAGCGATACATAAAGGGGGTTGGAGAGCGGGCGAAATGTGGTCGTGGGCCGCAATCGTTTTGTTATGTAATAATATATGTGTACGCGTCGCATATGATTTTCGTGATTTAAATGGACCGGAATTGATATGAGCGTGACCGCTGCGGTCCATCCAAAGAAGGGCGTAAAACGGGGACACCCTCCGACGATAAGCAGGTGCTGCACAAAGAAAAAACACAACGAAAACTGCACAATCCAATGTCAAATTTGATTGATTTACGAGGGAGGAGACAAGTGTTTTTTTTTTCTAACACTAAATAACACTACTTACATAACCAAAACTGAAAGTTAGAATAGCAACTATAAATATAGATACTAGTAATAATTTTTAATTATAAATTTTAGTTTTTCATTTTACATTTTGATGACTAAATAAATTTAAAATTTGATTGAAAATTTCATCTGCACAAACTATAATTTTGAAATAAGAAATATAATCTACCAAAAATTCTCTAATTAATTTTTAAATCTATAATCGTTATAATTTTAAAAACATTTTAAAACAATGCATTGATATAAATATTATAATATTTTTTAAGAAAAGTTTAAATTTACTTTTATTAATTTTCTAGAAATTTTAAGTTAATTTTTAACAATAATAATTTGCAAATAATTGAAAAGTAGCAAAAACTACGTCGGATTCGGAACGACGGTAATGAAGCTTTCAGGAAAACAACTGAAAAACTTTGCTTGCTTCAATTGTTATTTATTGTTCCCCCGCCGGATGATCGGGGATCACCGAAACTTATTAAGTTTTATTTGGTCGCCATCTGCAGCTCGTAAATTCGTTAAGCGACTGAAGAAGTGGAGAGAGAAAATAGAGGAAAAGGAAAAATTCTAATAAGGGAGCTTGATTGGAAATCATTGTGCATCTCTTTCAAACGAGCAATCCAAATCAGAACGAAAAACAATTGAGCAATTTTTTTTAGGGCGATTGACGATATTACGATATTTACGATTTCGAATTTGTCCTTCGTTTTCCTTATGACTTTTATTTCTTGCTCTCTCTGAATTTTTCCAATAAACGCACAATAGAATTTGATCCCGATATATCTCAATAAATGGAATGCGCGCGCTTTTATTTTGTGTGTGTGTGTGTAGCTATTCCTTCTTTGCCCCCGGGGGTTTCCCTGAAAACCTCCCCCACACGAATGAGCGAGCCGTGTGTTTGAGCCTGCAGGATTAGGGCTGCACCATATTGCGATCAGGACCCCCCTCGATGAATGCCACACTATCCCCATCCCTTTCCGACTCCTCCGCAACCATCCTACATCTCTCTCGCGCACAATATGTTTCCGAATCCTCGTGGTTTATATTGTTCCTCTTGTTATTACGTGCTTACCGATCTTTCCTTTCTTCGCTTTTTCATCAATGTCGCAGTTGCTATTGTTGTTGATGGTAATTATTGCTTACCTTTCGTAGTCGATCCTGCAGTAGAGTTTGGTGTCCTTGACGAAGCAGGTTTGCATGAGGGGATCTCCACAGGCGCTGCACTGCAGACAGGACTCGTGGTAGGAGACATCGGAGACGCTCAATAAGAACCGTTCGCTTATTGGCCTGCAGCACATACCGCAAATTGGGCCTAGCCCTCCAGCTACAACAACAAACAACAAGCGCAACATCAAGATACAACCACCATCATCATCATCATCAACAACAACATCACACAAACTCATTACAATCCAATAACTATTCAACTCCTACTAACTAACTTACCAAAACCGATACCACCCATTACAACAGATATCTATTAATATTGAATAATTGAACATCCAAATTACTACTAAATCTTCATTAAAGAAAATTACCATTTTCTCAAACTTGATGTAAAGAAATCACATAAATCTTTTTTATCTATTTTTCGATGACTATTATTGCCACAATTAATATTAAATATGTAAATTAAAGGTAAATGTGAAGAAAATTAAAATAATATAATAAGAGAATTGTACCTAACTCCATTTTCCTGTAGATCACTCTAATGGAAGTAACAAAATTTTAATTGCCCGAAAAGCAATCTTTTTACATTTTTGTCTATATCTCAATTACCATAGATGCAACAATTAATATTAAATATAGAATAAACATATCGTAGTATTAATCCATGTTTTTTTTATAATTCACTGTAAAAATTTACAATCTTTTTACAATTTTGTGTATATTTCGACTATCAGAATTGTTTCTAATTATACTTTTTTTAACAAAATTAGCATATATGTTTAAATTATACACTTATTGTCTTTACTAATTTTGAAAAAAACGTGTTATAAAGTTGTTGGTAATTGAATGCAAAAGAAAGCAAACACAAATCTATTTTCTCCGAGATCTTTTAATTTCCAGCTTCAATGTGAAAGCGTCAAGATTTATATGATGATTTCCCATTTGTAATGGTCGCAGCAGAAGAATGTTTTAATAAAAGTCCGCATTTAGAGTCGACGAAAAATCGAAGTCTTCCTAAAAATAGAATACTGCGAGATGTTCAAAATACATTTGTTTATGTTCATGCTTCATCGTTGTTGTTATCTTTGTATCATTTGGGATGCTGCGAGTGGAAGAGGAATGTGCTGAAGAGAAGAGTGGAAGTGAGGGTAGTAGGAGTGTTGCCGAGTGAGGGTGGTGGTGGTGGGCTCGTTGCGTAGCGAGGCGCGCATCGGAGGGGCTCTAATAGCCAAAGAGCCGAATAATCGGATCGCGAGGGGATTATTGAGCTTAACTCTGGCGTGATTAATTGATTCATATAGCAGACAGGGCTGTTATTATTACGGGGCGTAAATAATTCAGACGGATTACAGGTGATATGAACTTTTATATTTCACCACTTTTCGCAGCACAACAACATACACACACCACCCCCATTTTATTCAACAACAAAATAAAAGGTTAAAGCATCCTGAACGTTTTTAACTTTTGTACAATTTGTACATTTCATGGTATGTAACAAATCTGTAAATATTGAAGTAACCAAAGTTTGATGTGACTGGAGGAAGCTTTTATAGATGAAGAAGTAGAATGCAGTTGATGTTGTTAAGCTTAAAATAAAAACACGTGTTAACAAGGAAATAAATCTCGGGCGGCGCGGGGGTCGCAGGTAGTGACAGAGGTGACGAGTGTGTTTAGACAGCGTGAGCAAAGGTTGGAAATTCGATAAGGTGCGAAGTTGTTGATGGGCCCTAAGGCACTAATAGCTGCGTCGTCGGCACACGGCACGTGTCCTCCTTCTTGCGCAATCAAGAGACACCCGTAACCTTATGACTTCGGAAATAGACCGTCGATGGAGTTACGGTCCATCGCCGAACAGCAGGAAAATGAAGAAGTTGGGAAACGGCTACGAGCCGGATCATAGATGTCGGGGATTAGGAGGGACACTTGTCCTCTTTCAACCCCTACGCTAACGCGCGTATGACACGGCATGAAATTGTAGTTTTAAAGAGTTGAAACGAGCTACAAAATAGGATTAGCACCCTACTGCACAACAACCCCACAGAAAGTGCAAAAAAAATAATAATAGTGCTGCTGCAAGATTGATGAAGTTTTGCCGCCTCCGCCGCCGCAGGTGCCCCGTTCTAATCCTCCGGACAAATTCCATAAATTCAGTCCGACATGCTTAATGTATGCATTGGCCCGCGAAATGTTTGCATAATCTCTTACTGTAATCCAACTTTAACTTACCATTAACTACCCGACCTATAAACCTCTGCAAATCCTCAAACATTTAGACTTTAATTCATTTACAATTCAAACATGAAATAGTCACATAATGGCACTATTTTAAGACGATTTATTTTAATGTAGCCAAATTATTTGAATAATATAATTTAATAAAATATTAAAATTTAAATGTAATATATTAAACTATGAAAGTGTTAAATTTTCTACTGATCAATATTACTTAAGTAATCAAATATTTCTTAAAAATATATTATTTATTTTAAAATACTTTGAATATTAATTCTGCAAGTTGTAATATTTTGTTTTTTTTTTAAGTCAATAGAATCTTATTAAACTTGTGGAAAAAACGATTATTAAAAGTATATTATATTAAAAAATGGTTTTGAGTACTGACATTTTACTATAATTTCCTATTGATAATCAAATTGAAACTTACCAATAAATATTCACTCAATTCACAACTGATAATTAATGACAGTTATTGCCGAAAGATAAACAATTACTAATTAAAAGTAATTAATAAAAAAGCAAATAAATTAACGTTTAATTAAGGGCTGTTCTTTAATTGCCGAAATTAATTTAAACTCTTTTGAGAGGGTGAATAAAATGTTAAAAATTAAAAAAATAATAATGAAAATAAATAAATGCGAAGGATTTGCATGGTAATATTTGATATTAATTCCTACCGGCAACTAATTAACGCATTTACCGTTCCAAAAACCCAAGTTGGTACAACGTTGCAATCGTGTCGACGATTTTGCGGGTTTAATTTGGGGGAGGATTTACTTTATATATTTAAATTAAGTTTTTTGCTCGTAATCTCGCCTTGAGCATTACTAAAAAGGATTTCTTCTGTCAGGTTCAAAAACAAATTATTTGTTCTAACTAAAATTGTACTTCTTTTTCGTGAATAATATTTTAACAATTTAATTTTAAGCTCAACTACATTAAAAAATCTTCTACAATACAAATTATTAGAAAATTTCAACATTCACTAATTTTTTAATTAAATTTATTACTTTTCACCTTTTCAGCGATAAAATAACTATTTTTACGCTGTTATAAAAGTTTTTCAAGAATTAATTAGTTATTTACTACTTTGTTATGAAACTATAATTGATAAAATTGGATTTGCTACATTAAAAAATCTCAAATTTTTAGGGTAAACCAACTGTATTTTTTTGCAGGAATCCATCTATTGTTAAATTGTTTTTATAACTTACCCATTGGATTTAGATCTCCTTGGATTTCACCGGAGATGCAGGCCGATAAACGTTTAAATCCTTCCGAGAGGCGATTTCGATCCGTGTTTAAGGATGTCGCGAGCATCTGTGCATTTCCCCGTTGCCGTCCCAAAATTATTTCCACCTATATTTTCCTCGTCCTTCTTTCCTTGATTTCTTCCTTCCGTCGCTACACGTTCCGATTTTTTTTATTTTCGCTCCGTATAAGTGTTTTTAAGTGGGAAACAAAATGATCCGGTTTAGCTCAATTGATAGGGACACATGCCCCGGCCCTCTGGCGGCGTCCAGGGCCAACGGCCATCCCAGAATTCATACGCCGCGACGCCTAGGGATGGGCGGGACTTCGTGCATTCAAACTCCGCCCAAGCGAGCGTCGCGACGCCAATGCCCGTCGCTATTTTTCTCTCACGAAGACGGCAGACGCTCATTTTTTTCGTCTTTCTCCTCTATATGTACGTATCTATTCGTACACGTACACACACACACACCCGCATGTATCTCCTCCGCTTCTTCTTCATCTTCGTCCTCCTACTTTCAACCCTCACCACCCCAAATACATACATTCTTTTTCTTTTCCCTCTCTTCCGATCTCCCTTTTTTCACTCTTCTTTCATTTCGTCGCTCCATTTCTCCACGTTGCCGTTTCCTTCCTTTTTTTCTGCTCCCTCTTTCTCTCGCGTGCACACACACACACACATATTTTTTTGTTCTCTTTTATCCTTGTATCCAGTCTCGTTTCTTTATTCCCAGGATCTCGTAGCACGCGAACGGATCCTTTTATATGCGTTTTTCTCCAGCCCACTTTTTGCCGCCTCCCAACTCCGTCCATATAACTATACCTTCTTTTCCCATCTCCCTCGTACTGCCTTTACTTTTCTTTTTATTTTCCTTCTTTTTTCCAACTGCGAATTTCCATAGCGAGCTCAGCTCGCATCCAACGTGTTTATAAATATCCTTAACACTAGCTCCCATGAAGACGCATTACAATTTTTATTCAATTAAAAAAAAGAACGTTATAACTATTTATTATTTTATAAAAAAAATATTGCTGCTTTGACCCAAACTGTTCCTTCCTATAAAGAAGTACAATATACAAATAATTTTATAATAAGTGTATTATCTAAAACTTGAGCCAGAAGTAGAAAGTGAATTTTGAAATAAATTTATTTTTGAACTTTTCACAAATTCGTATTCTTAACATTTAATGAAATGTATACATTAATCATATATTATTTAATATATGATTAATATTGATATAATAATTGTATAATTTATAAATTAATAAAATTGAAAGAAAATTTTCGGTAAAAATTTAATTATTTTAAGTGTCAATAAACATATATTTACATAGTTTTGTTTATTGAAGATATTATAATTTACCAACTTGTAGCAATTATTTATTATGTGAAATTACATAATAAATAATTTAAAGTTATGTTACAGGCAACCAATATAACATATATTCAAAGAAAAAGGATAAGATATGGTATGTTTCTCAACTTAAATATTTTATTATGGGTCATCTGTTGGTATAAACTCAAAGTTTATCGTTCAACCCTTTTGGCGCTGTACAAAAACCTACTTATAGTTAAGGCCTTAATTAAATAACACTATTTATTTATGTATTTACTAAACAACTGTAATAATAAATGTGTAAATATTTTTTAATGTAATTTACTGGTTAAAGAGTAATTCGCTTTGAAATATTTTTTGTAAGTGCCATCTACTAGTAGTTTCAAGAATAATTGTAAATTTCAGTTGGTAAAGGCTTCTTGGTAACTATTGGCGAAACTGATCCAACTAAACAGTGATATTGCATTTACGAGAAATAATTACAAACAGAATTCCTGCCGGTTTGCAAGAAGAAAGTACTCAAAGAAGATGTTTAGGAATCAGTACGACAGCGATGTTACCGTGTGGAGTCCCCAGGGTCGTCTTCACCAGGTGGAGTACGCCATGGAAGCGGTGAAATTGGGTTCAGCAACGGTTGGCTTGAAGAATAAAACTCACGCCGTCATCATTGCCCTGAAAAGGGCATCATCCGAGCTGTCTGCCCATCAGAAGAAGGTAATTCCAATTGATTCCCACATTGGAATCACCATTTCAGGACTCACAGCAGATGCCAGAATGCTCAGCCGTTACATGAGAACTGAGTGCTTAAACTACAAGTACTCGCATGATTGTCCACTGCCTGTTAGCAGGCTGATCAGTCAGCTGGGTAACAAGATGCAGACCTGCACACAGAGATATGACAGGAGACCTTATGGTGTGGGACTTTTGGTTGCTGGTTACGATGATTTGGGGCCACACATCTACCAGACTTGCCCATCTGCTAATTTCTTTGATTGCAAGGCAATGTCTATTGGAGCGCGTTCGCAGAGCGCTCGTACTTATCTCGAGAAGAAGTTGGATGAGTTTACAAACTGTGGGTTAGAGGATCTGATCAAGCACGGTTTGAGGGCGCTTAGAGACACGTTGCCCAACGAAGTCGATCTTAATACCAAGAACGTGTCCATCGGTTACGTTGGAAAGGACGTGATTTTCAAGATTTTGAACGAGAGCGAAATCGCCAATTATCTGAACATGATCGAGGGTGAGGAGAGGAGAGGCACAGCCGCCGACAGTGCTCCAGTTGCACCGGTCAGGGATGACGCGGGGGACGAGTCAGCACCGAGAGACCCAGTCCCAGCCGTCGCCATGGATACAGAATAATAAGTGAAATCTGTAACCATGTTAATGTTGTCAAGGTGTTTGGATTTGAAAAAAATTTCTTGCCGTGGCTGTTTTAATCTCTACAAGTTTTAATTCAGCCACGGCTAAAATTCAGTGAAAACGTTTTCTTCTTTTATATTCACTTATACTTTTAATTTAACCCTTGCTTTGCAAACAAAAATCAATTATAATAAAAATAAGTAAACTTAATCTTTTCCAATTAGTTCATTTTGTTTACTTTCCAGTATCTTCTCGGCCTGAGCAATGTACGTGTCCGCAATGACTGATACCTGTTGCTCTGCATTCCTCACTACATCCACAGAGACTCCATCCTTTCTCTTTAAACTTTTGTTCTGTTTATTTTGAACATCTTTGATGTTATCCCTACATTTATTGAATATAGTTTTGGCATTCTTCGCCAAATTCTCGCGATGCTCTTTGGTCACTCTACAAACAAATTATAATAAAAAAATCAAAATTTAAAATTTTCAAAAAAAAAGTACTTTGGTACTGGTATGTATAGTGTGGTTCCTTCCTGCTGAGGGTTAAGATTCATTCCGGATTTCTGTATAGCTTTCAGAGCAGCAGGAATAGCTTGAGGAAATATCGACATATTCACTACTATTGTTTTCGGGTTTTTCCGAACGATTTGCGCCAATTCTTGCAGCGTATGCTCCTGTCCATCAACATGTACTACAATAGATTCAATAGAGCCTACAACAATTAGAAATTATAAAAAATTTGTTCTGAAGTATTGCTGAAAAGTGACCTGCAGTTGATCTCAATGATAAATGCTTTGTAAAATCTTCCTTCATTGAATCAATAATCCTTTCCATTTGATTCTTCAGTGTATCGACATTGAAGAGTTCAGCCAGTTGACTTTCATTCACTTGTACTTTTCCTTTACCTGCAAAACAATTTGAATCAATTATACATTTTCAAAACTTTTAGAATAAGTATACAAAATTGAAATTCATCATACAAACCTTTATCTTTCTTTTTGTCCTTTCCTTTGGCATACAACCTCACCGTTTGCAAGGATGGTGCAGCCAAATTTGTTGGGCAGTTAAATGACACATTGTTCGATTTAATGACTGAGTGTATTGATCTTATGCTATGTAAACTACTCATCCGCGTAGACCTTGCGGCGTAATGCATTAAAAACCTCGAACACAACATTTTTTTACTTAATATTATGTACAAAATCTATATACATTTAACCTAAAATAACTATAAACATTACTTTTTTTAGGTTAAAGATTTGTCAAAGTGTTCAGGACATGTTCAGAAGATGGCAATATATTTGTATTATCTAATAAGTATTATATGGTTAATACTGATGGTGCTGTTTAGAGTACTTTAGATTTGTGGACTCTAATGTCCTTACGTAACTTAATAAATTAAAAAAAGAAGTGTACATTTGGTTGCATGACTTGTTACTAATTTTAGATTTAATTTGCTGCCCTTCATTTTTATTTAATTATTGATAAACCAAGTAGATCATCAATTGAGAAATCAAAGAAAAACTCTGGTCTTTCGAATGAACCAACTGCTATATTTGTGGTAGTTACCATTCTCTTGCAATAAGCTATGGAAATTGGAAAAGATAATTAATATTAGTTAGAGGCGCGTTCCGTTGGATGGCGCTAGTGGTTGCATTTTTATTAAAAATCCTTAATGATTTTAACTTATTACAAAATACTTGTAATGTAATTAATAATCAATTTACGAGCATAGAATTATAATGATTAAACGATATCATTTTAAACAAATTAATTGTTTATTACTAAAAACTTTTGTGTGTGTATTATAGACAGTGAATTAAGGAGTTTGCGTGTATTGTGCGAAGTTGCGGTTTCTTGAAGATTTGTTATTGGAAATGGGATGTTATAATAAGCAGAGGGAAAAGTTGGTGGAAAGTCGTTAATGCCCTAACCAGTGGTGTCTTGTTCGACTCTGCTCTGCGGCACGAGAGGAGGATGAGGAGAGAGACGTAAGTAAAACTGGGCTTCTCGGGTGGGGTAGGTTGAACGGCCAGAGAACATTCATAATGTAATGCATTTTAGAAACTTTATCTTAAGTTTTAACAATTTAATCATGTATAAAGTTTTAATAACGCTCGCGGACGTGTATAAACTAGTTTAAGGAAGTTTCGGATTATGCGATACAGTTGCCACGAGAAACTGTGCGAGTATTTGGGTGTGTTTCCATTCCGTACGGCGCGAAGACTTATTAACCATCATTCCCATATAAATAACAGTCTGCAAGTCTAGAACTAGTGAAGTGCGAAGAGAGACTGGTTAACCAACAAGTGGAGGAGGATGGAAGGATTATAATTACAGTTGCGACCACCACCAAATTTGGAACGCGTTTTGGAAGCGCCATGTAATTATCCATGATTAACATCGCGTCATGGCGAGATTACGCTTGGAAATAGAAAAATAAGTGTGGAAAAAAGATCACGCTCGATCGCTCGATCCTCCTTTCAGGTTTGCTTTATAATTACCGATGGGATTAAGCGTTTCGAAACGACGTGTTTTTCGCCCGATTTCCATCGACAACCCAACAATTTTTTTCTCCTCTTCGATCCGATTGCAATCGATTCGAAAATTGCTTAAACGCCGTCCAGTCACGTTCTCCTCTCCACGGATTCTTGATTCGTTCTTCTCACCTTTTTCTGCACAACGCAACATAAATTACAACTCCGGTTTCGTGTTCATTTCTTGTTATCCTTGTGTTTCGCATGGATTGATTTTTTTAATATTGTTGTGAGGGACCTCTTTTTTATTGGTACTAAACATGGAGAGAAGCCCGCAGCTCCAGTTTATGTTACATCAGCTCCTCGAATGGTCGAAGGTTTGATGTATGGGCCACGCACGTGGCTACTTATTAGCTCACGAAATTACACCGTGGCACTCCGATTCCCAGGACCCGAGAGCGAATTCGAGCCAAGGAAACACGAAAATTATTACCCACATCCCGACACTTTCCGAGAACGCACATAAATATATATACATTTCTTAAAATACCTTCATTACCGGCGCGAATATCGTATATCATGTGCATCGTGCAAATCATTCAATATTTTTACCTTTTGCTTCAATTATTTTCAAGAGCATGAACATTCTTACCATTTCTTACAGCGAATCGAAATCTTTTATTTATTATATTTTATTAAATATTTTCTATGAATTAAAATTCTGCATTTTTTTTTCTTTCTTTTTTTTTTCTTTATCGAATTATTATTATGGGGAAGTAAGAAGCGGAGAGGAAACGGAAATTGCAACTTAACTTTGCAAAACACTTTCCGTGTGGACTCGAGTAGATCAAATACCAATTACGCGACACTCGCTGCGAGATTTAATATCCCTTAAACAAGTGGAACAATCCATTAAACTCGTAGACGCCTTCAAACTGCAATTATTGCAGACTTAAACAATGCCTCCGCTAAATTGTCTTTTCAAACAACTCGGAACGAAATATTAACAGCGGAGCACAACGTTTTGATATACACATTAAAGTACAAACAATAAGTTACAATAATCGACTGAATTTATCCAGTTTGTGATACTTTTCTTTACAATTCTATATAATTAGTAGAATTTAACATTAATTAAAATTTTAAAACTAAATAAATAACTTTTAAAACAAACAAAATTGTATTTATAGCATTTATTTGTATTTCAAATGGTAAGGATTTTATATAAAATTATTATTTTTTTCACTAAATATTTTTTTCTTTTATTTTTAATCATAAATTAGATGCGCGCAAAATAATAATTGTTTCTATTCTTTTGATCTGATTTTTTTTTTAAATTAATGGAATTACTTCTGTTTATGGATCAAGTCCAACTTTATGTTTTAGAAAGAATTTTCGTTTTAATTTCGTCCTTAATTGGTTTCGAAGGTGGAACTCCTCCTGCCCCCTCACGCAACAGGAGCTTTCTTTTTCATTTTTAATTTTCCATGCCGAAAATTATTCGCAAAACGCGGCGGCAATTAAGAAAAAAATTCAATTATTCTCCTTCCTCTCCCTTATATATACACATTTTTTTTCTGTTGCTTCTTTCACCGTACGTTCCCGCTTCTGTTTTATCCACCACCCCCGCAGCTAGTGCGAGACACAGACGTTGTTGGTCTTTTGCGAAATATAAATTAAGACTGTGCGGTTGATTATTAACTTTTTTTTTGGACACATTTTTCTCTTTCCCACTCGCTCTTCGTTTCGAGCGTTAGAAGAAGCGGAGAGGAGAAAACCGCAGCCCACTTAATGAGTTTTTTCCCCTAAAATTTTCCTTTAGTATTTAAAAAAAAAAACAATAATCGCATGTATATTATGATTCAATTTGTAATGCAATAATTATCTTCCCTTTTTTATAGCAAAAATATAAAGTATAATATACAGGGTGTATCATTTAATTAATTTTCTTATATATAAAAACTTGCATAGATACGTGGAGTTGTTTATATGATTCACGCTGTATATAAAAAAAGTGTATTAAAGATTAAAAGGCCTGCGGGGATGGAAATGGAAATATTAATAAAAAAATAACATTTTTGAATCGCCCACGTAATTATAAAATTTATATTATAATTACGGAGCAAATAAAGCTTGAACTAGAAAGGGATGTGCAGATTTTTTTTTTTCGTTGTTATTTCCCCGCTCGGATTTAATTAACTTTTTGTTTTAATGTTGCGAATTGAACAATACGAAATAATGAATTAATTCGTTGTTTTTCTCTTCGGTTCACCTGATTTTTTCTCGTGTCTGTATTAAACTTCGTTCCTGTGGGACGAGCAGTATTTACATATTTTTACATCCATTAATCGGCATTATGCGCCGAGGATGAAACCGTCTCTCTTCGAGTCTGAACTCGGGCATTTCTGCTTTTAGTTTCGTGCAATTTTCGCAAGGACTGGTAATTTCGCAGTCTCGTTAATGTCGGTTAATAAGTGTAGTTGCGTGGATGGTGAGGGTGGTTCGGTTTGGTCGGGTGATTATGGGTCGCGCCCAGACCGCCAGAAAATCCATTACCATCCGTAAAACCCATCCATTAAAGGGCGGTCGCGCTTTTCGCACGCACGCCTTAATGAAAATGAAAATGGGAATTTAATTCCGCGCCGAACGCGAATTTAATTACTTCGCCGATAATGTCTACTCTTCCACTAGCTGTAGTAAGGCATGTAGCGAATAAACAACAACAACAACAACAAAAAATGAAGAAAGAAAAACAAAAACAAAAACCTATTAGGAACTCTGGTTTCCATGCGTACGAAAATTGGAATAGAAAGAGAAAAAATGAGCTACTCGTAATTCAAAATCAATACTTTTTGTGTTTCTGCTGTATGCATAATCCCTGACATCTTGAAAGCATTACTTTTTTAATCTAAATGTTAGAACAACTTTTATTTTATAAGAAATAGCTAATATTGGCTTTAGCATTACTTAAATTGAGTTAGAAAATTTGAAATTTTTATATTACTAATGTTAGATTCTTTGCAAATGAATAATATAAAATATTTTGAGTAAAGATATTCTATTTGAAAACGTCTAATTTCTTTTGTTTGTTTGTTTGTTCTCTTAAAGGAATCAAGCGATCGCCTTAAGTCAGGTTTATTAAACAAACGAAGAAGGGATAAGTGGGGGCTGTTACCTGAAACAACAAAGCATCGTTCGGGGATTCGGTTATATATATATATATATTGAAATGTCACACAGGGACAGGAGATGATGACAAGCGGTCCTCTATTTTCATTCCTCTCATCTTTTTCTTTTTCCTTCCTTCCTGGCGTTTCATCTGTTTTCATTTCCATTATTTATCATGAGCGATGATGGATCGACAAGTTGACAATAGATTACGTAACCATTCAAGGAATGAGGGGATTCCTTCCCTCTCCTGTACGTACGTGCCTCGCTGCAAGTTTCTCTCTCTTTTTGTCCTCTTCATCTTCGCATCGCTGTGTCTCCGTTTTTCTTTCAATTACATAATATATCCCCGCGCACAAAGACTGCACGCGGCTTTTAACAATAACAGCAACCGAAGAAGACGAACCAAAAGGGAAACTCAACTTTTTCAACGCATTAATTCTTAACCGAGATTTCATCTTTTCATCTCTCTCATCTTCTCTTCACAACGTTATATAATCGATACGACGTCGGAGATCACCAACGTCAATTAATCAACTTCGACCCACGCACACGAAAAGCGAAGCATGGGTGTAAAAAGGTTAAAGAAATACACACACACACGGCGCGACAGAGAGGTAGGAATAAAAAAGAAACCAAGCGATAAGGCTGTAAATATACGTTTAAGGAGAGAGATGAGAAGATAGTTTAAAACAGGATTATCTTTGTGTTGAACAACTGGTCGTCGCTCCCTTGGACAGCTTGTTAACATAATTATTAAATAATTGAATAACATGTACAAGTTGATTATGTATATAACTGTTAGTTTAGCATTTGCTAATTTATAGATTTATTTGTAGCATTTTTGCAATGGAAGCAACATTGATTAATCTGCAAGGATGAAGATAAAAAAAATGAGTATTACAGACACCTAGCAACAAGGAAACTATAGAGAGAACAAAGGATTGTGGGTAAAAACGTTTTTCACAGTTTGCTGAGGTACAAAGGCAGGAAACTCATTTTCCGCCGATTGCAATTACTTTGTCTTCTTCTATGCAATTGAAGCTGTAAACTGTAGAATCTTTTTCATTGCGTAATCATTATGTGATTTTGGGTTTCTGTGGAGGAGGAAGGTCGATTATTGTAATATGCCCGGTTGGCGAACTTTATTTGGGTCTTGACCTGCACTCCAATATAAAGAAATAAAGCAGCTGCAGGAGGACGCGACGCTATTATTACTACCTCCTCGTCGAGTGGAGCTCGTTCTCAGCTTAATGCGAAAACTAAACTCCGCTTGCCAAAATCCTTAACGATTCGAACTCGATCGGGTTTTCTTTAATTTCGCTACTCTCTTCCTCTCCAATTTCCCTTATATAAACACACACAGCTACAGACTCAAACACAAGCACGCAATTACTTTACTATCGGAAAAGTAGTTATAAACAAATCTAAAGTATTTTATTAAACTAAAGCTGTATACGACTAGTTTTCTCCAACAGAAAAATTCAATTTAGAAATAGGAGTAGTTAACGAATAAAATTATTCAAATTTGATAGTTTATTTATTGAAATGATGATGATGATAAGGCAAATATATCCGCCAAATCATTTTCATTTTTTTTTAAATACTTTTATACATAAAATAAACTGATCTAACTTTTAACAATCATATGAAACACTAGAGTATCTTAAAATAATTTAGAATTGGATTTTATAAAAGTATTTATTATTATTTTATTATATCAAATAATTAAAAAAAAATAACAGCAAGTTTTACAATACAAATTAACTAATGGTTTTGTTTTCATTGAACATTTCGTTTAAGGGAGTGAAAGATTTATTTCCATTTGATGATGATGAAAGAACGTTTTTTTTTTTTAATATTATTATTTAATAAATATATTTCGTTTAGCTTGGGTTTTTTCCTCGTTTGATGTCGTCGGCGCATTGTTTGCTAATCTCATTGTTTTCGGTTCAATTTGGAATTCTTTTTGTGCCTTTGATTAGTGTTATAATGAGAGCGTGTAATCGGGGAGGAAAATGTAGTTAAAAAAATGTGGGAAGAGAGAGAGAGAGATGATGATGAAGGAAATATGGGTTAAAAACAACGGGTCTGAGCTGGATGGGCGCTGAGGTCTGACATAGCGTAGGATACTACAAACAATTGCGCGGAGAAATAATTACACGGGCATCTGGCTACGTCAGGCCTAGGATAATAGTAGCCTGTGTCCTATCCTCTCTACCTGGTGGCCACGTGTCCACGCCTGAACTCAGGCATACATACATACACCTAAGCGTGCATGTACATATAACCTGACCGACCGAAAGGTTTGTTCGTTCCGTTCATTCAAACTGCAACCCTCTCTTTCCAACGCACCCATGAAACGTATATTTCCCTCGCACCCTCACTCTCCATTCTTCGCTGCGCTATTTCCTCCCCCAGGATCAATACACGTTTATACACATACATAATATAATATGTGTATCTGCTCTACATCCCCCCTGCCCTCTCCAAAAAACCACCCCAAACCTTGTACTCCTTCCTCGCCTCTACATGTACCGTGTATACTACACTCAGGTCTGTTTAAAAGGGTTTCCTCTTTTTTTTTTCTGCATAACTCAAGTCTCCTTCTTCAGTCTTCGTTTCCTTCTCTCCTTTTATTATCCTTTATGCAAAACAGGAAATCCATTTGCTGCTTATTATTGCGTCAATCAAAACTACTTTTGCTCGTGTGTGTGTGTGCAGCATAATCCTTTCACATCCTTTCAACTCAACTCATCTCTCGCTCGCACACACACACACACAAAAACGAAAACGCGCGGCGCTCCAACAACAAGGGCGGCAATTAATCCTCCGCGTCCTACATTCAACAGTCCAACCCGCACCACCACCCCTTTCCAACACTTTAATTGAGACACACACATATAAGCGAGAGCGAGGATAACGAGAGCGGTGGAAAGACCTCCAGATTAGTTTAATAAAATCATTTCAATTAAGCAACAGCGAAATTACCCGAACGAATTCTCTCTGTTCTTCTGTGTCATCACCAACACGGCAACTTCGTTCCATTCTTTTTTTATATAATTATTTTCCCCCCATTTGGAGTACATCTAATCAACCCAATCGCTGACATTACTTTAACAAATTTACTAACAGTTAATTTACAAAGTTTATTTTCATATATTATTTCATAATTTATTTTAATGTAAATAAATTTAATTTCAAGTTAATTAATAATTGTAATTATTTTTGCAAAAATTTTGAGATGCACAGACAAATTCGAAATTAGATTCCACGTTTGCTGGGTGTTTTTCAATTAAAATACAAAACCTCGGCGGTTTTCTTAAAACAAGCGAAGATGCAGACTGGAAACGCGCGTATCTGTAGACTGCTTAAACGGCGCAATAAATTAATTAGGAGGAGTCTTGGAATTCAGTTCGGCAGTGAATGGCAATAATGAAAATGTAAATAATTTAATTGCGATTTCGTTATTGTTCCGTGGAGAAATCAGACGAGAACAACCGAATTATAAGAGAGATACACAAATTGAAAAGGAAAGGAAAAACAAAAATAGGAATAGAGAGGACACGTTTTACGGTCTTCGTCATCTTCTGTAAAGGTGTGTGTTTTTCTGAAAATTTAAAATCTCTCGTCGCTTCGTCCCGAAACTAATGAATGCATCAATTTTAAAGCGAGCACTCGAGCTCGTTCCTTCCTTCCTTTTCGTTCTATTATTTTGGGAATGGGTCGCGGTTTTACGTATTGTATTTTATTTGCACTGTTTCTCTCTTCATTCCTTCCTTCCGTTCTCAAGCTTTGAATAATTGTGGGAAAGTATTGATTTCAAATACAATGCATTTTCCGTCCGTTCTTTGTGGCCGAAGAGAAAGGTGGATCAAAGTTTCATTAGCGAATCTTCCGTCCCATGCGAATTACATTCAGCCTCCCTGAAGCTGAAAAACTTTTCACTTCCTACCTACATGCGCAAACACAACGTTTTCCATCCACATACATCAATTAATTAATAACGAGAAGGTAAAGGAAACGGAAACTGAAGCAACGCAGAAACAGTAGAGGAGTAGGGTGAGAGACTAGGGGAAAAAAAACTAAACAACGAAGGAAAATGTATCTGTTCGGAGGTCGACGAGGGGTTTCTTAATAGAAATCTATTGGTCTTTAATGGACAGAGAGTGCTTAGTTCCAGTTAGCGGATTGAAATCCTACCATTATTTCTTCGTTACTTTCCAATTTTTATCCGAACCAAAGAAATCTCTAGCTGATTATTAAATTGATTGACTTTTGTATCCTTAAATACAATTATTTCACTGTGATTATCGAAACGCAATCGAAAATATTGAAATGTTGTCGAAGATGCTTTTTTTTCGGAATCTTAGATCTACAGCCGCAGACAATTAAGAGACGTGCGGGTGAATTTATGAATTTATTCCTGAGTAATTTCTGTTAATGGTTTTCCATTTTTTGTCTGCGTTCCGTATACATTTCTCCACTGGTTCTGCCTTTTTCTTTCGTCCGTGTGTAATTGATTCCATTCTTTTCGGGAATGTTTCGAGCGTCCCATAATTCAGGCGAAGATTGGGCCGTTCAATCACAATGGTAAAGCCCCATCTGTGACCTATTAAAACACGCACACACTCTTCACTCGCTCTCTTTCCCTTCGACCCAGAAGCGGATCCGATGTATTGATTGATCGCACTTTAATTGCCTTCCACTCATCAATATTTCATTACACTCCGAACGCCGCATAAAGAAGAAAACGAGTCCTGAAAAAATAAAATAAAAATAGAAAACAATGTTAAGCTCCTCTCTTCTGCGGCTCAAGTACGTCGAGATTTAGGGCGTAGAATTTTATTTAAATGTACGTTTAAAGAAAAAAAGGTAATTACCATTCTAGAGCATCGTGTGTCTTCTTACATTCTAATCGGATCGATGGAACGCTTTCGAATAGTTTGGTTCTAAAACTGAATTTGAAAATCTCGTCTAATTAATTTTTGATTCATTATCTGGAATTTACATTTCATTAGCATCTAAAATATATTTTTTTAATTATTTTTAACAATCAAAATTGTCATAAGTTTATAGCAACGTTCTAGTGTTAATGAAGAAAATACATAATTAGCAAAAATGGTTAAAATGTGCTTTGAAACTTAATGAAATGTAAAGTGATATTGGAATATGGTAGTTTGTGTAATTGTGTTTAGAATGTAGTTTGTTTAAAGATGGCAAATAAGTTGGAGTGTTATGGTAAACAATCGAGGAATAACAGTTGGAAGACGGCGGTTATCAATATGCCGGGCTTGAATTATCCGAGAGTTAACAGCGATGGCATTAGGTTAATGGCGTTTGCGGATAACATTAAATTTCAATCTGCACACTTAAGGAAACACAGTGTGTAGAACGTCGGGGGTTTCGGAGTCTGCTCGGGGCCAGATACGAAAGGAGAGTCAGATTGACCCAATTTTGAGAACGACGGTTCATAAAACCGCGAGTCCGAAAAACAAGGTAAAATATCATCATTAGTGCTGATTTAAGGAATACGGAAGGAAGGAAGAAAGGAAGGAAGGAGCGTTCCATTTTATTGGGTCGTTTGCGTTTTCTGCATCCGCCGATTGCAGAGGATAATAATAACATCGAGGATCATAAACGATGGATTGTTGGGTTCGGTTTTCTTCGGATTTACGCGTTGTTCCTGCTGCTTCTTCTGCAGACCGATCTACATATTCCGCTCCAATCCATTGATGTATTCAATGATTTCGAGGCTCAGACTCGGTGCAACACACACTGATACTCGAGACATCTCTCGGATTCTCCTGAACGTCATTTATGCAACAGCCTCCACCTTCGCATCCGAACCCATTCATCCTCCTCCTCACCCATCCACTCTTTCCTATTCGCAGATCAAATTGCATTTTTATTTTATTCTCCGAAAAACGACCTTAAATCAAAAACCATGAATATATCTTTATCAATGCACGCAATCCACCATCTCTCGGATTTACCCCGATACAAGACAGTTTTATGCACTACAATCTCATTCATGAATCATGAAAAAAAAATATATAAAAGAAATGTAACTTCAAGATTCATTATATAAACGTTTTTTTTTTTTCATTCTTAAATATTTGTATGTAATTTTCCACTGATATTTTCTATTGTATAACAGATTACAAATATGAATGATTCCATCAAGTTATAAAGCAGTTACATATTTCCAATTGCGATTATGCAAACAGCATGAATTTCTTAGGCGAAATGGAGTAGCGGAGTACTCGGTTGCACGTGCATCGCTTCGCTAAATCCGGATACTCTGAATAATTGCTGAAATCCGGCGATTCGGGTCGGATTAAATGTTTGATCTAATTGATGAAAAAGTGATAGCGGAGCGCGCGAATCCGGCTTTCCCGCTAATTAATAATTTTCCCGCGACGCCGCCGTATCTGATCTGAATATGTCTATATGTATATCAGTGAGTTTGTTTGAGAGTTTTTCGGATATCACTTATTTGCTTATTATTTCCGAGAGATTGAGAGATCCAGATAGAATGCATTATTTGCATTTGCGTACGGTACAATGCGGAAATCTGATCGTATCGAAAGCATTTGATGAATGTTAAGTAGGATTTCCTTTCTTCTTCAAGAACGTAGAGAAATGCTTGAAATGTGTATATATACAAATTGATAGATGTGTCTGTGAAAAAGGGAGGTGGAGAAGTCATTTGCATTCGAGCGCCGCGACGCCAAAATTTCCTAATCAGCATTCAGCGGGACGAGAGACGACTAAATCTATCATTGCCCGTTTATTTACCCAAGAAAATTTCATTTTGCAATTATATATATATATATACATCTAACCCGGATGATGGGTCCGGATCCTCTAGTTTTATCCCATCCCCTAGAAAATCATGCAAAGCCGGGCCGAGCGTTCGCAGAGCGGAGATGAGCCATAAAACAGATACTGCGCTCCGACGGTTCGTGTTGTTCTCGAGGATTATATTAGGCCCTAGGATTAAATAACTTAGCTTAGTCGACGCTGATCGAATGAAACTTATCGTCGTCCTTGGCAACTGTCATAAGCATCCTGCACATCCTAGAATAAAATAAATAAATGGAGCTGCCAAAAATGTAGTAGCTCCACGTATTACTTCACAACTGGCTAATTACTTTTCTGGTTTACGTATTTTCTGGTATAGTTTAAATTTTGACATGTATGTATGGAATCCGAATTGGATGGAAACTTTCAAATATGCGAAATTAGACTGAGATACACGATTTTAGTTATTTATAAACGTTCGTGCTTCTCCTCTTCGTGATCGTTTTTTTCCTCTCTTCTGCTTCTTCTTCTCCGTCTTCTTCTTCCTCCTCCGGTTGTCTCCGTGAAATATGAACGCCGGGCAGAAACAATGCCGCGGCTCCAGCATCATTTTTTATTTATAAAGAGTCTTGGGGATTGTTGTTGGATAAGTGAAATTCCCCATAAATCTTCTCGTGTGCCACGAGCCAACGGATATGTGTGACGTTAACGAGAGGCGAGGAGGAAGGAGAGAGAAGCAGGAGGAGACCCCGAGGAATCCCAAACGAAACAACAATAAGAATACACAAAAAAAAAAAAAAACAAAGCAAAGCAAAAACAAAACAAAAATGAGCAACACCTCACGACAGGTAAGTAAATCCATTAATTCTTCCTCGAAAGCCGGAACATCGGATGCGTTACGCTATAATTTCTTGAGCCGTTTAACATTGTTGGTTTACTCGCATCGTCGTTGGTGGTCTGTCCGTTGAAATTAATTTATTTCCGGCTAAATGCGGGTCTCCAAAATTAAGATTATTTCATTTTAGAAAAAAATATGGGTTAACCGACAATTCTCTCATCAGAATTTCATTGAAACTGCAATGAAATTAATCATCATTTTTTAGTTTTCAATTTCCAGTAAATTTAATGAATTTGGGTGAGTTAATTTTAGTGTTTTGATATAATTTAAAACTTGTGTTATGAAATAATTGTTTTAAATATTTGTTTAATAATGCAACATTATAATCGCTGGATGATGGGAAGTAAACAGATTTATAATTGATGCGATTCGTTGGAGTGTGAGGAAGCTGCAGGTAATTCTTGGAAAATCTAAGAATGAGCCGGTTTTTATCTGGACGCATTATTTCTTCATTTCTCTCTGTTTACTTCGCAAACGTTTTCCGGGTAAATAGGAATGAATCGTCGGGAAACGCGGATGTAAGATTATTGCGTCCTCCGCAGCAATTGGGAATTGTATCGGGTAATAAGCGTTCGTTGGAAATCGTTTTTCCTCCTGCACACATGTATGTGTGTTTCCTTTTTATTCCATCCTTTTCATTTTTATTTTCTCCTTACTCTTGAAGAGTGCATGAAAAATATGAGGACATAAATGTCCCGAATAGTAGATTAAATTCGCAAAGAACTCCGGCGACGATAAATCTTTCCTTTGGGGCAGAGAGGCGGGGAGGGGTGGTTTTCCCGGAGTTTCGGAAAAGTATGAACGTTAGCCCACTTTCCCGGCCCGGCCCGGCACGGAACTCTCGACTAGTGCAGCGAGAGAGGACGAGGAACGAACCACTTCCTCACCGCTCCCACCGCTCATGTTGTTCTTGGCTTGTAGTATTTTTATTCCGCATCCGCACTCGATTACTTTACAACTGTATTTTCCTACTTTTCCGAGACACACAACGCTCCTCGCTGCAAAACGTTTGGAACTGAAATGAAAAATAACGTGTCCGGTCGGGATTTATCCGACTCGGAGTTAATTATTAATCTTTTCTCATACAATTGCCACTCGTAAATCAGAGTATGCGGAATGAAGTGTCCCGAGTTTCGCCCACCTTGAGATTCTCGCGCATATCTTGTTATGTATTTGTTTGGCTGTCTTCTCCTGTCCTCTACTTCTTTTAATTTTTTTCTTCATCTGCAAAAGAGCATTGCGACTGAAGCAAACAAACAATGCTCATTTTCTTACTTGTTAAATCTACAATTAGCCTCAGGTCTCTGGTAATTTATTGCCAACTACACTTAAATAATTGAAATTATATATTTTGTTATTGCTAATTATTTTGTAAACTCTTGTTATATTTCCAATAACTTTGTAAGTTTTACCTACTTTATTTTTTTACTTTTATCTTCAATTAGATAAAAAAATCTTTAAAACGTATTTACTGGTATAGTTTTATCATTTGCGAGAATTTTTTTATATTTCTGGGAATTCGTAAATATTGTGAGAATTAATGAAAAGATGAGAACTGAAAATATTTTCTGCAAAAATGTAGTTTGAAGTACTAAATAATTAAAGTGGTATTTCAAATGTAAAACTTTTTCGAACAGTATAGAAAGTATTTTTGACATTGACATTTTCTCAGGTATTTTTGTTGTTGTTGAAAATTGGTTATTAATAATTGAAATGAACGTAAAAGGAAAGTACAGCTAAAATACTTTTGCTGAAAATGTGCAAAGAGAAACGGGCAGAATCCGCGAGGGAGCCACCAAACAAAAGTTTGTTCTTGCAACGGCAGCAGCTTTCTTTTCCATCTGCAGAATTATTCTTTTCAGCTGCAAAGCTCAGGAGACAAACACACACACACACATATAGAGACAGCGAGACAGCAAAGTCCATTTAAAAGTTATAAAACACAAGTTTTTCCGCGCCGCCACCCCATTAACATATCCGACGTCTGCATAGGAAAAGAAAAATAAAATAAAGAAAGAAAGTAAACGGAAAATCCGCGTTTAATTGAAATTTTTTTCGCAGATCGAATCGAATCAGACTAAATGCGTTTTTCCTTTTTCTCTCACTCTCTCTCTCTTTTTCCGTGTTCGTTTCTCCTGTGTGGGTATTTGGGGGGAGGCCGCAAATGGCCCGTGAAATTAATTAGATTCCGATACACGTCGGACGGCGGAAAATTGCTGGAAAAGGAAGGGATAAAAGGAAAGTGAAGGAAATCTCGCTTTTCCTTCTTCATCTCCAATCGTGGTCGTGATTGATCCACTCTATTCTCTATCATTATCCTTCCACCTCGACAGTGATTTCCATTGCAATAATATTCAGTTTCCCATTAAAAGAAAGACGTTTGTGGGAGACGTTAGAGACGACGAAAACGGTAACTCTAGTAGATCCAGTAAATATTTGTAAGGATTTAGTGAGGCGAGAAAATACATTATCAAGTTTCCAGACAACTTTTTCCCGAAATTCGATGATAGATATATAAGGAGCAGCGAAAGAGAGAGAGAGAGAGAGAGAGAGAAAGGAATCGTGTGCGAATCTTGTTCTCTTTTATCCCGTCCGAAAACATAAAATATGCGAGTTTAAAAGGACGAAAACATCGCGCAGAAAGAAGACGTAGACCGAAAAAAAAATGTCAGCATATATTTATATGTTTATAAAGTTTTCGTTTCGAAACAAGTCAATCTACATACACGCAATACATCATCTTTAACAGCTCAATAATCCTGAATTTTGTCATCTTAATAGAAATCGTTTTATACAATATCAAAAAATAAATAAATACAAATTATTATTATCAATAAAAAAATAGAAGTTTTGTTTAATTTATTTGAGAAATATTTCTTTCTTAATACTGTAATTATATTAATAAAATTATATTAATTATAGTAATTTCGTGAGGATAAATTGTCTAATTCCATTAAGTGCAGTTACGCACTGCTGTCTAAATTGATGTCCGAGCTGTGATGGAAATGTGTTTGCAGACGTCGCGCCTTTTCTTTTCCAGAATTTCTCCTTCGTGTCGGAGGGTGGAGGATGGGCGATCCAAAGAAACGTCCCTCAAGACCACTTCATTTGTGCGTTGTCTGCGCTAGGCTAGACGCATTAATTCGCCCTTTTGACAAATGGGTTGTCCTTTCCTATTTGCGAACAACATCTGCTCGCATCTATTATGAAAGCACGAATGCTATTTGATCTACTCGATGCGGTCACAATCAAGCACTCGAACTGCTGTCACTGTTAATAAACAAATGATAATGGGCTAAACAAGAGCGTAAAGGTAATTTGGATTGTTTTAGTTTTGCTGTTGTTGTTTGTATTATTATTTTTTGTAAGGTGAAAACGTGCTTGGAATGTTGCGGAGCGAGAGAGGGTGGATGATAATAAAAATTGTGCAGTGTTAAATTCACTCGCGGCAGCTGCCGGAATAAATAAGTGCAAAGTCACATAAAAGGGGTGGATGTGCACACTGCATGCATCGCGCACTCAGAGGGCTGTAGTTTTAGGGTTTGCTGAAAAGCCAATTCCATCCCCTTGTAACGCATCGCAACGTAACGCAACGCAACGCACGGGACGCCCTCTGATTTTCCGATTCCGTACACACTGAAACCGCTCTTCTTTTATTTAATTTTGTTTGTATTTTTATTCACCCTACAGTGTTGATTAATTGATTGGAAAGTTTTGTTAAACTCCATTAATTCTGCAAGATTTGCCCGGCTACATCCATTTGCGAGATTAAAAACCGCTAATGTGCAATAGAAATGATGAGAGTTTTAGAGGGATGTTAAACTGTTAATCAAAAACCACCCTCGATGTTGTTTCGAGCGTGGTTTGTTTGAAACATACTTCGCGTATCTCCAGAATTGACGTTTTCCATTTGTCAACGAGATCCAATTTCAAATATGTGATACTTAATATGTGATACATTAATTATATTGTTAATATTTCTAATATTCAAAGTAGTTTAAAATTACTTGACATATCATGAAAATAATTTTGTAAAATTTATTCATTTAATAATCTGTAATATAAAAATAATCATTTTTAAGACATCTCCACACTTAACTTTCTCAGCAGATTTTTATGTAAACTGTTATGCTGTAAAATTAATCAAAATTGACGATTTCTATTTATATTTGATTTGCATCAGTTTATTGATGTTAGAAGGGTTGTTTTGTGGAATTGGTAACTCGTGGCATTTCCTGCAATTTCAGTATAATTGCATGGATTATCGGCGGCGGACGCGAAATAATAAATGCACGTGTATATGCAGACGCATGCAGAGTCAATGATGTTGCGGAGGGGGTGGCGGCAACGAGGAGGTCTGAATGGTGAGGAATGCGGGGCGGTTTCAGAGAGTCGGAGAGTAATTTAGTTTTGCCAGTGCACATGCAATGTTCACTCGCAGTTTGAGCCGCTTTTGAAGGTGTTTGTGTGTTTGCTTGCTGCGGGGGCGGCGCGCGATCTGCACTGAGAGAAAGAGGGAGAGAGAATTATTGAATTTGAGGGTTTGAGTAAGAGAGAGGGAGAGAGGGAAAGCTCGAATCAGGTCACAGAGCTTATGCTTTTCCACGATTAAGCCCCGTTTGTTTATTTTCTCAATTTATTTTATAATCTCATTTCCCGCTCCATGCTAAAACCTGACCTGTCGAGGAAAATACGTCCTTGGAACTTTCCTCCTCGTGCGTTTCTTGTTTTTTCTTTTTCTTATATTTTTTTTCCTCTTCACGCCACCGTCGCCGCCCTCGATGTTTGCATCCCGAGACTGTTTATCGGAATTGATTCGAACTTGAGGGGGCGAGAGATGGTAAGAAATGCAATTAATCAAAAGTTTGCGCCCTAATTTCCTTGGCTACATGTGAAAAGCTCACCCCCTCGCCCTTTTCCAAGAAGGGTGTGGACAAAGTTCCGGCTGGTGGACCGCGAAATAATAATATGTTAAGGGCGGTCGAAGTCGAAGTTGCGCAACTATTCTGCTCTCTGCGGAGCGGAGCATAGTTCTTCTCCACGTTCGTTCCGCCATTATTTGTCCGATAATATAAAGACCCGACCCGTCCGGGAGTTTGGGAAAACACTACAACAGCCCAACCACCCTTCCACCAAAGTCCAAGTCCATGCAATATGTAAACGGTCGTCTGCATAAAATATGAAAGCCGCAGCGAGGATATCTCGCCCGCACCTTGAAATATACAAAGCCATACGGAATTAGTTAACCGTTTCCATCCACCGCCGCCTTTAAACCTTCAATATTTAACGCCGCACTTATTTATTTCATCCCTCCATATAAATTTGATGAAGAACCACGCACTTTCTCATCGCACGATATCGTAAAACGAAATAATTTCTTATTTAAAAAAACTATCTTTCAAATAAAGTTTATTTCAAGGAAATAACTCGAGCGGTTCACGAGTTATAACGTTTTCAATTCCGGGTTCGTCTTCTATTCAGCCTTAGAGTCTCCGAGCGTAGTTCATTCAAAAGCCCGTAACTCTTCCACCAAAGCATATATTTTAAAACCAAATACAGTTTTTGATAAAAAAATAAATATGTTTGATAACAAAATATTACTTTATTTATAAAAAAAACTTTACTTAATTTAATTTTAAATAAAATTTAATATTATTATTATTCTTATGAAATTTTAAATTAAATTTGTTGAACGCTCGTGACGCGCATTTCGTATCGGATTAAATATTGTAATGCGTACATGGAATTCTCGTTAGATTCGGACAGAACGCACGACAATCCGTCGGGGATAAATGCGATAAATCGTTTAATCACAACCAATTTTTTTTTTTATAATTTGTTTTCCTTATAAGTGCAAAGTAATGTTTTCACTGTATTGAATAAGCGATTTTTACTGTTTTCCTATTGAACAAATGTTTGTAAATATAAATAATTTATATAATTTTTTTTATTGATTATGTTAATATAATGAGTTCGATAAATTAATTATGAGAGACAAATGAATGTAAATTTAATGTGGATGCAGCAGTGTACAATTGGCTTTTAATTATTCAACTGGGCATGAAACTAATTAAGTCGTAACTATATAAAGCGATACAAATGTTGCTCGGAAGCGAATGTTTTATCGCGTCGAAATGAAGTAGTGCGGCTTCTCGCGCACTCTAATTAATACGCCAATATGCAAAGACGACTTAATTAGCTTAGCAAGTGTTCAGTGAATATTAATATCTTCAATCGTTCGCTAATTTCGCAGATACGGTGAGGAGGGATGGTTTTGAATACACGCCCCATAAATCCGCGATCCTCCGCAACGCAACATCCGATAATTTATAGCTTATTTTCTGCGCAATTAATTACAATTAACTTGCCCGTAACCGGTCGATCAATTAATTCGCTTTGCGTTCGAGGTGTTGCTCGAAGAGGTGTTGACCTTTTGAATAATGCTATGAAAGAAATGCGAATCCAATTGGAAGTTAAGTAAGGAATGAAATGGAATAAAATAAATAACGGCAAGGGATGTAAAATATGAGGAAATGGATGCTTTTATTTTTGCAACTTACGGGATTGGAAGAATCGTAAAAGTGAGTGAGCTCAGATCGAATGCGAATAAAATATTCTCGTGTATATGTATATATATTGTGTACATTTCTTTCGCCGTTTCTATTTATATTTCCTCTGCTCTTTCCTATTTTCTTTCTCCTGCCTGTTCTCCTTTTTGCTTTCCTGGTATTCAATATATACGTTGGGATTGTTCGGAATGGTTAAACGAAACATGAAATATGAACGGGGCTCACTTCTCGGCTCGTTCCCGGCATCTCTGCATCTGCATACCTGGGAACCCGGGCTCTGCATCTCTTCACTCTCTCTCACTATATACTATATATACATATATGCGTTTGAATGTGTATACGTATACATAAATGCATGTATACATAACTGTGAGTGTAGACGGCATACATATTTAATAAATCCCACACATGAGCTCACATAAAGTATTCGATATATATCCCTCCGCACATACGATTTATCATGCATTCAATATTTGGAATCAAAAAAATACGTACGTACTTACGCCAACGGCCTCAACAATCTTTACCTTGTTAATTAAGACGCATCTCCCCCGTGGCTGCAACGAGATTGCATTCCGAAGCGCGACGGGAAACTCGCGTGAAGGCCCATTTTCAATTGGATGATCACGTAAACACGATATTCATTAAAAACCACGGGCAACAATCAATTCTTCACAGCTTCCGTTGCTATTACCCGAAGCATAGATCACTTCTGCGTTGAAGTATTTGCTGTAAGATTAGCTTCAAAAGCGACAGCCGCTTCTGGTATATTGTAGCTTAAAACTAAACGAACCGTAACGACTATTTGGTAATAGATATGTGCACGATTCTTCGTACATACTTATTAAGGATCTTTCTCAGCGAGATTCAATCGAAAAATATTAATAATTCATATTTTACTAGCACTTTTTTAAGAGCCCCACGTTGTGCACCAAAATTTATTTATTTTTAAACACAAATTATTATTATTAGCGATTTCATGAAGTGGATTGGAAATATGAAAATGGTACATCTGTTGTAAGGTTTCGCAATAATTTTATTGCGATTGAATTTGATCAATAGGTTGATCTTATTGAAACGTTTCGATGCGTCATTGAGCATCAGAAACAGCCGCCGCTGACGTTCGATCTGTCCAGAATTGACGTTCAGAAGATGGAGCGTCGGGCGTGAAACAAAAATGAAAACGAATAAAGCAATATTTCCCTCCGTATTATATATTAATAGCAATGGTAATAATCATTCAACGCTCGATTTTGTAAGTGATGCATTATATACCGGACGTGCGTATATGTTTGAGTATGGAAGATAGAGAGAAAGTGAGTGAGGTGGAAGTTTTGATGTGATTAAACAATGGCCCCATCGATCATCAAACATAAACGAGGCACGTTTGATTTCGATTAAGTCCGAAACGCACGGATGACGGATGCAATTGTTTCCATGAAACTGAATTAATCTGCAAATTGGCGAATTTGCAAATGGCTCTAAATTTAATCAATCCCTACTTTTTTTTTAATTCGCTTTGTTGTTTGTTGCCGTTTGTGTTGCGAGTTTGTCGATCGCATTCGATTATATGTTTAATAATATTTTCCAAAAATAATGTACACGGAAATAAATAAATATATAATATTAATTAATTAATTAAATGAACTAATTTGTAATCTCATTATCAGCAAAACTAGATAATGACCTCGGTTTATAAATGAATATATTACATTCAAACGTCGTTTGCGTTTTAATAAGTTAAACTTTAAACACGCGAAACTTTGTTAAATTTTGTGCAAAACTAATTAAAAGTAGGCTGAGTGTAATAATTGAACGCGGTGTAAATTAATAAATGAGTGCTGTTTTTTTCTTCTTTTCTTATTCTTCTATGTGCCCTTAAGCACATTTCCCATGGGATTTTCCCCCTGATCACAGACAAACATTGTTCATTCCATTCTTCAGGTGAAATCATCTCCGTCTCATTTATAAATAAATATTTTACGAAACAATTTATTTTAAATTTCGAGTAATTTTCTTGACTTTGTTACCGCCAATGTCAATAAAATTACAACAGGAAAAACGTTTTTTTGTAAATATTAAAAAATGATTATAATTTAACTTTTTGTATATTTACAGTTTATTAATCGAGTTTTTAAGGGGTTAATGAAATGGCTCACAACGTGGGGCCTTCAATGGAAGCTCACAAAGTATGATTGATTATTATTTTTTAATTGCATCTTATAGCGGAAGGTCCATAATAGCGATGCGCATTAATTTGACAGTTAAATTGAAATATCGTTTTATGGAAATTCAGTTTAATTCAAATTTTTCTCTTTATTCATTACCGTAAGTAAATGATTTGAATGAAGCCGATTTAATTATGCGGTTAAAAAAGGTGGCCGAGCGTGATGATCTATATTTTTTTTTTAAATCCGCTGACGACATAATCATATGCAGAAATCATTTGAATTTTAAACAAGCGAATGCGAATGCTACAAATCCAACTCGATAAAAAAAACGCAATGTGTTGTATTTTTTTCTCTCTGTACTTCTCTCTCTGTTTAGTTCTGTTCGCGTCAGCATTGAGTGAATTGGGGGACGTTGCGATGGGATGGGTTGTGGGGTTTTTTTGCGAGACCCGGGGGGCATAAACGATTCGCATTGTTAATTAATTGAAAACCGATAATGCCCCCGCGGCCGGCGCTCTGATGCGCTTTGTTTTTATGCATCAAGTCATCACAAACGGCCGAAGGGCGCGACAACCGCCACCCCCCCGTGCAACTGCCGCCCCCTGTCCCCATCAGGCGCCCTCTGCAGTGGGGTTGGTAAAAGGAGCGCACTTCAACCATCATGGGAGGCGATGCATATTCATGCTAATTAATTTATTTATTAATTACCAGAGACGGATCCGATTTTTCGCGCTTCCCGCATATACATTATTCGTTCGTCCTGCAGTATTCATAATTGACGGTTAAGAGTAGAAAATAGCCAAGTCGATACATCTGCAAATACGTTTATCCTCTTCAGTTGCACTCGAGTGCAAGGATCTGTGTAAATTTCGTTGCAGAAGACGTGTGTTTGATATCTCGGTCCATTATGTCGTCGCAGCCCAACGGCGGATCCTTTTGACGTGAAAATAGTTTGTCCGGTAATGGACGTCGCATTCTGTTTAACCCCTTTCATTCATTTATTATAGCGCGCAAATCGAATAATTGGGAACGAAAATAAACATCCATTAAGATTGATTTCTTCAACGTTTTATAATAAAAAATGTCACAGGGCAAACCAAATCAGCTATCAATTTGAAAATAGATCACAACATTGGGCTTGATATAAAACTGAATATTTCAAGTATGTTCAAATTGAATAACAAATATAAAGCTCCATAATAATAGAGGTGATATCAGGAAGAGTGTTGTAATGGAATTGGAAAGGATCAAATTTTATTCTCCTTTTCAATATTTATTTGCTATCCATGTTGATTTTAGCACTCCCAAGTCCGGTTTATGACCCTCCCAAATCCTAATTCCGTTTCGCACGAGCCTTAACATAATTTCTGAACCACCCGACGATCCCCGTGCTGCTGCATGCAAGCGTCGTCCTCGCAATTTTCACCCTGATTTACCTTTTCCTCGGAATCGCATTGTCAGTTCGCTGATTCGCATTTTCCATTGCTATTTATAGTTTGTCGGAAATACCTAATCCGGCACTGTATGTGTGCGCGCGTATGATCTAATAATAAGTGAGTGTTGGGTTGTAGTGCGATGCGGTTGCATGTAAAACCTCTCGAAGCGCAGGCAACGTGCAGGCACATATTAGGACTCAAATTCCCCGAAACTAACTAACTAGCAGACAGGGAAGGGGCGCTCTCGAACGTTCGCTTTGTTTCGACATTACCTAACGTGCCTTCCTCCCATTTGCGTCGTCTACATTACACAAGCGCATTTAATTATTATCTCGATCATCTTAAGCGCAAACTACGCTACAACAACTAATATACAGGCAGCACCCAGACAATCGATACATCTATCTGACAAAAGATATTGACATCAATCTGAGGGGATTTAACTTTTTCTTCTTGCACAATTTCGAAAAGTGGAGAGAAATCTCCATTGTTTGCAGGATGTGGAATTATTTAAAATAGACCAGTTCCGTCGACGTGGGTGAGTGAGGAAGAACTCGAGGGAAATGGATTAACTGTCGCAAACAAATCGCGTTACACGGCGGCATCGGACGACGTCGCCTCCGCCATCCGAATTCAATTACGACCGGGGCTGACAAATTAAAAACTTCTATAATCGCGCATAGTTTGCGCTCCACCTCCACTTGAAAACTTGCAGATTCATGCACACATACACCTCAATCCATTCAAAATTAACAGACGTCTTCAAATTTTATTATTTTTTTTAATAATAATATTATTTAATATAAAATTACTATTCAATTTTGAAAATGAATTATTTTCATGTGCACTTTAAGTTTTGAAACTATTCAAAGTAATGCTTACAAATGCAAATGCACTCGTAAAAATGTACCGGCAGCTGCATAATTCGCTTATTGTGATGGCAAATGCAGAATATATAATAATAAAGTGTGGAGGGGTATTTTCTTTAGTGACTTAACATCACTTGAAATTCATGGCTCTAAACGAGCCCGTATTTTCAATGGATTCATTTGAATTTTGCGCCTTTCTCATGGATATTATTGGGCAATTGTCTCTAATGCAAATTAGAATTGGCGGATGGGAGTACAATGCAAAAAAATAAAATAAGGAAAATGAGTGTATACAAACGATGTAAGAGAAAGAGAAGGTGAAACAAGGCAATCGAATGCGATGCAAAACCCTCTTATTTTCTCATTTTTTTTTCCCTTCTTTCTACCTCCCCAATTCTTTTTTCTTTCTTTCTTTCTTTTTTTTAATCGCATCTCATTGTGTTGCCAATCAAATGAATATCAAGGCGCACAATGGAATGGCATCCAGTGGCGGAGGCGGTGAACCGTTCCTTTCTTCGCTCATCTCTTTTCGCCTGAATTTTTTTTTATACATGTCCCTCAATCTCCCATCGTTTTTATTTCTATTTTTTTTCTTCGTTTTCTTCTGCAAAATAAAGTGGAATACATTACGCGTTTCGATTCGATCCGGTCGCTTGGATGTGCTTTCAATCAGCGGACCGGGAGCGGCAAAATTCCGGGAGGTTTCATTTGCCTGATGGGGAGGAAATGCTCGAACCGATTTAAGATTATTATTATCATTCCGAGCACATACACTCTTCGGCTCCAACGCGCACACAAAGGAGTTTTTCATCTTCCTCAGAAATTCACATAATTTCAATCAAATAATTGTTTACCGCCTCCACACGCACACACAAAAACGAAGAAGAATAAAGAGACGCACGCACCGAGATGAAATCATCAATCATTGTTCCGCTGAAGCAGTTGAAATAAATGGATAAATCACGGAGTTGAAGAGTTGAAATGATGATTGCATCGTTAAAATTGGATTTTCAAAAAGCGCGCGTCGCGTATTGCGTGCGACCTCACACACGCACACCGAAAACCCTTTCTCCCATCAACCCCCTCACAGTATCGAGCACAAAATTGAAATTTCAAATTTATGTTATGATATGATAAACTTGGGATTTATTTATCATCGGATCGTTTTTATTATTTATTGATCGTTTTCATTAATGCGCGATAGAACGTGAATTATTGTGTTCCGTTTTCCTCGGACGCATTAATTTCTCTCGATTGTGCGTTCCAAAATAATTTCATAAATGCCCAGAGCATTAGCGGATGGCTTCATTACCACAACGAAATGAAGCGAAAATGGAGCGCAACGTGGGGCACTCGAAAAAGTAGCCGAAACGAATGAATCTCCATTATTTTTTGATGCAATTTTAATTCAAACATTCCATAATAAACAAAAGGATTCACTATAAATATTTATGCAAAAATAAGTAATTTTACTAAGAATATTTTTAAAATTTGAAAAAGTAGTGTTTGTTGTATATCTTTGTATTTTTTATCAAAGGTATAGTAATCCAATGAAAGGTGAAAATTAAAAATTTATGGTAGATTATTCGTACGGAGTAGAATTAGATGTAGACATGTAGAGAGCATACATTAATAAAGGGAAGCCAATGATCCCTAATTAGTTTAATAATTAAATCAGGAGGCTTTTGAAGGTAACGCGAAAATTGTTTGCGCGTACACAAACGACGTTTTTTCTTGTCCGTGTGTAAAATTTAACTCAAAGGCGAGCATCCGCAGGAGCGGAGGGCGACAGGAGAAAAGCTTTCAAGTATTTTTTAATTCCCTCTGTATTTTCGCATCTTTATTTGTGCACGCATCGCGCGGCGAACCCCGAATAATAAAAAAAAACGTAAACGTAAACTCGACGGTGTGGAGCGGAGCAGATAAAACGAAAAGAGAGGAAGAGCGCGCAGAGGAAAATAATTACTTTAAACAAATTAAAATAATATTTATTACGTCTGCGTCCGTGAATTACGCGCCCCGAGGGGTATAAATGGCCGCGAAAACAACAATTGCAAGTCTGTCGGTTGATGGGTGGAATGGAGAGATGGAAAGAGAATGTGAGTATGAAAGAGTGAGTGGAGGAAAGAGGAAAAGCTTGCTGCATAGAGGAAATGCTCGTCGCTCGCTCCAGGAAAAATGATTACCGGGAAAACGCGCTCTTTGCTTTCGAAGGAAAATATGTGCGAAGCGGAGGGAAAGGAAAACACGCGACGGGGGCCGCAATTTGCTAAAATAAATAAAAATTGCAGCGCGCGAAAATTAATATGAAGAGAGAGAAAGAGAGAGAGATAGTGAGACAAACGGAGTGATGAGATGGAGGTAAGCAAATGAAGGGCAAAAAGGTAAATAAAAAATAATCGTCCGATCATCTATTTTGCTTTGCTACGAGAGAGTGAAAAAAATAAATAAAAATAAAATAAAACACGAAACTTGGCGGAGGGATGCAATTCCTCGGAGGTATCTGTTTAAGCGAGAATGATCTCTCCGCATTATTTTGCATACATTATGAACGGTGGAAAAAGCGAAACTTCATTTCGGCGGCGGCAACGTATTTCTATTCCTTAGAAATCCCAAACTTGGAAAGAATGTCGGATATTTTCATAATAAAAAAATAAATAAAGTATCGCATCCCCTAGAAGTATTCTAGGATTTCGTGCAAACATTCCGAAAAGAATCTACAGATAAAATTAATTTCATTGATGCAACATTTCTATTTATTATTTTTTAAGGAATTTATATTTTGGATCATCCCTTATAAAAGTGCCGTTGGAACTGACATTTTATACTGATTAGTATAATGGTTTGCTTGAATGGTTTTGGAAATCTGAAGGTATATTAAATAATATTATCGGGGCATTAAGGAATGCAGAGTTCTCGGATTAAATTTAATTTCGCGAATGGTCTAGTTTTCCTTTCAAGATATTTTTCAATTAGGTAAATGACGTAAATCTCGTTATTTTCCGCTTCCCCCATTCATCCCACTCTTACTTCTTGTTTTCCTTGCTGTTTGCGCTTCTTTTTTTATTTAATAAATGCTTCAATTAGAATATTAAATTGGGATCGAGTCGAAGGCGAATTTGTAACGAGGGGGTTCGAAAAAGTAAAAAAGAAAGAAGAGAAAGCGAGCGAGAGGGTGAGGGGTTTGTGCGGTGCGGTGCGGTTCATCCAATCCGTAAGATCGATAGCATTTGTTGCAGTTGTCCGAAACGCATCCCGCGGGACGCTCGATTATCCTTGACTCGGAAAATCATTTGATTAATCTGACGCGTTTTCGTCCCTCGACGTCGGCAGTTTTCCTCGGCTTTACTGCATATTGCCGCGTGGAATAATTATAAGGTAATCAGGTTAATGGGCTCGTGCATTTCTTATGCATTAGTTATTATAAGTTGTAATGGGGTTCTGCTGCTGCCTCTAGGATTTAAGCCGCGCATTGCGGGCGCTACACTGTAACTGAAACAGGCTAATTATTAACGACCAACCTTGCATATTGCATTTAAATTAATGAGCGCTCCCTCTTCGGAGTGTGTCTTCGGTGGCGGCGGCGGATGCTGCTGTTGCCGCCGCCACTGCTGCCCCCATTGATTTATAATTTTATTGCGCATAAATATTAATTAAGAATCCGGACGGTCTCGAGTATTTACATTGCAGATGCGATTCGAAAGACCTCATTTACTACCTGCCATCAACCATCCTGCCATCGACCAAACCAAAGTTTCATCTCTGTCTACCTTTTTCGGCAGTTATTAAAATTTTATATGCACTGAAAAGGGCGAAATGCAAATTCCATTTTCACATTTGAAACATACACAAAAAAAAAGCGATATAAAAGTTTCACACGATTTAAACTTTTCCCGAGTTAAAATTTGAAAGGTTTTCAATTCTGAAAGCTTTTTATTATTTACCTATTTCAATAATGTAATTTTAATGTATTTGTAAAATTTGATTTGTTTCAATAATATTTACTGATTTCTGAAAATGGCGCACAACGTGGGGCATCCAAAAAAGGGGTCCATCGTTTAGAAATTTTTGATATTTTTTATCATATCTCTAAGATAAAGTTCTCTAATAAAAATTAATGTGGGTTATTTGTAAATTCTAAATTCGATTAAGCTGAGGGAAATGCTTTTTTTGCTGATTTTGACCTCTTGCGAACGTGTGTACTTTGGCTATTGAAAAATTAAACGGAGATTACAGCGGGGATTCGGAAAACAGGTGGAATGTAAATTGGCAGAGTCAACTCTGATCAATTATCACCGATTTCAGTGGGTTTATGGAGGATACGCAGAAAGGGTCGTCGGAACACAGCACAAAAAAAGGTAGGGTAGCGGGGAAAGCGGGTCTCGCGCGCGCTTGGACTCATCGTCGAGGATTAACCGGATTATTGCATAATTCAAACTAATTTCATCCTGACTGGAATTGCGTATGAATAACTTATGAACATTATTTCCCCGGACATTAGCACCGAACCCAATCTGCATTAGGCGACGGAGGATGGGAAACCCTTTTCCGTCTGCTCGCTCTTTCCCCATCCCCGAACTATGTATCATACGTACAAAAAAAAATGGCTCCTCTCTTGGTATAGGGTGGATTTCGAGAAGAATAAAATGAACGGTTTAATACTAAAATACAATTTAAACATTGAATTCGTCGCAGGAAGAACGGCGAAGCCGACGATTTATCGAACTAAGCCGATTAGCCGAATAATGTTAATTTACAATTTTCGAAATGGTCAGCAAACAGACTTTCAGCACAATTCTTTATTATGAAAAATGAATTTCGCAATGCAAAACATCGTTTCCATTAACAACGTCCATCTTTTATTTCCTTTAATCATTTTTCATTATAAACTGAAATATTAAAAAAAAACATTTAAAATTCTGTTATTAAATACTTTTATTTCTGAAATATAATCTTAATTGGAATAATTTCACGAAATGAATGAAGCGGAGACGAAGAAACAGGATTAATAATAGATAATCTACAAAGCAACTTGTTGTTGACGGAAGTTTTGCGCAGAATCTATACGTTGTGTAATATTTAATTATAATCTTTATTGCGGACTAATGGCTCTGCGGCCGCAATCGCGAAAATTAGTTTCGCATAATCCGAAGAGCGAGTTTTGTAAGTCTTCCTATTTCTATTTAAGAGTCGTTTATTATTTATTTTCTGAGAAATAAACTTAGTTTCAGTATATTGAAATTTAAGTTTTTTTGCTACCATTTTGAAGATAAAGCAGCATAATGACGAAATCATAAGTTATTTTAATGTTTGTTACGCAAATTGTGCTGTGGAATTAGTCTTGTGCAGATTACGAGCGGTCGTTTTAATTTTTTTTTCCAAGTATTTCATTTAATTGCGCGCATTTTGCGGTCCCATTACGTCGGAGGACGTGGCCAGCCGCAGAAGCTAAGCGGACACACTTAACTTGGACTCTAGAGAACCACACAGAGAGAGAGAGAGAGTGAAATGGGAAGGACGTAGTTGCTGTCGCATCGACTGGCATTTGGGAAACGTGAACGGCGAGGATAATTACAGCATTAATTGTGTTACTTGTAATTATATTCCGCTGCAGAGACAGACTCACGGAACCAAACACGGAGACCGAGTTGGATGGGTTGCAAGACTCTTCGGATCCATCCGACCAACCATGGCCTCATCCTTTTCATCCTAACCTAGTCATTCATCCATCCGGCGACACTCATCCAATTGGATTCTCGCATTAATTACGTTCCAGATAAATGAAAGAGGTGGAAAACGGCGGAGAGCGGAGAGCGGAGAAAAATTGGAGCAGGAGATAATGCACCACCAGCCTCATCCTCATACTACCTAGTCGAGAAATGCAAACTTGATAATTTCCATTAATGATGCAATCCAATTGAAATTCTCGCGATTTCACCTCAAGAGTTTCCACCCCTCAGTTTCTTTTCTGTTTGTTTGTTTATTTGTTTATTTCATAGCAAACACTGCTATGTTTACATTCATTTTTACCCCTCAGTTGTTAACTGCTTACATATATACAAACACCTCAAGTTTTGAATACAATTTTTATGAAATCATTGTAATCAATTAACAAGAAAACAAATTAAGAAAATGTATCCTTTGCAAGAGAATTGAAGCAAAATAAAGAAAAAGCGCACAACGTGGGGCACTCAAAAAATTGCGGTTCCGATTTGAAATTTAATATTTTGTCAATGCTATATTTAAGATTAAGTTCCATAATGATCAAATGAAGCGCCTGTTGAATGTTGGTTATGAATGAAGTATAAATTTCAAGTTATAAATTCAATATAGAAGGCAGTTGTAAGTTGAGAATAATTAATTACCACTGCGGTTGATGCAAAGCAGTTGGTGAGACAATTGATGTTGGTCTTTATATAATGATTATAGGGGAAGGAAAAAAATATAGTGAAAAATTTGGGCAAGACGTTTTGGCTTTCAAATTACTGGAATTAGCTAAAGCGTGTTGCGTAATTTATTGTTGTGCGATTGTGTAGATTTAAATGCTCGGTGTGAGTAATGAACATTGGGAAGGAAAAGGTTGATTAATGGAGAATGACGACATCGTCGAGAAAGTATGAAGGGGGAATCCCCGGGAATCGAGTTTTATTGTCGTTTGCCAGAATGCATTTCTCACCCACCCTCTGCTCTTTTACTCTATATAGGTGTGTGGGTTTGCGCAAACCCTCAACACCATCCGCAGATGCGCGAATGCCAAAGGGCCAATTTTAATTAGGGACGGTGCACTTGTAATGGAATATTAAATGAATGCATCGCACAGCCACCGCAACATATTTACTTAATCAAAACGAGACGACGACGTTAATTATGAGGGGTGTGTGTCTGGGGCCGCGTGTGTGGCGGCGCGTGTTTCAATGCATGCGTTTGAGAGAGAGAGAGCGAGAGTGATGTAGTGAAGGGGGTGTCGGGGGAGGAGGGTGTCGGACGGATTCGGTTATGGCCATCCCTTAAGAGTTTAATTAAACATTTTTGCAGCACGCTTCGCTTTATGTCCATGGCACGCTCGTTCCGTCATTGTCGTCGCAAACGCCGCCGCCCCCGACCCCAGCGCCCCCTGGGTAATTGAGTTTTATCGTTATTACCGATATGCCCATTTATATTTATATATATAGATATAATATGTGCGAGTGGGCGAGTTTCGGGTGAGAGCACTTGTCTCGATTCCCTTCATCCAAGTGCCAGAATTCACATCGTCAAAAACGATGATTATATTATATTATTATTATGATCGCTGCATCCCCTTTAGCCAAGGGGAGTGCCGTGGATAGTAAATCGCAGGATGGAGAAGGGTGGGCAGTTATCAAAATATGAAACGTTGATATTTTGTGTTTATAAGAATAGAACTATTGGTAAAAATAATGGTAATATATGGTTAAGCATGTAATGGAAGTGAATAATATTGCAGTAATTGCGTTTTATGGTTATTATCATAAAACATGTCACATTCATCTAGTTTCCTCCCTTCATCCAAATGCCAGAATTCACATCGTCAAAAACGATGATTATGATATTATTGTGATCGCTGCATCCCCTTCGGTCGGAGGAGGCTCAAGTGTTCTGTGCATGGTGGATCTGAGGGTTTTAGGAGTGGGATGAGGCAGAAGGGTGAGCAAAATACAAGACGCGACGTGTTCAGTTTTAGTTGGAGGAATACGCAAACCGTATTTAATATAATAGTTTACATAATATCTGTTTGCGCTTGGCATAACTGCCGCTCTTCATTTGTCAGACACGCCGCGTTGTCTCCACCCTTCCTCCGCCGCCCTTAAGCCCAGGATCCAAAGCAAGACGCGATTAATACAGAACCATCGCAATGCTAATCAACCGAAATTCAAACAATAATATTCCAACGTTTTCTCTCCTCCTATTTTCATCCCTTCATCCTGACGGAGGAGGGTTGTCATGTCATTTTGAAGGCGCGTATCCGTGAAGGAAATAAAACGAAAAGATTTATATATATATATGAATAAAGGGCCGTCAATCATTCAATCAATCTGAAGAGGGCTTTTGCGGGCCTTCTTCCTAAAATAATACCGTTTATATTAAAGTTCATCGATAGTCGTTTTTGAATGGATGGATGCTGGATGACGGAGAAGGCAATGGACCACAAAGCGAGTCCATCAGCTGATGAGGCAAAAGCCGCGCAGGTGTTTGTAACGTAAATAACAATCCCGAAAATGTGTGGAGGCAATGATGTGTGTTATGCGTCGAACACTTATCGCGATTACAGCGATCAAACAAGGCCGAGTAATAAGAGTAGCAGAAACAGCGACAGAAGGAACAGATGATGTTGCATGGATATCAAGAGAAAATAGGGGGTGAGACACTTGCACTTTGAGATTGAACCCCAATTCATGGGGCCGATTGGATTGAAGGGATGATGATGACGATGTGTATGTTCCCGTGAAAATACCCATTTGCATTTGTATAGAAAAGGGAAGTATCATTTATTGCAAGACAAGAATTATTGAATTACATTAAAAGAAACATATAGGTAGCTTTGAAAATAAATGAAAGCTGTTTGATAATCGATTTTTGATTCTTAACATTTCACTATTTCGTAAATCTTTTGGCAAACTGTTTAAATTACAAATTATCGTACATTATGCATACAGCAAGTGTTAATTATTTAAATTGCCGGAGTGCCAAAGTTGAAGAATTTCGTTTTTTTTCTGAAAGCAATCTAAGGAGAGTTGGCAGTTGGGTCGGATTACGAGCGAACATTTGTTGAATCATTACTTTTCGCATTTTCAAGAGAAAAAGAGTGAGAACGCAACGCGAACGATAAATATTTGATGCTAAGACCGTTAAGTCGCAAGCTAATTATTGAATAAGTGCTCTGCAGAGATTTTATTTGCAGACAGCGAAGTATTGTTTCCGCGCTTCGAGGCGAACGAGGGTTGATTTCAACTGTGAAAGGTGTATTGAACTTAACAATGCGTGAGGGAGGGATTAAAGTGTAGCCGTGGAAATGTCGACTGCCGTCGCATTAACGGCCATTCATTGAGACGAAGAGATGAAGAGGATGTCGATCCTGTGTGCAGTGTGCAGAGCAACAACCATCGCTAATACCACTCGTTTTCAGTTGATCACCACTATTCGTTTCAGGGCTACCAAACGGCTGAACATGAAGAGCGAATGCTGTAGTCGAGTGGAATGGAGAGCATTAATCGCTCGCGACCATCTGATTAAAGTAATTCCTTTCCTTAGCTTTTACCTTAATCACTCTCATTTTATTTTTAAAGAAATCAAACTTCCCAAGAATACAAAAAAAATAGTTTTCCAGACCGAAAATCTCTGCTGATTGTTTAATTGAATTAATTAATTTACTAAGAAAAAAATATTCATTTCTTCATAACATTACTCCAATTATATTAATTGCATTTAGATTACTTTATAATATAATTGCTGCACTCTAAATAATAATGACAAGTTACATTTTGTCTAAATCTCAATGATCTAACGAATAAAATAAAGGCGTATAAATTTCCGTTTTTTTTTCATTAATTAAATTACAGCTTTGGGTATGAATGATGTTGGTAATCTTTCTGTTATTGGTGGACTGAAGGTAATTGTGATACAATCGCATTGTGGTTGAATGGAGGAGTCGGCACCCCTCGGCGTGTCGATAGTCATATTTTTTTGTGGTGGGTGCGAGAGGAAGGGTCTTTGTGTGTTGTTGTGGCTGTTTCGGTCCGATGAGCAGACGAGACGACACACTCGGTGTGTTGTCGCCAATATGATGGATGGATGGGATGGATGGACGGCATCGCAACAAAACCCTCCACCTCATCCTCCTCCTCCTACCCAATAGCTCTGGCTAATCCTAAACCGCAGAGCGCAATATTGGAAATATCGTGCGGCGCCGCCGCTGCCTCACTCCACTCGCCATCCCTTATCCAGATAGTAGCCCTCACGAACAAACCAAAAAAGAAGGGCGGAGGATGGACGATTTTATTTTTGCACACTTTTTTCTGTTGTTGCTGATTGATTCCCGTTCCATTGGTAAGTGTTGCTGGGCCACAGCATCAGCAGCAGTATCGATTCCGAATATAAATTGCGATATTATTGCGGAAATATCATTAACTCGGTGGCCTGGGCCCATTTGAATCCACTAGAACCACACCGAAAAACCTCCTCCCCCACCCATCAACGTCCCTATTGATTTGCTCCTCCTCTTCAGTATTTATTTTAATTTCATTTTTCGCGTGGAAAATGTTTCGGGCGTTCCATCGGAAAAGCGCCCGTTTTTCAGCGTCGGCCATTATTTCCCGAATGCACAATAAATTGCGCATTTATTGTTTCTCGATTTATTCCCGTCGTAAATTAAGGACGGCACCCATCGACTCCCCCCCCGTACCGATAAGATCAAAAATGGACGCGCGGAGGAAAAATCCACGTCCATTATTTTTATGGAACAAATTGCCACCAACCCCCGCACCCCCTCTATTAAATTAAACACAAAGATAGATTAAATTTATTTTTGTTGATCGCTCGTAAATAGTTTATCGAAAAGTCCAAATATAACTAAAATGATTTAAGTTGAAATTCCCAAAAGCAAAAATTTTGTAAGTATTAATTGTTAACTATATTTTGTTTACTTGAATGAATGGCAAGATTTAAACAGGAAATTAGATTGGATTTTGTTGGGCGAAAGGTTGTTAAAGTATACAAGCGTTATCTTTATCTTAAAAAAACGAACAATGTTAGCAGTTTCGATGGGGGTGTGAGCGTGAAGCTAACGAAAATAAGGTTAAAAAAAGGAAAACAAAGACACACACGCTCTAGACTAGGAGCGGAACGTAGGGGAGATGGTTTAAAAACGGTGTCAAGAACGTTCTGGTGACAATGGGGTCGGATGATAATATCCAATTTGAAGTGTGCAAAGGGGAAGAGATGGAATCCGCGCGCTCGGTTAAACCGGCCGTAAATGGAAAATTAACATTGATACCGACTAACTGCTACTACCAGCGCACTACGACTACTCGAACACGGCTCCGACGCCTCCATCTCTTCCACCTAACACCACCACCCCCCTTCGCCGTGGGTGTAGGGTTGAAGGGGGTGGCGGCAGCACGCAAAACAATTGACGAAATGACAACTGCAGAGCGGAATTCAATTACGATTTTGACGTCGGATTTTATGCGTTTCCCGAGGGTCGCCCAGCACAGTAGAGCCCTGACTTTTATTATAGTCGAAAAGCGACGACTTCGGTGTTTGCCTCCAGCCTCCTGCATTTGACACAAAAGCCTTATTACATTGTACGAAACATAAACCCACACCACCCTCCAAACCCGGCAATACATAAACCACGTATATTATATTAATTATTTCCATCCCTGCACAACGAGCGAATCGTCCGTTTTACTCAATTTACGCTCTTCGGATCGCTGAAATTAAGAGACACCCTTTACATTTCTTTGATGACGGCGAAGACGATGTTGAAGACTGTTGTGTTTATTTTAAGGAATCCGGGCGTAATTAATTGTTTGCGTGACGCGCGAAGAACGCACGCTTTAATTGTTCTATGGATGGCCTCCTTTTGTGGTTTGAGAGTCTGAGGACTGCGAAGAAACTACTCGAAAACGCAAAATAAAATTAACTGCGAATTTACTACGAGCTCCGCAATTATTATTCTCGAAATGCCATTCGCACAAATTGTCAAGTCCTTCTTTTTACAAGCAATTACAAATCTTGTACATCAAACATTGCATAACATAATTGGTTCACTTACTTTCCCACTCATCAAACTTGATTTCAAAATTAACAATGCAGTTCACAAGTTCATTATAAAATTCAGTTAATTTTGATTAGAAATATTGAAAACTTTTTACAGTTCATCAACTTTCGTTTGATGGACAAATACAAATTTGTATTATTATTATCTTAAAACTTATATATTTCATTCAGCGAAATCTCTTCCAATTGATTTAGAATTGTCCCATAATATTCGGGCTGTTTACTCTCACTCTTCTCTTCGCAATCTTTTATTTCCCTTTTATATCTTTTTTTCTTGGAGCGTAAGAGGATGGAGAACCTAAATATATACATAAAAAAAAGATATCTTTTGGTCGTATGCGCACCGCTTCCGCAAAGAGGTCTTAAACTTTTATGATTAGCATTAATCCACTATTTTCAGGATGCTGTATCTTTCTCTCTCGCGAATTCACAAAACGGGTGGAACGAAGGAAACAAACAAAGAACGTAAAAAAATATAATTCAGTGTATGGAGAAAAATATGTCCTCGAAAAAAGGGCTTTGAATGCACGAAACCTGGGGACCGCAGATGGCGTTGCAGCAATTCCGTTTTCTCTCCACTTCTCCCTTTTTTCCTTCTGCTCCATCTCCCATCCTTATCTTCAGGATTAGTACTTAGTACTCTCTGCGAGTTTCTAAGTAACTCCGAACTGTCCCAAGAGATTCAATAAAAAAAAACTTATAAAGGAACAACAACGACGACGAGAAGGAAAACGCTCTTTAAATTACCATCAATTTGAGTCGGGTTGCAATTCTATTTTGTCCCAAATCTACTCAATTTATCCAGTAATTCGTGTTACTTGCAATCCATAATATAAAAAAATACCATTAAAATAAATTAAATGACGAAAATGTTTATTTTGTATCGCATTGGAACTTTTCATTGCAAATTGCATTTTCTAAAAGATTATTTTGAATATAATAAATATTTTAAATTCTATCCTATATTAATTCAAAGATTAAATCAGTAAAGCTCTTTAATTCTGATAAAATAAATTGTGATGGAAAGGACCGAAAATCTGCTTCTCATCGTCCATTTATATTTCCTTTTGCGAGGTATAAAATTAAAAGCAAATATTGCTTTTCAATCGATCATTCGGTGAAATGTTGAAAAAAAAAATGCGAATGCGGATATAGCCTGGTGGATCAAAAAAAAAAACACAGAGAGTGAAAAACGTCCAGGCGCGCGCATAATAAAAGCGAAAATCCGCGAGGCTCATATTTGCACAAGAAAAAACCGCAAATCGGTTTCCGGTCAGAGGGAAATCATGAAAAAAATCATACATACTCATATAAATATATGCATGTATACGTGTGCGGAAGGTAAACGGAAAAATCCGCACAATATGATGAAAATGAAATGAAACGAATCAGCGTTTGGGTTAGTCGAGGGTGGAGAGGCGATTCTGAATATTTTTTTTTACATTTTCATTTGTTGGTTATTAGCTTTATTAACAATAATAGTCTGCATTTAATTCCATATTAGTATTTTAATAATAGTAAAAAATTGTAGATTTATGAAAGTTGTGATAAAGATTTGAAATTTACGCGAATCAAGAGTTCTGAATTATTTTTTGACAATTAAAACGTCAAATAAAAAGTAGTAAAATTAATAATAAAAATAAATAATTTATAACGTTTTGAAAATTGAGGCGATTTAATTGATGGAAATACTGAAAAAGTTAATTAATTTAATTAAATTAGGTGAGTTTAATTAGCAGATGTTTAAATATGCGTACCAACTCTAAAATATTTAAGTCACTATTGTAAATGTTAAGAAATACACTTATTTAAAGCAAATCCTTGCTAGGTAACAAATATTATTGAAAGAATCGAAGTTGGCTATAAACAATAAAATCTTATAACTGTCAGTCAATTTGTTAAATTTATATAATAAGGTTAATCAACAATTATATATTTTTCAATTAGATGTAGAATTCGAAAAGTACTTGGAATCAAATATTGGTAAGTGAATTTTCGATATATATATTTTATTAAATTTTATTGAAAACAACAAATGAAAAAATATGATGAGTGATGTGAAGAATTTCGATTTTTATTCAATTGAGAAAATGTGAATATTAAAAATGTTGGAGGTTTATTCAGGGACGGATTTTTATTATTTTGTCTTTAATTTCATTACTGAATCCGCCTTTGAGTTTTAGGTTATAGTTGTAAGTTGTTCGATAAATTTGTATTGGGAGTTTAGATGGTGGACATACACAGGTACGGGCAACACGTGAGACAGAGTGTAAAACGGAATCTAAATTACTTAATTGTTGTTTATAGTTGAACAGGTATCCCTTATGTTCATGTAAAGCATTAGGAGAATTAAGTGTGGGCCGTGGATGCTATAAATTTGAATGAATTATTCAGGCAGAAGGATTAAGTATAAAGCGCCCTTTTGTAGTACGTGCACAACGTATACACGTCGCGGGCGGTGGCGGCGGGTGGAGGGTTTTGCGCGGCGGCGGCGGCGGCGGGAGCGGTAAATATGGGTAATGTGTTTTGCGGTTCTGAATTTTTAACAACGATTACCACTAGCCTCCACCGGCTAGTGTAAATTGTGCACAAACACAATAGGAAACGAGAAAAAGGCTGTTGCCCGGGGGTCGGTGAAGTCGGGGAGGATGAAGGTATTAACCCGTTGCTGCATGTATATGAGAGGGAGAGAGATAGAGAGAGAGTTTGAGCCTATGGTTAACAAACCCCGGGGCTTTCAATAATTAGCATTCGGATTAAATACGCGAAACGCTCCATTCATTCATTCGATTCAATCGATTTCACATTTCAATACCCTAAATCAAATCCATTATCCTCGATATGTGTACCTACAGGACCCCACGAGCCGAAGACTCGACACGGGCTTCTAATCCTTCCATACATAACGTTTCGCGCTAATACCATAAGACGCGGGAGAATTTGTTGTATCCGACCCTTTTTATTCTTTTGATTCATACGCAATTTCACATTCCACTCGCAACCTCATCAATATGTCGAAAAGCCTAGATTTAACTTTAATTAATGGATTTAACATATCTACGCCAAAACCTTTACATAATATTTGTTCAAAATTTCACTAAAATATTATTACAACTTTTATGCTATGAGATTTTTCTTATTTTTATTTTAGTTAGAAATTATTGAAAATGATGTGCTTTGTGCAAAAATTCTGTAAATGAATTCTAAAAATCACGGCTTCGAATTACATTATTGCGTGTTCGTTATTGCGAAGAAAAAGAAATAAATAGATCCTTCACAACAATTTCCTTTTTCGTCCTGCGTGTCCATCCGTTTTCCCACCATTCGCATGATTTATATACATTTTTTTCGCACCACCTTTAGCATCAACCCTCCATTATCTTATAGGATTTCGCATCATTTCACGGTAGGATAAACAGAAGCAAAGACGTCTTCCTTTACTCTTCTTCATCCTTATTTTGTTCATCTTCATCTCCTCCCGAGAAAGTCAATTTATTTATAGAAGGTAGGGGATTTAATTAAACCTTTGCGGTTAAGAAAAGGAAGAGAAAAAAACTGTGGAGTCATTAATATTTTGCTAATAATTTGTATGAATTAAGAGGAACGACCGTAAATCTTAATGCAAGCACTGATGATGATGATGATGATAATAATCTCGAGATTTTTAAGTCATCTTTTATCTTCGTTACCGGGACGCGCCTCGCCCTAATGGACGACTCCCCTGTATTTATTAATAATTGTCAATCATTCTGAGATGGGAGAGCGGAGAGGTTGGGAGAAGGGAAAAAAAATAAGAGTGTGCACATGGAAAAAGTAATGCTACTAATGGCCTCCTCGGAGCAGAACTCTGCGCGAAAATGTTATTTTTAATTCCAGTCTTCGCGTCTATCTTTGGTCGCATTAAATTCAAATGCGCTTTTCTGAAATGAAAAATATTCTTCGAGTTGTCTTTCACACGCACATCACAATCGTCTTTCGCGATATTATTTCTCGCGTTTCATATTATTGTTTAAGTGGAGGCTTTTAAACTGTCGAACGTAATTGAAATGCTGAAGGGTATTCGCAACTTTTCTCTTTCCAAATATGGATTTCATAGTCATAACGTCTAATTATTTCCATTTGTGAATTTCCATCTTCCATATATTTCCATATTGAATTTCACTTTGCACTGTCGATTACAATTACGTTATTTATTTCGAATTCAATATGAATCCTATATTCAACTGCATAAATTATTTAATGCCAATAATGCAAAATTTATATAATTATTTTTCATTGACGTTTTTATTAAATTCATTAAAAATAAATTAATAATTTTATATGTCTATTTTTTACTGCAAAACCAAACGTAATTCATGATTTACATAACATGAGCAGGATAAATATTTCAAAGATTTTTATTTTCGTGAAACTAGCAATTATAAGATAAAACGTAATCTCGTCTCTCTGCAGTGTTTTTGGAACAAAAGTCCCGGCGCATCCACCGTTCTCCTCTCGCTTGAAACAAATTTTAGTCGACACCACAAAACGAACAGCATCCAGTTTGCATTTATATCATACGAATTGCACGATTTCCGGCCGATTGCTGTGTTTATAGAAATGCATCTTCAAATTTACATTAAAATATATTAATATTTTTGGTTCAATGGTAAATTTGTAAAATTCACCTTTAAATAAACCAAAATTTATGCAATTTTATTGCAATTTTTATATTCGGCGTTGAAATTATTGATTCATAATTGAAAATGGCGTGCGCAAAAATTGCGTATTTATTCATACGTGCATTTCGTAATGGTTTAGTTTTTATTTATTTGTTTTATGTATTTCTTTTTGTTTGTTTTATATTGTTGCTACTGTATTTATAAACATTTCGATTCGCTTTGCTTGTCATCATAAACGCCAAACGAATTACGTGTCTCATCCATATATTCTATTACTACAAAAAAATAAAAAACGTTGGAAAATATTGCAAATTTTTGTTATTCCATTCTATTGAATCTCTTTGAAATATTGAAACATCGAACAAAAATGTAATTTAATAAATACTGTATGCAAAAGAAATTATATAATAAATAATTTTAACTTTATTTAATTAAATTATTTAATTGCACTCAATTGTATTAATTTAAAAATTATTGTTGAAAATTTATAAATAATTAAATATTTTAACGAATATAAAATTTGTTATTTATGTGAAGTGGAAATTCAATATTTGTGTAAGTCGTAATGCGCTTTTTTTGTGAAATTCGATCAATGTGAATGGAATGAAAAAAAGGAAGATTAATAAGGCATGAAACCAATTCGGTTGTGCAACGAAAACTCTGTGATAAAAAAGGGAGAATGGAAGGACATTTAAAATAAACGTATTGTCATTGAAACACAAAAGCCGCTCCCACTGTTTTATTTATTTCGGTTTTGTGAGTTTTTGTGCATGCTCGAGCCGTCGGAACATTGCTAATTATGTTTCATTGATTCTTGTTGTTCGCGCTGCACACTGACTAGTAACTAGATTGTTGTTGCTGGTTTATTGCTCTCTGTTTTCGTTTCCATTTTTAGTGTTATTGCTAGCCCTTTTTTTTTAACTTTTTTTGTTTCTGCTTTTTTTTCGAGTTGCGTAAATGTTCGGGGGGCGGCGAAAGCGCGCGCGTGTGTTTCGGGTCGTGTAAGCGGGATGTAAACATGCTGATGATGTCCCGATACAGATCTTGTTCGTCGGTGGTAACAGCAACAGCTACAGCAGCCGCCCCCAGCAAACATACACACGCATACACATACGTACATTCCACGCTCTGCGTATAAAAGTTTAATCATCGTAAATATATTATAAACGTGCGCTACGTGTTTTCCGCACGCTTTCATTCAGCGGAAAAACAGGGTGGATGTGGATGAAGAGAAGGTTACCACATCGCACCGCAAACATACGCAGAGGATGGAGGCTCGGCAAAATACACACGACCCCTAAATACAAAGCGAAGGATGTAGGGGGACGGGCGAGATGGCCGTTTAATAATTCCGGCCGAGAAGACGAGAAGCGAAATTTTGTTGACTCTGAATAAATCATTTTCGGGCGTTCCGCTGAAAAATTTACCTTTACTTACGTGAGCGTGTCAAAGGTCGCCCGAATAAAGAAGGAGGTAGTTGTGCAGATGTATACGTTCTACATGGACAATTCTATATCAATAAAAGTTTAATAAGATTGTAAACTATCAACTATTTTTTTTCTTACTGTTCATTTTAGTTCATTAAATGTTTTATCAACATAGTTAGTTGAAAGGTTTGTTAATCTTATGATAAAAGCGAATTTGATTTGTTCCATGAAATAATACTTTTACTATAAACTAATTTAAACTTTCTGAAGAAAAAAACGAAGGGAATTGTATCATGTTCATTCTTTAAGTGGATGGAGCAAAATTTCATCGAAAGCGAGTTTATATGTTTATATACACATATAACACTGTTACATTATGCGCCTCCTTCTACCGATCCGCCGAAATTGCTTCTACAAAAGTTTCGCTTTGCTATAATATTTGAAGTCGCTGCCGTAATCAAACAGACGTAGGCATAGGGGCGGTGGCGGTTGTGGATAAGGGAGGAAGAGAAAAATAAGTTTTATTGGCTGTGTTTGTTTGCCGCCGTCAATAATAAATAAATCCCGATTCTTCGACTTTTTAATTCCACACACAAAAACACTTCGTAACATCCACAACCAAGGTGATATAGTGATATCATGTGAAAAGGAGATGGATGATATGAAAAAGGGAAAATAATAAGTTTTGTTGGATTAAAATGAGATGTGAGAAAAGTTTTTTCAATAATATGTTAATTCTGATTTAAGCAGTAGCGGAATATGGTGGGGCCCAAATAATATTTTGCTTGGTGAATAATCCCCATCGTAAATTTGAATTAAGACAATATAATTTTGTTTTTAAAATTTAATGTATAATATATATATTTAAATAGATCAATTTAGGTAAATATTGAAGATCATTAGTAAAATGTGATCAAGAAGATATAGAAGATGGATTAAAGATCAAATTGGGGTTATTTGATTGAATTGTGGGTTAATGGACACGGATGGAAGATTAAAGTATTCGAATGTGGTTAATCTTTGCGGGCGTTCTTGCTCTGGCCTCGGGCCAGGTGCAATTAACAAGGGCCCTTCGGGAAACGCATTGTCCTGTCGGGGACTGCCCTTCATTATGACCGTGATTATCGTCGGCGTCGCGCGGCTCTGTTACTACATAAATTGAACATCGACCATTGTTGCCGCACACAATGCACCCGTTTTTTTTTGTCGATTGTTGTCCAACGTTGAATTATAATTAATAAAGTAGAATAAATAAATAAATAAATAACAATAATAATAGCAACAATAACGAACGGCACAGAAATTGAAGCAAAAACCATTAATACTAGTTTATAGTAAATGCGGTGCGAATAATGGTCACTAAATCATTATCTCCATCTAATTACGATTTATGCGGTTAACATTTGATAGCCCTTTGCGTACGTACGAACGAACGTTAACATGCACACGCCATGTTTTTAACGTATAAATTACGTGAATCGATTTTTTGAATGTTGATATGGGTTTTGTTTTCCGGAGGGCGGTTGGAACTGCTGCTGCAACAAACAACCTAAACTATCTGGTCGAAGTAATAGACCAGCGCACCTAGAATGAAGGAGGAAGGATCTGGCGAGAGAAAGGGCAGATAGCGCCCCGTTTCCGTGAACTTGAATGCCTGCCGTAATCAATTCTGGACCGATCGCAATCTCCGCATCCTTCCTTCCGTCACCCTTACCCAATGCATAATCAATTAAGCGCCATTCGAACGCTAAATACCCAAGTTTATATGAAAACCCAAATCCAACTTCTTCGTTTTCGCTTCTTTTTGCTTACTTCTTATTGCACAATATTCTATCTGTTTAACTGCAGGACAACTCGAATGCGTCGTCTAATTGTTTTCGCTGATTAATGGAGAATCTCCATAGAAATACGTCTGTTGCAGGTGTTGCTTGCACAGACACGCGCTATCTCGCTCATACGTACCTGGTCCTATTGTCAATGTCAGCTCTTGTCTCGCCTTAACTAATTATAAATTAAATGGGCGCAACTCACCTCCTCCCCATCCCCCGACCCCTTTTCGAACAGTCATCAGAGTGGGTGCAGATCGATAATCCCAGCTTGTTGCGTCTCCCCGGCTCAATCTGACAATCGCTGTTTTATCATCATCATCATCATCTTATATTTTCCTTTTGTTGGATCTTCCACTTTCGCTCGAATGGCATCCCTTAACTTGATGGACCCAAGCATCCACATAAAAACGAAATTTCATAAATAAAAAAGAAATAAATATCCATCAGCAAAATTGATGAAATATGAATTAATTTAATCGGGAAAAATAATCTAAATTTATAAAATACGATTTTTGCATTTTAATATTTATTACTTTTATTAAAAAAATAATTATAAGATTTCAAAGTTAATCTTTGTCGTTTTAAAAAAGTGTTAAATAATAAAGTTTAATTATAATATACTATTTTATTGAATTAATTAACACATTATTCTTTCATATGTTTTTGCTGTAATTACTGAAACTATCAAAGACTACCAAATGTGTCTGTGTGTTTATTTTGGGCTTTGGATCGGCGCTGGGGGTTCTCAATTAGTTTAAGCGAACGTGGAATCATTAGTCAGACATCCGCCCTCGCGGAACGACGGTATATTTGTCTTCTGGAGCGACCACCACCCCCTTCGTTCCAGAGCGATAATTCCCCGACGTTTGTATTATTTGCCGGGAGAGACGACTAATTCGGCGACACCTGTCTCCTTCATCTCCAAAGTACAGACAGACACCGTGAAGTCATCATAACCAAACCATTTCCACCTCAAGGCAATCATCATTATAATCATCATCGCGGAAGACTGTAAGGTTTAATACTTATTAGTGGTTCGGTGCAGCGACGATTGATGGATTCGGACCGCTCGTAAATTGTCGGTGAACAGGGGGTTGGTGGATTCGGTCCGAATGCATATTGATTCCTGCAACCAACCGACCACCCCCAGTCCAAAATATGTATTTTGTATGTGGCCATTGTTTCAATTCAAAACGCAGTATCAATCAATTGCCCGTCTCTCATTCACCCTCTTTTTTTGTATTTGCTTCACTCACTCTTTCTGTCCCTTCGTTTCGCTGCATTTTCCTACCTTTTTTCCACCCTCCGTCGCGCACACACACACACACGCATTACAACCTCACCCCTTCATACCTTTTTCGCAACCCCATCCCTTCGAAACTCTGGTGCACACGCAGATAAATCGTTTATGACACTGGGTGTGTCCATGTAACGTACTCGAAATGAAACAAAAGAGGAACAAAGACAATAGGGCGTATGAGTGGAGTAGGAAATCACTGGATCACATTACACAAAAAGTGCATTTCAATTTTTTGCCGTATCCGTATCTCCTTCACTAACTGAATTTCTTTCAATTTCAACAAATTAATGAATAATTCATTAATTATTTGTTAAGTAAGCTTTATTATATAATAAGATATTTATCGCAGTCTAAGTAAAAAAAAATTAAAAAGAAAAATAATTCAATAAAATAATTTAAAAGAAATAGATTCTTTTATACTCAATAAACATTTTTTTATCTTATCGTCTAGACTTGAGACCGGAATTTCTACACATCTGTTTACTACTTTTTAATCCGTTTTATTCATCGTTTGTGCGTTTTCTGAGAATAGTGTGATTTTTTTGCTGCATTCTTTGGCGCTCGTAAAATATAGTATTTTTATCAGATTATTTCACATTCATGAATTCATTGGCATTTTTTACTACCCAAATATTAATTTAATATTCGTTCATAAAATCTGGATTTTGCTTGAATTGTATATTTTTTTTGTAATTGCTTCAAATGGTGTTCATTTTTCTAGTCTTCTCGTGATGAAGATGATGCTGTAACAACGACGAGCCGAATAATAAAGTCTACAGCGCGTTTCATTAGCGGCGAATTTCTCTGCAGCCGCGCGCCTTTATGACTGATGCGTGACATATTTAGTTTTAGTGCTGATGATAAAGCATGCGACGACAATAAAACTATTCGGCATCGTAATGAGGCCTTCGTAATCAACGACAGTTTTACGATTATTTGGTGACATCACTCTTCTCAAATTAACAAAAACTGACATAATTATTGATTAATTTTTTTTTACCTATAAACTATTCTTAGACTAAGAATTATTTACATATTTTATATTAATTAGTTAATGTTAGTTTACAATTTTTCAGCATATATAAATACCAGCTGATGTTCTTATTGGTTTCTTTTTTGAGTAAGTTTGTGGAAGGATGTGGTAGTCCTAAAAATTGAACTTTCCTAATGACTTATTGTTGTTGTTTGTTTGTTGATTTCTTCTAGCGAATCTTTTTGTTTCTTCCTCCTGAAGAGTCGAAAAGAAGTCGATGAGGGGAAAAACTGGATCCGGGTTGGCGTAATGGTGGCCTCGGGGCGGTAAACTTCCACCGCCGGTCACTTATTAAAGTGATCTCGAACGAAAACTCCAACTTCCATATAGGTTTTATAATCGCCTTCTGCCGTTGCTGCTGCTGCCGCAGTCGCCGATGCTCCTGAGGCTATCCGAAGAACCGAACCGATCGCATCTCACCGCAATGCGAAAGGGAAAAAAAAAATCAAGGAGAATTATTGAAATAACAGAGCGCCAAAGATACGGTAATGATAGTGATAGCATTAACAAGGAAATTACATCAGTCTCTCCTATACACCTGCATTTTTAGTTTGCTTTCGCTGTAAATTCAAGATGAAGATTACACACACGAGTTGTGCGTAGAAGATATTTTATGATGATTCGCTCAATTTCATAGTGTAATAAGATTTATACAAATTGTATGCTTGCGGTAGTTCTTCTAACACTTAACGAAGCGTATCAAAAGCTCGTTCCGCATAATAATGTATGACTTAATACAAGAAACTTTAATAATTTTGCCTTTTTGTAACAATTGTGTTACGATTAAATTATAGAATCAATCGTAAAGTTTTAATGGATATGGCGGATATATCCGCCCCTAGTCTCAAATATCATCGACAATGATCATCATATAGTTTATAGTTAAGTTTAAGTTACGAATCTTTGATTATGATATTTTTTATTCATTTATTGATTTTTAATTATACAATAAAGAATGTACTCATAAAATAAGTAAATGCAGTTTTACAAAGTTCCTTATAATATTTTTAATTCAAATAATTTGGAATATATCACAAAATTTTAATTAAAGTTTCCATGAGAAAAAAAATATCTAATTTTAGAAATTAATTGCAGGAATACCCCGAGGGGGTAAATATTTTATTAAATTTAATTCCTGAAGGGGGTGGAAAACCAAATTCATAAATGTTTTGTATATATGTATATATTATAGAAGGGAGTTTAAGCAAGAGAGTGAGTGTTCTCGTTGCGAGTTTAGTTTAAATAATATTAAATTGCGATTAACGTTGCGGCGGGCTTAAAAGCATTTCTGCATAAATTAAAGAATAAATCCGCTGACCACCTGATGCTAACCCCCACAGCATTTTGCATCTCGCTTCGACCCTCTGCGAAAAAACGATAATTTTCTCTCTTTAAAACACACACATTTCTCATGCACGTTCTTCAGACTAGTGCGTCGCGCCGTACTAATTACCAAAGCAAACAAATAAACACTCGAAAGTGTTGTTTCGACCACTCCAGCAGGGGGGGTGAACAGAACAAAACAAATTACATAAACAAAATCGAACAAGTAAACAATGATTCGTCTCTGATTCTTATTTGCTTGTTCTTTTATTCTCTTTTGATGAGAGTATTCTTCACCAATTTTTAGTGGCCTCTCGAGTGGCGTTCATTTAACACAATAAAAGTCATCGAAGGTGGGAACGCACACAAACAGAGAAACGTTATTTTATTGCTTCGATCATCGGCATTACAGCTATTTGCTTTCGGACAATTGCTTGCTCACAATCAAATTCTTGTTTCTTTCGTATTTTCACTTTTGTTTGATTTGTATGGGTTTTTTTTCGTCGAGCATTTTTGCGTTATTTATTAAAAGAATTATTTTAGCGTTGGCGCCCTTTCGCACTGTCACTATATAAATTACATTTGGCGCCATAAATCTGGATAATATTCTCCATAAATCAACCCTGTATTTATTTCGTTTCGTACATTTCGCCCATTACATTCTAAATATCTTATAATCTTCTGCCACTCTCTCTCTCATCCTCCAATATATTCATGACCCTTTTGTGTTTTTGAATACATCCTTCTCCCTTTCACTCACTTTGATTCATCTTTCCAATTTATTTGCATTTTTCACCGGCAAACTTATTACGTGCCGTAATGATGGAAATTCCAGAAACGCATAAATTTTTCTATTTAATTTATTCACTTGAAAAACATTATTTTGGCCATCTAGAAATTTATATAATTGAAGCCAAGTTAATAGAAAAATTTAATCATTAGGTAATGATATGTGAGTGTTGATTGATAAGCTGTCGTCGTTAAAGTAATGAAATATTGAGGGTAAAAAAAGCAAAATCATTAGATTATAGTTTATTTTGTGAAAACTAAGCGAGATTGATTAATCCTAGATTTTGGAGATTAAAGCTTATACCTTAGGGAATTCTATAAATGTTTAGTCATTGCTTTGTGATTTACGAGTAATGCACTTTTCAAATATTGAGCATAGAAAAAGCTGTAGTATTTCTATTATAAACTAAAAAATAATGTTAAATTAATAATGTGACAAATAAAATAATTAAATTATAAAAATTAAAATTAATAATATTTAATATTTTTGGACCTGGAAAAAAAGCAAGTATAGATAGTGTGGATACATTATTATGAACACAAAAAAATTGTTGAATGTAAATATGGAAAATAATTCGATTAATGATTATATTTAAAGTTAAACGGTGGAGAGATAGGAAATCTTTCATTTGAAGTAAATTGTGTGTATGGAATGTGTGGAGCGTCACGAGCGGGGAATTTATTAAATTTAATTAAGGATAATGGCAGTTGTTCGATTAGCAATAATGGGCGAGTCGTTAAGTTATCGAGAGGCTAAGAGTTCTCTAATTGATTCGAAGGTAATTGCATGGCAATTACCTTCGTACAAGTACAAGAAGAAAAACAAATATCGTCAGATTCGGAAAATAATTATGCATTCGATTGATTGATTGATGATATCTTGGGGTTAAAAGTCGTTGATGTTACTTTTTTTGTCTTTTGTGAAAGAAGAGTAGGAGGTGGAACGTTTAGTGGTGTAATCGAATAAGGATGCGATGCAGTGTGTTTAGGAGTCGGGGTCGGGGATCTTGTGTTCCGGTGGAGAGGAAAGTGGATCCGACGCACGCATCCGTCCGTGCTGCACGCGTGTGCGTGGTCCTCCAGCATCTCTCCCGAAGAGCGCGCGCGAGAGAGAGAGAGAAGATTGTGGAGGAGTCCTTCCTCGCGCTCGGCCGGATCAGACGCGACCAGTGTGCGTTTTTCGAACGACCCGAGCAGAGCGCGCCTGATCCCGATTCTGGATCCGCTGCTGGGTCCCCCATTCGCGTTCCGTCTCTCGTGGAGTGCAGTGCAGCAGCCGAAGCAGAGACCAAGAGGAAGAACGTACAACGCTCGCGCGATATATTCATGACACTGTCCAGACGCTCTGGATGCGACTGAGAGAAGAAAAGGAGCGGCAGTGATGTAGCCGAAGTTTGTTGTTATATACCTCAACCTGAAAACTGTAATCGCTACTCCGCAAAGTTCAGTGCGTTTCTTCTATCTTTATTTTATTTCTGCAAATATTATGTGTAACCCATGGTGCAGGTGAAGTGTTCTCCAGGAATTGTCGCCGCAAATCTTGTAAATAAAACCACTAAAACATAAATAATATTAGATGCGGACAATAGGCCTTCCGCTTCTTCTATTCCGATGATAACCTGTTGTCGTTCAATAAATACATTACAATTATTTATCGATTCCTCCCAACAAAGCGCCGCATTCAGAGAGCGCATTTATCTACATCACAATAACCATTCAAACTTTTTAGAAATAATATCACTCTGCATACAAAATCAACAACGTACTTCCACTCATTCATAAAAGCAAACTTCTGCACTCGACAACTTACAGAAGTTTGAAATAACAATGTTTTCACAATTAACTAATTTACCATAATCAAATTTATTTCAGTAAACTTGCATATTCAATATTTGTCACTTGAAAATTCTTATTTTTTATAACAGCAAAATTTACTTGCCAAATCAATATTTTTTCCTTCTAATCAAATTATTTTTTTATAAAAAATAAAAATAAAATTATTTTAATTTCTTTAATGTTTATTGCAATTTAATTGAGTAATCATTTTTATGAAAGTTTTCAAGTGTTCAAAACACTTTCCAAATGTAGAAAGAAACGAAATCTTCAATTTATAATCATTCATTAATTTAATCTATAAATTTCTAATTCTCATATTGTATAAACTTGACATAATAATTTAATATTGTAATTTTAATCAAATTAATGTTTATTAAATTGAATAATTCTATTAATTATGTTGTAATTTTTTCCAAGTAAAAATTAAAGATTTAAAATTTATTATTATTTCATAAATTTAGTTACAACATAAGATGCAAAAGTTTCTAATAATAATATTAATAATATAAAGTATATTTTCTCAATTAATTTTGCTTAAGCCAACTTCATTATATTATCTCTATGAGAGCATAAGTTTTTGAACTTTCTAAATCTTCAAAACAAATACTTGCTTTACGGAAATTCAATAAGTTTAGTGCGTAATGGAAATTCTTCAATTAATTTAAGAAAATAAACTATTTAAAACATGAATATTTAATAAAATAGTGGAAAATTCATATAGTTGTATAATATTAATGTAATATTTATTAACTAATTGATTAGGTGGAGTTATGCGATTGCATAAAAAAGTGGCATACATTGTATTTCATTCTATTAATAAATAAAATATTTCAATATTTTATTGTAGCTCAATATATAAAAAATATATATAATGTTTGATTGAAAATTTAAATTATTTAGTTGCATTTTAATTGCTAAAAGTATTTGTTTCCAATATTGGCATAAAAATTATTTCAATAAAAATAAATTTAGTTTGAGTATTGTTATTAATAAAATTGAATTTAGTTTTACAAAAAATTAATTAATTAATTTCTGTTATTTATAATAATTTAAATAATTTGCTGTGATTTGTATGTGTATTTTTTTGTTTGTTTATTTTATTTTTTCTTAAAATTTATAAGTTTACCGTTGTGCTTACCGTGGAAAGTTGTAGTTGAAAATGTACGAAACTTCTGGAGTTGTTACAAAAGCGCTTCTTTGCAAAAAAAAGTTTTTTTCTCTGAATTAACTTCACTTACATTTAACTTTCCACTCAAATTACTTGGGAGGAATCTTTCTTTCCGGACGGATCAGTTGATTATAATTTAACGTCGCGGAATACATTATCGACGTCGAAGCTTCTACCCATATTTTAATTTGAAGAGGACGGCGAAGCAGAAGGGAAGACACGACAGCAGTTTTGTTGGTTTCTGCGAGAATGAGGAGAGACGAAAAAAATAAATATGTGTTGAGAGACGCTGTGCTCGGAATTAATTAATTAACGTAATTCCTCCTTCTCCTTGCGAGTGGATGAAGGAGGATAGGATAGAAGGAGCACATTATGATGACTCTAAATTGCACGGTTGCGTGCCTTCGCGAATTAGCGAAACTTGTGTTTCGCTTTGCGTCGTCGCTCTTCCTTAATTTTTATCTTTGCATTCGCAATTAACGCTTAACGGTCTTGAGTCGCACGAAAAACCAACAGCGAAACAAAACGAAAACGCAAGTAGTCGCTACTCCTGCATCGAATACTAATTTTATACGCGATCATAACAATCAATTTTATATACATCATGAATTGGTTTAATTTTTCCATTATTAATATTATTATTATTAAACATTTAAAATTAACTATAATTACACATTTATGCTGCATGTAAAATGTTTTTGTTTATTAGAAACACTAGTTTTAACAATGCGTACGATTGGCGCCCTATCCTATAAACAATGCAATTGTGGTGGCGCAGTCATAGAATCTTAGTTCATAATGAAGCGCCACTAGTATTTTGCAGTGGGAGTCGTTACGTCGAGATTATATAGTTACTAAAGTACGCCATAACATAAAAATACACATTGAAAATTATTTATATAAACATAATATTTATATATCAAAATAGAATTATAGCACTAAATCTTAATATTAAAAATATGAAATCTGAAATTTTTTCATTTAGAAATTAATACATTTAAGTTAAGATTTACTATTAAGTTGCAAATAAAGTACTGATTGTATATTTTTCTTGTTATTTCAGACAGTGCGGTTATCCTGTATCCAGGATCACGTCTCGTCCTGAGTTGATGCTGCCTCAACGCCAGCCAATTTGCATGGGAAATCGTCGGGGGATTGTTGTTATTCGTACGGTTCGGTTATAGTATATAGTGTGTGTTGTTGTATCGTCGTTTTCTGGATCTACATCGATTCGCATCGTCGAATTTAATGCAATTTGCAAATCTACTCGCGCCTCGAATCCCTCGTGAAATGTCTCATAGGTAGTACGAAAAAAAAGAAGCAAACAATAGAAAAATATACAGGGTGGATAATACGATAAACAGTTTGCAAAGTAAAAGATAGTTTCGTGATCTTCGATAGACATGGATTGCAAAATGTTTGTGCTGTGGTTAATAATGTGTGGGATTTTATTCCGCGCGGAGGGCTTCTCCACCTACAACCCCAACAACGGTAAGTGTTTTTTTTTTGTTAATATTTATTTTATTTCTGTAGGAAAATGTTATCCGGTTTTTTTTTTGGTCCAGATGAGCGTGTAATATTTATGATAATTTGAATTTAAACTCGGCCCCTCCGGACCATTTGTCATTTGTTTTTTGTGTGTGTGTGTGTTCTGGCAAAACCGCCTCTCCTCTGTTTTTTTTTTGTATGTGTGTTTTGTTTCGGCGTTCCTTTTTTTTTGTTTTGTTTTTGTGTGCTTTTTTGCGAGTTTTTTTGTTGTTTAATATTTGCACGTTCTCTAATTATAAAATATGCATAATAATTACGAACGCGCAAAAATTGTTTTCGCTTTTCCATCCCCTCAGCAAATCATTCATATGGAAACGAACGCGAACATAAAATAATATATGGAACGACGTCTCCATAATTAATGTACATTAATTTTGTGGTGCGTTCAAAATAATGTTGAAAAAATGCGAACTACTGAAAACTATTGACAAATTTTATAATTTTTACTTTGAATTTATTATTACTTAAATCTATTGATTTTATTATTGATTATAAAACTTAGATTTTTAATCATAATTAATTTTAAAAATATTTAATCTATTTCTTCTATATTTATAGAAACGTAACTGCAACATAATTATTGTAAATTTACTTTCTTCAATTTCTATAAAAAAAAATATTGCAAAATATAAACACAGTTTTTCATTAATTAATTTATATCCATGTATTTTGTAGTCTATTTAGAATTTTAATCTCAAAAATTGCCAAATTTCACTGTGAGTTACCGAAAAACTATTGAATATTTAAACAGTAGTTTTTGGAGAACAAAAATCTATTTCCAACATAAATTATTGAAGAAAAATTAAATTTAATTATTTTTGTTATTTTAAAATTAGTAAATCTATTATTATTTTTTTTAATTTATAGTTACTTGTCTCTCAAAATCTTGACTAATTCATAATGAATGTAAATTTCTTAAAAATAATGTAAAATACAAAGATGTTTAATTTTCTATTGTTTAAGATTTTATGGATTAAATCAAATAATTATATGAATATGCCTACATATATTAATTCTATATAGTTTTAGCTTTAATCTACATAAATAACGTAATATCCGCCTATCCCAGTTTTCAAGAAATAAACTAAATCATTAATACTGAGCTTAATTAAGCTTGTCATAACTGTACACATATTAAATTCCTGTAGTATTAGCCTTAAATCTTTGATTAATCTTGTTTGCAAGAAATATACTAAAATATAGATTTTTAATTTAATATCATATTTCAAAGCTTCCCTTCTGGATTTTCATAAATTTCAATAAATTTTATTTAATTTAGAAGTGCACTAGTTGCGAAGATATATTTTAATAATTATTTTAAATAAAAGTAAAATGAAGAAATGCAATGCTGTTCTAATTAAGTGCTGCGATGAGAAATAATTAATGGCATCGTTTATGTAACGTTTCGCAACGCGGAAATTGTTGTTTTTTCTTTGCTGTTACTGCCGGTCTCCTCTAATTGATTCGATGCCGAAGAACACACAGAGACTCGCATTTCACGAAAGACGTCATTTTCAAGTTCTCGAACGGAGAAGAAGAAGTTATGGCATAACATGAAAAAAAGAACGAGTAATGCAGAACTCGTCTTCATCGGATGTCTGCACGATTTCGATGGTCTGTAAAACCGTCGAATTGTATAATTCATTAAATCGCAGTATTCATTATTTCGCGAAACCCTGGGTCCGGTCTGAGACTGCCACTACCACTACAATACTATATAGTATTACTACTGCATGCAGTATCCCATTTCGCCGTGTTTGCCGTCGAATCGAATTAAGATACGCATCGGCTGTGCACCATTTTTGCTCGGCACCGGCCGTTTCAGGTTTCAGAACCGTTCACTGATGATGAAAGGATGGTGAAGAATATGAAGAGAGAAAAAAGCAAATGCTTTACCATAGCGAGAATAAAAAAATAGAAATAAAGAAATTCCCAACCCGCAGAAAGAGTGAAAGAGGAGATCTTTGTCTCACTCTCTCGCCTCTTCGTAATGAATTCAAATAATAATGAGAGCATAAGTGCATGAACAAACTGAAGTGGCCTTTCCCAGTTTCTGACCTGTCTGCGATGCAAGTTTTTCAACACATGCATGCATCTCCTCTCCACGTGTGTCGCCTCAATTACAACCGCACTAATTAAAAAGCTGTATTCACTTTATACAAGTTCCGAATCATTAATCTCTCTCTCTTTTTCTCTCTTGGTTTTGTTCTTAGGTTGAGTAACAAAAGTTTGTCTTCACAAAGAGATTAAAAAAAAAATGCGAATTTCATCATATTTACTTTGGCGAGAGAGAAAACTTGTGGAAGAAGCGGTGTTTTTAATTATGCCGTCGGGGGTGGCGAGGAGAAGATGTGAGGATTACGTAAAAAAAATATACTGGATTACATCCATCAATGTTTCAGCGAGATTCACGATGCTGGGATTAATTAAACGGATCGAATTAATTCCGTCGGCTTCGGAACTTTCTTCTTTCCCTTTTATCAGCGCGGAGACACGATAATGATTCACTTTGAATATTACTCAGAGTTTAGAACAGATTTAAAAAAAAAGAGCTTCTTCAAGAAGTTAAATTGTCCGTGAAGATTGTACCAACACTTTTTTTTAACAATAGCAGCAAGTTATAATTTACGAGACGATTATTGAAAGAATATCGATTTTTTAACTTCAATTTAGTATTTGTTGTAATAATTTGTATCAAACTGTGGAATATTTACCAAAAAATATCATTTTATTGTGTAACCAATGTATGAAATTTTTGCTATATACTGTTTGTTTTCGGCTCTTTCTCTCATGAACATTCATCCGGGTTTGATTGATTCGGATGCAAACAAATAATTAAACGTGTCAGCTCGCGTTACAAACCAAATTCATCATTGCCGTTATTTTTTATTTATTTATTTTTGCTCAAAGGGATGCCCTTTTTTTCGCCGATAATCCAATTTTTTCGTTAATGTTTATTTTTCTTCATATTGAGGATGATTCCGTTTTTTTTGGGATTAAATATTTAATAGGTGGTGAGTGTTGGAGTGGCGCATTGCGGGCTTCCTTAATCCATTGCAGCGTAACTTCAGGTCGAGGGATTAACAAGCAACATCAATACACACGGATTGAAAATGATTAGTAAATGGATGGATCTACTCTCTTGTTTATGGATTTCGATTTCCCAATTTGTGGAGGATTATGAAATGGAAATTTAGCGACAATAAACTGAAAGATAGAGAAAGAGATAACACCTCCGGAGAGGGAAATGAAGATGATGTAATGGACAATGAATTTATAATGGATCTCTCTTTCGCGGTTCACTGGCAATCTTTAATGAGGATTTAATGTTATCTCCGGCGCTCGTCCAACGGATTCCCGGAATTCCGTCGTAATCGGCGGGCCTCGCGATGATCTCTTCGGATTCGCCTGTCTCCTTCCCAAACAGAAACAACGACGGAACGACGAAGTCAAAGGACTTTCGCGTTCGACGTCTTCCGCTTTTCGGTCCGTCCTCCACCCACCCACGCGACCTGTTGCTGCTCAGCACCGGCCGCGCACCGACTTGACAAACCGCCAGCGGATTTCGATCCTTTAAATTTGGAAAATGTTTAAGGACTTTCCTTTTTAAACTGATTGCATCCTTAATTTATGTGCGCAAGAGGTAATAAAGAAGATCTTCATCTGGTTGGGTTAGTTTAGTAGCTGGTCTCGGGGGTATTGACTGTGCACCAGATAATTCATTAATTTTAATTAATCGACGCGCCAGACGTAATTAGGAGCAGTCCTCGGTCCATCCGAGCATCCATCCATTCATCATTTCCTCGTGCCGCGTTGCATAATCCGAATTCCGAACTACGCGAAACACTATAGAAAGAATGAGGAATGTTGGAAGTTGATCCGCCTCCGCCGACGATGAGACCATCATCTTCTATTAGATCGCAGACAGTGGCGTAACGTCTGCAAAAATATCTTCAGACAAAAATTTTATTCAAACACAATTATTTATTTATATACAGATTTTGTTGCATATTTGTTTCCCATTATTTTTTTAAAAATATGTTTAGAAATTTTAACTAGAATTTGTACTAATTTCGATTTTGTAGTATAAAATCAAATTTATAATTATAGAAAATTTTAATCTGCTAACGAATGGCGGATATATCCGCCATGTTCTTTACACAGGAGACTACGTTTTTACAAAAATGTATGAAATATATGAAACGAGTATTTCTTTCTTTAGGCGTTATTTTGATGTAATGTTAATTATTAAAAGGGAATTAGAGAATGCGGAAGTAACTTATATGTTTAAGTACCATAATGCAATCCAGCTTTAAATGTAACGTAATGAATTTGCCGGAGGAAATTAAGACTGATCGATGAGATGAATAAAGTGGAGAAAAGAGCACTTATTTATAAGCCAGTTAGCTTATGTAGGATGGAATAGAAGTGTTTGGAAGAGAGATGCATTTTAGTCCGAATTATTACATTCGCCGTCGGCGCGATCGTATTTCGAGTTATGGAAGAGGGACCATAAAACGAGGTCCCGGAATAGCGTCGCGCAACTCGATACACGTTGCTGCTTCAACTCGTAAAATATGGAATTCGCAGATCCATCCATTTCGTGTTGCAATTTCGACCTAAAAATTGTTGCCGATTTAGTGTCGAAGTTTAATGTTAATTAAGGATCCATCTCGAAAGAAATGCTTGTTTATATTCATGCAGGACTATGAAATTTCGTGAGATTGTTCGCTCGTAAAACTTGTTTATTTCTCAATCAGTTCGTGCATTTACAGCGCGCCGAAGAAACTGAATTAGCGAATCTCGCAACAACGTTAATTAGCGTACGTCGTAAATCGGATGCAATTAGAGTGGAGGGCAATCTGTGATGCTGAAGTAAGAGTGTTTATTTTTAAATAAACGCGAAGTTTTTGATTTACCACCAGCGTGAATCGGAATCGTTTCCTTTCATCCCACGTGGAATTATTGACTATTCTTAGATTATCTCCGGCGTTGCGCAACTTTGAGTTACGTCGCTCTCTCCTCCTCCTCTTTCTCTTCTCCGGTGCAATTTCCAAAGTGGTTCTGCACTGATTTGCAGGATCGGTTTTGCTCCATTTCTCCGAGCCAATAACCATCGATTTAACCCATGCAAATCCTCGCAATATTCATAATTAATTATTATTTTTTTTGTTATCTCAAGAGATTGTCGCGTTAAAGACAATTACGAATTATTTACTCTAAATTTATATGTACATATATATTTAATTGCGAATACGTGTAGGGTCGTTATGGAAATTATAATAGTGTTGCGGGTATTTGCATTTCAATAAATTTCGGGGCGTCGGGCAGAAAACATATTTGCAGTCCGTGTGTCTGCATTATATTCGGAATTTCATTTTCGAATAATACGCGTTTATTGATTGGCCACCCTCCACCCCTTCGTGACCCTTCTGCTGTGCTCTCCTTGTTTTCACCTAACCCGTACGCATGATGCAAATATGCTCAAATTATTTACTGTTATCGTTACATTAAATTATCGCAGTTTACATTTATTAGAAAATATGTTGGGCTTTTGATGGAAATTAATTTTAGTTTTACATTGAAATCGATCCGTTTAATTCTATTTGTACACATGACACTCTTTATTAGAGAAAATAATGTGCTTTTAACAATGTGTAACTTAATTTAGCAAAAATATGGGATTTTTATTTTAGAGTATTTATCGACGATACAATTAGTTGGTGTGGAATTATAATGCTTTTTTTATTGTTTTAATCGATTGATTTAATTAAGTTTTGTGCGTAATTTTGTCGTTTGATTAACTTGAAGAAATTTTATTAATTTTGGAGAAAATTAACTTTTGATGAACCCTATTTCTCTTCTGAAATTAATCTCGTCTCTTAATTAATCTGAATGAACAAAATAAAAAGATAAAGAAAGGAGAGCAGTAAATCCAATAACGTAATGAATGCTTCAAATGAACCTTTGTTTGCAGTTAAATTGGATCAAAGTTGTTGCTGCGTGTGCGTGCATGTTTAAGGGTTTGGGGGGATTTAAGTTGATTTTTCCTATACCATGAAAGGGTTGGGAGGAGTGTAGGTATCGCTGATGATGCGGGGTTTGGAAAACTGTTGCGAATCCAATAATAATTAATGGAAGCTGTTTGGGATTACAATTAGGACGGCGGTAAACAATGAAACATATTTGTTCAGGAACCCCCGACCACCGTTTCTGTCTGTATGTGCGTGTGTATGTGTGTGTGTGTGTGTAAAAGCAATTAATTGTTGCATTCTTTGATGAATGCCCGTTTCAAAATAAACAGCGCAAACAGGGGAAGCCCCGAGTCCATTGTTCAAACACGGGCGGTCCGCTCGTGCGTTTGTATGGGGCGACAAATAGAGCGCAAAAATACCATACTACTACTATATAGTATTGTGCACATAGTGCATAGTGTGCGGTGTGTGCGTGCGCGCGTGGTCTGTTTGCCCGCGTTTAAAACTAAATAAAACCCTCCGGCTCTAATTTACACTGCTTTGTATTGTATGCAGTTCTCTCTTTGCGAATCTACTCTTGTTTCTCCATTTTCCTCCGTACTCTATTTATTCGCTTCTTTTTTTTATCTTTCTCTCTTATTTAGCCAGAACCATCTTTGTGCGCTAATTGTATTCCATTCTTTTGATGGTTCCGTTCTTCAGTAATTTAGTATTGCTAATCTACGAGGGGATGATGAACAAGAGAAGGAAAAAAAATGAACGAAGGAGAGGAGCGCGTAACCGGAGACCTTGGGTGGTGATGGGTGGTTTTCGCGCGTCGCATAAACAGCCTCCAGTTTCCTTTTACGAGAGGTCGCGCCCCTCTTTCCACCGACGTTTTCAACCCTTCGCGCCACCCCTCGAGTCATTAGAGCAGACATATCGAATTGCCACACTCTCTCTTTCTCTCTCACTCTCATCCTCACTCCGTCATCATCCACCTGAAGCACAAAGCTTCCTTCAACCCCACTGGCATCTCCTTCGCCACCCCCAATAAAAAAAAATGTGAACAACTTCCTCATTTCCCCCTTTCCGGAGTGAAAAGAAAAATCTGCTTACTCGAAGTTTATGGCAGCTTTTGCATTTTTTTTGTTTGTTAAATAAACTACCCTCGCTAAATTCTCCAAGGAAACTAATAAAACCTTTTTTCTTTTCTTCTATCATTTGTGGTATTCGCTTCAATTCTGACAGCTATATGTTTCAATCTACAAATATTGTACTAAGTCTATTTTAAATATTCATCTTTAATTTTCATGTTCAATATTGTTTCTACCATTTGTAGTTTTCGAGAAATTTAATAAAATATAAAGACATTGACTTAATTTTTTTGTTACTTCATTTCTGACACTAAATTACAACCAAATGTTTAATCATACAAAAATTACAGCAATTTTATTCTTATAAAATATATAAAATATTCAGTATTTGAGAAAGTTACAATACTGCACATTTTTTTAATGACAATTTCTGTTAGTAAATTAAATCTAAGAATTTTACACCTCATATTTTCAGCATTTCATAGTCAATTTCCATTTGCTGCTTTCCGATTAATTCATAAAAATATGAATAAGATGATTTCGTTTTCGACTTCAGTTTTTATATTAAATTACAGTTACACTGATAGAATTACAAATATTAAATCATATACGTTTTATTCAGCTTTAATTAATTTAATTAATCGAGATATTTAATAAAATGTATGTGTTTTTTCAATGATTTTCACTAGTTTTTAAGAAATTCACTAATATGTAGTTTTCAATTATATTTAGTATTATTCAACGTTATTGTTGTTTTAAATAAACGTGGATGAAATAAGGAATTGTTAAATATTAATTCTAGCTATTGGCACGAGAGAATTGAAGTAATTCTGTATAGAAAAATTGAAGATCGAAATGTGCGCATCATTTATCCGGACGTATTATTAATCAAGTAGTTTGGGGTTTAAACCTCCCGGCTCCTCCACTTGTTTATAATCCACTGGCTGAGCGCCAGATACTGTTTTCCGATACGCATTAATAATCCTTATTTATTTGCGAGAGGAATCCTCGACGATGCACAAAAGAAGAGCAGAAAACGAACCAACAACTAACTGAATAAATGTAGAGAATATGGAACAGTTTGCATGCGCGCAGTCATCCCGCGTCACCCAATATACGGCGTTTGTAGTCGGGCGTCGCGACGCTAATTAAAGTACGAGTAATGTTTGTTGTTTGTTCGGCGAGAGGCGAAACTGCGACGTGTATATTTCAATGTGTGTATGAAATATACAAACATGTATACAGACTATATGTGCAGACTGAAACAGAGAGATATGTGAGAATATGCATGGTTGTATGCAGCAGTATGGATACATAGTTGACTGCGTGGTATGGAAGAGTGAAAGGATGCGAAGAGGAGAGAGGAAACATTAGTATCTATATAGATATAGGAGGTGTATATATATATTTGGATGGGGAGAGAAGATACTTCTAGTGGGGCTATGAATTTCGGTCGAAGCTAGAGACCTACAATATTCAAGTGACATAAAACTGACCGAGCGGAAGAAGTGTCGTAAAACGTGCAGTAAGCTCTAGATAATGCATGTTTTCGTTTGGGTCTCATCCTCGAAAAAGCGTATTTTCACAGGAGAGAGAAGAAAAAAAACAGAAAACCACCCCTCTAACATCTGTATATATAGATATAGCAGCAACGCAATTTTCCCAACGAAAAAATAAATGTATAAAACAATTTGCAATAAAACGTTCCAACGATAATTAATTAACATTCGCGAAATTAAATTTGTTTTATTTTAAAATTGGATTATTATATAAACGTTATTATTATAATTATTACTATTACATTTTTACAGCTGTAAAAGTAATATTATTATTAATATTATTAATATATTTTTTTCACAGTTTGTGAATGCAAACAAAATCAATTGCAAATAATAATCGCGTGCGTTCCGAAAACAAAACCTAAAGCAAAAACAATGAAACAAATGATTAACGAAACACGGTTGCACGTAATAACGGTATTAATCATCGGATTTCGATGCTATAATTATTTCCATTATTTTTTTGTCGAAAATTTTAATGTGTTCTGTTTTTCGCATTATGCGAGTTAATCGTGAATGGAAGTTAATTATGTGCGATTGCCATCGAATAGATAGTCCGTTATAAACGAATTGCGAATCAATCATTGCGGTTTTCCGCGCAAGAATTAACATTTCGTATTTGTATTAGTTTTTGGTTGAAAATTTATTTTTATTTTTATTCGTGGAAAACAATCGAGAATTCATTAAAGATTTTTTTTTTTGCTTATTTTTATGAAAAAGTAAATAAATAATTGCGGACGGTTTTCCCATTTATCTTGGAAAGAGATAGATGAATAAATGATGAAAACTTCGTTGATGAGTGAGATGGAATTGATGGTTCGCGAATTATCCGCGGAACGAAAGGAATTAAAGGAGGAAAATGTAAATCGCTTTTCTTCTGGTTAAGATTATCGATTTCATTCTTTCCATTCGTAGTTCTTTTTTATTTGTTCTATATAACTAGTAGATGTATTCAATGATCCAAAACCGTTTTAAAATTTTCTATTCAAAATTTAAAAAAAAAACGACAATATCATTTATATTCTATAAATATTAAGCTTTAATATCTCTACTTAATTTATTTTTGAGAAATTAACAAAAATTGCTTAAGCTACAATTTTTACACCATATAATACCACAAATATTCAGCTTTAATTTCGTTATTTCATTTCCTTTCTATTAGTTGTAATTTTCAAAAAATTAAGAAAAATATAATGACTGAAGTTATATTTTTTGTTACTTCATTTTTAAATATAATATAAATTAGAGTAGTTGCGGTGGTATGTGATTGAATTGTAGTTATAAAGATTTATATCTTAATTTGTTGAAGGTTGTGCTGTGTCGTGTTTTTCTTTCTTTCTAAATATAAGAAATACCGGATCCAGATATAGGAATGGAACGGCGCAAACATAAATTATGTTAATTTTATTAGCAGTTTTCATTAACGTTATTAGTCCACAACCCTTCCCAGAGACGGTTAATGCGATAAAAGCCTCGCCTCGAGAGTCCACCTAATAGGGTTAAATTGTGAGTGTTGGAGTGTATGTGTATAGATTCACGTTAGATCTATAAATGAAGGAAGAAAAGAAGGGCACGAAGGAAACGAGAGAGAGAGAGAGAGAGAAAGAGGAAAAGCGGTAATCGATGGTCGTGCGGAATGCTGCGAATGGGAATAAATTGGCGGAATTTTAAAGCCCCGAAAGCAACCACCCATCCTCTTCCTCCCTGTATTTCCTTATTGTTAAACTTGGCCCCTCGGGCTTTATTACGACTCGACACCCGAAAACTTGTACGCCCTTCCCTTTAATCCACTCTCCATGAAATTTCAGTTACAAAACTAATCTCTCCCCATCGTCGGAGTTCGACGCAAAAATGATTTCGAAAAGGGATTGAAACCTACATGCTACCACGACCCTTTCCCACTCTGCTACTGCTAACAACGCATAGTTTAGAGTAAAAGAAGAAGTTGTAGTTCTGAGAGATTAGTGGAATCGAGTGGGTGTAATGAGGAAATTAATGTTTGCAAATTTGGGCGGATAGAATTGGAAGTGAGTCAAATGGATTTGAAAGATTAGCAGAAGCAAGTTTACAATTCCGACAATCTCAGAGGAAATTATTGTTTAAGAGTTAATGTTTATGAATAATAAAAGATAAAGAGACAGACGAAGAGGAGGAGGAAGTGGGTCAAACGGAAAAGAGGAATATAATTGCGTGAGTGGAGGCCTGCGTCTGACGTTATTGCCTTCTTCACGTTTGTCACAAGTCTCTTAACAATTGTCACTTACAGGCATTTCCGGATGCACGAAGGAAACCGCAAACTCTTCCGAGAAGGCAAAGACAGCTGTATCAACAGTTCGAGAGTGAAAAAAAAAACAAGAAGTGTAAGTTTCTCAAGAGAGAGAAATGCGCTTAAAAAATTAACAGTGATACAAACTGGTAAAATCAAATAATTGAAGATAATATTAATTCGACTAAATTAAAATTGAAGTGTTCTACTCTATAAAGTGAATAAATATTTTATTAAGCGATTTCGGAAAATTTCAATTTCCATTAGTTTAAGTAAATTTTGAGATAAACCACTTGAACTAAAATAAATTGAAGCAATAAATTTACTTTATGAGACTATAAAAATAAGTAATTGTTGTCTTGTTGTCGTCCGTGGTTTTAAGGAATTTTCCACAAAATTTAATCATAAATAGAATTTTAAAAGAAAAATTAGTTTAATTTTATATTTTACAATAAATTAAAAAAAAAACTTTATCAAGTCGAATTACATAAAATACACATGGGAAATGTTTCAATATAAAAAGCAATTTTTCATTTTGATCAAAAACTTGAAAAAAAATCGGATATAAAATGTAAGCTAAATGTGGAATGTAATTCGAACCTGTCGATTAATTATGATAAAAATAAATTAAATCTGTTAAAAAAATAAGCGTTGATTGATTGATTTTTATGTAATGAACATTTATTTACTTTTTCGTTGGTTTCTCTATTACGCAATCTCGGATTACGTTTGTCGGTGGTGATAAATTCCATTATCAATTGATTGTCATCGGCATATTAATCACTTGGGAGGGGAAAAATGTGAGTTGAAAATGGGAAAGATTCGGAACACGCGAAGTCCAAATAAAATATATCATCCCTTCCTATATATAGAGGTTTTTCTTTCTCTTTTCTGCGCGAGTTTATGTAATTTTTTTTGTATAAATTGAGATTTTTAATAATTAAATAGAAATTTAAATGTAGATTGGAATTTATAATTATTTCATGATATTATAAATTAATGAATTTCATACATTTGCTAATTAATTAATTAGTTTTCAGATTAATGTATCCTTTTTAATTTGTATACATTTACAAACTTCATATTTAAATAGTATTAATTTAATTATTTTAAGCGCGCGTAGCGAAATATATAAAAAAAATCAATTTGAATCATTGATTCATGTTTTGGTTTTGTTGGAATTTTTCGTTGTTGCGATTGAGCTTTGACGTTTAAAAATCTCAATAACGCAGCACTCGTCTTCTGGATTCAATTAGTTGGATGTGTGTAGTAGCATCCCATCCATATGTGAGTATGTAGGTAGTGGTAGGAGGCATCATGGTATGATGGTATTAGTATTAGTGTAGGTATGGGCGCAATCGAAATGCACGAAACTCACTTAGGCATCGGTGGCGTTAGTGGCAAAGCGAGATGCCAATGTTATTATGTGACAGGTGCTATGGATAATGTCATTCCGTGCGCCACCCAATTTGCATCAAATGCAAATGCCGTTTCGCTAATTGACGGTTTCGACCCACATACTACACACACAGAGAGTGCGAGTGAGATGGGTTTGATGGGAGAGGATGGTCGTGAGAGGAAGACGGATGGAGTGATGTGCGGCGGTGCAGCAGCATCAATACACAAGCATCATCCTTCAGTCAATCTGCAAATCCTCGGGCGCATCGCGAAGAACTAAATCTCGACGTCAACAGACCGCACACCACCGATCGATACATTTCCACTAAATACCAGATAGTTTACTTAACGGATTTCAGGTCAATTATCAACGATTGATGGAATATTGAATACTACACGAATTGGCAACTGCAGCTGCGAGTTGTATATTAATTTGCGTCAAGCACTAAACAATTTCACAATAATTGATTATGTTTAAAAAAACGTGCCAAATCCGATCTGTGAAATGGGAAACAGTAAATGTATTTTAATTAAAATTGTTGAAATTAAATAATAATAATTTTGATGACTACAATAAAGTTGTGCGCATCCGCACGAATCGTCCCTTGGTGTTTGTGCTTAATCGCGAATATAGGAAGGGACAGATGAGAGAGCAGTTTCATAATTAAGCTTCGCAATCAATTCGACGTTGAATAAAAAGGTCCTCCTAAATGGAAGAAAGGGAAGGGCGCGCCGGAGGTCAGCGAAAGAAGAGAAAGCCTGGCATTGTCCGCTTAATGAAAAGCTAACGTTTATCAAATAAATACTAAAAGGGCGCAATTTAATTAACAGCGAGTCAACTTCGCTCGTTCTTTCCTTCCTTCCATCCTCATGTATGCATGCCTGTTTGTTCCACTCTACGAGCTTAGCCTTCCTCCGTACGGTTCAGGAAAAAAGTACAACTTAATAAGCTTTCCGGCATGCCGAATGCTTACTTACTTATCATTAAAACTTCTCCCAATTAATTCGCGTTTCTTTTTTGCGTGCGCCCTTCTGCTACGCCTAATTAGTTGCCCGGTAGGTAAGAACCCGAAGATGAAGCAGAATTTTGGGAGGGTTGCGGAGGTGGAAGCGAAATTTATCTGGAGGACTTAATCCACAAATAGAAGTGCGAGTTATGTGTTTTGCAGAGAGCGGAGGGAGTTTCGCAAATTCGGGCCAAAGAGGATTACGAGTTAGAATTAAACTTCTGACGGAAAACGCGCGTCGGGTCGGATGATGATAATTCAGAGACAGGTCAAATCTCTGAACACTGCTGTTGCTACTACTACTACTACTTTCCATTCCCGTAAACTTTTAGTCGCACACACAAAAACAGGGCACTTTGCAACGCTAAACAATCGAAGAGCGCTGCTCGCCGGAAATTGCATGCAATTTATGCAGGAAGAAAAGGGCGAAAACGCGTCAAATCTAAATATTCGGTTATTCCATTACTACGAGACGGATATGGATAAAGGGAGAGGGAGGGAGAGAGAGAGTTTATTGTCGCGATTCGGGATGGGAATTAAATCGGATCCGGGATCGTCGTGGAAATGGAAATCTTTGCCAATTATGCGATCCCTTCGAATCTCTTTTGCTTTCGGTTGGGGGGAGGGGAGGAATGGTTTTCGGGTCGGGCGAGGTAAGGATGATGTACGGCCGTGGTTTTAAGGGATCTTCTTCGGGGCAAAGACGACGAAGGCCCAAACACGGAGCAGTGACAATGCGGTGATTACATTTCACGCGGCCGAAGGAAGGGCCAAAGCTCGCTGCTGCTGTTGCTGCAGGGCTTTGGGACGGACGGACCTCGGTCTGAATGAATTCATCCTTGGAAATGCGAAGGAACAACAGGGGAACAAGCGAAATAATAAAAAGGAAAAGAAAGAGAGAAGAAAAGGGAAAATGCTTGTCGGTGATGGTCGTCCCACAATGGCCACGCTCCGGAGGATAAAAAGAGAGAGAAACAATCTATTAAAATTTCAACTTCCTTTGTACATCATTTCCTTTCACAGAAAGAAAGCAATTTTCCTTGGGCAACTCCGACGACAATGATAACGCACGGGTTATGCAATTCGCAACAATCATTTTTGCTTAGTTACGCAATACTCTTGACATCATTACGATTATAAATAGATTCATTCACTTCCTCATTCAGTAATCTTTGTAATTTAACTTTTTTTATTATTGATTGTTCATGGATTCGTTTCGTAATCTCTACGTTTCAGATCAGGCATAGTTTTTAATTGTGGCAGATTCTTCTTTTCTTTTTGTCTGGCAAAAGAAATTCCGTCCATCAGAAGTGGGAATTGTGCATCAAACGGTGGAGGCGAGAGCAATTACGCGATTTCGATTGGTCTTTCCCCATCATCAGCATCATAACTTTGTATGGGCGTTAATTGCTCTGCGATTGCTGTAAGCTCCCTTTGGATGTTTCTCCTACTTCTTTCTCTTTTTCGTGTTCCCCCCCAAACACCCCAACCGTTTCCACTTTATATCACTTTTTTCTTCCACTTTCTTTTTCTCTGTTTGATGGAAAGAGAATGGATTATTTCCTCCCGCCCGCACTGGGCTTATGTGTGGAACCAAGGGATGCGAGAGAAGGAAAGAGAAAAGGAAGGATAGATGGATTTTATGTGAGCGCGGGACGTCGTCGTGACATGGGGAGCAACAATAAAACAGAGTTGGGGTGTGGGGAAAATACAAGGAAGGACTTAAATGGTTTTACACGCGCGGCGTAGTCATTTGATCTCCTCCTTTCTAGCCAAAAACCATCCTCGGTTCAACTTTTCAATCAACGTCACACACGGCTCCTAATAGATTTCAGCATCCGCACACAACCCAGAAACCCCAAGCATCGTCCCACCCTGCAAATCCGTAGAAATATAATTGCGCGCGAAATCGGAGGAAGAGATTTCGAGATGTTGAATCGGAAGCGAAGAATAAAACGTGCGGCAAGGACGAAACATTTAATTAAAAACCGGACCCGTCTTCGCTCCCCCGCATCTCACGTCCCTCAGTAAACAATTTTTACCCCACCAGCAGAAGCAGTTTCTTTACTCTTCCTTCCGTGAATTAAATTCAATTAGGAAGTTTAATGGAGTGTTTGACTTAATCAGAGGAGACGTCCTCGTCTTTCTCATCATCATCATCATCGCCATCATCATCCTCGAGAGGTTCGAACCTCTTGCTTTTTCCCCACGTGCGCTCTTAGTCCTTCGCGGGGAAAAAGGAATTATTTTCATTTTTACATTGACCGCAGCTGCTGCCAGCAAATATCAGATTGAATTTTCTTCTTTCCTTCTCCCAGTTTCTTCCGCCCTTTTTCTTCTTCCTTCTGCATCGCACGGAATCGAAATAAACTCGCAACTCTAATCCCTTTTCTCTTTCTCTTGCACTGTTTATATATCTATATATATATATATATGTGTGTGTGTGTAGCCTCCCTCAGGCTGTATTTTTGCTCGCACAAAACGGCTTTGCGACATGCGACAAAACGAAAAACTATCGTGTATTTCCTCCGTTTGTCCCGGAATAAAATACTGGCGGGTCGCACTCACAAATATAAAGAAACTATGGCGCGGATCAATTGAAACGGAACAACTACTAAACTTGATGTTTAATTTCCTAAAACACGTTTACTCTATCCCAGAAATACACGTATTTTTAAATTTTGTTGAAATTGTAAGAAAATATTTATTTACAAAATTTTATTAATTGAAATTAATATTGCAAATTGCTAATTATCAATTTTGATATGCATGAAATCTGGATTATAAAGCAAGATTTTTTTTTAAATACCAAAAATGTGTAGAGTTTTGCTCGGAATTCATACGATGCAATTTGTATTTATAAGTGGTTCGTTGGCATTGCGAGAGAGGGATAGAATTGAAATATTAAATGCTCGAAATGGAATTTGAGCATTGTCGGAGGGAGAGGAGGTGAAGGGTTGTTACGCTTATTTCGTATTAATATCAAATTTCCATTCACGATTATTAACAAAGCCCATTAGCAGAAGGAAAAGAGGCGAAGCAAGAAGACTGGCTGCATATTATTACCATGCATTGCAATGCATACAGAGCATTTAGTTTCCATTTTGCGCTCCAAACGACACGCATTTGCTATTCTCAAAAGATTGTTAGAGAATCTCGAGATCCTACTAAGTTCGTTACAGACAGCGCAGCAAAACACTAGGAATTATTAATAAACGCTTTAATCTCTTTCCTCCCTTTTTATTTTCTTGTTGTGTTCTCTTGTTCATCCCTTTCTTTTGTTAATCGTTCTTTTTTTGTGCAAGGAAGTTTTTTTCATCTTTCAGTTTGCTTTCGGGTTTTGATGGTATTATGTTAAGTGGACACGTGTTTAATCAGCCCTTTAAGTGATATCGATTTCCCGGGACAAGCGGAGCGCTACAGGCTGGTCGCTTCATGTTGTACACACTACCTGCATCCCCTCTGCATGGAACCGCCACTATCCTCCACCCAATTCCGCTCCTGTCCGCACGTACATGCATCTATCTATACATGCATTCAAAATACATCTCTCGTACGTATACAAATCCACACAATACATCCCTGTATGCAACAGCATATGTTTAATTTATTTAATTGCTCTTCGCTCAATTAAACTCGTCCCATTATAATGCGATCTGTCGGTCTCATCCCTCCTGCTCATTCCCAAATTGGGCATAAAATCCGAGAACATCGAATTCGCACGCACTTTACGATAAGCACAACTAATCTGTTTTAATCTAATTCACTTTACTAAATTAAAGAAAATTTATATAATTGCTTTATTTATTACACGATGTTATTATAATTTTCAACAATTTTGAAATTTTATGATTAATTTTTATTATTTTACAAGGAAAAACGTAAAATAATAATTTCGTTTCATGAATGAAGGTAAGAGGAAATGTGTGTTTTATGTATGAGTTTGAGTGGATTTTTGAGCTCACTTTAAGGTCGAGGAGAACGTAAAAATGCGATTTGCGTAAAACCTTGGTGCCACAATGTTTGTTTCTTGTCTTTTTTTTGTATGTGTGTGTGTCTACTTTCGGTTTTATTCACTTTCTACCCTTGATGGAAGCAAACAAGTGTGAATATTTAATTAAATCGAGCGAAAGTAAGTGCCGAATTTTCGTCGCCCTCTCGACTGACTTCCCTTTGTCTTCGTCTCAGTTTGCAAATGAATCGTCGCCTCCGCATCCTCAGCCACCGCGATGCGGGGAAAAGTCCATTCAAAGTGTTGATTGTTTTACATCGCCCCGAAACTATTATGGCTTAAATGTTTTCTTGGGGTCGACTTTTCCTCTCTCTCTCTCTTTTACCCTTTGCGCCATTAAGACACGAAAGGGATCTGCCGCCCCTTGAATTGTTTGTGGGTGTATGTGTGGCTGTTCCGGGGGGTCGCGCTCCACCCGGTTTTCTCTTAAAGGAGAGAAGCGAAGTAATAGTTGCGGCTGTTGTTGTTCTTGTTCTTGCGTTTGTGCAGACCTGTGTTTGCTGCGAGAAGGGCAAAAACGAAACAACAATTACTCTAAGTCGAGTGCAATCAGTCCCGGTTCCCTTAGAGTTTCCTCCAGGCTCGATACAACATCCGAAGCTACAGCAAAACACGATTCTCACCCTTAATTCGCCACCGCCTGCCCGATTCCATTTGATCCATCTGTAACCATAAATACTGCTTAAAAATATGCAATTATTTAAAACGTAGTTATTTATTTTCAATTTATAATTAAAATTGCTAATTTCTAATATAAAAATCATGTATTAAATTGAAGCTGCGTGATTTGCAAATTGGTTATTTATGTGAACTGCGAACATTATTAACTTCGCTAGTAGCGATTTCAATTTGAGTCACCGTAGAAATAAAGGAAAGATACACATCACCCCCTAATGAATTTATAGCTTCTCATTTGCAACGCACTACTCTCCCCCTTTCGGAATCAAACGCTAAATAAATAAAAGGAAACGAAGAATGGAGACAAACCGGTTCCAACAGACACACACACATATTGCAGCCATCATTCATCTAATATCCGAGAGCGTGGCATGCAAATTGCATTCAACCACCCCTCGGGATTTTATAATCTAATTAGTACAGAGACCCAAAAAAAAAACCTTTCAGCGTCTCGCTAATCGCGTTAGGGGATCGATGATTTTTATTATTATATTAGTCAACTTTTCTTTTCTCCTGTAATAGTTATAACATTAATGCGGGGCGATGGATGCGCCACCCCCCATAAGCTTTGCGCGAAACAAAAAGAAAATGTATTTTATATTCAATTTTTTCTTCTCTGTTTTGTTTCAGGAGAGTGCAGAGCCGCCTTGGGGATGGAGGAGGGTCGAATTCCGGACCATGCGATAAGCGCCAGCTCTTCGTACGAGGCTAAATCCGTGGGGCCTCAGAACGCCAGGTGAGTGCCCTTTCGTCGTACAACACGTTTCCATCCTTCCTCCAACATTAGGGCGGAAAATAATTTTCTTCTATGTATGCACTTGTACCCGCACACATACATACCGTTTATTCTTTTTTTTTTATTCGCGAGAGAAAACGTTATGGAATTTAATATTTGCGAAGTTGCATTAAGGTTCGTGTAGTTTGTTGCAGTTGCGAGATATTAAGGCCGTTCCCGAATAAATATACCCAGTCTCTCTCTCTCTACAGAGTTATGATTTATTTACTTGATAAATATTGCATTGAGAGTATGAATGAGTAAGAGAGAGAGATAGGCGAATCCATGGAGGAATCTGATGTTTATTCATATACAGACGCGTGTTTACGGTTGTGTGTATGTGTGCCTTTTGTGGGGCCAAAATACACGGACTTGCTTTTAGTCTAGTAATTAAATCCCGAATCATAACTGCCAACCTCATTACCGGATATCCACCGCGACGACGGAGGATGAGCAGACTCGGGAAAACTAATTGCCTTCTACTCTTTTGCTCCAATCTGTTTGCATGCACTCTTTCCCTCTCTATCGCGCGCGCGGTTTCTGCTATATTTGCCTGTATACATTTTCTTCCAGTTATTTCCTGTATCCACGTTGCAAGCAATTCACCTACTTTCGGTCTTTGCTCCTAACAGAAACAGAGAATAACGATCGATTTCATTGGATTGAATCTTCACCTAGTTTCATTTAATTCACATGAAAATCCTTAAACAAATTACTATTAAAACATTAAATAAAAACAATATATTGGAAATAACATTTATTTTACTGTAATTATACATTAAAAATGAAGCTAATAAATGTAATATGAGACATTATAGATAAATATCTTTAATGGTAAAATTAATATATTTTCAGTCTTTGCGCAAAAATAATAAACTCGGTTTAAAAATTGCGCCGTTTTTCTCCCCAGCGGTTAATAATTAAAGCAAAAAGGCGAAGAACCCGAGGGGGTAAACAAAACTGCAACATGAAGCGGAAAAAAAATGTGGGAGAGGAGAAAAGATCCTCGAGCGAACTTGGAACTGTGTCGTCCATGAAAACGAGCAGGAAAATGAGAGAGCAGAGTTGCTCCTTTGATAGTGCACACAAGCAGCAGCAGCAGCGAAATGCAAATTCTTTATTGAACTTTATTAAACGCCGGAGAAGGTGGGTGGTGGTTGTGTTCTCCCTTTGCAGATTTAAAAAACACGCGGGGGCCGGAGATAATCTGCACCGTGAAGTTTTAATTAAAACTCTCCGCTCGTTTTTCCTATCCCTCTCTCTTAGCGTTACCGCTTTCTTTCGCTGTTAAATGCATCTAAGCAGTAAGGAGATCAGGACTGCGAGGCGCCTTCCCTTTTTCAGAAAGGAAAACAAGAAGGATTCCTGCAACAATATTGCATTGTGCTTGTTGTTGCTTGTACTACGATTATTATTATTATTTCAATTCCGTTTCGCAGCGAAACAATGGAAGAACGATATTAAATCGGTGCAGTGTTTAACTGTTTACTTACTTTATAAAACGAAAACGTTTGTAGTGATGAAACTACTTGTTTATGAAAATTGCTGGTAGATGTCGCATATCTAATATTGCCGTAGCTATGCAACCCACTGTTATATAACATATACTTAGATCTTCCTGTATTTCCACTTTCAACTATTAGAATTATATACTTAAAAATAATTATTTATTAATAAATTGAGTTTCATTTCAATGAATCAATTGTGTTTAGGGCTATCCGTTCGCTGAATCTACATTGTTTGCAAACATTATAATCGGATAGAATTGTAACTTATGTTTGTGTCTCTTGAGTGCCCGAGGCGTCTCCTCCGTCCCATTCTCTGGAACAATCGTCGAGAAGAAACTATTCAATTAGGCGATATTATTTAAGTTGCTAATAGAAACGGACAACTTCAACCGAGACAAGAGGATTCTCCCCTGGGGCATTCAAATTATACACGCACATTCGAGAATTTCAATATTGTAATGTTGTTGGCATCGCCGCCACCGCCGCCGCTGTTACTAAAACATCCGACAAATTAAGCGTGCCGAAAGTTCACAAAGAAATTCTTCTGTACACATCCAGCTGTGCAGAAATAAAATGTAAAAAATCCAATTTGGCGTGTAACCTTTGAAGCGCAAACTGTGTCCTCCTCCGCCCCTTATGATATTAAATGCTGCAAAGTGGATGTTCGTATTATCGCGAAATTGCCTTCATTCTGCGCCGTGCGACGTCAAAAGAAATATATCTTTATATATATGTTCATATAGAGAGACTTGCGTATACTCTTTTTTTTAAATTATTGTTATTTATGTTGTTGTTGTTTTTGTTGTTGATGTTGCGAGGCTCGTTGTTACAGAGAAGCCGCGTTTGAATCATGCCCTTTTGGCGTTAATAAATTCTTGGTCGGAATGCGTTCGGAATGCTGCTAATGTGCGTTTCTGCACTGAACTAATGGCCGCATTCGGAATGTTGCGCGCCACTATTTTCATGAATCATAAATCTAAATATTGCGTAATAAAGTCGAAATTCCCCACCTTTTCGTGTATACGAGGGGATTTTTTTATTATTATTATTTCGACTCGCCCTCTGCCGTCCGCTGTTTGCTACTGGTTTTTTTTTATTTGCACGGTGCATTTCCGGCTCTCGACATACGGGGACGGCTTTATGCGTTCATTTTACGTTTCCGTTTTTAACTGGGCCCATTTTTGCATTTCATAGTTTCGGCAGCAATTTAAGTACCATAACAGATTCAAATATGAATATGTAACTTATATTAAATTTTTGTTTTTCAATTTATAAGTTTATGTTTAATTGCAGCACTTTTCTAAATTATTATTTTAAATGTGAAAAATATTACCCGGCGCATCCACATTTTTCAATACTAATTTTATAAAGTTAATATTTTCATGTTTTTAGTTTAGTGACAATGAAAAAGGTTATATTGGTGTGATTACAAGTATGTACGTTTTGATATTGATTTGTGGAGAATATCGTTTCTTTGAATGCATACGAGTCGGAGCGGAAACGGATGCAGCAGGTACAAGAATTTAATAACACTTAATCATCATTTCGGGCCGAGACGTATTGATTGAAACGCGACGAGTATGAGTGTATAATTGGAGGAGTTGCATTTGATGTAGCATACATATATACACTGGTTGGGGAGGGTTTGTCTGGAATGATGGGAGTTTCGGTATAATAAGTCTAAAAATGAGGAGACGAGACGCGTAAGGCTCGAAGCATCGTTGGTTTGTATGGTAGTAGTAGGTAGCAGCTTTGAAATTCGAGGGGCTAGTTATAGTGAGTAGTTGTAGTAGTTGTAATATGTATCCACTGGAGCGCCCACAGGTTATATACTGCCTCTCCCGTCGTCCTGGCAACGCGGCAAGTGTTCGATGGAGGCGACGGAGGAGGAAACCGCCTCCGTCGCCGCTGCCGCCGCCGCCCCGCGAATCTTGAGAGCTGCACTTGAGGACTGCATGGAGTGCAAAGCACCAAATTACAGTGTCATCAGAACACACCGGGTAATGAACATCTTCAGGTCGTCGTCGAGGGGGCGGCCGAGGGCGCGACGAGATGGTGGAAAGTGGAGAGAGAAGAGAAGTAGCGCCGCCAGGAGCTCGACGAAGCATAGAGGGCGCGCGCTTCTGCCGCCTCCGTCGCCTCAGCCTTCCGCAGCCCCATAAATCACGCGCTATCAGGTCGACGTCATCGTTTTCGGAAATGAGCAGGGCCCGTTTAACGGAGCCGCCCCATAAATCTTAATAATAATTGTTGCAATGTGCTAGCTACTACTGCTACTACAGGATCCATTCATTACTCATTACATTCAGATATTGTTTCGAAGATAAAGCCACCCTCCTCGTCCTCTCTTAAAAGAGAATTAGAAAGATTTCCATCTCTACAAATGCTCATTTCACATTAATTTCCGTCTTATTTGTTGTATTATTACATCAATCCTATATGTGTTCAAAATGTCGATCTAGCCCACTGACAACTCTGTGTTCTAATCTATTCCTCTGCAAGTTATCAATGCTGAAAAAGATCATATTAATTAATATTAATTTCCTACATTATGTGATGCCTAAATCTTAAAGATAATTTTAACAATGTGTTACTTACAACTAATATTGAATTCATAAAGATTTTGTTACGAAGATAAACCGAATCCCCCTTCTGGCGTGAATTACATAGATTCATATCGCTGCAAATGCCCATTTCATATTAATTTCCGCTCTTTTTGTGATGCAAAGCAAATCCTGTATGAACTCTCAAATTCGATCTGTGACGCTCTAATGCACTGATGGTTTGCTACGCCATAACTCACTGCCATTTTTTTTTCATAATAATACGTAAAACAATATTAGTTTCTTATATCTTGATAATATCATAATATCTTGATAGAACTACTTGTACTGCCTTTAATCCTGCGATGTAGCAATTACTGCTACTAAAGGCTCAACCGACCGCAAAGCAGTATTTAATGAATGGATATTTTTTTGTGCGTTCACGTATTAATTCGGAGATAAACCCTCTGAGGCAGGAATTAATAAGATCGGTATCGATGCAAATGTCCTTTTTAATGTTAATTTCCGGCTTTTTGTGATGCAAAGCGAGAGTCGGGGTGCGCCGGAAATTGCGCGTTCCGCCGCCTCCGCAAAAAAATGTATAAGTATATATATATATATATATATACATCTCAATGTACATTATTCAGATATAAATATATGATAAATAGAGAATTTAGTTGGCATTTCAGTGGAAGGTGGAGTGGAGTCTCCAATTAAAAAATACGCGCTAGCATTTCGCGAATGCAAATTGAATCCTCTCGCTACGGGCGAGATGAAGTCTTCTTGCTCCTTCAACAGCCTCCATAATAATTACACTATCCTTAGACGGAAAAATAAGGTAAAAAATCGTATGTCTCGTTAAGATTTGCATGCACCGAATAAGACGCAATCAAAAAGTTTGCAAAAGTTGCTTGCAACTTATCGTCAAAGCCCTGTAAATACATTAATTGAAGTATATATCATTTAGTGGATACAAATGAAACAACTTTGACGCCATCTCTCTGCAATCAGCGAATTACTAATTAATTGAAACAAAATTATATGGTTTATTTTCATTTAATTATTTTGCGAATTATTTACTCATGATTTATAATTGTAAATCAGTTACATTGGTGGAAATCTTTGGCGCGCGTAACAACACGAAAATGGAACGTTTTAATTAAAAACGTTAATATCCGCTAATTAATCAGTTTCGCATTTTAATGAAAATTAAATAATTAACTCCACACCAATTTATAAATACGTCGGATTGGCTGCGCGAAAAATGTATTCACTAGTAACAACAAACGCACGCGAAAAGGCAAAAAATAAAATAAAAGTGAGCAGTCCTTGTATGCTTTAATTAAAACATTTTTCAATTTTCAGTTCTGTGTTTTTTTTTATACATTGCATGTAGCAGTATTTTAAACAATTTTTATGAACTATTTTAATGTTGTTTGTTGTCTTTTCGAAAACTAATTAACTAATTAATATTATAAATAACATTTCGTTAATATTTTTGGTAGTTTCTAAATAAATATAATTAATTATAGATGACTCTGATTTTAATTTGCTGTAGTCTATGCAACTGATGCGACATGATTATTTGTAATTATTATGGAGTATAATTGAGTTTGCGAAAAAAAAAGTTTTGTGTAATGAAATAGATCTTTACGTAAATAAGTTTTCGAAAATTCGTTTATAAATTAATAATTCTAAACTTAATAACACCGGTAATTGGATTTGTAAGGGATGAGCGGAAGGCGGAAGATGTGCGAGAATAAAAAAAGGGGTGTGGGGTGAGAAATCAAATTTCTGCGCTTTAAGACTTGATGGTTTTGGATTTTAGATTTTTTTTTTGAATCCACTCCTCGGTATCTGCTCTCCATCTCTCTTCAGGCCGTACGTACGTGTTTGACGGTGGATCGAGGGGGAGTCGGTTGATGCAGTAACGGAGCGTCGCGACGCTAAAGCGCGCCGACTTTGATCATCCGCGCGGCTCGGACGATCCTCACACCCACTTTGGACTTCTAACCGCGTTAGCAGCACTCCATTTGCAAATTAAAGGCCAGGAACTTCCGAGCCATTGCATTCCTTCCATCAGAACCGGAGGGACTCTCACTCCTCTTCCTATTCCACCCTTCCGAAGCCGTTCGCAGGGTGCAGTTTCGTTTCTCCATTATCCCGAGATGTGTCTCTGGCGGATAAATATTCATGCGTTTTCCGATGCTCGGAATTATTAATAATTTTAGCATAAATTAATAATGTGGAAGAGGGAGGGTTTTGTGTTGCAGGGAGTTGGTGGATGAAGAGGTGAAGGAGGAGAGGGTTTAATGTCGGGCTTTTATGTGATCTCGTGCTGGCAGGAGATGTTGCCGTTATTAATTTTATTACATCCGGGCGAGTTTAAAATGTTTGCGCGATGATAAGCCAGACAGCAACAGTGGAGGCATCCGCGGCGGAAGGGTTGCTGCGTTCCTCTCCCTCTGTATTATTGTATGATACCTGACAAACACTCGCGGGACTGGATGTGTTACCGTTTGTTAATTAAATTTGAGCGCACCCCCGGGATACCCCTTTCCCTCCTCCAACCCCCACGGTTATTATGATCGTACACTACCACCGCTACATACAAACATACATATAGTTGTGCAGTCCAAATAAATACAGATATTTTCATTCATTTCATTACATACAATGTAGTAGTAGCACCGTCATCATCGATACAGCAGCAACCCTCCCTCCGAGACCGTCTAAATATTTCATAGTTTTCAGGGACTTTCAATTAAAAGTCGAGGGGGTACTTTGACTTATTTATTATTTACTCGCCCTTTGTCCGTCGAACTTTTCGCCACCAGATTAATGTTTGAAAAGCTCTATCCACCCGCCCCGCATTCAACCGCCCAGAACAAACTGAAACTTGGACGAGGAAAAAAATGGAAACATAGATGTCGCCCGCAGCATACGGCGCTTTAATTATGCAACTTGCTTTACACGCTCTCGATGCTGCAACAAGAAAACAATGTTTGCAAGTTACCGTCCGCATAATTATGCAACTCACAAAACACCTTTGCGAAATTTCGCAAATCCATTTATGCTGGAATTCTTTGTAAAATAATCAAATGGTAACAAAAATAGAAGAAACATAATTAATTATGGTTAAAATTTGGATTTGTGTTATTTATATAATACGAATGATGTAGTGTTTAATTATGAAAGTGCCGGTGCCATGTATAAATAAATGATTTGTGGTCAAATTAATCATGAGTTTATTTTATGAAAATGTAAACGCAATTCATATCGTTTCGAATTAATTTGGGAACGTCACTTTTCGTAACACAGATGTCGCTGGCCAACGAAAACCCGTCAGATCGCCCTGGTGCGCATCAATTATGCAACTCCCATTGCAGCGATGCACGAACGAAACGAGAAATAATGCAGTTTGAATGAAACAGTGAAACGCCTGACTGAAATGCATGCATCAATTTATATACCTCGTGCAATTTATAACTGTTTTTAATTGAATAATTTATTTCGTTAGTTTTATTTCTATTAATTTTAATTCAATTGAATTATAATTTATAAACATTTTATTTGTTAATGAAATAGCATGGAAGAAATGAAAGTGGGAGCGTTTGGAACAAAAAAAAGTACGTATAAATTATGAAACTCCAACTACCGTGACTTCGGATGGGCAAATATACGCGTTTGAATACAAATAGGTATTTAAATTGAAGCGATGCTAGATAAATCATGTTTAGTTAATTGCGCAGTCGAGCTGTTTAATTTTGCACGATGCTGTAATATTCAATTAATTATTAATTCAACTGCGAGCGATTTATTTATGTGCACAAATTGCACGTTTTTTATTTTTGCGCTCCATTTCCGATTTGCTTTTGTTTTTATGCGATTATAGTTTTATCGCGCGCGATAGATGTCGCTCGCGTTCCAAATGCGTTTTAATTATGCAACCGTTTAATGCGTTTAAACGTGTTTGTTCGAATTGTTCAAGTTTAATTTTTAATGCATACAATTATTCAAATATTTAACACATATTTATGTAAATTGCAAAACCTCTAAATAATATACAAGTGTACAAAAAAAAGTTTATTAATTATATAGTATTTTGGATGATCATTAATTAGTTTGGTATGCAGATATTAAGTATGATTAGGATGAAACGAACAAAATTAATCTGTTTCGTTTGATAAATTCGATTTTATTGGAGAAGCTTGTTTCTCGCAGTTTACACCTTCCATCGTTCGCTGCTCTATCCATGACGGCAACGGAAAATTCGATTGGGATTATTATATTGGACGAAATAAAATTATTGGCGAGAAGTGGTCAGAGGGTGCTATTAGATTTGGTCCGACGTTTCTCTTTCCTTCACTTTGCAGCTGTTATTGGACGTCCTTCTTTTTCTACTTTTTTTTTGTTCGTTTTCTCCTTCGTCCCACATCCATTCTCGACGCCTGCCGTTCTGCTAATGGAAGAAAGAAATGTGTAAGTTCAGGGCTCCGACACCAATTAAAACTATCGCTCATTAAAAAGGAACGCTGCAGGAATTCCTGCAGCCGCCAGCAGCAAATCGCACCACCTTCGTCTCCACTACCATTTTCGTCGTCTAAAGTGTATTAAATATCGGAAATGCTCATTACTCGATTTAATTAGGAAATTTCGTTTAGCTCTCCTTTGTCGCTGGCAGCTCGAGTGTTTTCTCTTCCAACCCCTTTCACATTCTTTCCTCGGTGTTCTTTCTTTCTTTATTTCTGTCGTCATGAAAGGGGAATTGGCTTGCAATTTGCAATTAGGTTGAGTATTGTTTAAGCGAACGATGGTATTGGTGGATGAGATGTGTGCATGCATGTATTGAGGGGGCGGTTGTTGAGAGAGGGATAGAGACAGTTACAAGCGGTGGCTTGTTTCGATGGTGGTGGTGCATTGTATTTAGTCTTCTAATGAGGGTTAAATAGTGCGAGGCTGCGGCGTTTCTACCATCCGACCATCCCTCCACAGAGAGATGGGGTGGTTGCTGGAAATTTGAATTGCGCACGTAAGCAAATAATTCCCCATAATTCCTGTAAGCAATGCCCCATCGATAATTATTCACACGATGACGCGGCTAATAAGCCAATGACTCTATGCATGTATGAATGCGCGACTGCGGGTGAATGGGGGCTGTTTAGATTGCCACCTCCGCCCCTGCACATAAATTACAATAGTCAGAATGGGGAGATTGATTTATCGAAATACCGCCACCAGCGACATCACCGCCGGATGATAATAGCGCAAATGATATCCTTGTGATCCTCCACCGCCTACTCCTCTTCCAACCCCTAACCGCAATTCTGTTTCGTTTTGTTTTGTTGCGCAACCGTTTGCGCAAACAGCTTAAATTAATATTAGTTTTGCAACTTGCAATCTGTCAAATTTGACAAGTATTTGTGTCATGTGTCAAACCTTTCAGAACCTTGATGATATCAATAAATCAAAATATCCTTCCTATAAACAACCGATGATAGTCATGGATACTTGAAATTAAACTTTATTGAACAAACGCGTTGCGCGAATCAAAGTCTTCGCTGTTGAAATAATGGGCATTAATTAAAATTTAATTAATACACAGGCAAAGACACAAACATACGTACACCTTCATCGCAAACGTCGGTCGCCCTTCTCTTCTTCGTTCCCACGCGTAAATTCCACAAACGGAGACATTTATGTCTCCGGGAATTTAATTAAAATTTTCCCGGGGATTCGAAGTGCGAGAGAGAGAGAGAAAAGGAAATATATTGTTTTCCTTTGCACTTTTTTTTGCTCCACCAACCCCCTAAAAGGTGGTAGAGGAAGGTAATTAAAGCAGTGCCCTGTCGCAATCCATAGGAAAATTTCTTATGCAATCTGCACGAAATTACCTATAAATGTCATCAGTAAATTGCATGTTTTAAATCGTTCAATTCATTTTACATTTATTTACATTCAAAAATATTTAAATTTACTAATGCAAAATCTTTATGGTTATAGAAGATTCATTACATAATTTTAATAGAGAGCATTTTATGATTTCAAAATAAATACTTCAAAAGTGCAAAATTGAATTTGATTGAGTTCAGATCGAACATTAAATTAGATTGTCTTATGACAGGTTCTGGATAGTTCGGTTGGAAGGTTTGCGACAAAGGCATTTATCGTTGAAATGGAAAGTTAATGAGGCGAGAGCTATTCGAAAATTGAGTGAAATCCATTGGAGTTTTTCCTGTAAATATTTTCTTATTTATTGATGTTTTTATACGGTTTTATCGTTGCTACCGCAGCGACGTCGTTTCTTCTTTTTTTTTTAATCCCGGCGTCCCGATTGGTGTCATTAGGGAGCGACGTTTCCTCTGTCCGTTTTCGTTCATATTCTTTTTATGCTCATCTCATCTTCGTGGGAGAGAAATGGAGGACAAGCGGTGGTTGCGTAGGACGAGAATAAGAGGAGGAGGAAATTCAAATGTGATTGGTGTTCCTCGGGTGGTGCTCGTAACATATTGGATGGGGTCTACATAATATCGTTTGGTATTAGGGCGAATAAATTCCGATGGAAGTGAGTGTCTTTTTCATGTTTTTATTCGCCGTTGATTTCGCACTCGACGGGCATTTATGGACCCTGCTCAGGCCGGACAAGGGTCCGAAATGATCTATGTATGCCACGGATGCTGGCTGCTCTGACGAAATTTAGAGGAGTCGTCCTGTACGTTGTATGTGGGTCAGCCTGATCCGTCCTCATCCTCATCCCCATTTCCATCCAACAACTCCTTTTTTATTCTCCGTCCCGTGCAGTGGATTTCGGAACGGTGATCCTTGTTTGGAAATCCGTTTCGGTGCACATCAAGATACGATGCGAACTCTTAAAGTCTCGTCGTCGAGAGTTGGCTGGAAACTTTTCAAGGAAGTGTGTGTATTGTGGATAGGATTTCGGCTGCTTTATTTCTGATCAGATTATTGGAATTATTATGTGCATTTGGTTGTCGGATACGGCTGAATAAGCGAATTTTAATAAGTCCTTTCCGTTGGATCTGTATATTGCAGTTTCGGAACGAAAACTTTCATGATGACCAGAGCATAATTGATATTCAATTCGCATAAGGTATACAAATATAGGAGAAATTAATTACTATTTGAGATGACCCACACTCCATATCATTTGAACAAAAGAACAATAATCGAAAATAATGTACTGACAGTTAAATTTGGTAAACAATGGATAAACGTTTGCAAGGATTCAGGATTTCGAGCAATTTGTATGTTGGAATAAGAGAGTTTTAATAAGTCGTTTGCTATGCGGAAATCTGCATGCTGTATAGTAGAGTTTTAGGGGTGGATAGAAAAGTTTGATGATGGTCGGGACGTAATGGATATTTAATGCGCGGCCACCGACAAAATTCGACAAAAACAAAACAAAATCCGACAAAACCAACAAACAAACAAACAAAAAAAAATCCGACAAGGAAACGGAAAAATCGTTTCATTATGTGCGGAACGTGGAGAATGGGTTTTCGGTTTTTGGGTGTGCGGCCGAATAGTTTCGGCCGCACAAAGTGGAGTATTTCATTGCCCGTTCGGTTTCGGTGCAAAACCCTTTCCCCATCGAAATTTATTGACAGCGGAATGCTGGCCAATTCTGGCTCGGATCCAAAATATGGCGCGAATTACGCAAGAAACAATAAACGCTATTTAATTTGTCACACTCGATTATATACGTCGGTTTCGGCGCAGATGTTTCGACCTTCCTCTTCCATTCTCCCATACTCTGCTGCTCTTTCTCTATCATTGCATTAGAATTGGGGGGATTTGCAGAGGGCAACGGATTTGCATCGGGCCCTCATCAATAAGGGTTTTACGAAGTGGCCACAGCAGTTACTGCAGAAACCGCGGCACGGCCCTTCGATAAAAGCCTCCGCATCGCCACCACCACCCACTTTTAGCGCCCCTCGACGAAACGACTTCTCAAATAAAATAATAAAAAAAAAATGTAAGAAAAAAAATTGGCATCGCTCCCTTCGGAAGCGGAATCCACGTTGAATAACTAACCGGTTTTTCTTCGGAAAAGTTTTCACCCTACGCGCACATGGGGTTAGGGTGCATATATGCTTTATATTGGCCACCTATATCGCCCGAAACACTTATTAAATAAGTTTTGCCCCCCTTTCGATATATTTGCTCGCTGCGTCCACCGTGGTCCCCTTCGATAAGTTGTTAACGATAAATGCCCGTAACATTTCCTCCTTCCTCCTTCTTCAAACTCTGCAGGAGGCTGAAGCTAATAAGCCGAGGGTTGGATGCACCTAGTATGCAGCAGGAATGCCGTTTCCGAGTGCAAACACGACCAGTTTACATATTCCACCCGTTGGATACAAAAGAAATTCCTCCACGAAGACAAGTTTAGCTTTAGCTTAATGTAAGAGACATCCGCAAATTGCATTGCGCAAAACGTTCAAATATTCTCAGTACACAAACTAAATATAAATGACATCACATTCATTTTAAAGGTAATTGTAATTATTGCTCTTTCTGTGTTATATAATTTGCAAAACATTTTTACAGAAATTACAAATTGAAAACTTTATTACTGAAAATAGAGTAATTCATTATTCTGACTCTTTATGAACATCTCATGTCTTTCAAATTTTAATTTAATAACAATTTTTTAGTTTATTCCAAGATGGCATACATTTTTGTTAGCGATTATTTTTTTTAATAATGTTGCGATTGAAATTACGTTTGTTCTCAAAAGTTCATTAATAGATGTCGCTTTAACGTTGTGTGCAGATGGTAGGCAACTCTGATCACTCGATAATCCTCGTCTAGCGATTTCCAACTTTGCGAATTAAGGTCTCTCTCTCTCTCTCTCTCGATAGATAAATCGTCCACTTTTGTAACTATCGCAATTGAAACCCGTTATGAGGGAAGTTCTTGCGAAAGCATAATTAAGGGTCCGGCAGCAATTAAGGGTCTCCTCCCAGTCCCTCTCTCACTCGAACTTTTTATTTCTCTTCCTGTTCTATGGCCCTCTTTCGCTGGTCCAATGAATAACTTAATCCAAAATAAATACGTGCTAATTAGCAGGCCCCCAATTTTAAATCCCGCTTCGCTCTTTCCGGTCGGCATCCCTGATAAATGGCCCGGCTAATGAAATCACCCATTCAAATTTATTCGAAGCCAATTAATGTAACTTTTTCTAAAACTCTGAAATAAGTATGTAAATAAATAAATAAAGTTGAGAGTAAGAATGTGTATAGGAGAGCAGATTGATACGGTCGGATGTGCAGAGATTCATCTGTTGAGCAGAAAGGGGGGCCGGAAAGTTATTATTTCTGTGACATGCGAGGAGAAATGTATCGGAAGGATTCTTAATATAAAAACGGGCGAGGGTGAGGGGCGGTTTGCTTGTAGTTCGCTCTCCAGATTTCGTATTATTTATAAATAACTTGGCTCTTTCGCGGAAGATTGGCGGAGGGATGGCCGGCAGCCGAATGAGCATCATCGTGTAAGGGATGAAGGAATGGGAAGGAAGGAAAGGGAAGCCAGTCGAGAGGAAAATAGAATCCCTTTAAAAACAGATGCCTTTGGGTCACAAACCAAAAAGCCCCGAACACACGGAGCCATGTGTATACATGTGCGGAGCGTGTAGCGATTCGATGCTACTTTCTTCCTCCCTTTTTTCCCTCATTCTCTCATGCCCTTTGGGCACCGACGACATCACAACGAGAACACACTCACATACATGCACATCGTATCTCCGAGATTTGCCAATGCCGGAGCTTTTCAAAAGGTTTAATGCGTTATTTTCCTATCGCAAAACACAAAAGCAACTTTTGCCATTACCGGCGGAGTTCGATTGAGTTTTGCGTTGGTGGCCCAACCAGAAATAAAATAAAAGCACGCTCCCATTCACATACAACACGCAATTTTCCCTTAAATAACCTTTCCGCCAATTGGGGATTACAAATGCAAATATTTGCTAATTTCACAACAATCCGTATGTGTGTGTGTGTTGAAAAGAGTAAGATGGGCTGCGAAATTACTACATTATGATAGAAAAAAATTAGTTCTTCAAAATGTCTAATTACCAAACTTTCTAGTTATTCGCGCAATCACGTACGTTATACACACGTAGCAACAAAGAGACGAGGAATATGAAATTTCGAAAAAAAAATTGGAATCGACCGTTAATCAAATTTTCCACCGACTAATGTTGTTTATATCTCGCAGGGCTCGGATGAGGCTCGAATTAATTTGAGCTTCGCCGCCCGATGGCGCTGAATATTTTACGTTGATTAGTATGCAATATGCATGACGTCTGCGTTGTGCGGGTAAAGGCCGGTATTAATTTGGATTCGTTGCTTTCGTTGCCATACGATTCGCATTTATAACGTAATCACTGTTAATGCTCTTATTTTGAGTCTTATCAATCTGAATTTGTACATTTACATTGCAACGTACAAATTAATAATGATTCAATGTTAGTTAGATTTGTTAGATTTTTTATTGGATTTACTTTAAAGTTGTATTTATTTTAAATTAAATCAATTGTGTAAATGTGTTTTCAAGAATGATGTATCGCTTCGGTCGGTTAATTTGTTGACTCGCTCATTGATTCGGTCCTCGGGGGTGCAATATTTCCAGTACAAAGGGTTTAAAACATTTTTAAATCCCTTTGTTGGGGGTAGCTTTAGCTTCTTCCCGACATAAACAACACAATGACTCCTGAGGGGTGGATGCAAGGAATAAAGAAATAAGAAAAGCGGGATGAGGAGAAAGACGGTCCGAGAGGATGAGAGATGATAGTACGTTGCTTGCGCGGCAGTAAATACCACCGACCTGAAAGATGCATCGGGGATTTAAAATTAATGGCCCCTGCAGCGGTATAAAAGTCCGCTCCTGTTTTGATGGCATTTTGCTACAATTATAAGGGCATCCTTTAGCGAGGATTTGCAGACGACAATAAATAATGCGGAGGGAGCGAGCGCGAAGCAAATATTGAAAGGTGATGTGCGAGAGGGTTCGGAAAAGATTGGCGTTTGATGGTCGCTCGTTGAAGATGACAGAGACGATAAAGGGAAGAGGTGACTACTACTACTACGGAGACGACGATCGAGGAGGAATGGGGATTGATTTTGGCGTTCGCCCACTGAATACAAACTCGCGAATTTACCCTTCTTTTGAAGGGTGAGTTTGAGAAAGAAGAAAAAAAGAGAGAAAGGGAATGGAGGAGGAAGAGGGAAAGCTCTGGCGTTTATCCCGTCCGAAGGACGAACAGAAAAAGGAGTGAAGAAACGGGAGGAGCAAAAAAAGAAGAGCTCCGGCCAAATCCAAATTCGAAGAGATCGAAATCTGCGCGGATTGATTGATTGATGATCGGTCCGGCGGGGCATTTTGATTGATTGAATTTGCTAATTTCGTTTTAAACTCGCCCCGAAAATGAAACAAAGCCACCAAAACATACACACATCATCCCTCTTTCTCTCTCTCTCTTCATTTTAGAGTAATTAACTTGGGAACCTTAAATATCCCGCAGGTCCAGGAGATGCGGAGATAATCCTCTTCGGATGATTTATTGCCCCATTGATCGGGGAGGAAGAACCGTTTGGGAATGAACTTCCATTTTAATTTTCGCGAAATTGTTTTTAATAAGATAAGACGGAAAGCGGAAAGCAAGGATTATTTTTTCAATCTAACTGTGCGATAATTATCAATGGTTTAGGTGTGTTGGTTTAGGTTTAGATTAATTAAACATTGATTTGGTGTTTGCTTTGCGCGATAATTAACTGGTCGGGCGTGAATTGTGGACATTTCATAAGGGCGAGTTTTGATCCGGCTACGGCTACCGTTGGGCTTATCCAAACCCTAATTACAATCCGATCCCCCAACTATGCCCAACCGCGATGAATGCAAATCCAACAATACAAAAAAAAATGTATAGGAATTGGAATGCGTTTGATCGATCCGAGCTAAAATTTCGCAATGCCTATTACACGTACAAAAATAACTTAACTTTAAAGCGCTGTCTTCTCGCGTTATGTAAATATCAAATAGAAAAAATAATACTCCAACAAAAGCTACAAATAAAGATTTTTCAGTGTAAAGCTGCGATAATGAAGTATCTGCACTTTTTATAATATTTTTCTATATTTCTTGTGACTAAAATATTTGTGAAATTTATTTTTTTCCAAAGAAATTAGTTGATAATTGTTTCAATTAAACCATCTAAATTAATTTCTTTTCATCCGACGATCGAGGAATTGCGAAGAGACAATTTTTGCTTCCATTCTTCTCCCTCTGCTAATCTTCAAGGATCGCAGAATCTCATTCAGAACCAATAACGCAAAGTGCCATATGTTGTCCTAATTTGTTCGGACCTTAATAGGGTGAAAGAAACGCGAAAGAAAAATTGCGGTAAAATTGAATGCACGTGTTTTATCTCATGTTGGTAGCAGTGCTAAAATTGGTGTTTAGTTTAGTTTGGCTACACTGCAAATTTTAAATTTTATTGCTTTGCATCAGGTAGTCGCTAAAAATTAGGTATAAAATGAGGATTTCTTTTTCCGATTTGTTAGTTACAGTGTTTAACGACAACAGAAGCTAGATCATCACACATATATTCTTAATAATTGTGAAGAGTCTGACGAAAGTATGTGTCTGAGCAAATTGTGTTATTCTAATTCAGAAGATGTTGACTATGGAGCCGACTCTGATGATGACGTGCTTTATATGTGCGTGGATGAGCCGGAGAAGCCGGAAGAGAGTTTAGTTTCCGAAGACGAAAACGCGAAGCACGTTTCGAATATCGTAAAAGAAGAAATAAGTGACATAAGTATCTCATCAAACGAATCAACAGTTCCTGATCCAAAGCAAATGAAGATGATGGAGTCGGACGAAGATGAATTTCTTGATGTATGTGGTAATATCCCGAAGGAATCTATGGCGACGAGGCTCAAAGATGAATCCCAGAATTCAAATAATCAATTATCTCATTTTGGTGAACACATTTTGCCTACTGATCAAATGAAGCATCACCAAAATATTTTGAATTGTAATCAGTTAACGCAAAATCCTGATCGAAAACCAAACACGTTTTTCACAATCGATTCCATTTTGAGATCATCGAAAGGATAGCTGACTGTGCAAAATCGACCCATTCTCAATGTCCAAGAGTCTTCCGCCTTGAACATTCAAAATGGTCCAACGGTTTTGTGCATTCAGCCAACTTTGGATGATCAAAATGCAGTTGAAAATGTAAACGCGTTTGACCAGAATGATTCATCTCTTCTCGTAAGTAAACAAGAGCAATTGGAAGGAGATTCCGATAGTGCAGTGGAGATTAACAAAGAAGTTGTTGATCAACCATCCTCCCCGATGGAGATTCAGGAGGAAGATATTGAGATGATTGCATCAACATCTGATGAATCTGAGACTCAGAATTCTGAAACTTCTGAGATTCTATCGCAGTCCGACGAGCAAATCGATGTGGGTGAGAGGAAAAAATGCAATCGCCCGCGCAGAACCAGAAGGTCTCTGAGGATCAAGCGTCAATTAAAACAGGCTCAGAAGATGAACAATTATGAGTTAACTTCCAGAAGGTCATCGAGAATTGCCGAGCTTCGCCAGAATAAATTGTCCAACGATAATCCCGTTAAGGATAAACGTGCAAAAAGGCCAAAACGCACATAATAACATTTTTCATTTTAGGAAAACTTATATTATATAAATACACGTATTTTTTTCAAAACCTTAATTTTAGTATGAACATAATATTTTCAGAACTTACTGCTAGTATTATTAATTATATACTTAATTTAATCATTAAAAAAAACATCGCAAAGTTTTTTGAATGATTTAACATTTTAGGAAAACTTATATTAATTGTAAAATACACGTTTTTTAAATATTTACTAAATACATTATTTTACAAATACATATTTTGTATTTATATATCTATGTGGTGAAGACTCAGAGAAATATATTTTAAAACCTTAATTTTCGTATGAAAATAATATTTTCTGAACTCACTGCTAGTATTAATAATTTTATACTTAATTTAATCATTAAAAAAAACATCGCAAAGTTTTTTGAATGATTTAACATTTTAGGAAAACTTATATTAATTGTATTAATTGTAAAATACACGTTTTATAAATATTTTCTAAATACATTATTTTACAAATACATATTTTGTATTTATATATCTATGTGGTGAAGACTCACATATATTTTAAAACCTTAATTTTCGTATGAAAATAATATTTTCTGAACTCACTGCTAGTATTAATAATTTTATACTTAATTTAATCATTAAAAAAAACACGCAAAGTTTTTTGAATGATTTAACATTTTAGGAAAACTTATATTAATTGTATAATCTATAAAATAAATTAATAAAAATGTTTTAAAATAAAATACACGTTTTTTAAATATTTACTAAATACATTATTTTACAAATACATATTTTGTATTTATATATCTATCTGGTGAATATATTTTAAAACCTTAATTTTCGTATGAAAATAATATTTTCAGAACTCACTGATAGCAATCTGGGAATAAAAATATTGTTAAATTTTAATTAATTATCAAAATTTATAAGTATCGATTATTATAATATTTTTTAAAGATTAGTTTTTCTTAAATTGCAAATTCATGAAAACTAAATTCATATTTTTTTTTATCTCAATAGAATATTTTTGGAGCGTAATATGTGATATGTAATATTTCGAAAATTGCGAATTCTTGAAAACCCATAGAATAAATATAAAATATTGATTTTTTTAGAATTAGTTAATTTCTATATTATTTTTTTTTTATAATGTTCTTTACTTTCTTAAACATTTTTAATAGTTACGTCTAATTAAAAATATTGTCACATTTAGATTAGTTGACAGATTGTATTATTTATTATCTGATATTTATTATTTTATGAACAACATTTTTATTTAAAGTAATAAAATTATGAACTATAAAATTAAACTTTGATTTATTATTATTTCAATGATAAAAAACGTCAATAAGATCAAAAGTTTATTAAATTATTGAAATTGCTCGCTCATCATTACGGATAAAGAGAAAAACAGCATTAAAATAATCACTAATCATTTTTTTTTTAAATATTGTAGATAAAAAAATAATTTACTATAATTAATGATTTTCAATGATAAATTTTCATTTTAAAAGTATTTTTCGACTATTTCGATACAAAAAAAGTCTATTTTGTTTACTAAAATATTTGTAATTTTGTAAAATATTCCATTTCTTTTCTACCTGCATTTACAACAAGAACAATAAAACGTAATCCATCCAAGTGATTTACCTATGCGAAATCTTCCAATAAATTTGTTTCCTACGAAAAAGAATTCCGTCAGAAATATATTATTTTCGCAAAAATGCAAAATATTTATGAATATTTCAGCGAAACTTTATTTTTGCCATTACCATTTAGTACTCGCAATAAAATATTTTGCCGTTTTTCGAAAGGTACAATTGTTTTATGGTTTCTTTGCTATTTCACCTTTCTATTCTTTTGCATTGTCGAACCCTTCCGTGCTGTAATAAAATTTTGAGTATAGATTAATTATCGTAAAATTGTTTGAAAAAAAATCTTTAAAAAGTAATCGTTACAAAAATCTATTAAATTAATAGTTAAAAACAAAGTTCATTGAATGATTTGTTTCTTTTTTACATTTTCAAAATATTTATATTTGTAATTTAATTGATTTCTATTACTTCTTTCTTAAATTTTCGAATTTTCTTCAGGTATTAAATTTTCATTAAAAAATATTTTAGTCTACACAGATTTGAAAATTATCATTTTAATTTTTCCATATATTAAAGACAATACTAATTAATTTGTTAAATTATGCTACGCTACGAAATTTAAGAAATATTTTTTTTAATAAGTTTTAAGATATTTGAATTTATGAAAATTATTTGTATTTTAATTAATTTGAGTATAATTAAAAACCACTACAATAATTTAATTAGAGAATATCATTGGCATACGAATGATATACAATTAGATTATGATCGTGGTAAACTTTTTTGAATGAAAAAGAAAAACTTCTACTTTTTACGCATGAAATGAATAAACTTTATATGTATTTTAGTTAATTGACTTTTACGATATTTTTATCGAATTTTTAATGAAAATGTATTAGTTTATAAAAATAAAATAATTTCAATAAAATTCTCGAAAATTAATTTAATTTTTCCTTTTTTTTTCAGAGATATTTAAAACTGGGAAAATTATTTTTTCTATAATGTTTCTTTTTGAATATGTATTTGCATAAAGCCATTGAATTAAAGAAAATAACTTTCGTTTAAATTAATTAGAGGAAAATTAATATATCATATAGAAATTTAGCTTTTTCATCGTCCAAATGCTTTTATTTAATTTACAATTCATTTTTTATAAATATTAATTTTGTAATTAATGTAATAAGAAAATAAAATCAATATTTGACAATTTGACATTTTAGGAAAACTTATATTAATGGTATATATTTTTCTATAATACAAATTAATAAATATATTTTAAAAGAAAATACATATATTTTTTTTCAATATTTACTAAAATAAGTAGAGATTCAGAACTCACAGCTAGTATTAATAATTTTATACTTAATTTAGTCATTCAAAAAGAAAAATCGCAAAGTTTTTTGAATTAATTGTTTCTATTTGACATTTTAGGATATACACGTGTTTCAATATTTACTAAATATATATTTTAAAATTTTAAATGATAAAAATATTGTTAAATTTCAATTAATTATCAAAATTTATGAGAATCGATTATTATAATCTTTATTTTTTCTTAAATTTCAAATTCATAAAAACAAAATTCATGAATTTTTTTTTATTCCAAAATAATATGTGATGAAATTGTCAAAATTTATAATTATCTACTATTATGATATATTTCAGACTTTAAGATTTTAATTAATTATGATATTTTCTTGAAATACGTTTTATTGCGAATTCTTGAAAACCCGCAGAATAAATATAAAATATTGATTTTTTTAGAATTTGTTAATTTCTATATTATTTTTTTTTATAATCTTCTTTACTTTTAATTATTACTTTCTAAAAAATAAAAAAAAATTATGAACCATAAAATTTAACTTTGATTTATTATTATTTTAATAAAAAATAAAACGTGAATAAAATCAAAGAAAAACAGTATTAAATTGATCACTAATTTTTTTTTTAAATATTGCAATAAAAAAATAATTTTATATAATTAATGATTTTTTATAATATTTTAAAAGTATTTTTTCGACCATTTTGATACAAAAAAGTCTATCGACAAATAGCCAATTTTGTTTACTAAAATATTTGTAGTTTAAATAATTTTGTAAAATATTCCATTCCTTTTCTACCTGCATTTACAACAAGAACAATAAAACGTAATCCACCCAAGTGATTTACCTATGCGAAATCTTCCAATAAATTTGTTTCCTACGAAAAAGAATTCCGTCAGAAATATATTATTTTCGCAAAAATGCAAAATATTTATGAATATTTCAGCGAAACTTTATTTTTGCCATTACCATTTAGTACTCGCAATAAAATATTTTGCCGTTTTTCGAAAGGTACAATTGTTTTATGGTTTCTTTGCTATTTCACCTTTCTATTTTTTTGCATTGTCGAACCCTTCCGTGCTGTAATAAAATTTTGAGTATAGATTAATTATCGTAAAATTGTTTGAAAAAAAATCTTTAAAAAGTAATCGTAACAAAAATCTATTAAATTAATAGTTAAAAACAAAGTTCATTGAATAATTTGTTTCTTTTTTACATTTTCAAAATATTTATATTTGTAATTTTTTTTTGTCAATTTTACATCAATTAATTGATTTCTATTACTTCTTTCTCAAATTTTCGAATTTTCTTCAGATATTAAATTTTCATTAAAAAATATTTTAATCTACACAGATTTGAAAATTATCATTTTAATTTTTCCATATATCAAAGACAATATTGTAACTAATTAATTTATTAAATTACGCTACGCTACGAAATTTAAGAAATATTTTTTTTAATAAGTTTTAAGATATTTGAATTTATGAAAATAATTTGTATTTTAATTAATCTGAGGATAATTAAAAACTACTACCATAATTTAATTAGAGAATATCATAGGCATACGAATAATATACTACAATTAGATTAAGTTAGTGGTAAACTTTTTTGAATGAAAAAGAAAAACTTCTACTTTTTACGCATGAAATGAATAATCTTCATATGTATTTTAGTTAATTGACTTATATAATGAAAATGTATTTGTTTATAAAAATAAATAAAATTCTCGAAAATTAATTTAATTTTTCCATATTTCTTCAGAGATATTTAAAACTGAGAAAATTATTTTTTCTATAATGTTTCTTTTTTTAATATGTGTTTGCATAAAGCCATTGAATTAAAGAAAATAACTTTCATTTAAATTAATTAGAGGAAAATTAATATATCATATAGAAATTTAGCTTTTTCATCGTCCAAATGCTTTTATTTAATTTACAATTCAGTTTTTATAAATATAAATTTTGTAATTAATGTAATATCGAAAATATAATCAATATTTGACATTTTAGGAAAATTTATATTAATGGTATATATTTTTTTATAATACAAATTAATAAATATATTTTAAAAGAAAATACACATTTATTTTTAAATATTTATTAAAATGAGTAGAAATTCAGAGCAAAATATTTTAAAAACTTAATTTTAGTATGAACATAATATTTTCAGAACTCACTGCTAGTATTAATAATTTTATACTTAATTTAGTCATTCAAAAAGAAACATCGCAAAGTTTTTTGAATTAATTGTTTCTATTTCACATTTTAGGAAATACACGTTTTTTCAATAATTACTAAATATATATTTTAAAATCTTCATTAACGTATGACAGTAATATATTCAGAAGTCAATGCTGGCAATGTTAAAAATATTGTTAAATTTCAATTAATTATCAAAATTTATGAAAATCGATTATTATAATCTTTAGTTTTTCTTAAATTTCAAATTCATAAAAACTAAATTCATGAATATTTTTTTTATTCCAAAATAATATTTTTGGAGCATAATATGTGATGAAATTGTCAAAATTTATAATTATCTACTATTATATATTTCAGACTTTAAGATTTTAATTAATTATGCTATTTTCTTGAAATACGTTTTATTGCGAATTCTTGAAAACCCGCAGAATAAATATAAAATATTGTTTTTTTAGAATACGTTAATTTCTATATTATTTTTTTTTATAATTTTCTTTACTTTTAATTATTACTTTCTTAAACATTTATAATAGTTTAACACGTCTAATTAACAATATAGTCACATTTAGATTAGTTGACAGATTGTATTATTTATTATCTAATATTTATTATTTTATGTACAACATTTTTATTTAAAGTAATAAAATTATGAACCATAAAATTAAACTTTGATTTATTATTATTTCAATAAAAAATACAAAGTGAATAAAATCAAAAGTTTAAAAGAGTAAAACAGTATTAAATTGATCACTATTTTTTTTTTTTAAATATTGCAATAAAAAAATAAATTTTATATAATTAATGATATAATGATTAATGACCATTTTGATACAAAAAAGTCTATCAACAAATCGCCAATTTTGTTTACTAAAATATTTGTAGTATAGATAATTTTGTAAAATATTCCATTCCTTTTCTACCTGCATTTACAACAAGAACAATAAAACGTAATCCACCCAAGTGATTTACCTATGCGAAAATTTACAATAAATTTGTTTCCTACGAAAAAGAATTCCGTCAGAAATATATTATTTTCGCAAAAATGCAAAATATTTATGAATATTTCAGCGAAACTTTATTTTTGCCATTACCATTTAGTACTCGCAATAAAATATTTTGCCGTTTTTCGAAAGGTACAATTGTTTTATGGTTTCTTTGCTATTTCACCTTTCTATTTTTTTGCAACCCTTCCGCGCTGTAATTAAATTTTGAGTATAGATTAATTATCGTAAAATTGTTTGTAAAAAAATCTTTAAAAAGTAATTGTAACAAAAATCTATTAAATTATTAGTTAAAACAAAGTTCATTGAATGACTTGTTTATTTTTTACATTTTCAAAATATTTATATTTGTATTTTTTTTCTTCTCAAACATTAGTTTCTTAATTTAAAATGAAGATACTCCAAATTTTACAATAATTAATTGATTTATTTTTTAAGTTTTTAAATCTTATGCAGGTTTGATTGAAAAATATTTTGGTCTACAAATATTTGAAAAATTATCATTTTGATTTTTTCAAATTTTAAAAAGATCAATATTGTAACTAATTAATTATTAATCACTTAATTGATTTTTCACCGCTACGAAATTTAAGAAATAAAGAAAGTTTTAAGATATTTGAATTTATGAAAATAATTTGTATTTTTATTAACCTGAGGATAATTAAAAACCACTACCATAATTGAATTATAGAATATCATTGGCATGTGAATGATTTTCTCCAATTAGATTATGATAGTAACTTTTTAATGTTTAACTTTGAATATTCTTAGTTTAATTGTTAAGATTATAATTAACTGTTTTTTGAAAGAAAAATTTCTACTACTTTTAGTTAATTGACTTTTACGATAGATTTATCGAATTAATCAATTTTTCAATAAAATTCTCGAAATTTTTTTAAGATGTGTTTTCATAAAGCCGTTGAATTAAAGAAAATAACTTTAATTTAAATTAATTAGAGGAAAAATTAATATATGATACAGAAATAACTAATTTAGCTTTTTCAGCGTCCAAATGCTATTATTTAATTTAAAATTCATATTTTATAAATATAAAATTTACAATTAAAGTAATATCGAAAATAAAATCAATAATTGTTGTTTAAATCTAAAATTTGTTTCTAACAAAGTCAAACTATTTTCGCTTACATTCTTAATACTCTTCGTGGAAGCAATAATTTTTCGGCAAACCCTTGCGAAAACCCATTTCAAACGACCGCGATACCCTTGCCTGTTGTAAACTACCACCACCCCAAAATGTTTAGTGCATTGCTAGTACCGAAATTTCATATAAAATACGGGGTTTTTGAAAATGTTCTTCATATTCGTCGATACACATCGCCAGTACAACAACAACATTGATAAATATTATGGAAAGTTACCACAGCAGATCCGAAGACGTTACCCCAGACATGCCATTGTCGTTGGTGGTGAGATCTAGAAAGGATGAAGAGGATGTTGAGTACAACATAAATATCAAGGAAGAACCAGTAGAGGAGATGAATGTAGATTTGTCAAATATTGTGGTTAAACAAGAATCACCAGAATCAGAGGTGGAAGTCATGGATGAAAGTGAAGAATTATGTGATATTACTGTTAAACAAGAAGCACAAAACGATAATGCCGATTTCCGGCGTAACATTCAATCTAGTTCAGGTGAGTTTGGTCCGCAGCAAACCGCAAATAATGCTTTTATCCCGATGGACGATCAAGAACATAGAACTAACGTTCCGGTGTGCCTGCACCAACCGAACGTGTTGGTAGTGCAACATATAACGCAGCAATACGTAATTCCGCCAAACGTCTCTGCTTCAATCGTCTACAGAGATAACGAACAACGACCGATCTATAACATCACCGTGAACCTCCACGAAGATGATGCAATAAACCATCAACAAAACATGCAGCAACTTTTTTATAATGGTGAAGAAGCAATCCAAGGAAATGGTTTCAACAATTACAATCAGCAGCATCATAATATTAGTGCGTATCGTTATTACCAAAATATGATGTTCCATAGTGACCAACCTCTTGACTTATCAACAATCGATAGGCCCATGGATTTGACTAACTACAAACGTAAGCGGTCGCATGACGATAATACACAAATACAGAACGAGAAGCAATCTACAGATTTACCAAACAACGAAGAGTCATTGGATTTATCCATTAAGAAAACGAAAAAGTCTAGGGTCAGCTGATTGTGTAAAATCCGTCCATTCTGAGAGTCCAAATTGGAAACGATTTGAACTGTCAAAATGGATTTGCGGTTTTGCGCAATTCGCCGAGTCTCGTACACATTCAAAATCTTAAATATTCAAATCGTCCAGCGCTGATCATTTTCATTATATAAATAAACACAAATTAAAAAAAAAATGTATTATTTCTATTAGTTTTTATTTTTTTTAGGTTGAAATAAGCAAACAAATTTCTTGTTCTTAAAATATAATATATAAAGGCGTACTAAAAATATTGATTTATTTATTTGTTTTCCTAAACACATAATTTATTCGAAATTCTATCCCATAAATTTTTGTTTAACATACAAAAATTTAATTCGTATAATTATAATATTTAGTCGAAAACATTGCATAACAACAATGTTTTCGACTAAAAATATCCCCACTACACGGATTATTGGGAAAGTTATTGTCCAGTATCCTCAATTTTGTTAATTAATCTTCTAGTTGAAGAATGAAATTTAACTAAGTTTGCAAACATTTTTCAAAATTTTACAAAATTATTCCTAATTAAAATTTAATTTTAACAATAAACGTCGTTTTTTCGTGCAGCATACCATATTTACTAATTGGAATATTAAAAGTAATCTTGGGAATTGTCAACTTTTTAGAAATCCTGCGATCCTACCTTGAGACCCTATATAAAATAAATATTGATTGAGGATATATGAACATGAATATATGAAAAGTAGCAAAAGGTGATCAACAAAAACGGACAATACCTAATCGAATAAAGTTATATTTTTAAGTAAAAATTTTGAATTTTTCTTTTTATTTAAAATACGCAATCACTTAGTTCCCAACCCAATAGTTTTACTTTCTTGTTGGATATATTAGTATTTACGAATTAATAAGTATTAAAGGCTTTTACATGAAGTGATAAGTCAGAGTATAATATTCTAATTGTAATAAAACAAGCAATTCTTTATTTATTTTTCCACAGTTCGATTCGGCACACGATAGAGCACGGACGTGTTCTGCAGATAGTGATAAAATATATTCAGTTTTTTATTTTGATGTCTTCTGGCGAATCGAATCGTTTGCTCTGTGTAAGTGCGGTGCATTCTTGTGGCCATGGAGCCAGAATTGTGCAGCTAGGATGCTTCTTCCTGCGAAAACGTTGAAGGCCTAGGAAGGATTCTAACAAAAAAGTGACTACATCAACCATTTAAAAAAAAACACAAAATCCTACAACATTCAATAAACCGACTCAGAAATGTTTTGTGAATAAAAAAAATTCAACACAATCTTTAAAATATACGCGAGCGAAGCGTTAAGAAAATCGCAACTTTAAAAATTGTGGTCGAGACTTGTGGCAACATCATTTTGGAAACAAAGTGAGGAAGAACCAGCAGCGGAGATGGATGTAGAATGTGATGGCATTGTGGTTAAGCAAGATCCTGAACCAGAATCAGAGGACTATAAACCTGATTACGTTCTGTTCCTTAAAGAAGAAATTTTGGAAGAGGAAAACGACGAATGGCGTAAAATTGTTATTAAGCAAGAAGCACCTGATTCAGGGGATGATAATCTCTATTTAAGAAGTAATGTTAAGTCTGGTGCTTGTGCGTTTCGTCCGCAGCAGCAGCAGAATATTAATGCTTAACAATATTATGAGAATATCAACAATAATTTTTCGGCAAACCCTTGCGAAAACCCATTTTACGTGGAAGGTTACCACAGCAGATCCGAAGACGTTACCCCAGATATGCCATTGTCGTTGGTGGTGAGATCCAGAAAGGATGAAGAGGATGTTGAGTGCAACATAAATATCAAGGAAGAACCAGCAGAGGAGATGAATGTAAATTTGTCAAATATTGTGGTTAAACAAGAATTACCAGAATCAGAGGTGGAAGTCATGGATGAAAGTGAGGAATTACGTGATATTACTGTTAAACAAGAAGCACAAAACGATAATACCGATTTCCGGCGTAACATTCAATCTAGTTCAGGTGAGTTTGGTCCGCAGCAAACCGCAAATAATGCTTTTATCCCGATGGACGATCAAGAACATAGAACTAACGTTCCGGTGTGCCTGCACCAACCGAACGTGTTGGTAGTGCAACATATAACGCAGCAATACGTAATTCCGCCAAACGTCTCTGCTTCAATCGTCTACAGAGATAACGAACAACGACCGATCTATAACATCACCGTGAACCTCCACGAAGATGATGCAATAAACCATCAACAAAACATGCAGCAACTTTTTTATAATGGTGAAGAAGCAATCCAAGGAAATGGTTTCAACAATTACAATCAGCAGCATCATAATATTAATGCGTATCGTTATTACCAAAATATGATGTTCGATAGTGACCAACCTCTTGACTTATCAACAATCGATAGGCCCATGGATTTGACTAACTACAAACGTAAGCGGTCGCATGACGATAATACACAAATACAGAACGAGAAGCAATCTACAGATTTACCAAACAACGAAGAGTCATTGGATTTATCCATTAAGAAAACGAAAAAGTCTAGGGTCAGCTGATTGTGTAAAATCCGTCCATTCTGAGAGTCCAAATTTGAAACGATTTGAACTGTCAAAATCGATTTGCGGTTTACCGCAATTCGCCGAGTCTCGTACACATTCAAAATCTTAAATATTCAAATCGTCCAGCGCTGATCATTTTCATTATATAAATAAACACAAATTAAAAAAAAAAAGTATTATTTCTATTAGTTTTTATTTTTTTTTTAGGATGAAATAAGCAAACAAATTTCTCCATTTAGATTATGATAGTAACTTTTTAATGTTTAATTTTGAATGTTTTTTAGTTTAATTGTTAAGATTATAATTAACTGAAAGAAAAATTTCTACTACATTTAGTTAATTGACTTTTACGATATATTTATCGAATTAATCAATTTTTCAATAAAATTCTCGAACTTTTTTAAAGATGTGTTTTCATAAAGCCGTTGAATTAAAGAAAATAACTTTAATTTAAATTAATTAGAGGAAAATTTATATTTGATACAGAAATACCTAATTTAGCTTTTTCAGCGTCCAAATGCTATTATTTAATTTAAAATTTATTTTTTATAAATATAAAATTTACAATTAAAATGATATCGAAAATAAAATCAATAATTGTTTAAATCTAAAATTTGTTTCTAACAAAGTCCAACTATTTTCGCTTACACTCTTAATACTCTTCGTGGAAGCAATAATTTTTCGGCAAACCCTTGCGAAAACCCATTTCAAACGACCGCGATACCCTTGCCTGTTGTAAACTACCACCACCCCAAAATGTTTAGTACATTGCTAGTACCGAAATTTCATATAAAATACGGGGTTTTTGAAAATGTTTTTCATATTCGTCGATACACATCGTCAGTACAACAACAACATTGATAAATATTATGGAAGGTTACCACAGCAGATCCGAAGACGTTACCCCAGACATGCCATTGTCGTTGGTGGTGAGATGCAGAAAGGATGAAGAGGATGTTGAGTGCAACATAAATATCAAGGAAGAACCAGCAGAGAAGATGAATGTAGATTTGTCAAATATTGTGGTTAAACAAGAATCACCAGAATCAGAGGTGGAAGTCATGGATGAAAGTGAGGATTTACGTGACATTACTGTTAAACAAGAAGCACAAAACGATAATGCCGATTTCCGGCGTAACATTCAATCTAGTTCAGGTGAGTTTGGTCCGCAGCAAACCGCAAATAATGCTTTTATCCCGATGGACGATCAAGAACATAGAACTAACGTTCCGGTGTGCCTGCACCAACCGAACGTGTTGGTAGTGCAACATATAACGCAGCAATACGTAATTCCGCCAAACGTCTCTGCTTCAATCGTCTACAGAGATAACGAACAACGACCGATCTATAACATCACCGTGAACCTCCACGAAGATGATGCAATAAACCATCAACAAAACCTGCAGCAACTTTTTTATAATGGTGAAGAAGCAATCCAAGGAAATGGTTTCAACAATTACAATCAGCAGCATCATAATATTAGTGCGTATCGTTATTACCAAAATATGATGTTCCATAGTGACCAACCTCTTGACTTATCAACAATCGATAGGCCCATGGATTTGACTAACTACAAACGTAAGCGGTCGCATGACGATAATACACAAATACAGAACGAGAAGCAATCTACAGATTTACCAAACAACGAAGAGTCATTGGATTTATCCATTAAGAAAACGAAAAAGTCTAGGGTCAGCTGATTGTGTAAAATCCGTCCATTCTGAAAGTCCAAATTGGAAACGATTTGAACTGTCAAAATGGATTTGCGGTTTTGCGCAATTCGCCGAGTCTCGTACACATTCAAAATCTTAAATATTCAAATCGTCCAGCGCTGATCATTTTCATTATATAAATAAACACAAATTAAAAAAAAAAATGTATTATTTCTATTAGTTTTTATTTTTTTTTAGGATGAAATAAGCAAACAAATTTCTTGTTCTTAAAATATATAAATATATAAAGGCGTACTAAAAATATTGATTTATTTATTTGTTTTCCTAAACACATAATTTATTCGAAATTCAATCCCATAAATTTTTGTTTAACATACAAAAATTTAATTCGTATAATTTTCGACTAAAAATATCCCCGCTACACGGATTATTGGGAAAGTTATTGTCCACTATCCTCAATTTTGTTAATTAACCTTCTAGTTGAAGAATAAAATTTTACTAAGTTTGTGAACTACAAAATTTTTCCTAATTAAAATTTAATTTTAACAATAAACGACGGTTTTTCGTGCAGCATACCATATTTACTAATTGGACTATTAAAAGTAATCTTGGAAACTGTCGACCTTTTAGAAATCCTGCGATCCTACCTTGAGACCCTATATAAATAAATTTAAATTTAATATTAAATCTTTATATATTTTAAAATAAATAAATATTAATTGAGGATATATGAACATGAATATATAAAAAGTAGCAAAAGGTGATCAACAAAAACGAATAAAGTTATATTTTTAAGTAAAAATTTTGAATTTTTCTTTTTATTTAAAATACGCAATCACTTAGTTCCCAACCCAATAGTTTTATTTTCTTGTTGGATATATTAGTATTTACGAATTAATAAGTATTAAAGGCTTTTACATGAAGTGATAAGTCAGAGTATAATATTCTAATTGTAATAAAACAAGCAATTCTTTATTTATTTTTCCACAGTTCGATTCGGCACACGATAGAGCACGGACGTGTTCTGCAGATAGTGATAAAATATATTCAGTTTTTTATTTTGATGTCTTCTGGCGAATCGAATCGTTTGCTCTGTGTAAGTGCGGTGCATTCTTGTGGCCATGGAGCCAGAATTGTGCAGCTAGGATGCTTCTTCCTGCGAAAACGTTGAAGGCCTAGGAAGGATTCTAACAAAAAAGTGACTACATCAACCATTTAAAAAAAAACACAAAATCCTACAACATTCAATAAACCGACTCAGAAATGTTTTGTGAATACAAAAAATTCAACACAATCTTTAAAATAAACGCGAGCGAAGCGTTAAGAAAATCGCAACTTTAAAACTTGTGATCGAGAGGCCCGAGCAACATCATTTTGGAAACAAAGTGAGGAAGAACCAGCAGCGGAGATGGATGTAGAATGTGATGGCATTGTGGTTAAGCAAGATCCTGAACCAGAATCAGAGGACTATAAACCTGATTACGTTCTGTTCCTTAAAGAAGAAATTTTGGAAGAGGAAAACGACGAATGGCGTAACATTGTTATTAAGCAAGAAGCACCTGATTCAGAGGATGATAATCTCTATTTAAGAAGTAATGTTAAGTCTGGTGCTTGTGCGTTTCGTCCGCAGCAGCAGCAGAATATTAATGCTTAACAATATTATGAGAATATCAACAATAATTTTTCGGCAAACCCTTGCGAAAACCCATTTTACGTGGAAGGTTACCACAGCAGATCCGAAGACGTTACCCCAGATATGCCATTGTCGTTGGTGGTGAGATCCAGAAAGGATGAAGAGGATGTTGAGTGCAACATAAATATCAAGGAAGAACCAGCAGAGGAGATGAATGTAGACGTTACCCCAGACATGCCATTGTCGTTGGTGGTGAGATCCAGAAAGGATGAAGAGGATGTTGAGTGCAACATAAATATCAAGGAAGAACCAGCAGAGGAGATGAATGTAGACGTTACCCCAGACATGCCATTGTCGTTGGTGGTGAGATCCAGAAAGGATGAAGAGGATGTTGAGTGCAACATAAATATCAAGGAAGAACCAGCAGAGGAGATGAATGTAGACGTTACCCCAGACATGCCATTGTCGTTGGTGGTGAGATCCAGAAAGGATGAAGAGGATGTTGAGTGCAACATAAATATCAAGGAAGAACCAGCAGAGGAGATGAATGTAGACGTTACCCCAGACATGCCATTGTCGTTGGTGGTGAGATCCAGAAAGGATGAAGAGGATGTTGAGTGCAACATAAATATCAAGGAAGAACCAGCAGAGGAGATGAATGTAGATTTGTCAAATATTGTGGTTAAACAAGAATTACCAGAATCAGAGCTGGAAGTCATGGATGAAAGTGAGGAATTACGTGATATTACTGTTAAACAAGAAGCACAAAACGATAATACCGATTTCCGGCGTAACATTCAATCTAGTTCAGGTGAGTTTGGTCCGCAGCAAACCGCAAATAATGCTTTTATCCCGATGGACGATCAAGAACATAGAACTAACGTTCCGGTGTGCCTGCATCAACCGAACGTGTAACGCAGCAATACGTAATTCCGCCAAACGTCTCTGCTTCAATCGTCTACAGAGATAACGAACAACGACCGATCTATAACATCACCGTGAACCTCCACGAAGATGATGCAATAAACCATCAACAAAACCTGCAGCAACTTTTTTATAATGGTGAAGAAGCAATCCAAGGAAATGGTTTCAACAATTACAATCAGCAGCATAATTTTCAGCAGCATCATAATATTAGTGCGTATCGTTATTACCAAAATATGATGTTCCATAGTGACCAACCTCTTGACTTATCAACAATCGATAGGCCCATGGATTTGACTAACTACAAACGTAAGCGGTCGCATGACGATAATACACAAATAGAGATCGAGAAGCAATCTACAGATTTACCAAACAACGAAGAGTCATTGGATTTATCCATTAAGAAAACGAAAAAGTCTAGAGTCAGCTGATTGTGTAAAATCCGTCCATTCTGAGAGTCCAAATTGGAAACGATTTGAACTGTCAAAATGGATTTGCGGTTTTGCGCAATTCGCCGAGTCTCGTACACATTCAAAATCTTAAATATTCAAATCGTCCAGCGCTGACCATTTTCATTATATAAATAAACACAAATTAAAAAAAAAAATGTATTATTTCTATTAGTTTTTATTTTTTTTAGGATGAAATAAGCAAACAAATTTATTGTTCTTAAAATATAATATATAAAGGCGTACTAAAAATATTAATTTATTTATTTGTTTTCCCAAACACATAATTTATTCGAAATTCTATCCCATAAATTTTTGTTTAACATACAAAAATTTAATTCGTATAATTATAATATTTAGTCGAAACAATTGCATAACAACAATGTTTTCGACTAAAAATATCCCCACTACACGGATTATTGGGAAAGTTATTGTCCAGTATCCTCAATTTTGTTAATTAATCTTCTAGTTGAAGAATGAAATTTTACTAAGTTTGCAAACATTTTTCAAAATTTTACAAAATTATTCCTAATTAAATTTAATTTTAACAATAAACGTCGTTTTTTCGTGCAGCATACCATATTTACTAATTGGAATATTAAAAGTAATCTTGGGAATTGTCAACTTTTTAGAAATCCTGCGATCCTACCTTGAGACCCTATATAAAATAAATATTGATTGAGGATATATGAACATGAATATATGAAAAGTAGCAAAAGGTGATCAACAAAAACGGACAATACCTAATCGAATAAAGTTATATTTTTAAGTAAAAATTTTTAATTTTTCTTTTTATTTAAAATACGCAATCACTTAGTTCCCAACCCAATAGTTTTACTTCCTTTTTGGATATATTAGTATTTATGAATTAATAAGTATTAAAGGCTTTTACATGAAGTGATAAGTCAGAGTATAATATTCTAATTGAAATAAAACAAGCAATTCTTTATTTATTTTTCCACAGTTCGATTCGGCACACGATAGAGCACGGACGTATTCTGCAGATAGTGATAAAATATATTCAGTTTTTTATTTTGATGTCTTCTGGCGAATCGAATCGTTTGCTCTGTGTAAATGCGGTGCATTCTTGTGGCCATGGAGCCAGAATTGGAGCCAGCTCGGATGCTTCTTTCTGCGAAAACGTTGAAGGCCTAGGAAGGATTCTAACAAAAAAGTGACTACATCAACCATTTAAAAAAAAACACAAAATCCTACAACATTCAATAAACCGACTCAGAAATGTTTTGTGAATACAAAAAATTCAACACAATCTTTAAAATAAACGCGAGCGAAGCGTTAAGAAAATCGCAATTTTAAAACTTGTGGTCGAGACTTGTGGCAACATCATTTTGGAAACAAAGTGAGGAAGAACCAGCAGCGGAGATGGATGTAGAATGTGATGACATTGTGGTTAAGCAAGATCCTGAACCAGAATCAGAGGACTATAAACCTGATTACGTTCTGTTCCTTAAAGAAGAAATTTTGGAAGAGGAAAACGACGAATGGCGTAACATTGTTATTAAGCAAGAAGCACCTGATTCAGGGGATGTTAATCTCTATTTAAGAAGTAATGTTAAGTCTGGTGCTTGTGCGTTTCGTCCGCAGCAGAGCAGAATATTAATGCTTAACAATATTATGAGAATATCAACAATAATTTTTCAGCAAACCCTTGCGAAAACCCATTTCAAACGACCGCGATACCCTTGCCTGTTGTAAACTACCACCACCCCAAAATGTTTAGTACATTGCTAGTACCGAAATTTCATATAAAATACGGGGTTTTTGAAAATGTTCTTCATATTCGTCGATACACATCGTCAGTACAACAACAACATTGATAAATATTATGGAAGGTTACCACAGCAGATCCGAAGACGTTACCCCAGACATGCCATTGTCGTTGGTGGTGAGATGCAGAAAGGATGAAGAGGATGTTGAGTGCAACATAAATATCAAGGAAGAACCAGCAGAGGAGATGAATGTAGATTTGTCAAATATTGTGGTTAAACAAGAATCACCAGAATCAGAGGTGGAAGTCATGGATGAAAGTGAGGATTTACGTGACATTACTGTTAAACAAGAAGCACAAAACGATAATGCCGATTTCCGGCGTAACATTCAATCTAGTTCAGGTGAGTTTGGTCCGCAGCAAACCGCAAATAATGCTTTTATCCCGATGGACGATCAAGAACATAGAACTAACGTTCCGGTGTGCCTGCACCAACCGAACGTGTTGGTAGTGCAACATATAACGCAGCAATACGTAATTTCGCCAAACGTCTCTGCTTCAATCGTCTACAGAGATAACGAACAACGACCGATCTATAACATCACCGTGAACCTCCACGAAGATGATGCAATAAACCATCAACAAAACCTGCAGCAACTTTTTTATAATGGTGAAGAAGCAATCCAAGGAAATGGTTTCAACAATTACAATCAGCAGCATAATTTTCAGCAGCATCATAATATTAGTGCGTATCGTTATTACCAAAATATGATGTTCGATAGTGACCAACCTCTTGACTTATCAACAATCGATAGGCCCATGGATTTGACTAACTACAAACGTAAGCGGTCGCATGACGATAATACACAAATACAGAACGAGAAGCAATCTACAGATTTACCAAACAACGAAGAGTCATTGGATTTGTCCATTAAGAAAACGAAAATGTCTAGGGTCAGCTGATTGTGTAAAATCCGTCCATTTTGAGAGTCCAAATGGGAAACGATTTGAACTGTCAAAATGGATTTGCGGTTTTGCGCAATTCGCCGAGTCTCGTACACATTCAAAATCTTAAATATTCAAATCGTCCAGCGCTGATCATTTTCATTATATAAATAAACACAAATTTAAAAAAAAAATGTATTATTTCTATTAGTTTTTATTTTTTTTAGGATGAAATAAGCAAACAAATTTCTTGTTCTTAAAATATATAAATATATAAAGGCGTACTAAAAATATTGATTTATTTATTTGTTTTCCTAAACACATAATTTATTCGAAATTCAATCCCATAAATTTTTGTTTAACATACAAAAATTTAATTCGTATAATTTTCGACTAAAAATATCCCCGCTACACGGATTATTGGGAAAGTTATTGTCCACTATCCTCAATTTTGTTAATTAACCTTCTAGTTGAAGAATAAAATTTTACTAAGTTTGTGAACTACAAAATTTTTCCTAATTAAAATTTAATTTTAACAATAAACGACGGTTTTTCGTGCAGCATACCATATTTACTAATTGGACTATTAAAAGTAATCTTGGAAACTGTCGACCTTTTAGAAATCCTGCGATCCTACCTTGAGACCCTATATAAATAAATTTAAATTTAATATTAAATCTTTATATATTTTAAAATAAATAAATATTGATTGAGGATATATGAACATGAATATATAAAAAGTAGCAAAAGGTGATCAACAAAAACGAATAAAGTTATATTTTTAAGTAAAAATTTTGAATTTTTCTTTTTATTTAAAATACGCAATCACTTAGTTCCCAACCCAATAGTTTTATTTTCTTGTTAGATATATTAGTATTTACGAATTAATAAGTATTAAAGGCTTTTACATGAAGTGATAAGTCAGAGTATAATATTCTAATTGTAATAAAACAAGCAATTCTTTATTTATTTTTCCACAGTTCGATTCGGCACACGATAGAGCACGGACGTGTTCTGCAGATAGTGATAAAATATATTCAGTTTTTTATTTTGATGTCTTCTGGCGAATCGAATCGTTTGCTCTGTGTAAGTGCGGTGCATTCTTATGGCCATGGAGCCAGAATTGTGCAGCTAGGATGCTTCTTCCTGCGAAAACGTTGAAGGCCTAGGAAGGATTCTAACAAAAAAGTGACTACATCAACCGTTTAAAAAAAAACACAAAATCCTACAACATTCAATAAACCGACTCAGAAATGTTTTGTGAATACAAAAAATTCAACACAATCTTTGAAATAAACGCGAGCGAAGCGTTAAGAAAATCGCAACTTTAAAACTTGTGGTCGAGACTTGTGGCAACATCATTTTGGAAACAAAGTGAGGAAGAACCAGCAGCGGAGATGGATGTAGAATGTGATGGCATTGTGGTTAAGCAAGATCCTGAACCAGAATCAGAGGACTATAAACCTGATTACGTTCTGTTCCTTAAAGAAGAAATTTTGGAAGAGGAAAACGACGAATGGCGTAACATTGTTATTAAGCAAGAAGCACCTGATTCAGGGGATGATAATCTCTATTTAAGAAGTAATGTTAAGTCTGGTGCTTGTGCGTTTCGTCCGCAGCAGCAGCAGAATATTAATGCTTAACAATATTATGAGAATATCAACAATAATTTTTCGGCAAACCCTTGCGAAAACCCATTTTACGTGGAAGGTTACCACAGCAGATCCGAAGACGTTACCCCAGATATGCCATTGTCGTTGGTGGTGAGATCCAGAAAGGATGAAGAGGATGTTGAGTGCAACATAAATATCAAGGAAGAACCAGCAGAGGAGATGAATGTAGATTTGTCAAATATTGTGGTTAAACAAGAATTACCAGAATCAGAGCTGGAAGTCATGGATGAAAGTGAGGAATTACGTGATATTACTGTTAAACAAGAAGCACAAAACGATAATACCGATTTCCGGCGTAACATTCAATCTAGTTCAGGTGAGTTTGGTCCGCAGCAAACCGCAAATAATGCTTTTATCCCGATGGACGATCAAGAACATAGAACTAACGTTCCGGTGTGCCTGCATCAACCGAACGTGTAACGCAGCAATACGTAATTCCGCCAAACGTCTCTGCTTCAATCGTCTACAGAGATAACGAACAACGACCGATCTATAACATCACCGTGAACCTCCACGAAGATGATGCAATAAACCATCAACAAAACATGCAGCAACTTTTTTATAATGGTGAAGAAGCAATCCAAGGAAATGGTTTCAACAATTACAATCAGCAGCATCATAATATTAGTGCGTATCGTTATTACCAAAATATGATGTTCGATAGTGACCAACCTCTTGACTTATCAACAATCGATAGACCCATGGATTTGACTAACTACAAACGTAAGCGGTCGCATGACGATAATACACAAATACAGAACGAGAAACAATCTACAGATTTACCAAACAACGAAGAGTCATTGGATTTGTCCATTAAGAAAACGAAAAAGTCTAGGGTCAGCTGATTGTGTAAAATCCGTCCATTCTGAGAGTCCAAATGGGAAACGATTTGAACTGTCAAAATGGATTTGCGGTTTTGCGCAATTCGCCGAGTCTCGTACACATTCAAAATCTTAAATATTCAAATCGTCCAGCGCTGATCATTTTCATTATATAAATAAACACAAATTTTAAAAAAAATGTATTATTTCTATTAGTTTTTATTTTTTTAGGATGAAATAAGCAAACAAATTTCTTGTTCTTAAAATATAATATATAAAGGCGTACTAAAAATATTGATTTATTTATTTGTTTTCCCAAACACATAATTTATTCGAAATTCTATCCCATAAATTTTTGTTTAACATACAAAAATTTAATTCGTATAATTATAATATTTAGTCGAAAACATTGCATAACAACAATGTTTTCGACTAAAAATATCCCCACTACACGGATTATTGGGAAAGTTATTGTCCAGTATCCTCAATTTTGTTAATTAATCTTCTAGTTGAAGAATGAAGTTTTACTAAGTTTGCAAACATTTTTCAAAATTTTACAAAATTATTCCTAATTAAAATTTAATTTTAACAATAAACGTCGTTTTTTCGTGCAGCATACCATATTTACTAATTGGAATATTAAAAGTAATCTTGGGAATTGTCAACTTTTTAGAAATCCTGCGATCCTACCTTGAGACCCTATATAAAATAAATATTGATTGAGGATATATGAACATGAATATATGAAAAGTAGCAAAAGGTGATCAACAAAAACGGACAATACCTAATCGAATAAAGTTATATTTTTAAGTAAAAATTTTGAATTTTTCTTTTTATTTAAAATACGCAATCACTTAGTTCCCAACCCAATAGTTTTACTTTCTTTTTGGATATATTAGTATTTATGAATTAATAAGTATTAAAGGCTTTTACATGAAGTGATAAGTCAGAGTATAATATTCTAATTGAAATAAAACAAGCAATTCTTTATTTATTTTTCCACTGTTCGATTCGGCACACGATAGAGCACGGACGTATTCTGCAGATAGTGATAAAATATATTCAGTTTTTTATTTTGATGTCTTCTGGCGAATCGAATCGTTTGCTCTGTGTAAATGCGGTGTATTCTTGTGGCCATGGAGCCAGAATTGTGCAGCTCGGATGCTTCTTCCTGCGAAAACGTTGATGGCCTAGGAAGGATTCTAACAAAAAAGTGACTACATCTACCATTTAAAAAAAAAATACAAAATCCTACAACATTCAATAAACCGACTAAGAAATGTTTTGTGAATAAAAAAAATTCAACACAATCTTTAAAATAAACGCGAGCGAAGCGTTAAGAAAATCGCAACTTTAAAACTTGTGGTCGAGAGGCCCGGGCAACATCATTTTGGAAACAAAGTGAGGAAGAACCAGCAGCGGAGATGGATGTAGAATGTGATGGCATTGTGGTTAAGCAAGAACCTCAACTAGAATCAGAGGACTATAAACTTGATTACGTTCTGTTCCTTAAAGAAGAAATTTTGGAAGAGGAAAACGACGAATGGCGTAACATTGTTATTAAGCAAGAAGCACCTGATTCAGGGGATGATAATCTCTATTTAAGAAGTAATGTTAAGTCTGGTGCTTGTGCGTTTCGTCCGCAGCAGCAGCAGAATATTAATGCTTAACAATATTATGAGAATATCAACAATGAAGAGGCATTGGATTTGTCTAACAAGAAGTCGAGAACGTCTTGGCTCAACTAATAGTATAAAAACAACTAATAGTATAAAAGTTATCACGTGAAACAATTTCAATTATCTAAAAATTCTTCTTTTCCGAAAAATTGAATTTTTGAGAAACATACACGAATTATAAAAATTTTATATATTCTAACAGTTTTATTATTTCGCTAAAAGTTTTTGCAAAATGTATACCATTCTTAACGTGATGTAAAAAATACTTTACATTTTTATAATTATCTAATAATGAATAAACAAAGTAAAAGAAAATACTGATATTCTTTTAATTATTTAAATTTCACAAAAACAACATTGTTAATGATTTTGCATGTTTTTTTGCGTTTTCTTACTGACTGCAAGAGGGTTAACACGCAGGTACTCGTCGTCATAAAACCTTCATCCGTAGTCTTAAATCTATTTAATGACTCCTGTTGTCGTACATCATTAAAAGTTGTACAACCAAGAAAAATTTGTTTATTTTTGTAATAAATATTTTAAATTTACAATATTTTATAATTTACTTTTTGAAATATTCATTTTTATCTAATATTTTATTCTTTGAATTATTCCAATTTACATAAAAAAATACAACTAAATTTTTTTGCATGTTTTTCGATTTATTCGCGTTTTCTTGCTACCTGAAATGGATTAGCTCCCAGGTGCTCGTCGTCATATAGCTTTCCTGTAACCATAATCATAAAACTATTTATTGCTATTATCATCCTACTGATCTCGTTTTTCTTTAAAACATGTACACATTTTGGAAAATCATATACTTTTCCAATGAATTTGGTTTCCAAATATTTATTATTTGCATATTTTATTATATACAATTAATAGCCCCCAAATAAACTTTGTTTTTATTGCAGGTGCAAAACGACCTTTTCTCGACCCCCTTTTAATTTTCACGTAATTTTGCAAATTTTTGATTTCAATAGAAAAATGATAATAATAAGAAATAATTTGAAATATTTTTAGTCTTAATTAAAAATTATGAAATAATTATTATTAAAAAAAAAAGTTTTTTTAAATAATTTATAATTGAAGTAATCCTGCTTATAAACTTTTTTTAATTACTATATTAATATTGATGAAAATTTTAACAACTATAATTTTCGCGTTTTTTGTCGCTTATTTAGAAATTTCATAAAATATAGGATTTTTAATTATTTTATATTAAAAGAAAAATACGAAACAATGATATTATATTGAACCCAAATTATTTTACATTCATTGCGAAAAAACAATAATTTTAGAATCATATTTTGGGCATTTTTGAAAATGATTATCTTAAATGTTAATTATTAGACTAAAGTTGAAAATGTTATTGCAAATTGTTTATAAAAATTCGGAAAATTTGTATTATTGTTACTTTTTCCTTTAAATAAGAAAATTATTATTTTTGATGCTAAAGTTAATAAATTAAGTTTTTTTTTAACTATTTTATGAACAATTCTACTTAATGTTTTTGTGGATGAAAAATTTATAATTTTCGCGTTTTTAAACTTTTATATGAATTTATATATTTTATTGAATCCAAACTATTTCCATAACAATTTACAATAATTACAAAAAAACGTCTTTTTTAACAATTCAATTATTTTCTCAAAGTTTGCTACTCGAAGTATCTATTAGAAGAAGTATAATAAATGTCTATTGTTGATATTGAATAAAGTAGGAAATGTTATTGCAAAATACGAAAAAGTAATATTAATTAAACTGATTGTTTTTTTTTCCTCTAATTACTTTGTGTATTAAATTTGTTATTCTTTGTGGAAATTAACGCCGTTTTTTTTACCGATAAATGCAAACAAAATATTCTTAATAAAGTCTAATTGTTTATAATAATTAATCGAAATTTATGAGTTCGTAGATGAAGAATAAAAAAAGAATTTTGAATTTTTATGATTTCCAAGAAATTACGGTTTCCGTTTTCCGAGAAAGTAATTCCTGCATAGCAGTAGTAAAGTTGGTAGTATTGGTGGTGTTACTGGTCGCTTAAAATTTAAATTTTTGGCGCGAACATGCAAAAGTTTGCAGGTAGTTTTAGAGCCATAAACTAAAATATTTAAATTTTTGAGTATAAAAGACGTAGCATTCATATCGAAGACATTCAGTAAGAAATTGTACATCATGTCGAGCACATCTTCTAGCAGCTGCAGCAGTAGTAGTAGTAGCAGCAGTAGCTCGTCATCCAGTGGATCATCATCGAACAGTAGCTCTTCGGCGAGCTCCAGAGATTCTTCGAGTGTCCGCACTCAAACCCAGGGTCACTTCAAGCCTGAAGAATTGCAGGCCAAACTTTTAAGTCTGCAAGATAGCAGCAGCAGCTCACCAAGCTTTAGAATTACTCGCTTGAGCGATTCCTCGTCGGATGAGTCAGTATCAAATAGTCCTGTTCCGAAAAAAGCAACAGTTATAAGGAAGAGAGTAAGTCCAGTTAAGGAATCAACGAAGCGCATCGAAACGCCTAAACAAATCGTGGATAATGTGGAGCCTCCACGTCATAATCAGAATGAGTCGCTGGATAAAATTTCAACTTTCGGCGCTTCCTGTGCGAATTCAGCAGCCCCAGCGACAGCAGCTCTGCCGAGCAAACGCAATAAAAAAGAATATTCAAAAAAAATAGTAGGAGGAACTTCGGTGATTCCTATCGAAAAAAATAAAACTCCAGTGACGAGCGGCACCTGGGTGAATCCACAAGATATCCAATCTAATAATATATCGGCTGCTTCCTCCAAAGGTAGCAGCCCTAAGGAAAGTGACGTCAAAACTATAATAAGTGGAACGTGGGTGAATCCGGAAGTCAGGAAACGAGGCCGTCCCTGCAAAGTGCCAACCGGAACACAAAGAAACAAAAATTTGCAAATAGCAAATATACAACCACCACCACCACGCCCCATACTCAGCAGACAAGCTGAACTTAAGGCGATGATGATGCAGGATATGTATATAGGAAAGGCGCCAAAACGTAGACACTCTTTGATTAAACCGATGTCATTTGAAGAGGTGCAGTCGAATAATGTGATCATCCAGAGCGCTCCCGTTAGAAATGCACATTCAACAATAGTGCGGCCAAGATCTTCTTTGCCTGCTACGATAACATCTGTCGAGCAGAAAACGAAGCCGTTAAAGGTGATGCCACCGCTTCCGGAATGCCTCAAATTTGTGGATAAAAACTTGTCGAGCACGAAGAGCGTCCTCACGAAAAGTTTCAGGAAGCGTCATGGTGAGTCCACCGATAATAGCGTTGATGGTGATCCATCGACCAGAGTGAATAGTGAGAGGAGTCCAGAGAACAGGGATCATTATAAAGTTCTGGATGCTGATGCATCGACCAGCAAGAGCGCTGTCACGAAAAGCTTCAGGAAGCGTCATGGTGAGTCCACCGATAGTAGCGTTGATGGTGATCCATCAAAGAGAGTAAGAACCGAGAAGAGTCCAGAGTACAGGGATCAGAGCTATCAGCGAAAATATCAAAAAAATAATTACAGAACTCAACAAGTAGATCAGAGAAATGAGCACAGAGATCAAAATATTTATAAAAATGATCAAAATAAAGATCAAAGATTTCACAAGGAGGAGAGGTCCAGACATGATCGCAGAGGAGAGCAAAGCAACAGCCGCTACGGGAATCCCAGAAACAATTCCCACAATCGTCCTCCGCATCCTAAGCCGGCAAGTAATTACCGCGATTTGGACAGAGAACAGGCTAACGTTGGCTTAACTCCCGTCGAAGCTGATTTCGATACACTTTTACACCTTATGAAGAATAGAAAAGTTAGCAGTTTCTAATATATGTAATATTTAATGTTAAATAATACATGTACTAGAGATTCTGGCAAAGTGAGATTGCGAGTTTTCTCTATTATTTTTTAACCATATCAATTTTAAAAATATTTTTGTAATTACGAATCTTTACATTGTGAAGATCACTTTCGGGGTCACCAATATGGGGATGCTCGCCACGAGAGAATATGGGTATCTTCGGATAGGTAGAGAAACTTACTACTTTCTCTACCTAAATCCATCCGAAGATCTCCATATACACTCGTGGCGAGCATCTTCATAGTATATTATTAATTAATTTTATTCTCTTTGTTCTTACTAGTTATTATGTAAATAAACAAAAATTATAAAAAAACTTATTGTGTTTTATCTTATTTATTTCGAAAATCGTTTGAGATTACCTGAAAATATCATATTTTATTAGACTGGAGATTGTGACTAAATGGATGCGAATGTTACAAGTAAATTCGATGATAATGGTTGGCTATGAAAGCGCAACGCTGCTGTTCTGTTTTGGTTCCGTTTGAGAGCTATTCACTTTGCGTTTTCATGTTGCCGGCGTCTTCATTGCGGATTCTGGTGTCGGAATGCCGTCGAACAAAGGATGAATGGAAGAAAGAAAGAAAAGCATCTCGAGGACTTTCTCGAGCAGATGAAGAGAGAAATGTTAAAGAGATGAAGAGGTGCAGCACCTGCACGTATACTTTTGTATGAGAGTCGAATGTTTTCCATCTCGACGGTTGGAAAGTTGATAAATTTCCCTAATGTCCTTATGAAATTACCTTTCCGGGATGCAATATATGTTCAGTTTTATCTTTTCTCTTTTTTTTTTCATTGTTGTTCTTGTTGTTTTCGGTGTTTAGGGCCGCGAAAGTAGACTATAAGTAAACTTAATATCTGATATCGGCGGCGCCCCTGCCTCTGGACAGGTAATCAAAAAAACTTGTATGAGCTTCCTCTTTCTTTCCATCTCTTTAGTCTCTCTTAATGCTCTCTCACTCTCTTCGTATGGATATTGTACATATATACATAAAATATTCAGGTCGTTTCTCTCTGGAGGTTCCTCTTCTCTCTCGGCCTTTGTGAAGTCGCAACAAATGGTGGATGCGCCGGGGCTTTTCAGAGAAGCACTCTTTTCTCTCTCTCTCTCTCTCACTTGCGGATCGAATTTTCGTAACTTTCTTTTGGGGGTGCAGCGGCATTCCCCGAGGCCTATTATAAGTTTCAATACCGATATATCATGTAGCCAGTGTATTCCACCGGGTGGCTGAAGGGGGGACGAAGGTGGTGGCGGTGGTAGAGAGGAGAGTGGAAAGCAAGCGTCTCCTTCGCCGATAAGTTTTGCATGGTTTAGCAAGATTAATGAGCGGAGTGTCTTTCAGGCAAGACGCCGGAGCCGTCGGCGATAACACAAGACCAAGACGTCTTCGTCTCTCCTTCCGCCCAGCTTCCGATCTTCCAACCAACCAACCACCCCCTAACCTCTCTTTCCAACCAACCTCCCCATTCAGATAACGCACCTTGCCGTCGAAACTCCGTGGCCCGGCTCAAAATCTCTTCAGGAAATGACGCGATACGCTTCGGGGCTTTTCACCCCGTTTTAAACATCTTAGCAGATTATAATGCGCCCTCATCCTCCAGCCGTCACCCCTAAAAATGTTTAAATCTCATTGCTGCTGCTGCTGCCACCACCATCCCCCAAAAAAAGATCTCATCGCAACTAGAGATTTTGACTTGAAAGAAAGGAAAAATTAATAGCCCAGCCACCAGAGATTATGCTTAAATAATTTTCATTTTTGTACTAAAATATTAGTACAGGCAACCACATTCAACAGAAATAATCTACCGTTAATATAATTCGATATATAATTAGCATCAATCCAACTGCTTAAACCATTTTCATCAATATCAAACTAAAATATGAATGGAGGCAATAGTTCATTGGAAAAGAATAAAGCCAAAATTTAAAGAAGTATTTTTTGACAGACATTGTTATAGGCAACACTTTAATCAGCAGATAAGATTAATTAAATGTTCTACTAAAAAAAAAAACAAAGCTTACTTTATGTAAATCATGTTTGAACATTATAAAACTGAAAATATTTTGCAACCAAATTAGCATATATTTCATTTAAATAATCTAAAAATAAAATTCAAAAACATAAGTTTTTTTTTTCAAACGTTTGAAGTAGATTCATCCAAAATTCTGAGAGCGGACTCCAGCTGCTGAATGATGAAGAGAATCTGCATTTTTAATGCGAAACAAAGTACGAGCAGCAAGATTTACTGCCGCAACCAAATTACCTGTAATTACACCTGCATTAGGCCTTTATTTTATTAATTAGTAAAGGAAACAAACACCATTTATTTTCTTTCTTTGATCATGATTTATTTGTGACATAATTAGATTTTGAGGATTACTCATAAGTTTTTTGCTTAAGCTATGAAAGTTGGATTTCATCTAAAATTTTCTTAAATTTTGAATAGTACAAATTACTGGATCATAAAATAAATGATTTCCAAAAGTTTTTAAAATAAGTTGAAAGTAATACTTGAAATTTTATCTATATGTATCCTAGATTGGTGAATGATACAAGTTTATTTTATTCTAATTTGATTTTCGCTTTTGTCTAATCTAATTAACATTTTTAAATATTTGCAGTTAATTATTGCTATTTTACGGTTACGGTGTAGAACAACGGATTATTCTAGATTGTTAATTAGGAAATGGTTCAAACTTTGATTATCCGAATTCGCGTTATTAAAGTTAATCTTTTTTTCGCAGTTGACGTGCGTTTTCTTCGCAATTTAACACCGGCTCTGCTCTTGGAAACACGGTACATTAGGCAATCCCTCCGACACAATACGTCCTCGTCTTCTCCATTACTTAACCTTTTGCCGCCCCCCCAAAGCCCTTAGTAAAAACTGCGCGCGTGAGATCTTGAATTACAATGGCAGTCACAATCATAATGGTAATAACAATAGTGGTCGTAGTAATAATAATAATCGCATTGTCGTCGGGGGTTGTTAAAAGCCGAGTTATTTATGTAGCGGGAAAACGTGTTTTACTTTGGGGGGGTGCAGATAGAGAGAGAGAGAGAGGCCGACTTCGATATGGCCATTGTGTCACATACATAATTCGCGGCACGTAAGGCGCAACCCTCTCCACCGCCCCTTCGCGGCATCTTTTCTTCGGCCTCCATCTCCCCCCAACCCTCATTTTTTCCTTCTCCAAAGGGAGGAAGCGGTCCGGGCGCGCTCCTCGCTAAGTGCCCTTCCAACCGAAACATTCCCGTACACGAGAGCCCGTTATGCGGCCAACACGAATTCTCCATCAACCACACCAATTCAGGACATGATTTATCCACGACTCGCGCGCCACCCCACCGCCGCTGCCACCCCCTTCAGGAAAAAACACAATGTTATTACGGCAATACCATTCCTATTATAATCAGCAGGAAACGCCGTCATATTTCCGACCGCCCCCTTCACAACTTGCAACAGCAGGGAAAAGCACGTACAGCAGACGGCGTCGTCGACCGGTTCATATCTCAAAACAGGCGGTTTCCTGCAGCATCCATTATTCTTCGCCAACTCCCAATCCCTCCATAAACAATTAACAGTTGACTAAACTTAGCAACGGTCTCCATAACTACGAAATATTCAAATATGTATAATACTATTTGCATCCTCCCCGGCATTCCCCAATAGGAAAATGAATGGAAATCTAATTTACAATATCCTAATTTCGAATCGATTCATATTCCGCATTTAATACCAATCGAGATAACAATATTCCACAAAGTTTAGATAAATGTAGTTACGAAATTAATATAAATTCTAATCATTAAACGCATTTTTTTTAATTCTGCCAATATTTTATTTTCAAATTAATTCTACTTAATATCACATCACTTATGTGCCCTTAATGACTCGAATAAATCATTAAAAACCAGATGATGTCATTAGCAAACTAACTATATCCTTAACATCCGAAAAATATATGAAATAGTAAATTAATACAAATAATGTAAACATTTTGAATCTCCTATTATTAGTATTTTTTTAAAGAAATACAAGAAATTGAATTAAAATAATAAGATAAATTTGAAATAAATAAATAAATATAATTCATGATTTCCATGAAGATGAAATAGAGTAACAAAAATATTGTGCTTTCAGAAACGAGTTTTCTTTTTCTTTTAAAAATATTTACTTATTTACTAGGAAACTTTACCCTCACTTTATCATCTAAATAAAACAGTTATTAGTTTTATTTAGGTGATAAACTGAAGGAAAAAATGTTCAAAAATAAGCAGAAAATTTTCACAGATATTTGCATGTTATGCGACAACCCGGAAGGATTTTTTCGAGAAAATCATAAAAAAAGAGACAACCGTTTATTGCGGATTTTGAAGGAAAAAGCATTATTTGCGCTGTGCGAACCGTCTGCCACTTTTATTGCACGTGGAGGGTTACGTTACGAATTTTGTCGCTGCGGCTT